>CP126892.1:101330833-101936666 GCA_030440675.1 Furcifer pardalis
ATTCCAGAGAGAGGCGAAGAGCTGGTTCTACTGTTGCATTTGTGCAGCAAGCACTTTTGATGATCTTATTTAAAGGAACAACACATCACAAGCCCATTAAAATACATTGAAATACAGCAGTTAGTCTTTAAGGGGTCACAAGGTTTTTTGTCTTGTTTTGTTTATTCTCTGATATGTTTTACACGGCAATTTAGATAGAACATCTTAGGAGCAGGGGCCCCCCTTCCCCAGTGATAACATTATTTCATGCAGCCACAAGAGGATGGAAGGCAGTGGTGGCCAGCAACAGGTTCGGGGGGGCCGGGAGAGGGGTAGCAAAATTAGGTAGCTTTCGGGCAGGGGGGAGTAGTGAATTTGGGTGGCCACCCTCACCTCCCTGCCCTGCCCCATCAGGTTTTGTCCCTGGCAAGTGGTTCAAGGTCTCCCTTGTTCAAAAGCCAGTCATATCTGACTCTAGGGTGCAGTGCTCATCTCCATTTACAGCCAAAGAGCCAGTTCTGCCTATGTTTGCAGATGTATACATGGCCATATGGCAGGCATGACTAGATCACCCATGATGTAGGCTCCACCCATGACGTCAGCTCCGCCCATGGTGTGGTAGTGAAATTTTTTGCTGCCCACCACTGGTGGAAGGACTTTTTTCCCCCTCTTCTTCTTCTTCTTCTTCTTCAGGTGCCGTATCCGTTCCAGATATTGACTATCATCGTGGCAATAGTCATCCTGTTCAGGGCAGGGGCAGAGCAGGGTCCTGCCCTCCACTCTTCAAGGTTGACATACCTGCCCACTCCTGTTTTGGCATATACTTCCTATGGGGCCAGCAGCCAAATGAGCCTAATTTGATGTCAGGGTGGACTAATGCCTCACAAACTGGCTGGAGACCAGAGTCCAAATCTTTGTTAGCCCTGTTGTCCAGGCCCTTGCATTGTTTGCAGCAAGTCCTGTGGTTTAAGCCCTGAGATCTCCTGCATGGACTGTAATCTTGGAGAGATGCAGCTGCCAGAAGGGACCCAGGGCAACTTGCAACACAATCAGCATGATAACAATTTAAAACCAATTTAGAAATTAAAAGTTTTAAAAGTTTTAAAATAAGCTTTAAAACTTAGCATTAAAAACCAGGCATTATAGCTAGGTATTATAGCTAGGAGGCACTGGGTGTCAAACCAGCCAGCCAGCTGGGGAAATTGATCGATCCATTCCTTAGCTCTGCAAATAGCTTTTATCATCCTTATGTGCTGCAACACTGACCTTGTGAATGTGTGGCCGCCCAAAGGCCCTGTCATTAACAGCCATGCCTGGGTCTTGCAGGCTCAAGGCTGTGGCTTCCTCAACTGGATCAAGCCATCTCATTGTGACTCTTCCTCTTTTTCTTCTGCATTCAATTTCTATTTATCTCCTTGCAATGTCTTGCTTTCAAACTACTAGATTGGCAAGAACTAGGACAGGTGACGGGAGCTCGCTCCATCGTGCAGCACTCGAGTCTCAAACTGCTGTCCTGCCAACCTTCCCATCAAGCTCAGCATCTTAACCACTAAGCCACCACCGTCCCTACTGCACATATGTAAGCCTCTCTTAATATTGATGCATCGAGGTATTGATGGGAACATATGTAGGTTCTAGTTTTCTACGTTTTCTGTGTTTTATGATGTCTCGGTCTTTGTTTATTCCCCTTAAAACCTCTTTTCTGATCACCCTCTCAGTCCAAGAAATCCTTGTCTAAAGTACTTTCTAGCTTGCCCTTGGTCAGCAGATCTGAAGGTGGAAGTGCGGTCATTAAAATCAATCTTAAAAACCATCTAAAATAACTGAAACACTTTAAAACAATTGAGCAGCTAGCCTACATCAGCAATAGGATTCTGGCTGGGAGTTTTGTTGTATAACCATAATTATAAATTATAGAACAAGAATGAAAACAGCAAGAAGAAAATGAGTTATAGCATCAGAGCACAGCCAGGCTCCGGTTTTCCTGTCTTTGGTTTGTCTTATAGTGTTGGCTTATTATGGTTCTATTACAGCACATTATGTTTCCCGTGCCACCATGACATTTTAAGATGTCGTTGTTTTGGGCCATCAAGTCGTCTCAGAATTACGGCGACCCCCATGATGTTGTTCTATCCTAAATGTCCTGCCTTCAAAAGTCTTGCAAACTCAACCTGTGGCTTCCTTGAGTCAATTCACCTTGTATTTAGTCTTCCTCTTTTCTAATTGATACATTAAACATAAATACCCCGAGGGCCTACCACAGCCCCTATGCCATGCTAGTGTGGCTCTTTTCCCTCTCTAAAGGATTAGGGCATCCCTGATACCAATTCATCCAGCCTGTGTTGACCTCGTCACTCTCGGTATGAGCATGTTTTGCTTCCACTTCAGGGAGTGATGAGAGCAACATGGGCTGAATTGGCGTCGGGGGCCAGATCCAACCCACAGGCCATAGTTTCGGCATCCCTGCCCTTGTTCTAAAGATGACTTGCCACATGGGAATGGGACAGGAAAGATGCCTCACTCCCCAACATTTGTGGGAGGGGGCTGCTCTCCTGCCCCAGTCTCATCCTGTTTGCCTGCTTCTTCTTTCCCCACATCTCTCTGCCAGTTTCATGCCTCCTTGCCCCTCTTCATGCCTAGATTTCTTGGCTCAGCCTGCTCCTCTCTCTCCTTCTGATTTGAGTCTCTTTGCAGAGTTGACCAAGGGCTCCAACTCAACTCCAGTTTGAATTCTGCTGGGAGCATCCTTTCCATGCTTGGCATGCTTAACTGCCTCCAGTTCCATCCTGATAGACATCCATGCGCTTTGAAAGTCCCATCTGGCCCATCCCTGTGAGAGCAAGCAAAAGCACAAATGATGCTTAGGTTTTTTCCCTCCTAATTCCCAGAGCACAAACTGTTCAAACTAAACCTATACATGCATACAAACACACACATACACACCAGATGCTCAAAATAGAAAAATGTGATAGCACCAGTGTGGAAAAACCAAGCAATCATCCAAGACAAAAGCAAAAGCTCAAATAAATGAAGGTAACACAAGAACACAAACCCCTGACCCAACTGTAGGAAGAAGAAGAAGAAGAAGAAGAAGAAGAAGAAGAAGAAGAAGAAGAAGAAGAAGAAGAAGAAGAAGAAGAAGAAGAAGAAGAAGAAGAAGAAGAAGAAGAAGAAGAAGAAGAAGAAGAAGAAGAAGAAGAAGAAGAAGAAGAAGAAGAAAGCAAGGGGGAGTAGTCATTAAAAGAAAAATAACAGCAAGTAATAGGACATTGACCCAAGGATATCAACCCGTCCCACAAGAGCAAACCGAGAGGACACCCTTCAGATACCATCCATTGTGGAGACCCACCTCTCCAGCACGAGGAAACTGGCCTTCTCAGGCATAGCCCCCATATTATGGAACCACCTCCCAGTAGAACTACACCTCCAAGCCCAGTTGCTACCATTTAGGAAACAGCTGAAGTCATGGTTGGCATAATGGGTCCAAGGGCCGGGATTATCAACAAGCTCCCCTTTCTGGCTCTTCTAAGGCTTCACCCCTCCTGTAACCAATTTTAATGTTAATGATATGCTAATTTTATATTTGTTTTTAAGATAGCAAACTGGCACAACGGTGGGCAATATTGCCAAATGTTCTTAAGGGCTTTTAAATTGTTTTTATATTGGTTGTAACTTGTTTCGTTGTATGGTCAGTGAAGTGCTCACTGGCCTATGTACACTGCCCAGAGTCCACTGGATTAGGGTGGTATATAAAACTATTAAATAAATAAATAAATAAATAAATAAATAAATAAATAAATAAATAAATAAATAAATAAATAAAAGGAGCACCAGTTCACTGTGAAAAATAATCAGTATATTCTGAAGAACTGATCTAAACTAGTGGACAATTTTTTACCAACAAGATCCCAAAATCTTTTTGGCCAAAATCCTGTCCAGGATAGATAAAGGTGAGAAATTAGAACTGTACTCCAGAAATACTTAGTGAACACTCCGATCTCAAGAGCTCTTTGGGGACAGAAAGGTACCTTCTTGGTCTTCATCAATCCTTTCTCTGTCACAAAGTGTCCATCCGATATCTGGCTTGCTTGTGATATTGGATACTGCCAATTACTACCTGAAACATATACTGATGAAGATTTAAGTTTGGCCAATGACAAAGCCAAGAAAGTAGTTTCATTTTGGCAGTTCTAATCTAGGAATGAATATAGAAGATCACACTCCAGAGATGTACTAATTGGAGGTTTCAGATCAGTTGGGAACTCATGAGCTTAAATTCTTTGAGTCTTCATGAAGAGAGACATTAATTGATGCAACACAAGGTATAGTGCACTGATGGCAAACCTTGGCACTCCAGGTGTTCTTGGACTTCAATTTCCAGAAGCCCAAGTCAGCACTCCTGCTGATCAGGGCTTCTGGGAACTGAAGTTCAAGACCTGGAGTGCCAATGTTCGGCATCACTGGTATAGTGTATAAGTAATAATATAATAATAATAATATTAGAACTGTGTAGCTGGAAGTGATCCTATGCATCATTGAGCCCAAGGAAACACAGTACAGAATCACACCCCCAACCTCTGGTTCTGCAGCCAGAGACTTAAACCATGGAGCAGTTCAAATAGATATGCAGATAAAAGATAAATAGACCCCTGGTGGCACAGTGGTTAAAACGTTGTATTGCAGCCAAAACCGCTTCTGACGTTGTGAGTTCAATCCTGACGGATTATATCTGATTTTAAGGTTCGGTGCTCATCTCTGTTTACAGCCAAAGAGCCAGCGCTGTCTGCGTCTGCAGACGTTTCCGTGGACATATGGCAGGCATGCGTAGACACCGGAATGCACGGAACGCTGTTACCTTCCCACCGAAGTGGTCACTATTTATCTCCTTGCAATTTCTTGCTTTCGAACTTCTAGGTTGGCAGAAGCTGGGACAGAGACGGGAGGTCACTCCGTCGTGCAGCAGTACTCGGGTCTCGAACTGCCGACCTTCCCAGTCGTCAAGTTCAGCGTCTTAACCCCTTGAATCACCGCGATGGAGGAGTGTTATTGCTATTGCTGATTGTTATGCCAGGCAAAGAGAGGGGTTGTTGTAGCACCCAGCTAGGGGGCGGGGGGGGGGGTTGCTAAAGGAGATGAAAGGGGTCTGGCCAGACCATATCAATTTAGCCCTCTCCCCCTCCTGCCTTCAGCCTCTTGAGCAGCTGCAAACCCCCTCCTCTCCCTCCCCGGAGGGGCTGCCTAGGTGATGGGGCCGATTGCCCGGGGACTACCGGGGCTGCGAAGGGAAGAAGAGGCGGCGAAGGAGGAGGAGGGGGGTTGGCAACCACGGATCCGGCTTTCCCTGCCCAACAAAGGCTGGCCCGCGCAGAGCTGGCGGCTACTTAGGCGGCCCCTGTTCTCCGCGGATTCTGCGCCGCCGCCGCCGGGTCCTCGAGCGCCCCCTCTGGCCACCGGAGCCACCACCTCCTCTCGAGCCTCGCCAGGGAGCCCGGCGGGTCCGGTCCAGCCCAGCCCGCAGCGGCAGCGGATCGACGACAGGGGCTGCCGAGGAGGGGGGGGGGCTCCGTCCCTCTCGGCGTCCCAGCGCTGGGGGGGGGGGAGCGCAAGGGGAGCGGCTGGGCAGGGGACGAACACCTGAATGCCCGCGAGCCTAAGGCTCCAGGTAAGGCGGGCCACCTGGGGTCCCTCTGGATGGGGAGGGGAGGATTGGATGGGGAGGGGTAGGGTGGGGAGGGAGGGAGGGAGGGAGGGAGGAAAAGGTGTCCCCCCCCCCCCCCAATGCAAGGCAGGGATGATCCAGCCTCCACCTTCCTTCTTAAAAGCATGGCGCGGAATAAAGGGTGGTGTTGGTAAGGATGTCATTTAAAAAAAGCTTCCATACATCGCCAGCTATTTTCTTCTTCTTCTTCTTCCTCTTCTTCTTCTTCCTCAATCTCCCCCGCCCCCCACTGCAAAGGGTTAAACCCATCCCCCGTGATGGAAAGGCCAGAGGGAAGGACCCCCTCCCCCCAAGGAATGAAGGGGAGCGAAGAGCCAAAGGGAAGGGTTTTGGGGTGGGCACAGAAAGAGAGTGGGGGGCAACGCCCCTCCCTCCCCCCCCTTTTGGTCCCTTTCCAAAAATTAGAGGAGGGGGTGTCGGCGGAAGGAGGTACGGATGGCGCAGGAGGGGCTTCCAAGCCAAAGGAAGATGCTTCCTCTTGGGGGAAGGGGAGGGGGCGGCTGGCTGGCTGGCTGGCTGGCATCCTTCCTCCTCCCCCCTGGGTGGCACAAGGCGTGCACGGGTCCGGCGGGCATCAGTTTCCTTTCCAGACTGATGTGTGTTGGGGAAAGAGAGGGCGAGAAAGCGCACACGCGCGCACACGCGCAGAGAGAGAACGGGCAACGCACACGCCTCCCTGGCTCTGCTTGTGTGAATCCGCAGCCTTCCTCGCTTGCAATCTCGGCCGCCCGGCCGCGCGATCCAGAAGGAAGGCAGGGCGGCTGGGATTAAGGAGATTCGCCCGCGGGGATTTGCGATCCAAGGTGAGCTTTCCGCCTGCCACGCGCCTACCCACCCTCCATCATAGGATGCCTTATCTTCCCCCCCCCCTTTCATCCTTTGCCCCCTCCCCAGCCATTAATTTCTCCCGGTTATTGGCTGCAGAGGTATAAATCCAGACTTCCTGGGGTGGCACCGCTGCTTAGATGCGACTCCCCCCCCCCAAAAAAAAAATCGCTGAACCCCGGTTGCTAGAGGAGACCCACCGAAGCAGTGGGCTTTCTTCAACGCCCAGGTAAGTCTCCATTGCTTCGGTAGGTCTGTTCTGCTTGAGGCTCTGCAGTGAGGTTTCCAAGCCTTGATGGGGTTGCATGGCTCAGTCTCCCCCCCCCCCCTTTGTGCATGTGTGTATGATGAGAACAAAGTTCTGGGACTGGTACCAGCTCTTATATGCCATGAGCACAAGAGGCCGGTAAGCTCTGGTCCATTGCAAACTGTCCAGTGGTCTTAATGTGCTCATTGCAACTCTCTTGTCAATTGCCAACTGGAACCACAGCCCGTAGGCTTGAGCCTTAGCAGGAGGTGAAGGACAGTCAAAGGGACCCACAATTATTTGGTTTTTTCATTTTTAAATATTGTGAGGAGCCTAAACTTTTCATAGATCCTCCCCCTCCCTCTATTGCTGTGTTGTTTGATTTCCTTCTTTCTAAAACCTGGCTGCCGATCTTACACGTTTCCATCTTGGTTTGTATCTGGTAGGGAGAGTAAACCCATAGAGCCAAAGACCTTTTGCTCTGTTTAAAAAAAGAAAAAGGGGAGAAAAATGTCTGGTGCGCCTTAATTTATTTTGGGAGAAATGATTATTATTTTAATATTTGTGTACAGCCTGATATTGCTAGTTCTGCGTTGCTGTGTTTATTTCTTTCTAAATGATGTGCAAAATACAAGGGCTCCAGAGAGCCTGTATGACTCTTGAAAAGCTTGCTGTTTATCTGTTTTCAAGCAGTGGATTCCTGTGGAAAGCCTTGTGGCCAGTTCACATTTTAGCAGCTCTGTATGCTTATGAATGAATTTGGTGCTGGAGTACGCGTGTTTCTTTCAGTCCCTCTAAGTGGAAGCAGGCGAATCTGGTGTCATGAGCAATCGTGAAACCGCTTTGGGTTTTAGTCCAAAGTTTCAAATAAGCTATCCAGGGTTCTGGACCTGCTATGAAGAGCATTTCAACCGTCTCTGCTGGTTTGCAATTGCACTACATCATGGATTTTGTAGTGTGGGGGCTGCATTAAATAAGCTCCTTGTCTATGTGTGTTTTTAGTGCTAGAAATGAATACAATACAGTATTGCTCTAGCATGTTAATGCAAGTGTTACTCTCTCATACTGCATGCACATTAGTCACTTCAGAATAAAAGGTTTGGTGAGAATGCAGTTGTGAGAATGCGGATCACAGGAAGACTCAGGTTGCCACGCAGTGTTGATTCATTCAAAGATGTTTCTTAGGCCGGTTCACTGAAATCCTGGCATATCTCAAAACAGCCACTAGATGTTCAGAGTGGATTTCTGTCGGAGCTAAATTATTCCCTTAAAACCCTTACCAAGCTCCGTTTTACAAGGTTAGTTGTTACTGTGCCCATTTTGCAGGTGGCAAACTGAGTCAGGCAGACACTACTCTGGCTCAAGTGGTTAAGACACTAAACTTAACGGCTGGAAGGTTGGAGTTCAGTAACCGAGTCCTGCATAACAGAGCGAGCTCACCTCTCTGGCTCAGCTTCTGCCAACCTAGCAGTTCAAAAGCAAGAAATTTTAAGTAGATAAACACTTTGGTAGGAAGATGGAACAGCATTCCTTGTATAGTACTTAGGCTTTCTAGCCATACCTGCCACATGACCATGGAAATGTGTGCAGACTCGGACAGCACTGACTCTTTGACCATAAGTGGAGATGAGCACTGGCCCCTAGAGTTGGCTATGACTGGCTTTTGAGCAAGGATTACCTTTACCTAAAATGAGTCAGGGAGATAAAAGAAGGCATTCCCCAGCCAGGGGGAGGCCACAATCCTCAAAAATGTCCCTGTGATGCCCCTTTACACATGCTCATGAAAGGGACAGTTATGGGGAAGTGAATAGACTGTACAGTGACATCATTCTGGGCATAGACCCGTTGGAAACAACCAGGCTTCGGTTCTTGCACTTCCACTGAATCCATGTTTCAAGCTGCAAGACATCCACATCGTTGTTGTCATTGTCTATAACTACCCAGTTCCTTGAGCATGTGATGGCTGGGAGTGAAATGGGAACTGGGAGTGTTGTGAAAAGTAATTGCAAGTGCCAATTTAGAAACGTGGGTAATGCCCCCTAAAACGTTGAGTATGTAAGAGATTGATTGAGGTTTTGGAGCTGATTGCATATGAGGCCGTCTCAGTTAATTGGCTGTGGTACAAGAGGAAAAGGCTTCTTTACCACCTGCTCCTATTGGTAGCTTTACTCACACCCACACACCCCCGAGTCAGCATGTGCACACTCAGTTGGGAGCAGATGCATCTGACATAAGTGTCACTTCTAGACGGCCTGGTAGCATTGGCTGGAACACTTCCAGAGAGAAATGGTGGCTGCAGCCTTTTCCTACTGTGGCACGTGCATTGGACTACAACTCCCATCCTCCCCAGGGAGCACGGCCATTCACTGGCCATTTGCCTTTTGCTGCCTGTTCTAGGAAAGAGACAGAACAGACGTAGCCTGTCGTCTTCCTTCTTTCCCACTCCTGGCTGTCTCCTTTATGACAAGCTAAATATAGACACTTTAAAAAGTAACTTTCTTTCACGCCCTTACATTTCTCACCTTGATTCGGAAGGCGTTTGCACAATCTCAAGCTGTTTCCTGTCTCGCAGGCTGCACGTCCAATTCCTTGTCTCTGTTCTGAAGCTTCTCTTATTATTATTACCACTGCAGATTGTGACTTATGGGTACTGTTTGGTAAGAGCCAGTCCTAGTTTTGCACATTTGACTATGGTGTGGCATATTAGTCAATAGTGGCTCCAGTAGAACTGGAGGCCTCACGTATCTGTGTGGTTTAAAAAAAAAAAAAAAAAACTACTCTGGGTACTGGATAGTGCCTTTAAAGTTTGGACTAAAAACCAGTGTGGATTCCCTCTCTCCCCACTAATATCGGAGCTATCAGCTTCCAATGAGCAAGTCTGCAGATTGTTCTCATGCTCTACTTTTCTGTGTCTTCTAAAAGCCAGGAATTTTGATCAGAATGGATTTAGGAATGTGTTCTGTGAGTAGGACAGCTTCAAAAAGCAGCAATTTATGATGGATCCCAGAAATGTTAGTTTTTGGAATGAAAACTCCCAGAATTGAAGGATTATGCAAGTTGTGTTTCTGCCAAAAGTAATGCCTTTGAGATCTGGCATATGAACAGTAGATGCAGGAGTTAAATCAAAGCAGGTATAAAGTATTCAGAAATTGATTCCCATTCACTTCCGGAGGGGGGGGGGCCTTCCAGGGCCAGGTAGCCTGCCCAAGGTTGTACAGGCTGGCTCTCCTCCCAGAAGGCTCAAGTGGAGAATTGAACTCCCAGCTCTCTGATTCACTAGGCCAGAGGTGCCTAAACTACGGACCGTGGGCAGGATCTGGCCCCAATGCCAATTCATCCAGCCCATGGTGCCTTCGCCATATGGGCACATTTTACTTCTGCTTCCAGGAGGGGCAAGGGTGCCGCGGGCCGGATGAATTGGCATCAGGGTCCGGATCTGTAGTTTGGACACCCCTGCACTAGGCTATCCATCCAATGCTACGGGCCATAGCTGCTGCCAAGGCTATGTTAAAGGACAGGGTTTTCTTTTCTCCCAGAGCATCTTATCATCCAGCTTGCTTTGCCCGTCCATTATAATTCCATTTACAAGTTTGCAATGAGAATTGTCATATTAGATAAACAGAGGTAGCTGACAATCGGGAAGGATTTTCTGAGCATTTGTAGCATGCATTTTACACAGGGCAGGGGAGAATCAGGATCTTTTAAGATGGGAGCTCTCAACCTTTTTAAGCCGGGGGCCGGGTCACGCTCCCTCAGACAGCTTCGGGGGCCGGCCGGCGCACCCTTCCTCCACCACATGGCACTTCCTGGTGTGGTGGAGGTGATGGGCCACATGAAATGGTGCCTTGGGCCACAAGTTGAGAACCCCTGCTTTAAGACATCAAACCATTTTAATGTATTAGCATCAAAGGTAGCATCAGATGCAGAAGAGAAGACAGCAAATGGAGACCACGAATTAAGCATTTAGATGTTGAGAAGATTCACTCCTATTGAGTCAACCTGGTAGTCTGGCCAGGTGATCCTGCTGTGGTAATAAAGTAGACCCTACTACCAATGACTCAATGCCTATCGCCAGGTGGTGGTTAACTAACCTGACCACCCTGAAGACTAACAGCCTTGGGTGTCGAAGTCCACAGGGAAGGGTGATGGTCCCCAAGGGGATTAAATCCCACTTGAATCCCTCTTGATGGAGGGCAGGAGCTTCATCCATCCTGGTCTGGGGCTGAGGAAGACTTTGCCTGCCAAAAGGAAGTGCCATGTGGTGGAGGAAGGGTGCGCCGGCCAGCCCCCGAAGCTGTCTGAGGGAGCGTGACCCGGCCCCTGGCTTAAAAAGGTAGAGAGCTCCCATCTTAAAAGGACCAGGACCAGAAAGTGACTCACGGAACTGAATCAGTGGTACTAGGGTGTCATGCTGCGTTGCGGAAGGCAGATGAAAGCCACTGCATTACGTTCTCAGGACAGTCTTCATGGCTGATCGTCATAATGATCACCAATACAGTATTCGGAATTGGATATGGAAGAAGAAGAAGAAGAAGAAGAAGAAGAAGAAGAAGAAGAAGAAGAAGAAGAAGAAGAAGAAGAAGAAGAAGAAGAAGAAGAAGAAGAAGAAGAAGAAGAAGAAGAAGAAGAAGAAGAGGGAAAAAGTTCTTCCACCCTCTTGTGGCTGCATGGGATAATGTCATCACTGGGGAAGGGGGGGGCTGCTCCTGAGATGTTCTACCCAAATTGCCGTGTAAAACATATCAGAGAATAAACAAAACAAAACAAAAAAACTTGTGACCCCTTAAAGACTAACTGCTGTATTTTAATGTATTTTAATGGGCTTATGATGTGTTGTTCCTTTAAATAAGATCATCAAAAGTGCTTGCTGCACAAATGTAAAAGTGGCCGCCTCTCTCTGGAACACAAATGGAAGGCAAATGGAAGACCATTGCATTACAGTACTGTATATGGTTTGCAGGACAATCTTCATGGCTGGTTGCCCTGAGGAGAGCCAATATTCGGCAACATATGAAGCAGCAGCAGCAACTAGGGCAGGAAGGTCTTCTTTGACCGGAGCTATTTTTCCAGCATCTGGAGCAAGAGGGGGGTTGTGTCATGTGCATGTGTGTGTATGTGCATGCGCACATGTGCATGTGCGCACGTGTGCGCCCCAAGTAGACCAGTTTCCCAGCAAGCCCAGTTCCAAGGCTCTAGTAGTCCATGCAGAGGAAGATACCCCAGGAGCTCTAGAGAACCTCTGCCCAAGTCAACAACTCCAGATGCAAACACCAGAGACGACAGCAGCAGGAATGCTAGATTAAGCAGGGGAAAAGGAATGGCAAAAGATAATGGGTTTAAAGACACAGGGGGAGAGTTTTTAGAATACAGTACAGTATGTCCTATTGAAAGGGGAGGATGTCAGCGCTGTGAAACAATGTCTTCTGGGAGAGAGACTAAAGATCTGTGAAATAAGAGGAAAGAATATTTTTTTTCCGTTGTTGAGTATGTAAAGGTCAAGGTCACCTTTTCTTGAAAGCCAGTCGTATCCGACTCTAGGGTTCAGTGCTCATCTGTTTCGTAGCCAAAGAGCCAGCACTGTCTGCTTCTGCAGACGTTTCCGTGGACATGTGGTAGGCATGACTAGATACCGGAGAGCACAGAATGCTGTTTACCTTCCCACCGAAGTGGTCCCTATTTATCTACTTGCAGTTTCTTGCTTCCAAACTGCTAGGTTGGCAGGAGCTGGGACAAAGATGGGAGCTCATTCTGTTCTTCAGCATTCGGATATTGAACTGCTGACTTCCCGCCTTCCAGTCAGCCTCTTAGCCACTTGAGCCACTGCAGTCCCTTTGTTATGTAGAAGCATTATTTTGTTTTGTTAGTACAGTACAGTATGTGTATATTCTGGGTAGGGTAGCAGTGGCATAGAGCTCCTCCTCCTCCTCCTTCTTCCGTGTCTAGGCCAAACATGAAACTGCCAAAATGAAGGCACTTTTTTGGTGAGTTCATTCTGCAATTCTTTTCACCTGACCTAGTGTGAGAAAAATTAGTCGGAAACACAAGATTGCCGTTACCATCATATGCCTGATTGTGGTTCAAAATACCACAATCTTCTAGGAGGCTCTTTCTGTGTGGTTAAGACACTGAACTTGATGCAAGGAAGGTCAGCAGTTCGAGACCTCCTATTGTCTGTCCAAACTCCTACCAACCTAGCAGTTCGAAAGCAAGACATTACTAGTAGATAGCTAGATACTGCTTTGGTGGGAAAGGTAACAGCATTCCATGTGCTCTGATGTCTAGCCACTCATGCCACATGACCACAGAAACATCTGGGAATTCATACAGCACTATAAACAGAGATGAGCACCAACTCCTAGAATCAGACATGACCAGCTTTCAAACTAGGGAAACCTTTAACTTTACTGATTAATGGGAACTTAACCCTTTCTGTGCCTACTCTTTCCCCTCTTCCTATAACCCCCTATAACAGCTTCCCAACACTGTGGGTCTCTAAGCATGATCCAAAGTTAGTGGGAACTTTATGGTGGGGAGGGAGAAAAGAAGGCGATTCCTTGCACAGAAAAAAGAACTCGGGACCAAATCCCCAATTCTCAGTTACCCCAAAGATATTTCGTTTGCTCAGTGCAATTTAGGGTTGTTGGGGAAGCAGAAATTATTTGGTGCCTGCTATGATTAAACCTGCCAACCTAGCAGTTTGAAAGAAAGAAATTGCAAGGAGATAAATAGGTACCACTTTGGGAGGAAAGGTAACAGCATTCTGTGTGCCCCCGCATCTAATGATGCTTGCCACAAGACCACAAAAACATCTGAAGATGCAGAGAGCTCTGGCTTTTTGGGTGTAAATGGAGATGAACACTGGACCCTAGAGTCGAATGCGACCTTTCAAAGGTAAAGGTCATCCTTGCTCAAAGGCCAGTCATATCCAACTCTAGGGTTCGGTGCTCATCTCTGTTTACAGCCAAAGAGCCAGCGCTGTCTGCGTCTGCAGACATCTCCATGGACATGTGGCAGCCATGACTAGACATCGGAGTGCACGGAATGCTGTTTACCTTCCCACCGAAATGGTACCTATTTATCTACTTGCAATTTCTTGCATTCAAATGGCTTTCGAACAGCTTTCGAACTGCTAGGTTGGCAGGAGCTGGGACAGAGATGAAAGCTCACTCCATCTTGCAGTACTCAGGCCTCAAACTGCTGAACTGCCAAACTTCCCGTTGTCAAGTTCAGCATCTTAACCAGTAAGCCACTGCAGTCCTCTTGACCTTGTGCTTAAACCACTAGGAGCAAAGAAATCTTGGCCAAGCTACTGCAGATCAGCCAACCGATCGTCTTCTCGCTGTCCTCTGCTCCAGATTATTCACTTGCCGATGCTTTCTCTCTCTCTCTCTGTTTCTGCTATTAACAACAATTTCCATGACAACCTCTCTTTCATACCTGTGGTTGCCTACCAGTGAGAACAATCTAGCTCTTCTTCCTTTCAAGGAGCCAATGAATGGCTTCTCATAGGATTGGCACACTAAACCCCAGGCCCCCTGGCCTTTGCAGGGAGGGCTGGCAGGATTTCTTTCCGAAGCCCATCCAGGGTGTTTGCCGGTTAATCTGAGTGGCAAAAAACGAGATGGACCAAAGATCTGGTCCTGTGTAAAATTGCTTCCAGCTCTGGTTGTGCAAAGCGATGTGCGGCACTGCTCATCCTGGGGGCTGTTTCCAGAGTGGAGCGTAACCTTGCTCATGTAACCTCAGGCGAGTCTCTAGGCCCATGATGGGGAACTTTGGGACTCCAACTGTTCACGGACTGCAATTCCCAGAAGCCCAAGTCTCTGTGAATCCGCACAAATGGGCTTCTGGGAATTGAAGTCCAAGAACAGCCGGAGTGCCAAGGTTTGCCATCACTGCTCTAAGGTTACTGGAGGGTGCACAGCACATGCCAGGGAGTCGAGGGCATTATGAAACTGAAATTGCCTGCTGGGCATCACATTCAGTGAGCATCTGCAGGAAGCTGCGTGGGAAACTGTGCATTGTTTCTGGTACATGACCCGTTGTTGTTTTTCTTAACCTGAAACAAACAGTGGCTCAAGAGAGGATTTATTTATTTATTTATTTAGATTTATTGTCCCGCCCCAATCAGGCAAACCCGACCCTAGGCGGCTCACAAAAAAGAAAAAGTTACACAAATAAGTGCAAACCAAACAATCCCACCACAAACCCAGAAACCAAATCAACTTCAAATAATAAGAATAATAATAATTAAACTATATATTTACCACAAAAAAAAAACCTCAAAGATTTAAAAGTTTAAAAGGTTTAAAAGAGAGAGGGGTGGCGGCTATCCCATCAGATCAGCCACCCAACATGGGACCCCACATTCCTGGAGCCCCACTTAGGCCCTTCCGAAAGGGCAACAGCTCTGTCTGTAGACGTAATTCAGTTGGCAGGAGGTTCCAAAGGGCCGGAGAGGACACGGAGAAGGCCCTCTTTCTGGTGCTAGAGAGATGCGCCTCTCTAGCTGATGGGATGATAAGAGAGCCTCTCCGATCCCCCCTGGTGGGATGGACAGATGTTCTTGGGGTGAGGCGGTCTCTTAAGTATCCTGGCCCACTACCATGTAGGGCTTTAAAGGTAATGACCAGCACCTTGAATTGCACCCGAAGACATACTGGCAACCAGTGCAGCTCCCAAAGCAGTGGTGAGGCACGAGCATAATGCCCACAACGCATCACTACCCGAGCAGCTGCATTCTGTACCAGCTGCAGCCTCCGAATGGTCACCAAGGGCAGCCCCATGTAGAGCGGAGCCTACGCCATGGGAGATCTAGTCATGCCTGCCATATGACCATGTATACATCCGCAAACACAGGCCGCACTGGCTCTTTGGCTGTAAATGGAGATGAGCACTGCACTCTAGAGTTAGATATGACTGGTTTTTGAGCAAGGGAGACATTGAACCACTTGCAGTGACAAAACCTGATGGGAGCAACGAGGGCTTTGTGGGCTGGATGAATTGGCATTGGGGCTGAATCTGGCCCCCAGGCCGTAGTTTGGGCACCCCTGGTATAAGTGATTGGTTAGCATAACAGATAAGTATACAAATCAATATGGCTTTATACAGCTGGTAATGACAAATGATCTCTGGTTGTTATTTGGCTTAGTTGTAAATGTCCCCTTTTTTCCAATTGCAAACAGTAAAGGTAAAGGTCGCCCTTCCTCAAAAGCCAGTCGTATCCAGCTCTAGGCTTCAGTGCTCATCTCTGTTTACACCCAAATAGCCAGCACTGCCTGCATCTGTAGGCGTTTCTGTGGACATGTGGCAGGCATGCCTAGACACCAGAGATGACGGAATGCTATTTATCTTCTCCCCAAAGGACTACCTTTTTATCTACTTGAAGAAGAAGAAGAATATAAATCTATATTGGATTGTCTTGTTTTGAAACTGCTAGGATGGCAGGAGCTGGGACAGAGACGGGAGCTCACTTTGTCATGCGATACTTAGGTCTCAAACTGCTGACCTTTCAGTTGTCAAGTTCAGCATCTTAACCACTAAAGAAGATACAAAACAAACACCTGGCATTATTTCTCTAGCTGCCTTCAACCTCGCCATCTTTGAAGGGGAAAGGAACATACCAATGTGTTAGATATGTCTTGGGGCTGAATTCTAGCTTCAGCCAGCGTGCTCTTGTCAATCATCTGTTGCAGTCAAAGTCATGGAGATCTGATCCTGTGTTGCAGGCTTCTTTTGTGCAAAGACCCAAGTTGTTGGTTTAAAGATTAGCAGGGTTGGCTTGGGGTAAGCGCCCGTGGACTGCAGCCAGAATCTGTGAAAGCTAGTGCCAAAATAAAACCTTTTGCTTGCCAGGAGACTCTGCATTGGTTTTACTGCAACAATCTAAGGCGGCCGAGCATCTAGAGATTTCTTTTCTGTTGTTTCAAAGACAGATATTAGGTGGCCTGCCACCTGAAAAGAAAGGGTTTTGGCTACACCCTGAAAAGAGATGGAGGTGTGATTTCCATACTGTATATAAAAATGTAGAAAAGTCCCGCATCAGTGGGTCTACCAAAGAGGAAGTAATTACACTCTTTTTGCAACTCCCCAGGTACAAAGGGTGGATAATCATCCAGACTCCCATGGTAACCATATTTACTTTTTGATGACTATATAAATCTATGTCTATCTGGCTAGGTTATCCTGCTATGGTCATAGAGTAGACCCTACTGCCAGTGACTCAACACCAATTGTCTGGCAGTGGTTAACTAACCTGACCACCCTGAGGACATTGTGTGGCAAAGTCCACAGGGAAATGTGATGGTTCTCAAGTGGATTAAATCCCACTTGAGTCCATCTTGATGGAGGGCAGCAGCTTCATCCATCCTGGCCTGGGTCTGAGGAGGACTTTGTGTGCTGAAAGGGCTCAGGACCAGAAAGTGACCCATAGAACTGGATCAGTGGTATGGGTGTCACCCTGGGAGGTAGAAGGCCAATGGAAGCCCCCAGCATTATCTTGTTCCCAGGACAATCTTCATGACTGATCACCATGAGGAGAGCCAATATTCGGAATAGGATATGGCACTTGAAGAAGATTTGAACTTTGCCAGTTGTTTTATAACTGTTCCCTCAATTTCAATATCTAAAGTATACTGTTTCCATCCAATAGCCTTTGATCCAGACACGAAAGAAGAAGAAGATCAGGATAGAAAATTATCATAGCAAATAGGAAAACTGACCCAGAACAAAGATAATGGACAATATTCTAGACACCCAAGAAATAGAATATTGTCTTGACTAACTTGACAATCCTCAAGACTAACAGCCTTGGGTGGCAAGGTCCACATGAAAGGGTCATGGACCCCAATTGGTTAAATCCCACTTGAGTCCATCTTCAATACTGGCCTGGGACTGAGGATGACATTGTGTGCCAAAAGGTTTCAGGACCAGAGATTGACTTGTGGAGCTGGATCAGTGGTACTATGGGTGTCATGCTGTGATGTGGAAGGCAAATGGAAGGCTACTGCATTATATTGTCCCCAGGACAATCTTCATGGCTGATCACCATGAGGAGAGCCAATATTCAGAATCAGATATGGCACTTGAAGAAGAAGAAGAATATACATCTATATTGGATTGTCAGTGCTGATGGGAGTCTACCTGTAGTTAGATGATATCGAGTTGCCAACCCCTCCATTTAATGCTAACAATCTTAATTATCCCTTGGCAAATTGCCTTCCTAAAATGCCATCGCCAATGTGGGGATTCCTTGGGGTATTTATGACTACAAATCTCATCACTCCCAACCACAACACCCATCATTCCCTGCCCCCTGGTTTCATTGTCTGTTAAGCTGTATACTCAAAATACAATGGAGTAAAGTTATAAACGAAATAAATGATAAGATTTTAAATGATGGAGAAAAGGTTGCAGTTTGGAACTAGAATTTATGAGTTTATGAGACAGGGGTTTATTTTTTTTCCTTAGTCCTGGTTAACCCACCTCGCATCCCAAACCACCTATGATCTCTTTCTTAGCTTGCAAATGAAGTTTCTGTTTTCTAAACCGCAACACAGAAAATTGTGTGACCAAAGAGTTTTTAAATCTTTCTCCGCTGATGCGCTTTGTGCTGTCAAGTCACATTCGGTTTACAGCTACCCTAATAGGGCTTTCGAATAATGTGAAATATTTAAAGCATGTTGTAATCAGTTCCACACCTCCATTGAAATTCCATGGCTGAGTGGGAATTCGAACCCGGGGCTCATGAGTCCTCATCCATCACTCTGTCCACTACACTCTAATGGGCCCCCCCGCTCCATATAGGTCTGTGATGGCAAAACTTGGCACTCCAGATGTTCTTGGATTTCAATTCCCAGAAGCCCAACCCCCGGTGAATCCACATGAATGGGTATGCTGCGATTCATCCGGCCCACACAGTGCTGCCCTCGTTGCTCCTGGAAGCGGAAGTAAAACACGCCCGTACAGTTAAGACTCTTCTGGGTTAACCTTTCCTCTGTACGGGCGCGTTTTACTTCCACTTCCAGAAGTGACGAGGGCGGTGCGCTGTGGGCTGGACGAATTGCAGCAAACCCATTCATGTGGATTCACAGGGGCTTGGGCTTCTGGGAATTGAAGTCCCAAAACATGTGGAGTGCCAAGGTTCACCATCATGGATGTAGGTCAAGGTCTCCCTCACTGACACTATGTGGTCATGTGGCAGGCATGTCCAGACACTGGAGCGGATGGATCACTGTTACCTTTCCTGCTCATTTCATCGTGCAGTGCTCAGGACTGCTGACCTTCTGGTCATCAAGCTCAGCGTCTTGACCACTAAGGCGGCACAGTCCCCTCTCCATATCCTGTGGTCCTAATTAATTCACATCCCAGTGGAGCGTGGTCTGGAAGAGAGAATGAGAGCTACCAGTGACGCATTCTGCATCCATACTATTTCCCGCACCCTGGGAGGGTGAAACAGAGTATCATCGCCATAAAGGGTCCAAATTCCACCGTAGAGCTTTCTAGGAAAGGAATTAAAAAACAAGTGAACATCCAGCAGTTTTATCATGCTGTTTCTGGACAAATAGATCAGGCATTAAATGCAGTATATACAGTACTTCAAGTCTTCCCTTCTTAAGATGGATATTTCAGGGGGAAATAATTCTGCTGAGTCACCCAAAATGAATTTGAGCGCTTCCTGCACAAGGGAAAAGTGTTGTGGGGCTTTTCATGTTAAGGGGAAAGGGATGATTAAAGTTTTGGAGGGATGGGAAGACGGCTTGTGGAGATGGGGACTAGAGAGATCTCTTTACTCCTACTGTCCTGATTTTCTTCCTCTTCTGTGTTTAGGTCAGACATTAAACTGCCAAAATGAAGCCACTGTCTTGGTTTTGTCGTTGGCCAAACCTAAGTCCTCATTGGTGCAGGTTTCTGGCAGTCATTGACAGACCAGTCAATGACCCACTGGATTCTGTCTCCCTCCACATTCACATTGCGTGGTGTTGTTGTTGTCTGCCAGCAGCCCCCACTTGAGCCTGTTGGTCTTGCATTTAGGGACTCCGACCCTCAGCCTATTCAGGGTCCTCCAAGTGATGCAGGGGAGGTCGTGTTCTTCTGCCATATCCTCCTTTAATGTTCCTTGTCCAGTGAGCTCCTTCCTCCATGTTCTCTTGGGTATCCTCAAGTGTGTTTGTTCTTGCCATAATGTTTTTCCTGGTTGACAGACTTGAGGCTCATATCCATTTGGAGCACAGATGCCCAAACTTTTTGCACTGGGAGGGCTGACCACGCCCCTGGAACAGCTGAGCGGACCTGACCCAGGAGTGGTTCCGGACATCCCTGCACATGCGTGCATGCATCCATGCCACTCCCAGAAGTGGTTTTGGACATCCCCATGCATGCACAAATATGACTGCACCACTCCGGGAAGTGGTTCTGGACATCTTTGCACATGAGCAAATACATCTGTGCCACCCCTGGAAGTGGATCCAAACATTCCCGTGCATGCACAAATGTATCCACACCACTCCTGGAAGTGGTTCCAGATGCTCATTGGTGGGCTCGTCCGTCATTCAATTCCGGGGGCAGTGAGGGCACGGGGTGTGTGTGAATTGGTGTCAGGGGCTATATCCGGCCCACAGGCCATAGTTTGGACAAGGAAGGAGGAGGATGTCTGTAAGCCCCACCATTGGTTGTGGAGTGTGGGGGGACCCTCATGCTTTGGGACCAATTCTGGCCCTTCACTTGTCCTGTTCCAGTCCTCTAGGCTTCCCCAGGTGGCCACAATTCCCCCTCCTGACTCAGGAACGGGGTGGCTTGGAAACTGCGGCGCATGTTCTTTCTTCAGTACGAAATGAAGAAATGTTGTTCCCAAAGCTATTTTGCTGTCAGAAAGAGCTCTAAGTGGAAACAGGCTTGTATTTATCTGCTCTTTTAAACAGGGGTGGGCAGAATTTGGTGCAGTGGTTAAAATTGCTTTCCTGCAGCCAAAAGGTTGTGAGTTCAATCCTGACTGGGAATCGAGGTTGACTCAGCCTTCCATCCTTCCGAGGTCAGTAATATGAGTCCCCAGCATGTTGGGGGCAAAATGGTAAGCAACTTGTGAACCGCTCAGAGAGTGCACTAAGCGACATGGAGTGGTATATGAGTGTAATTGTTCGTAGACCTCAGTTGCCTTCCCTTTTCCTGGCAAAGAAAGACGAAATACAGTGCTGAGACGCCTTCGTGAAGGACGGTTCCCATTTAATTCCATCACAGCCCTCCTGCCCATTTTAAATGGGAAATTGGGGTACACAGAAAGAACCTCCTCAAAGACTGTGGCACTCATCAAAAGCTGCCTTCATTTTGGAAGTTTCACATCTGACTTAGACACAGAAGAAGAAGAAGAAGAAGAAGAAGAAGAAGAAGAGGAGGAGGAGGAGGAGGAGGAGGAGAAGAATGGGAAACTGTCATTTTGTTTTCTAGCTACCTCCAGTTTTCTTTTGTGCACTTTGCAACTTCTGAAGTATCCTGGGGCCTCCCAGGCTGAACAAGATGTTGGTAGGCTTCTGGGAACTGAAGTCCCCTTCTTGTGGGGTGTGGGCCCCATGTTGAGAACCACTGGCACAGTGTCTCTAGTTACAGTCACTGTGGACAAGTCAGGAAATGATTGTTTCAAAAGCATCCATAACTATTATGGCTGTTTTTCTGCCTACTCCATATTTTGGCCGTGTCCTCTGGGTGTTTCTGGAGTTGCCATCCAAAAACCAAACTCTGTCAAATTCTACACTAGTTTGGTTTTGCGTGGTGTCTTTAGAGACGGTGGTGGCTTTTTAAAATGAAACCCATCTCAAACAATAGGCTGCTTAATTTTTAATGGCTCTTCCCAGGTATGTTACTTCTCAAGGCTCTGTGGCTTTGCCATTTGCCAGTTCTCTGGCCGATCTGCTTTCTGTTTCCAAGTGGGCGGGAAGATGCCGTAGCATATTTCATGAACAGAATTGTCATGAAATATTGAAATAACAGCTGACAAATTTGTGTGTGTTTTTTTTTATTTAAAAAACCCACAAAGGGCATATCAAAAAGTGAGTTCTCAGAACCCTTTGGGTTGGTGAAGGAAAGAAGTTCTGGCTGGCCTTCCAGTTCAAGGGGTGGATGAATGTTGCATAACTACAAACCTGTGGCCAGAATGGCATGTGATGAATCTTCCTGGATTGGACCCTGACAGCAATAAACCCAAATTGGGAGTAGACTTTGTTTTAGTTGTTCAAGGCCAGGGACCACACTTAATATCACCTTAGATCAACACTGGGGTTTAGAGAAGTTACCTTTTTGAACCCTCTTTCCTAGGATCCCCCAGAAAGATAAAGAAGTTAACAAGAAAGGGGACCATGGAAGGATGAAGGTTGGTGTCCAGGCTCAAAGTCTCTGCCATTGCATCGTCTGAGCCAGTGGAGGAAATTGTGTTATGCTGAGTTGGACATCCTGCCCTGTATTTGTCAACTCTGAAGGTATAAGGAGCAACCAGTCCTTGAGGTGGTTTGGAAACTACAGTGCTACCCTTCACTATTGCTTACTGTTGTTGTTGTTGTTGTTACATGCTATCAAGTCATGGGCAACATTGTGATGACCCTACGAAGGAGAGATCTCCATGGCGCTCAGCAATTAAGATTGTCCTGGGAACAATATAATGCAGTGGCCTTCCATTTGCCTTCCACATCCCAACATGACACCCTTCCCGCTGATCCAGTTCCATGAGTCACCTTCTGGTCCTGATCGCTTTTGGCACACAAAATCCTCGTCAATCTCAGGCCAGTATTGATGGAGCTGCTGCCCTCCATCAAGATGGATTTAAGTGGGGTTTAATCCACTTCAGGACCATCATCCTTTTCCTGTGGACTTTACCACCCAAGGCTGTTAGTCCTCAGGGTGGTCAGGTTAGTTAACCGCCACCTGATGATTGGTGTAGAGTTGCTGACAGTATGGTCTACTCCCGTGATGGTGAACCTTGGCATGCCAGATGTTCTTTATTTATTTATTTATTCTTCAAATTTATACCCCGCCTTGCTCAGGTGAACCTGACTCTAGGCGGCTTCCATAGTATACAAAAACAACATCACAAATTACTACCAACTCCCACAAAGAGACTCCCACAATACAAGGTCCTCTATCGCCGCCCAAGACCCCCAGGTTTCTCTCCCTTCGAGGCCGGCTGGCCGAGGGAGAGTCCAACAAAGCATTGGTGTCGTCTTCGAGCCTCCCTTGGCCAGGCAGGCTCCTTTTAACCTCCCGGCCAGTGACAGGGGCCGGGAGGGCGCGTCGGCGGCGTCCCGCGCATCGGCGTCGGCGTCTTTGAGCCTCCCTCGCCCAGGGAGGCTCCTTTTAACCTCCCGGCCGGTGAGCCCAAGCTCCCATGAATCCACATGAATGGGTTTGCTGCAATTCATCCTGGGACGGGTGTGTTTTACTTCCGTTTCAGGGAGCGACAAGGGCGGTGCAGGCCAGATGGATCGCAGCAAATCCATTCATGTGGATCCCAAGGTTCACCATCACAGGTCTACTCTATGACCATAGCAGGATAACCTAACCAGATACTATGCCAGAATTTAGAATATCAATTTTCCAGATCAACATGTTACATCGTTCCTTATCCACATCAAGGGGCAACTGGTTCCTGTTGGATTACCTTGATTTCCAGAGCTGTGTAGCTGTAAATTGCCTGAAATCAGCAGGAACTGGGGGCTGCAGATGCCATCATCCCCATTGTAAATGGGGGGAATCAATGCAATAGGATTTCTTCAAGTGAGTCTTCCAGATTGTTGATAATAATGCAAGATTAGCTACGATTGAATTTGTCGTTGTTACGTGCTCTCAAGTTGTCTCCAACCGATGAATGAGAGGCCTCCAAAATGTCCTGTCCTCAACAGTCCTGCTCAGTTCTTGCAAGCAGAAACCTGTGGCTTCCTTTAGAGAATCCATCCATCTCATGTTTGGCATTTCTCATTTCCTGCTGCCTTCCACCTTTCCCAGCCTTAGTGTTTTGCCTTCTCATGACATGCCTGAAAGAGGACTCTCATTTTTGCCTCCAGAGAAAGTTCAGGCTTGACTTGCTCTCGGACCCACTTGTTTCTGGCAGTCTGAGATACAGTAGAACCCCGTATAATGAAAAAACTCTGTCCCATGGAGCTCTTTGCTATATGGGTTTTTTTTTTTGTTGTTGTTATACGGATCCCTATGGGTGATGCATCGTATAACGAAAAACAAAAGTTTGTTATACGGATCGCTAATGGTGATATACAATGAACAAAATGTTTTCGTTGTACGAGGTATCACCAATAGCAATCCATATAATGAACATTTTTTCTTTTATACGTTGCATCACCAATAGCACAAAAATGCTTCATTGGACAATTTTTTCATTATACGAAGTGTTCATTATACGAGGTACCACTGTATCCGCAGGTCTCTCCTCCATAGTTCAAATGAATCAATTGTTTTTCCCTGTCAGCTTTCTTTACTGTCCAGCTTTCACAGCCATACTATTATATGTAATGTTTAGGGTGGATGGAAATTAATATTTTGGCCATCCTGGTTGAGCATTTTGGAAAAAATGTAGTTCAAAAAAGCAACTTCTCTCAACTCTCGTGTACTTTTTCCACATTGGCCATGCAGCCAGTGGAACTGTAGGAGCTATCATTGGCAAAAAAAAAAGTAACTTTTCCATGCTGTAGAACCTTAAACATTGAGCTATAGCTGGGCAAATACAATCTTTGTAACAAGACATTAATGTTAATGTCATTATGAGATAGATGAGCCTTTTCAGAGGACTGCTCTTTTCAAGGGTCCTGAACTTTTTGAAATCTAGGTCAGATGGGCAAGTTGCCCCTTCGGCTCAGATGGGCTGGCATTTTCTGGGGTGCTTGAATGCGAAGAAGCAGAGCAAAGCAATGGCTTGAAACCATGACGCTGACTCTAAACGTGACATCTTGACGTTGAGATGGATGCCACCTCAACTCTCCAAGGCCTGGAAAGAAGGAGACATGGGATGGATTTCCATCTCTCTCTCCCCGTTGCCCTCCTTATTGGTCTGGATCTCTCATTGTCATTCTTCTCGGCTTCCTCCACTCACAGGCCAGGAATGCTAATCCACATCCGAATTGACAGGAGCAGGGAGAAGATCCTGGATTGATGTTACCCCATTGAGGCTTCTGTGACTTCTTTGACCTCTTCTAATGACATCAGAATTTAGAAGAGCCGGCAAGGAACAGTTCGGGTCGCTTTCTCAAGCTGAGCACTCACCAAGAGTTTCTGTTAGCAAGGGGAGCAGAGAAAGGTCGAAGAGCATCCCTCTGTGGTTGTCCAAAACAGTAACAAAAAGGCCCAAACATTGTGGCACCTTTGTGAGAAGGAGATGAACCATTTTATGAAATCTATAAATTAAAGCAGAAATCTGTCACTAGTCTTGACCCGTGCAGTAGGTAAAAGTAAAGGTCATGCTTGCTTGAAAGCCAGTTGTATCCAACTCTAGGGTTCAGTGCTCATCTCCTTTTATAGCCAAAGAGCCAGCACTGTCTGCATCTGCAGATGTTTCCATGGACATGTGATAGGCATGACTAGACACTGGAATGCACGGAACTCTACCTTCCCACCGAAGTGGTACCTATTTATCTGATTGCAGGAGCAGGGACAGAGACAGAAGTTTACTCCATCTTGCAGTACTCAGGTCTCAAACTACTGACCTGCTGGTCTTCCAGTCCTCAAGTTCAGCATCTTAACCACTAAGCCACCGCAGTCCCTTCTGACCCCTGCAAGAGCAAGCTGGAAATCTCCTAAGCATCTTTAACACATTCCTAATAGGTCAAGTCATTAGCCTTTTGAGCAATGGGCAATAGCTATTTTGTTTAAGAATAGGATGCCTGGCCAGGATGCAATGCAATGATTAATTGCAGGTCAATATAAGATGGGACCTGGCCACTAATCAGCTAGCTTCTCAAATAGGGTACAGGTATCTGGATGTACTTTGAAGTGGACATGCTAGATACTGCTATGGAATATCACATAAAACTTGTTTTTCTCTGCCTATAAAAGTAAAGTTGAGGTGCTCCACATGGGTCCCCATTCTTTCCTGGGTACCCATGCAGGCAGGCATGTTTTTCTCTAAAAACTTCTCTTGTAAATAATTCTTTTTTTCCCCCTTCAAGCAATTCAGGCAAATTTTAGTTTGAATGCAAGTTCTCCCAAGCTTTCTCCCTGTGTAGCCCAACCAATGAATGCACTTGTGCTAAATCCTTAGAGAAAGAACAAAATATTGTTTACTCACAACTAGGTCAGAGAAAAATACATGTGATCGAGATTATTGGTGAGGTTGTTTTTAGAAAGAAGTACTGTACAGTTAAAATAAAGTCTTTAGGTTTTTTAGGCCTGCCATGTGGCCTGCAAAATGGAGGAGTTCAAATAGCCATCGTCCCTCTTCGAAAGGCAGAAAAACAAGAGAGAGAAGGCCAGAACATGAAAAGCTTTAATACATGCAGATACTGTAGGTCAGATGGCCTCTAGAGCCAGGAAGACAGGAACCTTTCCAATTGGTTACTTAGGGACAAACAATATAAAAATAACTTCCTTTAGTTTAGGCCAGAGGTCTGCAAACTTGGCTCTCCAGATGTTCTTGGACTTCCATTCCCAGAAGCCTTGATCAACAGGTGTGCTGACTTGGCTTCTGGAAATTGAAGTCCAAGAACACCTGGAGAGCCAAGTTTGCTGACCCCTGGTTTAGGCTAGTATTTGTGTCTCTGTGGTTATTGTGCTGGGGTTGGACTACAGTACTCAATGGTGGGCATTGATGGCAAGGCTGGGCTGACCCTCTTATTCTTCTTCTTCTTTTGCAGAGCCACTTGTAAGACCTGATGTTGACCACCAGCCCTTCCACCACCAGCTTGGGTTGGTCTCCTCCATGCCTTTGCCCCTGACCAGCAATGACTTTGTGGAACTACCCTGCCCTCCTGCCGCAGTGCCACAACCACACTACCCCTTCTGCTGGCACGGTCACCCCTGCCCTTGCACCTGCACCATGACCGGGGCCGGGCAGCTGGATTCATGTGGAGGAGGGCTGTGTGGCAGGCGGTGTAGTTCCGGCTGAGGGATGGCCTCCCTGGACCTGCCCTACCGCTGCCCGCGCTGTGGGGAACACAAGCGTTTCCGGAGCCTCTCTTCCCTGCGAGCCCACCTGGAGTACAACCACACCTATGAGACCCTCTATGTCCTCTCCAAGACCAACAGCCTCTGTGATGCCACAGTTTTCCCCCTGGCATCTGACAGCACCACCGTCCTGACGCCCACCACCCGCCGGGACATTTTCGAGAGCACCTCCTTCCAGGGCAAAGAGCAGCACTTCACCTGCGACCTCATCACCTCCGAAGAGCTGGATCCTTCTTCTTCTTCTTCGCCGGTCTCCTCCCGTTACGTCCACGAGATTGAGATCCCGCTGACCGAGATCTTCACCCGGAAGGCTATGACGTCGGCCTCCACCCCTCCCACCATGGCAGCAGCCACCGTGGCCGCTGTGGACGCGGCCTACGAAGAAGGCTTGACCCGCCTCAAGATCCGGGCTTTTGAGAAGCTGGAGGTGGACAAGCGCCTGGAGAAGCTGACAGAGGAGGTGGAACAGAAGATCGCCTCCCAAGTGGGCCGGCTGCAGGTGGAGCTGGACCGGAAGACCTCAGAGCTGGAGAAAGCCAAGCAGGAGAGCCTCCGGTTGAGTCGGGAGAAACAGGAGCTGGAGGACCGGGCCCTGGAGCTCTCCCGCCAGGTGGACGTGAGCGTGGAGATGTTGGCCTCCCTCAAGCAAGACCTTGTGCAAAAGGAACAAGAGCTGACATGCAAGCAACAGTGAGTGGCTGTGGGTTTTCTGCCCGTCTGGAGGATGGGTTGGAGTTTATGGAAGGATGCAAGAGTGGAGGTTAGCTTTAAAGGTTAAGGTCGCCCTTGCTGGAAACCCAGTTGTATCCGACTCTAGGGTTCAGTGCTCATCTGTTTATAGACACTGTCGGTGTCTACAGACATTTCTGTGGACATGTGGCAGGTAAGCCTCAACACCAGAGTGCACAGAACACTGTTACCTTCCCACCAAAGTGGTACTTATTTAGCTACTTGCAATTTTTGCTTTCAAACTGCTAGGTAGGCAGTAGTCCGGACAGAGATGGGAGCCCACTCCATTGTGCAGTGCTCAGATCTTGAAATGCTGACCTTCCAGCCGTCTTAACCACTAAGCGCCTGCAGTCCCTGAGGTCAGCTTGACACATGTCTTTTTCAATTTATTCTGCACAGCAGCAGTTCTCATGAGATGAAATAATACTCCAAGAGTCCCAAGGGGACAATCAGGAAAAGCAACAGAACACCCCAGCTGTCTCTCTCCACATTCACACCACGTGTTGTTGTCTGCCAGCAGCCCCCACTTGAGCACGTGGGTCTTCCATTTAGATACTCCAACCCTCAGCCTATTCAAGGTCCTCCAAGTGGCATGTAGGGGAGGTTGAGTTCCTCAGTTCTATCCTCCTTTAATGTTGTTCCTTGTCCAATGAGCTCCTTCCTCCATGTTTTAATTTAACTGCTGAAGGGACTTGCTCCAGATGTATTTTCATGAGAAGGCGACCTTGTTGCAACATTCATCAGCCTTACTTCTATCACAGCCAATTTCATGGAATATTCCTGGATTGGTGATAAAATTAAATTGCCTTGCATATTCTTTTCTTTTAGTTGTAGTCTACAGTTCAAATACCCCTGTAACCAGGGGGTAGACCACTGGTTCCCAACCTTTTTCTGGCCCCGCATAAGCATCTCTAAAATCCTGATTTCCCCACTCCCGTTGACATATAATTCTTATTATTCAAAAATTGAACCCCTATTCATGTGGTGGAAGCCTAAAAGGCCATTCACTGTTGATAACTCATTCTCGAATCCCCCCCCCTTAAAAATCAAATTGCCCACATGTGGGGCATGTGCCCCACATTGGGAACCGTGGGTGTAGAAGGAACTGTGTGTGTGGTTCAAGTACACACACACACACACCAAAGGGTCTTTGTTTGGCTGCTGTGCATGAAAAATGGAATATTTCCTCGAGAGCAGGCATGAATAATTCCTGCACGAACACATCCTTCGCCTAGATATGAGATAGACCTCTGTCTGTGTCCCTTGGCCCTCTCTGCTGAGTTTTCCCTTTGTCTTCACGATGTTCGGAATCATCCCTGGCTTTAGAGAACTTGACAGCTGTTTCCTTTTCTGCAGCCTTTGGAAACAGATATGAAATCAGACTAGACATACTTTCCCTTTCTTGTGCCCACCCCTCTGTCACCCCCACTTTTGCCATTCCACCACTGACCCCACCCCCATTCAGAGCATCTTCACTGCTTTGTTTATGGTCTGTCAGCCAATTTCCTTGCCTGAGCAACAGTCTGTGTGTCCCCAGAGGCTTAAATTAATTCTTCGAGTTAGATTTCACGTGCCATTTTACTGAAATCAGAATAGATTATATCAACTGTCTCCCAGCCACCACCCTCTTCTGCATGCTGATTTTCTTCCCTTCTGTGGCCTTGTTCGTCCCAAATAGCACATCAATAATTCCACCACTTAAGTAATTAAATAATTAGGTTTAGACATCAGCAATGGCAACATCCATCGTGCTGCTTGCGGACATAAATTGAGAAGAAAAATCCAGAATTATCCAATGTATGGTAATCAAAGCTGGGGTGGGGGTGGGGACTTAAGACTTATGACCAAGGAAAGGACTTGGGGGGGGGATCAAATATTTTAAGAAAAATATTATTTTTTGCTATTTCTCTTCCAATCACCCACCCAGCATGGCCACTGACCATTGTAGCCAGGGAATTCTGAGTCCCAACAGAATAACGTGGCAAAGCTGTTTAGAAAGTGGCATTACAGTGTTGAGTCAGAAAACTTAACAAGGAAGATTCAGAAAGAACAAAAATGTAACAGATGCATAGGAAAACATGGCATTCTTTGTTCTCATGACTTAAAAATCTCCTTTTATCTCAAGAGTGTAAACTTACTTACAAAGACGTAAGTTACATCTTGGGCTGTCAGGTCATATCTGGCTGATGGCAACCTTAATAGGGTTTTCAGGGTGTATAAGGGAATTTAGTGTCTGGTCTGGTTTTCCTGCTATGGTACTAGAGTAGACTCTACTGCCAGCTATTCAGTGCCATTGTCAGATGGCAGTTAACTAACCTGACAACCCTGAGGACTAGCGGCCTTTGGTGCCAAAGTCCACAGAGAAGGATAATGGTCCCCAAGTGGATTAAATCCCACTTGAATCCTTCTTGATTGAGGGCAGCAGTTTCACCCATCCTGGCCTGGGGCTGAGGAGGACTTTGTGTGCCAAAAGGGCTCAGAACAAGAAAGTGTCTCATGGAAATGAATCAGTGGTACTGTGGGTGTCATGCTGCGATGCCGAAGGCAAATGGAAGACCACTGCATTATATGGTTTGCAGGACAATCTTCATGGCTTGTTGCCATGAGGATAGCCAATATTCAGAATCATATGTGGAAGGAAGAGGAAGAAGAAGAAGAAGAAGAAGAAGAAGAAGAAGAAGAAGAAGAAGAAGAAGAAGAAGAAGAAGAAGAAGAAGAAGAAGAAGAAGAAGAAGAAGAAGAAGAAGAAGAAGAAGAAGAAGAAGAAGAAGAAGAAGAAGAAGAAGAAGAAGAAGAAGAAGAAGAAGAGAGGTAATTAAGGGATAGTATTGACCTGTGCCACCACCACTGAGTTTCGGTAGCCAAGCAAGTATTTGAACCCAGGTTGTGAGAGGTCTAGTTCATTGTTTCATCCCCTATACCACAATGGCCAAAATTCTGTTGAGTAGCTAAACCTGCGCAGCTTAAAGTTGCATAAATGGTTAGGAAATCTGAGTCAAAGCAGAAAGCATATCCAAAACGCAGCTCTACAGAAGCAGTTGTGCTATCAGTTACACAGTCAATTGTGCGATCAGCACATAATGCAGATGGTCTGAGCATAACTTCCTTCCATAATTTCCCCAGGTTTAAATCTCTGCTATGGCCATAAGTTTTTAGCTTCTGGCTTCTTTACCATCAAGAACAAAACCCTAAACCCAAGAGCTGGGTTGATAGAAATAAATGTGAAATATCCAGCTCGGTTTTCAATTTATCTCCCTCTTTAGCTCCAGTTCCTCAACTCCTTTGATCTTCTCTTCAAGCTCTTCCTTTCAGTTGATGCTTTAGGCCACAGAATCCTTTAGATAGCCTGGGGTTTTGGGGGGATTTGTTGTCCTATATAGCAGACCACATTGCCAAGATACATTGGATCATGGAAAAAACAAAGGAATATCAGAAACAAGTCTACTTCTGTTTCATTGATTACACTAAGGCCTTTGACTGTGTGGACCACAACAAAATGTGGCAAGTAATTACAGAGATGGGAATACCAGAGCACCTTGTATACCTCATGAGAAACCTGTACATGAATTAAGAAGCAACAGTTAGGACAGAATACGGAAGGACAGAGTGGTTTGGAATAGGAAAAGGAGTAAGACAAGGCTGCATTTTGTCACCCTGCTTATTCAACTTATACACAGAGCACATAATGCACAATGCAGGGATGGAGGAATCACAATTTGGGATCAAAATTGCTGGGAGAAACATCAACAATTTGAGATATGCAGATGATACCACCCTAATGGCAGAAAGTGAGGAGGACTTAAAGAAGCTCCTGATTAGGTTGAAAGAAGAAAGTGCAAAAGCTGGCTTGAGACTCAATATCAAGAAAACCAAGATCATGGCAACAGGCCCTATCAGTCCCTGGAAAATAGATGGGGAAGAAGTAGAAGCAGTGACAGATTTTACTTTCCTAGGATCAAAGCTCACTGCAGATGGTGATTGCAGCCATGAAATAAAAAGGCGACTGATTCTTGGGAGTCAAGCGATGAGAAACCTGGGGAACATAGTGAAAAGCAGAGATATCGCATTGCAAACAAAAGTCCACATAGTCAAAGCAATGGTATTTCTGGTAGTAACGTATGGTTGTGAGAGCTGGACTATTAGGAAAGCTGAGCGCAGAAGAATAGACGCCTTTGAGAGGTGGTGTTGGAAGAGAGTTTTGAGAGTCCCCTGGACAGCAAGGAGAACAAACAGGTCGATCTTAGAAGAAATTGAACCTGACTGCTCCCTAGAAGGTCAAATAGTAAAGATGAAGCTAAAGTACTTTGGACATCAAATGAGAAAAGAAGATTCACTTGAGAAGGCCTTGATGCTGGGAAAGGTGGAGGGCAAAAGAAGAAGGGGCGGCCAAAAATGAGATGGCTAGATGGTGTTGTAGACACAATGCCTGGCGGGCAGTGGTCCATGGGGTCGCAAAGGGTCAGAATCAACTGCACGACTGAACAACAACAATAGGAGACAAGTTTTGCCCAGTGCCAGACCTGGCAAACATTCCTCTAAGGGACCTGTTAGTGAAATGTTTTCCCCATGGAGTTTGGTGCCTTCCAAGATAGTTTAGTGCTGCATTTGCAGAACATTTTTCCTCTTCTTTGCCAACATGATAGAGACCCATTTCCCCAGGGACTTACCCCCCACCCTCGGGACTGCAGTGGCTCAAGTGGTTAAGACATTGAACTCACTGACTGAAATGTCAGAGTTTGATTCCCGGGTACTGCATGACAGAATGAGCCCCTGACTCTGTTCCAGCTCCTGCCAACCTAGCTGTTTAAAAGCAAGACATTGGAAATAGATAAATAGGGAACACTTCAGTGGGAAGGTAAACAGTGTTCCATGCACCCTGGTGTTGAGGCATGCTAGCCACATGTCCATGGAAACATCTGCAGATGCACACAATGCTGACTCTTTGGCTATAAACAGAGATGAGCACTGAACCCTAGAGTCAGATATGACTAGCTTTCAAGCAAGGGTGACCTATACCTTTACTTTACCTCTCCCCCCTCCCCCCACACACACACACAAATTTCCAATACTTGGCCATGCATACAAAGCCAATTCAACTTAGTTGTGATTTACAGTCTTTCCTGAAGATGACAGATTTCTCATGATAGCTCGATTAAACCTGTGCACAAACCTTTTGAAATGCAAATTCAGATCGTTGTTCTGCAGTTGGGTTAAAAGCACAGCTTATTTTTAAAAAGCAGGCTGCAGTTCTATGATAGCACTGGATATCACACACGCACAATAGACTTGAACAGGTCATTGGGTCCCAGACTTAATAACCAGAGATTCCTGGACAGTATAACGAAGACCTGGTGCTGCAACCTGGCACACGCTGATAAATCCCATTCACTTCCATGGACTTACTTCTGAGTTGACATGAAAAAGACTGCATTGTTCTGGGTTCCACACCCACCGCTGATGCAGTATCCTGGGCAGGCTAGTTATTTTGCAAATCCAAACGAAGCATTCACAGAACTGTTGCTGGGGACGGGATGAGACTGTGCTTCATAATAGCCAAGGTGTGGTTTTGCACATCAAGCAGGAGTCTTAGCTATTTTTGGACTGCTTTTCCAGTAAAGATGGTGGCTGCCCCCTCCCCCTCTGCCCTCCATCATCGGCCTTTCTAATGCCACCAGTGGGTAGGAAGTGGAGCACAGACCACAGCTGCAGAAGAGTAGACGGGGTCAGGCCCCAAAGGGAAGGTAGCCTGAATTCTTAAGCACGCAGCAGTTGGTTGAGAACAGATTCTTTTTCACAAGCACCTCCCACTTCCCTGATCTTTATTTAATGTGCCCATTTTGCGTGGAGATCAGCTCATTTTCAATTAGATTCATGCTGTGGGCTCAGGCAGCTTTCCGCTGACTATCATAAGGGATATGGTGGCTTCAACTGCAGAGTGTACTCAGCAGTGAAATTTGTCACGGTGGAAGATATTTCTTTGGGGAGGGGGACTATATCTTCTTGGTGAAGGGACTGTGGTGGCTTAGTGGTTAAGATGCTGAGCTTGATGACTGAAAGGTCGGCAGGTCAGCAGTTTGAGACCCGAGTGCTGCATGACAGAGTGAACTCCCATCTCTGTCCCAGCTCCTGCCAACTTAGCAGTTCAAAAGCAAGAAATTGTAAGTAGATGAATAGGTAATGCTTGGGCAGGAAAGGTAACAGTGTTCCATGTACTCCGGCATCTAGTCATGCCTGCCACATGACCATGACAATGTTTACAGATGCAGACATGCTGCCTCTTTGGCTGTAAGGAAAGATGAACATTGCACCCTTGAGTCGAATACAGCTGGCTTTTGAGCAAGGATGACCTTTACCTTTACCTAAACTGTGTGTAAGTTACACACAACCTCCCAGAATGGAGAACTGGGTACAGTCAAACCTCGCTTAGTGAGCAACTCACTTAGCGAAAAACTCGCATAACGAGCGGGGTTTTCAAAAAAGCAATCCGACTCGCATAATGAAAATTTTCGTTATCCGTATTGGACTTTCCTTATGGGAAAACTCACATAACGAGCATTTCTATGGGGAAAACTCACACAATGAAAAATTTTCGCTATGCAAGTTTTTCCATAGAAGTGCTTGTTATGCGAGTTTTTCCATAGGAATTTTCACTATGCGGAAAAAAACCTCGCATAGCAAAAATCTCACTTAGCAAGCAGCTTCACAGAACGATCGTTTTCATTATGCGAGGTATGACTGTATTTGTAGTCCTGGAAATCTGAGAATTCTATTCCTTGTGTTAGGTGGGGGGATTCTGGGAGATAATTTAAATAATGCCATTTTCCAGCTCTGTTCCAAAGTGAAAATCAGAAACATGTTCCTCAACTTGCATGTCACAGAATCGTGTGTTCCACACCCTGTCCTGCAAGAAAGGGTTCCAGTTCCCAGTGGCCTTGAACAGCACAGTCAGCAGCCTGCCTGGCTAACAGTGCTGGCCTATGAGTATATCTCCATGATGGCCAACCTTGGCACTCCAGGTGTTCTTGGACTTCAATTACCAGAAGCCCAAGTCAGCACTCCTGCTGATCAGCTGGAGTGCCAAGGTTTGCCATCACTGGCATATCTGCAAAAAAGAATCCCAGCAGTTTTATTTCCACTGTAACTAGCATGGCTCCATCCTACCGACTCTTTGCAGATTTGCAGCATGGCAGGCACTACTTAGAGTTCCACCCAAGAAAGTCTCCTTTAACTGTGGCAAAGAATTCTGGGTCCTTTGTCAAACTTCAAATCCCAGACTTCCATAGGATACAGTCCAGACAGTTAAACTGGGACCAAATCATCATAAAAGTGCAGTACAAATACCTGTTTGGTATTCTTTATACATTCCATATGGCATATGCCTTCTGAACCTAGGTCATCCTTGCTCAAAAACCAGTCATTTCCAAGCAAGGGTGACCTAGGTTGCCTAGGGTTACCTAGTGCTCATCTCTGTTTGTTTGTTTATTGGATTTCCATACCACCCATCTGGGTCTTATTCCACTTTGGGTGATGAACAAACAGAAAACAAATAACAATACCCATAGCAAATCAAAACCCACCACCAACAAATACATATATTTATAGCCAAAGAACCAGTGCTGTCTGCTTTTGCAGACGTTTCCATGGACATGTGGCAGGCATGCCTCAACACCTGAGTGCACAGAATGCTGTTTACCTTCCCACCAAAGTGGTATCTATTTATCGACTTGAAATTCCTTGCTTTCGTACTACTAGGTTGGCAGAAGCTGGGACAGAGATGGGCTCTCACTCCATCATGCAGTACCTCGGAATTAAACTCTGACTCCCCAGTTGTCAAGTTCAGTGTCTTAGCCACTTGAGCCACCTTCTGAGCCTACAACCATGGTAAACTGTCTTAGATCCCTTTTAGGTGAAAAGAAGACAGAGAAATAAATAAGCAAGACAGACAAATATGTTTAGTAGCAATTACTGAAGAAGTGCTAAATTTCTCTTGTATCCCAGATGTATCTCCTAACTTGTTGTTGGCCTATTTGGAGATTAAAATAGTCCGAACAGCAAAGGCCAGTGACTCCAAATTCCAGAAGACAGGATAGCAGCTCCAGGTCTTAAGGGAGCTATCCGAAAGATTGATCTCCTTGGTGTTTGAGTTCAGCACCTGGGATAGCTCCTGTAAACTCATTCCTTGTTCCTTGCTGTTGGCAATGCTACCTTTCACTAGACCAGGGGTCAGCAAACTTGGCTCTCCAGATGTTCTTGGACTTCGAGTCCCAGAAGCTGTGATCAGCAGGTGTGCTGCTGACTTTGGCTTCTGAGAATTGAAGTCCAAGAACACCTGGAGAGCCAAGTTTGCTGACCCCTACACTAGACAAAGGAAGGGAAACGACAAGTGGAAGTTGGGAATGATGGAAAGAAATTAGAGAAGAAGGAAAGATTGTCACCAGCTTAGGCAGAACAGTTAAGTATTTGTTCACCATGACCGAATCCAATTGGGTCTGCAGAACCTAAGGACCTTTTGATACAGGGATTGCAGTGACGTCTCTTTGTGCAAATTCTAGCTGTCACATCAGAAGTCTGTTGCTTCCCTCTGGGTCTTGGTTTCTTGCTGACTGGACCCCTCCCACAACACGTCTGACCCAGATTCAGCGCCAAAGATCTCATGACCTTTTGAGAAATTCCCCACAGGTCTGGCAGCTGCTTTGGCTCCCTGGGAAGATGGTGTGTGTGTGTGCGTGTATGTGTATGCTTGTGTGTGTGTTGCAAGGGAAGGCGGGAGAGAGGAGAGGAAAGGAGAGTAGGAGGAAAGAGAAGGAAGGCAAGAAGAAAGCAGGAAGAAGGAGACAATTCACATGACTCAACTGAAGGTCTTAAGAATGTACTGTATGTAGTTCCCTTCCGGCAGAGCCTGAGTCATGCTGAGCTTCTAGTGCAACTTTTTTGCAATGCTCAGCTCACAGTTCAGCCCTAGTTGACTGCTCTACAGTGAAGCTGCTCTACAGTGAATATCTTGGTATAATACAGTGATGGTGAACCTTGGCACTCCAGGTGTTCTTGGACTTCAATTCCCAGAAGCCCAAGTCAACACTCCTGCTGATCAGGGCTTCTGGGAATTGAAGTTCCAGAACACCTGGAGTGCCAAGGTTCACCATCACTGGTCTAAAAGACCACTATGGCTGATTCACATCATGCCTTTGCCCTTTGATTTCTGGCCATGTTGGGGTGCTGCTCAACAGAGAGAAAGAACTAAAGTGGGGAAGTGGAAAAGGAGCTGTCCAGAAGGCCATTGGAGCTATTCTGTAGAAAGCCATAACAGCAACATTGGCAGCCGCTTTGAGGAGGCTTTCAGGAGCTCATAGACTCAGGTTGGATGTTCTGACTTTAGTGGTGAGACACAATTACAGTCCAGATGTGTCCACCTGAAAAGGGGCCTGTTCAGGGATGCCTTGTCCTTTCTTGTGTCTCAAGCTTTGGTTAGACTTTGTGGCCATCTCGGATGTTCAGTACACACCATGATCATGGAGAATTAAGGCGATAAATTCAGATCTTCTTCTGAAGGTTCCCTGGCCAGATGGTGGGGCAGGGGGTCTCCTGGGAGCCCCTCCAAGCTAAATGTCCTCCATTAACTTGCTTTAGGGTAAAACTAGTAGGGAATTCTTCCTCTGAAGAGGTGTGTGTGTGATGTCTCACCTCCATTTCCTTGATGGAGGAGCTTGTAAATCCTGACCTTTTCCCCTTCAGGAAATAGCCGAAACCTGATTAATTCCCATAGGGGCCTCTCCCCACATGTGCTCAACCGTAACATAACTCCACTTACCTCCCCTCCCCCAGTCATTAAGCACCTATTGGATCATGTTTGACACAAATTAGACATTAAGAGGACACAAATTGGTGGCCCCAACCCACCATTGATCACCCTTATTCCTCCCTGATAAGATTCCCATAATTGCATTACCTTGTTTCATCCTGTCACATGTGCTTTTTTTCGTTAGCTGCTGTTTGTGGGGAATAGGGAAACCCTAACTAACGAATGAATATATTAAATATCCTCCAACTCATGGATTGCTGGTGAAGTCCTAGGGTGGCAACCACGTTTCCTCCCCATTCCAGAAAGTGATAGTGGTCCTAAAGAGAAGTGATGGTGGCATTTTGTAAGATGTTTTGTCAGATCCTTATTGTAAGAAATTAGGGAAAGAAAACTCACCTCTAACATTTTAAATTACAGTTTACCAATTATCTTCAAATCCTAAAAATCATTCATTAGCATTGCTAAAGGGTGAGAGCAGAGTGAGTATATTAAAGGTTAACTTTTCCCTGTTGGTAGCACCCAAATGTATATAGTGAAACATTAGTAAATTCTATTTGTTCTACAAATATAAGATTAAATGAGAATATATATGATAGTTGTTATATGCTCTATGATTTTTCTCTTTCTGTGTGTATGTGTACCAGAGAAAATCAATAGAATGGATAACAATTATCATATATATCCTCACTTAATCTTATATTTGTAGAACAAATAAAATTTGCTTATATATATATATATATATATATATATATATATATATATATATATATATATATATATATATATATATATATATATATATATATATATATATACACAGAGAGAGAGAGAGAGAGAGAGAGAGACAGAGAGACAGAGAGAGACAGAGACAGAGACAGAGACAGAGACAGAGACAGAGACAGAGACAGAGACAGAGACAGAGAAAGAATCATACATTTGTTCTAGAATTGTCTTTATTTCCCCCTTTTGTTGGAACAATAACTGTAAAATAGGTTACAACCATTCCTTTTATGTTACAAAACTTCTCTATATGTTTAGCTATGAAAATTTTAGCTCTTTGTAGAATTACCGTATATTCTTTTACTTTGGTTTTCTAATTATTTCCCCCTTATTTTCTACCATCTTATTTTTCTACTATCTTATTTTTACTATCTTCCTTACATTTGCTTGGAACTATAAATCCTGTTCTCCGATTTCTTTTAGTTATTTTTTTTAAAAAGCAGAAGCAATCATATTGGGTGGTAAACCCATCCCAAATTCCTTTTTAGGATTATGTCTTTTTTGAGGGCCATCCCCCCCCCTTTAAAAAAGACATCAAAAGAAGGTTTTAAGACTATAGATCTTTGCTTCAGGCAAGTACTTGCTAGGAAGGCTGTTCTTAAAATCCATCTTGTGTTGTTTTGGGATTAAATAAGGCAGAAATGTACTGTAGATCATGAAATGAATTTTGGCAGGTGATATGGTTCAGCTAGATTTATCCAGAGTGGGCCTTAAATTTTCTGGGAATCGGACAGTCATTAAAATTGACCTGCTAACTTAAACCATCTTACTTTTCAAAAGAAATGAGAGAGAGCATAGACTTCTGTGAGTGAGTGGGTGTATCACATTGTATTGGTGTATATCAAAGAGTGTGTCGCTCCAGGCATTATTGTTCACGCATACAGTATATTTATGTGAGACCTTTTAAATCAGGGTTTCTCAATGTATGGCCCATGGGCCGCATCTGGCCTAGGGCACCAAATAATCCGACCCTCGCTCCAACCACTGCCAGCGGCAGAATTGGCCGCAGATTCATTTACAGCTGTTGTAAATGCTTATGATAGCCGTAAGTGATGGGGTGGGGGGCAAATAGTGACCCGGCCCCTGACTTGAAAAGTTTGAGAACCCCTGATTTAAATCTTACCACCTGTGAATGATACAGTAGGTTTATTAGTGAGTTAGATACCCATTTGTGCTTCCTGAGTGAAGAACCAGCCTGTGTAGCAATGGGCAAACTGCACAGACCCAAGGGTGCCCCCAGGAGGAAGGGGATGAGAAATCACTTCTGAGTATTATTTACCTAGGAAATCATAATTGATTTGGTAGCATTTTGTTAAGATTCTGAGCTTGACGACCAGAAGGTCAGCAGGTCAGCAGGTCAAGACCAGAGTGCTTAACCTCGTAATCTCTTATGGTTTAATATTTAGAGGCCAAGAGGTGTGCAGAAAATTCAGTTTTATTTGTCATCCTAGGGTAGTGGTGGTGAACCTATGGCACATGTGCCAGAGGGGGCACTCACATCCCTCTCTGTGGCCACATGTCCTGTGCCCAGCAGCCCAATGGGAGCGCTTCCTCCCTCCTCTAGCACAGAGTTCGCCCCGCCCCTCTGCCCAGCAGCCCAATGGGAGCACTTCTTCCCTCCCACAGCACAGAGTTCACCCCACCCCTCTGCCCAGCAGCCCAATGGGAGCACATCCTCCTTCCCCTGACTGGGGTAAGGCGGGCAGCTCATATGCAGCATGAGGGTTTGGCACAGATGACAGCCCATTGTGTCTGTGGTGAAGGTGAGTTGTTTTTCTAAACTAAAACCTCAGTACTGTATTCAGGTTAAATTGCAGTATTGGCCCTTTGCGATAAATAAGTGGGGATTTGGTTGCACTTGGGGCACTCGGTCTCTAAAAGGTTTGCCATCACTGTCCTAGGATGTTGCTGTCCATTAAGTGGGTGAATTTAGTACTGTACTGTATTACCTTATTTCATTTGTAATTTGCTAGCATCTTTCAGCTTATGTCTGGAAGGATAATGCCATCCAAATAATAGAGTTATTCAGTTCTGGTAGCTTTCAGGCAGCCAGTAATAATTCTGCAAGATTCATTAATAGCTACATCTACTTGTTTGTCATGTGCTGTTCTATATCATATGGCACTAGCATATTCTGCTGTGGAGTAGTACATGGACAAAACTGTTGTTCTTATTGTTTGTGGGTATGCATCCTTGGTCTGACAAAGCCAGTTTTCTAAATATGTTATTTTTGGTTGCAATTTTCTGTTTGATGTTTAGACAATGGTTTTTTTAGGTCAGTGTTTGATCTATGGTGACACCCAAATACTCTGGGAATAGGGAACTGTTCTAAAATCTTGCCTTCCTGGCTAACTCAGAGCTTCCTCTCTGCTTCTCAGTTCTTTAAGTGGAAGGTCCCTCTGTGGCGTAGTGGTTAAGGCACTAGGCTTGGAGCCCGGAAGGTGTGGGTTCAATACCCAAGTGCTGCACAATGGGGGACATGAAAGGAGCCTCATTCAGGTATCTCTTGCAAAAATCCTTTCAACCCAGAGTAATCTCTGATATGAAAATGAACAAGTGGAAGGTATAGACCTGTGTTTTCAAAGTTTCAGAAGCCTGTTTTTATAATTTAAAGAAAGATCTCATAAGGCAGAGGTTAGCTGGTACTCAGTGAACGCAAAGATTTTCCCCGGGCTACCAAAGCAAAATCATTAGTGTGGATGAATGACCTTAGATAGTGTTTGGTTTTCTTTTCTTTTTCAGTATGACTTTTAATTTGGTTTTTCATAGCTCCTTGAGGGCTTATTTAGAGTAGAGTGATGAAGCAGGAGTTTTAAAAGTACATAATAGTCAAACAAAGCTCGGGCCTGGCTGTAGAAAATCAACCTATATAAGGGAGAGGTTTTAGGAAAAAAATTGTAAAATAGATGTGTTTGTTACACTTTAGAATGGGGTTGGGGATTGTCTAGTTCTCCAGATACCGATGGGATACAACTACCACCACCCCTTATCCTTGAATGTACTGTCTGTTGCTTATAGGGTATGTTTTTCCTCAATTCCTTGATGGACCAGACTATCGGGTTGAATTCCTGCTGGACACAACTCACTTTCCATGCCTTTCACTGCCACACCTTTCTTCTCCAGGCTTGATCAAAACTTTTCATGATTGGGTCTTCCCATCTTTTAGGGGCTGCCAAGGGGTATTTTTACGCCTCTGGGATACCACCAGTGGTGGGCATCAGCAGGTTCGCCCCAGTTTGCCAGAACCGGTAGCAGAAATTCTGGCTGGCCCCTCTGCCCATCCAAGTTTTGAAATACTGTAAAGTAGTCCTAATTCGAGTGCAATGCAGGGCTTTCCCCCTGGCCACACCCACCATACCATGCCCACAGTGCAGTAGTAAAATAATTTTGAGCCCACCACTGGATACCACTCAGTGACTTCTGCTGTTCAACACCCATCTGTCATTCAAGAAATGTGTCCAGCCCAGTGCTATTATGATATTCAACAAGAGCTTTGTTGATTCTGCTTTGTTTTCCTATCTGGGTGTTGGGGATGTGGTCGCAAAGGGATGCCTTTAGCATTGGTCTTTCAATGGCTCTTACAGCTCTTGCTAGTTCTTCTTCCTCGGCCTTCATTAATGATCATGTTTCTCTCCCATAGAGAACTGCAGGTAGTACCGTCAAATTAAAAAGGTTGGCACATTGTTTCTTGTTGAGTTTCTCATTTAGTAAGATTTCTTTGATGGAGTTGAATGCCCCCATCCCACTTTCTTTCTTCTGGCTAGTTCTGCTCTCTGGTCATTGTTCATCCCAATCAGACGGTTGAAATAGACGTAGTGGCCAACCTGCTCGATAGGTTTGTGAAGGGATGGGAGATGTAATCCAACACAACCCCTGTGTTAACATTGTCCACATTGCATGACCATGTCCACATTGCATGACCATGTCATTCTCTGGGAGATGTCATGTGCTGATTGTACTCTTCTCCTCCATGTCCTGCAGGGAGGTGATCCAGATAGACCAGTTCCTCAAAGAGACGGCAGCCCGTGAAGCCAATGCCAAGGTCCGCCTACAGCAGTTCATCGAGGAGCTCCTGGACCGAGCTGACCGAGCCGAGAAGCAGCTCCAGATCATCAGCAGCAGTTGTGGGACAACCCCAAACTGCAGCCTGGGGAGGTGTAGCGTACCTGGATCAAAGAGTTCAGGCAGACCGGTACCAAGAGACATCATTCTCCTAAAACCTTCCAAAGGGGGAGGCAGGGGTGACATCCATGGCCAAAGTCTTTCCTTCATTGGGATCCGTGGTCTCTGTATCAGTGTAAAACTGGTTCCTGGCCATATTCCTAGAAAGCTGGTCCAACTCAGTGGGTTGGAGTGCATGGCTGAAGAACCCCAGGGGCCAAGAATCTGAATCCTTGCTCTATCTCCTGGAAGCAGACCAGCCAAGGTCACCCAGAATAAGCGTGGCTGAGGGGGGTTGGTGACAGGCACTGCCACTTCATCACCTGAGGATGACCTGCTCAGTTGTCCCAAAGCACCAGCATAATCAGGGGTGGAGTGGAGGGACTGGAAAACCAGTCATTGCTTCATTCATTTGCTGGCAAAATGCATTCAGAGGTATGATTGAGAAAGAGTACATCTACAGTCCTGGGCAAATGTCTTAGGCCACCACCAGATGGGTATGGGGGGGGGGATGTTGGAGGCCATAACTTGGAGACCCTAGCTTCAAACATCACCACCACACATGGATAGGTTTGAGAAGATAGTCAGCAGAAGACCCTGTCCAGTTTTGGTGTGTCTAGGTGGCTCGTGGGCTGAGTTATGCCACCCCCAAAACCACTCATTGAATTTTCTCCCCCACCCACCCACCCAACTGGTGATGGACTAAGACTTTTGCACAGTGCTCTACAACTCAATGGTGGTAAACTTAGTGGTTAAGTCAGCACTCCTGCTGATCAGGGCTTCTGGGAATTGAAGTTCAGGAACACCTGGAGTGCCAAGGTTGGCCATCACTGATATATCTCTATCTCTATCTCTATCTATATCTCTGTATGTACTATATTATTATTATTATTATTATTATTATTATTATTATTATTATTATTATTATTATTATCATCATCATCATCATCATCATCATCATCATCATCATCATCATCATCATCATCTGTGTATATATTAATAATGTTGTGGGTGGAAATTGTCAATCAGGAAACATTTGTTCAAAAACAAAAGGTCTTTGGGGGAGCAGAGGAAAGTAAATGCACACTTAGTTTCAATTGGAATGTAAGGATGGGATCTGACACATTAAAGATCTCACTCTTGATTGATTCCTTTCAAATCTCAGAGCCCCATGGTAAATCTTGGAAGCCTCAAGGGTGGCCAGCTGTTCTTGGACTTAAATTCCCAGAAGCCCAAGTCAGTATACCTACTGATCAGGGCTTCTGGGAACTGAAGTCCAAGACACAGCTGGAGTGCCAAGATTGGCCACTGCGGTAAGTCTAAACTGATGACTGATGAAACCAACTTCACTGACATCACTGTTTCCCGAGTTATAAAAGTCAAGAGATGGAATTGTGGATTTCCTATTGTCTCTTACATTTAGTTCCACGTATTGTAAGCAAAGCTTGGGAATTTATGTTTTTCTCAAAACTAATTTGTTATGACCCAAAGCTGAAATAAGTTATGCATTGCTCTTATTTAAAGATTATTAATGACACATTAAATGACTTACTTCTTTTTGTTATCTAAAAGACAGCTTAGGATGGATAAGGGAAGGACAACCAAGCCCAAATATAATTTAAGATAAATTAAAAATAATTGGGGGGAGAGGATAGAAATGTTGAAGTGGCCCATCATCCAAGGTGACCAAGATTAGAAGACTTAGTAGCAGACACATGGGCCGACCAGTCATTGTCTTCTCCACTCGAGTCAATGTGTTGTCCTTCCGTTTAATTTGGAAAACAAATCATTTTTACATTTTGCATCTGTAGATACAAATCCAGCCTTTTGTGTCAACCTGCCTCCTCTTTGGCTTCCATTTTGGTGATGGATAACCTTCATTCTTAGAGGAGCTCAGGTGATCACCAACAAATATCTAAAAGTGACTCTGCCACTTGGAACACATTACTTCCCGGTTCTGATGGTGCATGGAAAGAAGTGGTTCCACCTGGCACGGAAGTTGTGTAAGGAACTTTATGCCTCGTTCTCTTGTAGGCCTCACCTCTTTGTCTTCTGTCTTCTTTACAGAGAGACCGGCACTCAGTCCCCGGCGCAACAGCCCACAGCTCTTATGCTGTTTCGAACCAAAGGTCTTCCTCCAGCACTGGGTAAATAAACACCAGTTGCCTCTTTCTCATTTCACCTTTAGGCATCCCTTTGCCCAATTGTTAGGACAGGGGTGCCTGTATGGGCCTGTTTTACTTCCTCTTCCAGGAGCACCGAAGCTTCGTGTACTGGATGAATTGGCATGAGGGGCTGCGTCTTGCCCTCAGGCCATAGTTTAAGCACCCATGATAAAGGATAGACCTGTGTCTCCTGTAGGAAAGGAAAAACAGCCATGGCTTATGGAAGTGTATGGGCTGTATTTTGTTCTTGTTTATGTTTCCAAAGGTAGGTTGCTTCATTCTTGATTGATTCTTGGCTATGGAATAAACTGTAAAGAAAGATCTAGGGAGGAGTCTGCAACCTCCAAGCTTAGAAAATAAGTCTTTAAGAAAAGGGATCTGAAGTGTGTCTTTTTTGTGGATTCTGGACTGCAATGGCTTAGTGGTTAAGACGCTGAACTTGACAACTGGAAGGCCTGAAGGTCAGCAGTTCAAGACCTGAGAACTTCATGACAGAGTGAGCTCCTGTCATCTGTCACAGCTCCTGCCAGGCTAGCAGTTTGAAAGCAAGAAATTGCAAGTTGATCAATAGGTACCACTTCGGTGGGAAAGGTAAACAGCATTCCATGTCTGCCTCATGTCCACGGAAACATCTGTAGATGCAGACAGCACTGGCTGTTTGGCTATAAACAGAGATGAGCACTGGATCCTACCGTTGGAGCAAGGGCAACCTTACCCCCACAAGACCTAGGTGCAGGAATGATCTCAGGTTCTGGGGTTCAGCATCCCAAAAATGTCAACAGTTGTTGATAAATTGATGTGTTTCTAGTCCTTAAGAGCGTACAAACCCTGATAAGCCTCTCAGAAGACATGGAGTGGACATGACCATGTTCCCTGTGGTATTTCTGACTACAAAACTCATCACTCCCAACCACAAGACCCATCATTCCTTGCCCCCTGTTTTTGCTGGCTGTTAAGCTGTATTCTCTAAATAAAAGGGTGTAAACATATACATTTAATAAACTGTAAGATTCTAATTGAGAACAGTCGCAGTTGGGAAGTGGGGGTTTATGACAGGAGGTTTTCCTTAGTCCTGGCTAATCCCCCATCCCAGCCCACCTATGATCTCTTTCTTAGCTTGTGAGTGAAGTTCCTGTCGTCTAAATGGCAACACAGAAAATTGTTTGACCAAAGAGTTTTTAAATCTTTCTCCGCTGATGTGCTTTGTGCTGTCAAGTCACATTTGGTTTACAGCTACCCTAATAGGGCTTTCAAGGAAGGTGAAATATTTAAAGCATAGTATTATTAGTTCTGCACACACACACACCAATGAGCTTCCATGACTGAGTGGGAATTTGAACTTGGACCTCCTCATCCATCACTCCATCCACTATCCCCTACTGGGCACCCCCTCTCCATGTAGGTAAAAGGTCAAGGTCTCCTTTGCTTGAAAGCCAGTCATATCCAACTCTAGGGAGCAGTACTCCTCTTCATTCAGAACCAAAGAGCCAGCGCTGTCTGCATCTGCAGACATTTCCATGATCATGTGGCAGGCGTGACTAGACAATGAAGCGCATGGGAAGATGTTACCTTTCCCACTGATGCAGCATCTATTTATCTACTTGCAATTTTTTGCTTTCAAACCACTTCTCTTATTATACTTTGCTTCTCTTGGTATTCAAGCTATTTTATAAAACTTAGCATCTTTACTCAACCCCTCCTCCTCTTTTATGGTGAATGAGTAGGCAGGGATAAGACATATTCCTTGTTTTGGATTTTTGCCCTGTCTTGTGATTCTAGGCCAGTGATGGCAAACCTTGGCACTCCAGCTGTTCTTGGACTTCTGTTCCCAGAAGCCCAGGTCCCTGTGAATCCACATGGAAGCTGCTGCTTAGGTTGAAAGAAGAGAGTGCAAAAGCTGGCTTGAAACTCAACATCAAGAAAACCAGGATAATGGCAACAGGCCCTATTAGTCCCTGGAAAACAGATTTAATTTAATTTAATACATTTATATACCACCGTATCCAATGGACTCTGGGCGGTGTACACAAATTAAGACCAATTTAAAACAATTAAAAATCCCTTAAAAACATAGCAATATTACCCACCATTGTGCTATTTACTATCTAAAAACAAATATAAAATCGGCATACCTTAGCATTAAAAATTAATTACAGGAGGGGAGAGCCTGATATGAGCCAGAAAGAGGAGTTTGTTGACAATCCCAGCCCCCAGACCCATTTTGCCACCCACATCTTTAGTTCTTTCCTAAATGGTAGCAACTGGGCCTGGAGGCGTAGTTCCACCTGGAGGAGGTTCCATAGTGTGGGGGCTACAACTGAGAAGGCCCTTTTCCTTGTGCTGGAGAGGTGATCCTCCCCAACAGATTGTATATGGAGGGTGCCCTCTCGGTTTGCTCTCATGGGATGTGTAGATGTCCTAGGGATGATGTGGTCACTGAGGTTTCCTGGTCCACTACCATGAAGGACTTGCCTCCTCACCCCCCCCCCCCACCCACACTGACTGGGTCCGGCCACTCAGGAAGAAGGAGAAGCAGGCCAACACAGTGCCCTGGATCCCCAACCCCTGTAGCCGGTCCAGAAGGATACTGTGGTTGACAGTATCAAAAGCCGCTGAGAGGTCAAGAAGAGCGAGAATGAAGGGGCACCCTCCATCTCGCTCTCGCCAGAGGTCATCGAACAGAGCAACCAATGCAGTCTCCGTACCATGACTCGGCCTAAAGCTTGACTGGAAAGGGTCCAGATAATACGCTTCCTCCAGGACCCCCTGGAGCTGCCGCTCCACCACTTTATTGACAACCTTCCCCAAAAAGGAGAGGTTCGAGACAGGACAGACACTGGATGGTATATTTGGACTGAGTGATTATTTTTTTATTTTAGGAGGGGGCACACCAGTGCATGTTTGAGTTGCAGAAGGAACCCCCTCAGCAAAGTATTGACCACCACTTGAATCCAGCCGCCCATCACGGTCCTGCCCGCTTTCATGAGCCAGGCCGGTCACAGGGTCAATCGGACCAAACTGACCCCAGATAACCTGGCCAACTCCCGTGACACGATGTTAAACCCTGAGCAAATCTGAGTGATTTTATCCTCCAGATAATAATAATCAGCAAACTCCTCGGTGGACCCCTGCCATCCGTGGCCAGATCCCCCCCCCCCTACCAAGGAGGGACCTAGTCACCCGGAACAGGGCCGCTGGATGATTATCTACTGACGCAATACAAGCGGCAAAATACTGCCATTTCGCCGCCCGTATCGCCATGAGGTAGGCTCTCATAGAGGCTCTGGCTCGTGTTTGGTCCAAGACGCTCCAGGATCTCCTCCAGCGGTGCTCTAGGCATCTCTTTACCCATTTCATCTCCCTTAGCTCCTCAGAGAACCAAGGGGCAGGCCCTCATGTGCGAAGAGTCTGTAGCAGGGCGATGACGTCCAAGGCTGTAGCAGCCCCCTCGTTTCAGAGGGTAACTAAGGCCTTGGTAATATCATGCAGCCGATCCAGAGGAAACTCCCCCAGCTCCCTCTGGAATCCTTCTGGCTCCATCAGGCACTGAGGGTGGGCCAGAATAATAGTCCCCACCTCCCTGTGGTTAGGAGTTACTCCTGGGAGCTCCAAGGTCACCAGATAGTGGTCCAACCATGGCACAGGAATAATGTTTGAATGTTGTAAGAAGTAGGGGAAGAAGTAGAAGCAGTGACAGATTTCACTTTCTTAGGATCCAAGATCACTGCAGATGGAGATTGCAGCCATGAAATAAAAACTGATGTTTGGGAGACAAGCTATGGGAAACCTGGGGAACATAGTTAAAAGTAGAGACATCACCTTGCAAACAAAAATTCACATAGTCACAGCAATAGTATTCCCGGTGGCAATGTAGGGTTGTGAGAGCTGGGCCATTAGGAAAGCTGAGTGCAGAAGAATAGATGCCTTTGAGATGTGGTGTTGGAGAGGAGAGCTTTGAGAGTCCCCTGGACAGCGAGGAGAACAAATAGGTCAATCTTAGAAGAAATCAACCCTGACTGCTCCTTAGAAGGTCAAATAGTAAAGATGAAGCTAAAGTACTTTGGACATCTAATGAGAAGAGAAGATTCACTTGAGAAGGCCTTGATGCTGGGAAAGGTGAAGGGCAAAAGAAAAAAGTGGGCGGCCCAAAATGAGATGGCTAGATGGTATTGTAGATGCAATGGGTTGCAAAGGGTTAGAATCAGTGGTGAGATGTCAAAAATTTTACTACCCCACTGTGATGTTATCACAGTGTGGGCAGAGCTAATGTCATGACATCGTGGGCAGGGCTAAATAAAATAAATTAATAAAATAAAAATAAGCCAGGCCGCCAGGCCTTTTTAGGAACTGTGGTAGTACATCAATATAGGTAAAGGTATTAAATACACATTAAAATACACACAGACACACCGCATCCAAAGGTGAGTCACTTACCTTGGGGAGCAGGCTATAGGGAGCTTCAGGCTAGCAGCTTCTCTTCCTCCTCCCCGCTTGGGAGGACAGCAAGGAGGCCAGTGAAAAGGTAAGCCCCAAAGGTGGTTCCCCCAGAAAGCTGCTACCGGTTCTCCAGGACATTGGGAAAGGTTACTACCGGTTCTGGATAACTGGTGATAACCTGTTACATCCCATCACTGGTTAGAATCGACTGTGCGACTGAACAACAACAACATGTGAATGTGGAGAGATACACCCATTCATGTGGATTCACAGAGACATGGGCTTCTGGGAAATGAAGTCCAAGAGCAGCTGGAGTGCTAAGGTTCCCCATCATGGCCCTAGGCTGCTGCTCTAACTCTCCTGTTCTTTCCCAATTCTGTTGCATGGCTCTTTCTCTCACTCCAGGGCCTCTAGTCGTGCCAAAGCCGTCTCCCAGAGCTCAGGATGCTACGACAGTGACAGCCCGGAGCTCTACCATGGGGATGAGAATGCAGATGGGCGTCCTTACCAAGGTGGGCAGAACCGAGGCTCGGATGGCAGCTTTGAACGGTCCGGCGGGGTGCACAGCTCAGGTCTGCGCAGGCAAGCCCTACAGAACTGGCACCGCCGGCCTTACCACAACAGCACCGAAGGGGAAGAAGGAGACGTCTCGGATGTTGGCTCCAGGACAACAGAGTCCGAAGCAGAAATCTGGGAGACGGAACCCAGGGTTCCCGCAGAGGTTCAGCAGTTGAACTTCTCTAGGCCTGCAAACAGTGCCCGGCTGCCAGGTGAGTCCCCTGCCCCAAGTAGCTTGGTGGCCCTCCACCTGCCAGGTAAAGTCTGTGAGTTCTAGTTCTCATCCCTGCTGCAGTTGAGTTGTTCAGTCATTCTCCCATTCTGAACACCTTCTTCTCCTCTGTTGGAAGGTACACGGGGCTGGCCTTGTTTAATATGTGAAGGGGAAGCCATCAAAGGGTCAGGTGTAAATGTCCTAATGGCCCTGATATGATAAGCATCCTCTAAGCTAGTGGTTCCCAACGTGGAGCCCATGTTCCACACGGGTGGACTTCAATTCCCAGAAGCCTAAGTCAGTACATTGGCTGATCAGTGCTTTGGGGAATTGACTGAGGCTTCTGGGAACTGAAGTCCAAAAACCAACGGTTGGGAAACACTAATCAATGTCCAAGTAATTAGACACAATATTTATTGAGATCACTGTTAAGGTTGGTCTTGAGTTGACAAAGACCTTTCTGGTGGATTCATTCTTCAGTTCCATCGGTTTGATCTGGTGTTAGAAAGATTAGCCAGCAATGTTGCTGCTAAAGGTATATGCAATTGTATTCACAGTCTTCAAGGAGGCTCTTTCTGTGTACCTTCTTGAGGGTGCACAAGAGCAAAACCAAATGAGAAGGTGGAGGAAGGAGCTCACTGGACAAGGAACACCATTAAAGAAGGATATGGCTGAGGAATTCAACCTCCCCTACATGTCACTTGGAGAACCTTGAATCGGCTAAGGGTTGGAGTGACTAAATACAAGCCCAACATACTCAAGTGGGGACACACATACTGTGTGAATGTGAAGAGATACAGAATTCAGCTCATTTATTGGTTTCCTGATGAGTGCCAGAAACATGCACCGATGAGGACTTGAGTTTGGCCAATGACAAAGCCAAAAAAGTAGCTTTATTTTGGTAGTCCAGAGTTTGAGTAGGATATGAAAGAATAATAATAATTAGACACTGCAAACACTTAACCTATATCTCAAGGAATCTCCGATTCCAGATTTGTTGCCAAACCCCCCAAATTTCCATTTAAATTTATGTCCCAGCATACATGCTATTTCTTATTCTAAAGAGTTACAGTAATACCTCGGATAACGCTAAAAATTGGTTCCACAAGTCTTGGTGTTATCCGATTTTTAGTGTTATCCGATCCATGTTAAAATCCTAGTTATTCGATCCAATTCTCCTCCCCAGATTACTTAACGTTATGAGATTTTAGCGTTATCCGAGGTAAACGTTATCCAAGGTATTACTGTACATCCTTTTCCTTTTTTAGAAGTGACAATAATGATAACAGGAGTTATTTTTTCCATTTATAAGATTTATGCTTTATTGTTAATACGCCATATATATGCCTGCTATTATTTATATACAGTAATACCTCGGATAACGCTAAGACTTGGTTCCACAAGTCTTGGTGTTATCCGATTTGTAGTGTTATCCGATCCATATTAAAATCCTATGGGATGGATCGGATAATGTTAAAGCTCCATAGAGATACATTGTAACCGCAAAGGCTTTAGCGGTTGTTATCCGATCCATCCCATAGGACCTTAACGTTATTTGATCCAATTCTCTTCCCAAGATTACTTAACGTTATGCGATTTTAGCGTTGTCTGATCCAATCGTTATCCGGTGTTTTACTGTACACATGTAGCTAAATAAAAGGAAAAGGAAACTCCTACTGTCATTATTATCTCTTCTAACAAATGAAAAGTATGTAGATCTATAAAAATAAGTTATAGCACGATGCTAGGTCATAAATTCAATTGGGGGTTTGGGATTTTTGGCAACGAATGTGGAATTAGAGTTTCCTTGAGACGCAGGTTAAGTATCTGCTGTGTCTAATTACTTGGGCATAGAGGAAGCTTATCATATCAGGGTCATTAGGCCATTTAGAGGAATCTCTCACCTGACAAAAGAATACCAGGGATCTCTCAGCAGGGCTAAGAAGAAGGAATCCTGCCTGCAACCCTGGAGAAGGAGGGGCATGGCTGCCAGGCAGAGTCTGTACTGGCCTAGATGGTTGGGGGGGCCTGACTCAGTCTAGCACCTTCCTCTGCTCATTAGAAGTTAATTTGGCTGCCACAAAGGATTGCAAGAGAATTTTGAGCTAGTGGGTCTCTCTAGGCCAGGGGTCAGCAAACTTGGCTCTGCAGAGGTTCTTAGACTTCAATGACCAGAAGCCCAAGTCAGCACTCCTGCTGATCAGGGCTTCTGGGAATTGAAGTCCAAGAACATGTGGAGAGCCAAGTTTGAGGAACCCTGCTCTACGCAGATCTTGGAAACGTGAATTCTTTGGATTCCAAAAATTCCCTAGCTAGCATGGCCTGTGGCCAAACTGGTTGGGAGATTCTGGGAGATGCAGCCTTTCTAAAGTTGGCTCTCCCAACCCTGCTCAGGTCTTGGGTTCCTCCACAAGGGCAGAAAGAGACTGGTCTGTCCTACTGCTGCCTTGAAGGTGAAATCCTAAATTTAAAGAATGTCTGCATGAGAGAGTTATATCTGCCCTCATGTAGTCGAAGGGCTCATTCGTCCTTCCACGGGTGGTAAAATGAGTATCCATCTTTTAGGGGGAACGGCGAATTACCCTTGTGAGCCACCGAGCAAGTGCATGAAGTGCTATGGGGCGGGATATAAGTGTAATTGCTATTGCTATATAAGTTTGATGCCACTGCATCCTGCAGAATGGTGGTATTCTTTAAAATTCGGTGCCTTTCTTAGAGTCCCCTGCTGGAGTTCAGGGAAGCGTTTTAGCAGAGAATGTTAGGCACTTCACTAATCTTCACATCCTACACTTCCATATAAAGTAGCCAGGATAATTAAAACTGGACCACATTGCTGCAACTGTGATATGTACATACAGTCTTTCTTAACAACAACAGCAACAATAATTGCATGCTGTTGAATCAATTCTGACTCATAGTGACCCTTTCCAGGGGTTTCTAGGTAGACAAAGCACAGAAATGGTTTGCCATTCCCTTCTTCCTGTGTGCCAGGCTGGTTGTTCTCCCAAGGAAGCAGAGCGGGGAATCAAACTCCCGTCCTCTGGTTTTGTAGCCAGATGCCTAAACCACTGGGTTATCCACCCAGCTACAGTCTTTCCTGCCTGGGAGCCAATCCCACTCACTTCAGCAGAGCTTACATCTGAGTAGAACCATCTAGGACAGCCTTCTTCTGTTTCTAGTTTGCTCATTAGTGGTTCCCAGTGGATGGGATATTCCAGTGGGATGTTTCCATTTTATTTCCACATTCTCTTTTCCAAATTCACAGCCCGGTCTGATGGCGGGAAAGCTGCCAGGCCCGAACGGGGCAGCCCGTCCCGCTCCAACGAGGTCATCAGTCCAGAGATCCTTAAGATGCGAGCTGCCCTCTTTTGCATCTTCACCTACCTAGACACCAAAACTCTGTTGAGAGCAGCCGAGGTGTGCAAGGACTGGAAATTCGTTGCCCGGCACCCAGCAGTGTGGACGCGGGTGCTGCTGGAAAATGCCAGAGTGTCTTCAAAGGTAACAGTAAGACCCAAGCATGGCAGGGAGGGGTCCGTTTAGTTCAACAAGTTGGCTTCCAGAAGAGCCTCTGAACCAGTGGCTTTCAATGCTAGGAACACCTTGGACTAGCTAACATAGCCCAGAGTCAGGGATTTTGGGATATGTAGTCCAGGGACATCAGCGTCCACATATTTGAGAACTAGTGGACAGGATTCCTGAGGGGTCCACAGGCAAGGAAGACATCAAGTTTATGAAGGATCTTGTGCACATGTGCCCCGTCAACACATAACACAAATGCTGTAAAGTCATTTTCAATGTATGAGAATTCTAATTGGACTTTCCAGTTTCCATGCCTGAGCTGGATTCAAACCAGGTGCCTTGAGTTCTAGTCCCTCACTCTACTTGATACACCTCATTGGCTGTCATGTGCATAAATAAGTCTCCTTGATATGATGAGCAACTGACTGTATAATGACCATTCTGGCTGGGGATAATGGTTTTTGCATTCCATGGCTTTCCACAGAAATGGAGAAAAGCAATTGGTTCTTCATCCTTCAGGGTACAACCTGACCTCAGCTTCCCACCTGAAGCTGATCCTTCTAGCCTACAATCTCCATCTTAGTTCTCAACGGCCAAATGTTGCATTACAAATAACTTGGTTTTAGAGCTGCAGTTGAGAGAAGTCACTGAGACAGTCGGTTTTTGTCTTTGATATCAGACTTAAAGAAGGAAGAATGTGCTTTGCAGCCTAGAGAGACTAGTTATAAAACAAAGCTGATCACCAGATTGGTGAGAAAAATCCTTGATGTTCCAATCACAAAGATTTGCTTTATAGGAATTCTGTCCTCTAGCAATGGGTGGCTGATAATGTACACTTTGACCCCAAGTCTAACTACAATTCTGTTGACCATAATGTATTGCCAGAATAGGTTTTGGTCTTTCTCTTTTTTTCCCTCCCTATCCCAGGTTTTGTAATTTTCAAATCCACTCTTTTAATGGGATTTTAACTGCCTGCAAAAATATTACTACAGGCTGGTTTGGCTTCATAAAGCTGTTTTCATAAATAGACAGTTTTACTGAACTCTGAATGAGAGTTGCAGATAACAAGTGGCTAAGACGCTGACTGGGAGGAGGGAGGTTAGCAGTTCGATACCTGAATACTGCAGGACGGAATGAGTTCCTGTCTTTGTCCCAGCTCCTGTCAACCTAGCAGTTTGAAAACAAGAAATTGCAAGTAGATAAATAGGGACCACTTTGGTGGGAAGGTAAACAGTGTTCCGTGCGCTCCGGTGTCTAGTCATGCCTGCCACATGACCACGGAAATGTCTGCAGAATCAGACAGTGCTGGCTCTTAGGCTATGAAAGAGAGATGAGCACTGAACCCTAGAGTTGGATATGACTAGCTTTTGAGCAAGGGTGACCTTTACCATTACTTAATAACAATTGCGCTCATCGCACACGCTAGCAAGGTGATGCTCAAGATAATGCAGGATAGACTGCAGCACCACGTGAAGAGAGAATTACCAGAAATGAAGGCAGGGTTCAGAAGAGGCAGGGGGACTAGAGACCACATTGCCAACGTAAGATGGATCATGGAAAAAACAAAGGAATATCAGAAACAAGTCTACTTCTGTTTCATTGATTACACTAAGGCCTTTGATTGTGTAGACCACAACAAAATGTGGCAAGTAATTACAGAGATGGGAATACCAGAACTCCTTATATGCCTCATGAGAAATCTGTACATGAATCAAGAAGCAACAGTTAGGACAGAATACGGAAGGACAGAGTGGTTTGGAATAGGAAAAGGAGTGAGAAAGCCTGCATTTTGTCACCCCGCTTATTCAACTTATACACAGAGCACATAATGTGCAATGCGGGGATGGAGGAATCACAATTTGGGATCAAAATTGCTGGGAGAAACATCAACAACTTGAGATATGCAGATGATACCACCCTAATGGCAGAAAGTGAGGAGGACTTAAAGAAGCTCCTGATTAGGTTGAAAGAAGAAAGTGCAAAAGCTGGCTTGAGACTCAACATCAAGAAAACCAAGATCATGGCAACAGGCCCTATCAGTCTCTGGAAAATAGATGAGCAAGAAGTAGAAGCAGTGGCAGATTTTACTTTCCTAGGATCAAAGCTCACTGCAGATGGTGATTGCAGCCATGAAATAAAAAGGCGACTGATTCTTGGGAGTCAAGCTATGAGAAACCTGGGGAACATAGTGAAAAGTAGAGACATCACCTTGAAAACAAAAATTCATATAGTAAAAGCAATTGTATTTCCAGTGGGAATGTATGGTTGTGAGGGCTGGACCATAAGGAAAGCGAGGCGCAGAAGAATAGTTGCCTTTGAGATGTGGTGTTGGAGGAGAGTTTTGAGAGTCCCCTGGACAGCGAGGAGAACAAATAGGTCAATCTTAGAAGAAATCAACCCTGACTGCTCCTTACAAGGGCAAATAGTAAAACTGAAGCTGAAGTACTTTGGACATCAAATGAGAAGAGAGGATTAACTTGAAAAGGCCTTGATGCTGGGAAAGGTGGAGGGCAAAAGAAGAAGGGGATGGCCAAGATCAGATGGCTGGATGGTATTGTGGATGCAGTGGGCACAGAGCTGGGCGGGCTGAGGAGGATGGTGGAGGACAGGGGTGCCTGGCGGACAGTGGTCCATGGGGTCACAAAGGGTCGCAATCGACTGTGAAACTAAACAGCAAAAAAAAAAAAAATTAAAACATTGTCCTATTTTGGTTTTCTGAGAGATGATGTCTCATTCTGTTGTATTGCAATCCTTCCTTTTACATCTGCTTCTGAACATCGTTCTGTTGAATGGCCCCTCCTCTCCTTTCTGTCCTCCACTTCCATTGAGTTACTTGTATATAGTGGTAGGCAGTAACCCGGGGTGGGTGGGGGTGGTATCGAAATTGGGTGGCCTTCAGGCAGGGGGGGAGTAGCGAAATTGGGTGGCCACGCCCACCTCCCTGCCCTGCCCAGACTAGCACAGCTACCATTTAAAAAGTTTTATTCTGCGCATGAATATCAGAGAGTAAACAAAACAAAAAGACAAAAATGTTGTGGCACCTTAAAGACTCACTGCTGTATTTTAATATGAGTTTTTGTGGATCAAGTCCACTGGCTCTTTGGCTATAAACGGAGAGGAGCACTGAACCCTAGAGTTGGTAATGACTGGCTTTCCAGCAAGGGCAACCTTGACCTAATAACAGAAGATCCCTGATTGGTATTCAAATTTGACATTAGGTTTTGTCCCTGCAAGTGGTTCAAGGTCTCCTTTGCTCAAAAGCCAGTCATATCTGACTCTAGGGTGCAATGCTCATCCCCATTTACAGCCAAAGAGCCAGTGCTGCCTGTGTTTGCAGATGTATACATGGCCATATGGCAGGCATGACTAGATCGCACCACCCACGATGAAGTCCCCCCCCCCCGGGTGGGGTAGCGAATTTTTTTGCTGCCCACCACTGCTTGTATAAGGTGGACCCAGGAAAAATACATGTTTGTTTCCACCCTGAATGACATCTGATCACCTTCTTCTCCTTCCACAGTTCCTGGTTATGCTCTCACAGTGGTGTACCCAAACACACTCCCTCACCCTCCAGAATTTGAAGCCCCGACAAAGGGGGAAAAAAGAGACCAAGGAAGATTACATGAAAAGCACACGGTAAGAGCAACTCTTTTTTGCATCGATGGCCGTCATTCGTCCATCAGCCAGTCTTCTTGTCATTCTAGAGAGAAATTGACTAGCCTAGAGCAGGTGTCAACACATTTGGCTCTCCAGGTGGTTCTTGGACTTCTATTCCCAGAAGCCCTAATCAGCAGGTGTGCTGACTTGGGTTTCTGGGAATTGCAATCTAAGAACGCCTGGAGCGCCACGTCCTGAGGAACCCTGGCCAGGCCTAGAGGAAATGCCTAGCCTAACCTTCCCTAAACCAAAGAGCTGTCCAGCAAGATTAGAGGAGAAATAGAAGAAGTGACTGTTATATACCCCCTGATGTGTCTTTACTTTCCTTCCCACTTGGACCCTTCCCCTCCAGCGGCTGTCTAGAAGCCGGGCTGGAGTCCTTATTGAAAGCTACTGGGAGCAACCTCTTGATCCTCCGGATTTCTCACTGCCCCAACGTCTTGACGGATCGGTCCCTCTGGCTGGCCAGTTGCTACTGCCGGGCACTCCAAGCGGTCACCTACCGGTAAGTGCGCAAACCCTTGTCCTCAAAAGCTTGGCTGTTTGGTATGCAAAGGGGAAACTGCACACATCCAGCTGGTATATCCTGCGTTTCTCTCTTCCTGTATAACAGAAGGCTTCCTGCAAGATCTTGAGCATAACTCTGCTTGCTCAAAAGATCCAGGTAATACTAGTCTAGATCCTGCTTTCAGTTTTCATGTTTCTTTTTTAACTCAACTGAAAGTGGAGAGAAGGAGTCAGCAACCATTTAAAGGCAGGGGCTGGGTTACGCTCCCTCAGACAGTTGAGGGGGCCAGATTGGAGCCATAAACGCATCCATAAACATGTCAGCAGCCACTGGAAATGCATCTGTGGCCGCTTCCAGCGGTGGCAGCAGCAGCAGCAGCAGCAGCAGTTGGAGCAAGGGCAGGGGGGCTGATGATTCGGTGCCATGGCCCAGATTCAACCTGTGGGCCATAGGTTGCCAACCTCTGGTTTACAGACACAGGCCTTTATCTGACAGTTTCTCATACTTGGCCAAATAACCTACAGGGATTACCCATTTGTTTCAGGAAAAATGAAAATTGACTCCATGTCTCCCATTGCATTTGCTTTTCCATTTATGCCAAGCGATTCCACCCTTGGAGGTGCAGAAAAACTTTTCTATCTTGTTTGCATAACTCATGTCACCAACATCTTGCCCAGTCCAAGATTCCATCCAGAAGGCATTTATATATCCTGGTCTGGAGTTTTTCTGCCATCATATATTCATTCTGTACCTCTTTTACTGAGACCAATTAAATCATTTTCCTATTGAGTGTACTATGTTTATGGGTCATTTTCACACTTTGCACTTTTAGGCGTACTCTTTTAAAAATGTGTGTGTGTGTGTGTGTGTGTGTGTGTGTGTGTGTGTGTGTGTGTGTGTGTGTGTGTGTGTGTGTGTGTGTGTGTGTGTGTGTGTGTGTGTGTGTGTGTGTGTGTGTGTGTGTGTGTGTAGAAGGGAGGAGGTTCTTTGCCATTGTGCTCCAAAAGCCTTGGAAACACACAGATTTCCAAGGCAAGATTTGTGTTGTCATGTTCCCACTCTCAGGAAATGTGAAAGGGATATTTTGTGGAATAATCTGATGAAGTGGACTTGATCCACGAAAGCTAACAATAAAAATATAGCAGTTAGTCTTTAAAGTGCTACAGTGCTTTTTATTTTATTTGTTTTATTTTGTTTTGTTTTCTGATATGCAGGGATATTTTGAGCATACTGGGCTTCTTTCTAATTACAGTACTATGTATAAAAGTCAAGATCTCCCTAGCTCAAAAGCCATTTGTATCTGACTCTAGGGTTTTGTGCTCAGCTTTGCTTAAAGCTGTCTACATCTGCAAACGTTTCCATGGTCATGTGGCAGGCTTGGCTAGATGCCGGAGCACAGGGAACGCTGTTACCCTCCCACCGAAGCATCTACTTTCAATTTCTTACTTTCAAACTGCTCAGTTGGCAGGAGCTGGGACGGATGACAGGAGCTCACTCTGTCATGCAGCGTCTGGGTCTTGAACTGCTGACTTGTAAACTTTCCAGTTGTCAAGATGAGCATCTTAACCACTAAGCCACCGCAGTGCCTTCCTTCCCGTACCCTTAGCCTAAATAGCAATGCAGAAATAGCACACCCGGTGGGTCCTTGAGTGTGCCGTGTCCCGTTTGGGCCATGCAATATGTAGGATTGCCAGAAGGAGAGAGCGGAGGTGGAAAACCTAATTGTAATGGGTCCTTCTCCTTTGAAGCTTGGGAAACATGACAGGCAAAATAAGGGCTGTTTGGGGGCCAGTGAGAGGCAGGCTGGGCTTTACCCCTGGGAAGCCTGCCACAGCAAAGTGCCTTTGTGAACCATAGGGGTGGGTCTGCTGTTATCCCCATGTCAGGGATTGTTGTGAGAAACCTGGTAATTATCCTTGCTTGAGACAGTTTGGAAATTGTCGAGGAGGAGGAGGAGGTTAGGCTAGCAGGGGAAGCATCTGGCCTCCCACAAGACGCGATGGGTTGCTCTTTATGAAACAAGTGTTGTGTCTGGAGGTCCTTTTGCCCACTGCCTCCTCTGCATCACCATCATCTAATCCAGGGGTGCCCAAACTAAAGTCTGTGGAATGGATCTGGCCCCCAACACCAATTCATCCGGCCCACCTCACCCTCGTCGCTCCTGGAAGTGGAAGTAAAACCGTACGGGCACATTTTACTTGCTCTTCCGGGAGCGATGAGGCCAGAATGGGCTGGATGAATTGCTGTCAGGGGCTGGATCCGACCCACAGGCCATAGTTTGGGCACCTCTGGTTTAAGTGGAGAAAATGGAAGCCTAAAAATCTATCTCCTCCTGTTGCAAAACAGATGGCAAGGTGTGTTTTACTTCTGCTTCTGGTGGGACAAACCATGTGGCCGGCCTGCTGAACCACATGACCGGCCCATGGCCCAAAAAGTTTGGGCACCCCTGGTCCAATCAAACGTTGATAGCAGTTTATTTTAGCTCCTCTTTGTCTCTTGCAAATGGAACAACAGTCTCCTGCGCATTTCTCTTACATATTTCTCCCCTTCTTTTAAATTTCACTCTTGTTGTCATGGCGACAAAAACAACAGAGCATCCTTGGGTACCTTTAAGGCTGATGAATTGTGTTTGGCAGAAGCTTCCACAGAGTGAATTTGACTTCTTCAGATTGCCTGGTAAACAATCAGCCCGGCCATCCACAAAAGCTTGTTTCAAAGAGCACTTCGTAGTCTTTAAAGGCACCACAGGGCGCTGTGTGGTTTTGAAATGTTCTTTCTTAGAGAAGGCCAGGTTTGTGCATTGGCACTCTTCTTTTTCCGATTCATTTGCCCAAGTATTTGTTTGCCAGGTGGGCCTTAAATTGCAAAGCAGCTAAATTTAGCATCTGCTCAAAGAAAAAAGTTGGCACAATAATCAACAAACCCTTCATGACTCATGAAGGCAATAGATGGATGGTTCAAATTTGTGGGATATTTAAAAGGCACAGATTCCAGCAATAATGACAGACATTTCTGAAAATGTTGTGAGGCTGATGGGTCTAAGAGTACCAGATGCTAGAACCTTCCTTTCATGTGTCACCTGAAGTCTAAAGCAGTGTTTGCCAACCTTTGGTTTTTGGATTTCAATTCCCAGAAGCCTAAGTCAATTCCCAAAAGCGCTGATCAGCCAAAGGACTGATTTAGGCTTCTGGGAATTGAAATCTCCCTGTGGGTGTGTGGGCCCCACATTGGGAAACACTGATCTAAAGCGGGGATTCCCAACCTGTGGCGAGTGGGCCAGATGTTGCTCATGGTCACCACGGCGAGTGGGCGGCAATATAAATTTGAACTAATAAATAAATAAATAATAATGGTGCCATTTCATGTGTCTCCCCAACACCTCCACCACACTAGGAAGTGCCATTTTGTGGAGGAAGGGCAAAATGGCCGTCCAGTCCCCGAAGCTGTCTGAGGGAGCGTGACCCAATGGCCCCTGGCTTTAAAAGGTTGAGAACTCCTGGTCTAAAGAGTCTCTTCCTTCCCCCCAAATGTTAGGTGAGTCCCACTGCCCCATGCTCACATTGTGAGCCAACTTTGTTCTCTGCTTACACACTGGTATGTGAACTGATTTTGGAGAGAGTCACAATCTGAGTTGATTTATACAACTGTTCCACATACTAAACTAGGGGTGCCCAAATTTTTCAGGCCCTGGACCGGTCACGTGGCTCAGCGGGACGGTCATGTGGTTCCTCCCACCAGAAGCAGAAGTAAAACACGCCTTGCAATCTGTTTTGCAACAGGATAAGATAGGTTTTAATCTGCTATTTTCTCTGCTTAAACCAGGGGTGCCCAAACTATGGCTCATGGGCCAGATCTGGCCCCCAATGCTGATTCATCAGGCCCACACCACCCTCATTGCTCCCAGAAGTGGAAGTAAAATGTCCCATATGGATGCATTTTACTTCCGCTTCTGGGAGTGACATGGGTGGTGCGGTCCGGATGAATTGGCATCAGAGGCCAAATCTGGCCCACGAGCCATAGTTGGGTGCCCCTGTACTAAACAGTGGCTTCTTGGGCAGTTTCTGGAGCATCAGTGTTTTGAGTTCCATGTCTGGCGATAGAAGCCAGTGAGCTGCCTCGAAGGGCAAAGACCAGCCTTCAGTGGGAAATGGCTGAGAAGCCTTGGGGGCTTTCAAGTCAATGCCTGATATCAGAGGCAAGAGCAGACTGGAGTTCACACCAGACAGTAAATGAGAGAGGCAGCCATTTGGCCCACAACTGGCCCACAAATTCACAGAGCCGCATGTGGAAGCTTCTCATATTCTCCTTAAATCCTCCTCCTGAAGACAGCTTTGTCCTGCCAGGTGGTCACGGTAATTCTGGCTCAGGCGTCTCCTTGGATGTGAGACATCACTCCAGAAATAAAAGTGGTCATTATGGACCCAGAACGCATAGCCAGTAGGGAAGTCACTGGGGTTTCTGATTTGGCAGCCCCCATGACCAAGATTATGGCCAGATTATCCTGCTATGGTAATAGAGCAGACCCTACTGCCGGCAGCTCAATGCCGACCATCAGGTGGTGGTTGTAAATGGAGATGAGCACCAAACCCTAGAGTTGGATATGGCTGGCTTTCGAGCAAGGGCAACCTAATAAGTAAGAGTCTGTGCTTCCAGTCTGGCCAGGTTATCCTGCTACAATAATAGAGTAGGCCAGTGGAGCCCTCTCTGTGGGCACTCATACAGTCACCCCAACACAGAGTTTGCCCCCCCCCTCTGCCCAACAGCCCAATGAAAGTGCTTCCTCCCTCCCCAGCACACAGTTCACTCCACCCCCTCTGCCCAGCAGCCCTATGGGAGCATTTCCTTCCTCCCCTGTTGCTGTGTTGGCACTTTGCAATAAATAAGTGGTTTTGGGTGGCACTCGGCCTTTAAAAGGTTCACCATCACTGGAATAGACCATATTGCCGAGTATTAGGTGGCAGTTAACTAACCTGACCAGTCTGAAGACCAATGGTCTTGGATGCCAAAGTCGTCCACAGGGAAGGGCGCTCGTCCCCAAATGGATTAAAGAGTTCCACTTTAATCCATCTTGATGGAGGGCAGGAGGAGACATCAAAGAGTTAGTCATTGTTAGTGGGTTTTGGAGGTTTTCTGCCTTGGACATCAAAACATCTTGGCTTGGTCCTGTTTGGGACTTAGAGGGGTGGGTGGTATGTTGTAACAAGTATGGTTTCCGGGACTGATCCTGTGCATCGTAGCCCCTGTAACTGAAATCCCAACTTGTGTTTTTCTGATTTTCTAATGACTGACCCACTTCTTGGCTTCAGATGAGCCTAAAAATAAGCAGAATCATATTATCTGGAACACTCATATATCTCCGAGGAAGATGCCTGCCAAAATGCCCCGGGCTGGCTTGGCTTGGCCTTAATTAAAACATATGAGTCACAGTGACAGGTTAGATTGGTGACAAGTGGCTCAGGTGAACATGATTATTCAGTGGGGAGAAAAAGTGAGAACTAAGGAAGGGGGTGAGAGGGAGGAAGGGAATCTGTGCCGTGGAATGGAACCTGGAAAAATGCCCTTTCTTGGATTACAGCTGCCAGAATGTCCAGTCTCTGGGAAATCTGGGAGTCGGAGTCCAAGACTACCATTTCCAAATTACACCAGAGTAACACAGGTTGCTGTCTTAGGCTGAGCCAGAACAATTAATCCAAGGGTGCCCAAACTTCCAGGAATGGCAAGGGCACCATGGGCCAGATGAATTGGCATCTGGGGCCAGATCCAGCCTGCAGGCCATAGTTTGGACACCCCTGGTTTAAGCAGAAAAAAATGGCAGCCTAAAAATCTATCTCATCTTGCTGCAAAACAGGTTGCAAGGTGTATTTTATTTCTGCTTCTGGTGGGAGAAACCATGTGACCGGGCCACTGAACCATGTGACCGGGCCACTGAAACACATGACTGACCTGAGGCCCAAAAGGTTTGGGCACCCCGAGTTAATCCATCCAACCTAGAAAGGATGGGATGTTCAGAATTAGCAAACTCCCCATCACAATACCGTATTTTGGCCGGGAAATTCCCAAAATTCCCATCCCTTCAGCCTAACATCAATAGACCAGCATCTCTCCATGGATGAAAAACAGGAGCAGGACTTTCTGTGCTGCATTATTGAGGAGATGACTTGAACAGACCTGGAACCTTAGACCGAATCCTCTGCATGAATAGTGTTTGCAGGGATCAGCAAACTTGGCTCTCCAGATGTTCTTGGACTTCAATTCCCAGAAGTCCTGATCAGCAGGCATACTGACTTGGGCTTCTGGTAATTGAAGTCCAAGAACACCTGGAGAGCCAGGTTTGCAGATCCCTGCACTAGACTGTACTAGTGTCATGGACCTTAACCTGGAGAGGCCTGTGGAAAACCAATGTCCAGGTGGACAGCACTGTTGAGTGGAGGGCTCCAGACACACTGGGGAAGATTATCCTCCCTTCCTGAAACTGGCTGGGTGCAGTCCCTTTGGGATGTCATGTCGGACTAGCCTCTCACTCTGATGGTCATGCGGGCCCTGCTCATGCCCCTTATGTTCCAGTGCAGATTCTATTTGTCTTGAATGTGGAGGTGGAATCCATTGTATGTCAACTCCAGGGACCAACAAATGTTGGCAGCTCTTGGGAACTTTGGTCTAGGTCATCCTTACTCTTATTCTTCTTGCACCGTATCCAATTCCAAATATTGGCAATCATCATGGCAATGAGCCATGAAGATTGTCCTGGGAACAATAATAGGCACTGGCCTTTCCCCTGCCTTCTGCAATGCAGACTGACTCCTGTACCACTGATCCAGTTCTGTGAGCCACTTTCTGGTCCTGAGCCCTTTTGGCACACAAACAGGCCAGGGTGGATGAAGCTGCTGCCCTCCATCCAGAGGGATTCAAGTGGGACCATTTAATCCCCTTGGGGACCATCACCCTTCCTTGTGGACTTCGCCACCCAAGGCCATTCTTCCTCAGGGTGGTCAGGTTAGCTAACTGTTACCTGACAATTGGCGTAGAGTCACTGGCAGTAGGGTCTACCATTACCACTATCCAAAATTATTCTGCATAAAAGAAGAAACTTGGGATAACCAGGAATATATTTCCTTTTTTCCCCCTGGAAAAACTGATATATTTGTCTAGTGTCAACGGTCATAATGAGTTGCAAACTTGCCAGTCTGAGGAGGTGCTCATGTGTGTGTCTCTCCTCCCCTCCCCTTTCCCTGTGACAGGAGTTCTACCGATCCAGTGGGCCATGAAGTGATTTGGGCATTGGGAGCTGGCTGCCGAGACATCATCTCCTTACAGGTGGCCCCTCTCCATCCTTGGTAGGTGTACCAGCCTGGGCATTTTACCTTGGTACCATTATTTCACATTCTCAAGACAGCAGGGTGATGTCCACTGGGAAAATGCAATAAGGCGAAAGCCAAAGTCTCTCCCAAACTATGTCTAGCATGACAATGTCTCTCTCACACACCTAAAGCTTGGAAAAGTTACTTCTGGGGAATCACAGCTCTTAGCATCATCTAGACTACATGACCACTGAACATTAATGGAAAGAGGGGGAAAGATTTTTGAAGTTCTGGCATAAAATGGACCATGACTAAGAAGAGTTTTCAAACAAACAGTCTCAGCTTGAGGCATAAAGAAATCTGTGACAAGGTCTTCTCCATGTGTCTGATCTCAATGAATGGGGTGCATGGAGGACTTTTAAAAAGGTCCATTTAGGCCAAGGAAAAAAAGCCCTAAATACTGAGCTGGAGGGAGAACCATAGTTTCATCCCATACAAGGACCCTAGCCAGGTTCCTTTTGCAGGGTCAAATCATCCAAGGTTTCTCAACTTTGGGCCCCCAGATGTTCTTGGACTTCAGTTCCCAGAAGCTTTGATCAGCAGGTGTGCTGACTTGGGCTTCTGGTAATTACAATCCAAGAACACTTGGGGACCCAAGGTTGAGAAACACTGTGACCATCGACAGCTAATGGAAATTGGGAAATCCAGTATCTTGTGAGACAGTAGATCCACTCTGGATTTAAGCCAACATTTTCGGCAGCTAGCCTACCCCCTCTAGAATCTACAGCAGCATGAGTAGTCCTTGCAAAGTTCAGACTGAAACCTGGGGAAGATTCGGTGCTGCTGCCCCCTCCCCATAGTATTAGAGTCAATACCCTCCTATAGATCTCTCAGCACTCAGAGGACCACTCCAAGGTTTCAGACAAGGTTCTTCCCCTTTCCTACCTGGAGCAACACAAAAGGTTCGACTGGGGAGCTTTTGGGCTTAAAGCCAATGCCCTGTCATGTAGCTGTAACCTTTCTGTGTCACCTCCTATGTGGTAATGCACAGCCAGTCTCCACTTCAGGTTGACTTACATCTTGACACAGAGAACATCCTGAGGACCGTCCCAGGCATGTCCACTTGGGAAGATCAGAGAGCCCATCTAATAGAACCCTTTGCCCAAAACATTAGAGCAGTCATGTTGAACCTTGGCACTCCAGCTGTTCTTGAAGTTTAATTCCCAGAAGCCCAAGACTCTGTGAATCCACCGAATTGTCCCCAGATTTCAGTCTGAATGGGTTTACCCATTCATGTGGATTCACAGAGACTTGGGCTTCTGGGAATTGAAGTTCAAGATCATCTGGAATGCCAAGGTTTGCCATCATGGCATTAGAGAGTTGTGATGGGCTATCACTGAATTAGGCAGTACAAATGCTGTTGGAGAAAGCAGTTTGATGCCTTCAGATTGTCACCCACGAGTTGGGTGAACTGCCAGGCATTGTAGGATAAAGAAAAGGAAGGCAGCATCAAATTGACATGCAAAGCCAGAAGAGAAGAGAAGAGAAGATCACTTCCATTTCACTTCACTTCACCCTGGTGCCAGAAGAGATTATTATAAAAATGGAAATAGCCTTAGCAATTTGCGAGCAATGTTCCCAGCTCCCAAAATGGAAATTTCCTAAACTCTGGTTGCTCCCAAGTCAGTTTTCCCAATGTGTTTCCCCCTACTCATTCAGATCCCTTCTGATTCTTTCCCCTTTAGCCTCCCCCAATAAAATGTGGCTGAATACCCAGCTAGACAAAACTCTCCATCCCTATGTGTTACCTACGGGAGAAAATAGCAAACAGAGTCTCAATTAAGTCTGTTTTGGCTGCTCCAGTCAAGCTGCATAAAGACTCACCCGATGACACATTCTTTCAGTAATTTGTGCCTGCTAATGACATTATGCAAATGAAGCTTTGATCAGCTTGTTGTCTCCTTTTCCTTCTTTCTCGCCTCTTCTCCTTTTTTGGTGAAAAAATCTCTTCCAGCCAACAACCAACTCGTTTTAGCAACCGCTGTCTGCAGATGATTGGGCGATGCTGGCCACATTTACGAGCCCTGGGCGTCGGTGGCGCAGGATGTGGCATGCAGGGACTGGCATCACTAGGTATGTCCATGGTGGGGAACTTCCCCCTTCAAGAGAGTTGTTCATGAATCTAAGCAAGGACAGGGAACCTTCTGCTACTTTCTCTCTGCTGGAGTCAGGGTTGTGCTTCGTTGATAGTGTGCACAGTCTGCCCCTGAGATGCAATCTACATATCTTTCTGTCCTTTGATTGCAATTACCAACATTCCACAGCCACCAGCCATGCCTGGTTTGGAATTCTGGGATCCGTCATCTGAAAAGTAAGCATTTCCATCTCTGGTCTTCCTCACTGGGGCTACGATGGAGCCATACTGGATATGGCCAAAGCTGCACTGGAATGAATGTTCTCCATCCCTGAAGTCACATTCTGGAGCTGAAGTCAGAGTTGAGGAACTACGCTGTAGCCTGGATTTCAAAAGGCAGAAAGTTAGAGCTTGGAGAGCTTGGCTAACCTTGGCACTCCAGGTGTTTTGTTTGTTTGTTTAATCAAACTTTTATGCCACCCTCCTCACAAAGACCCAGGACGGCTAACAAACTTTTAAAACACTTAAACACAGTAAAAACATGGTATAAAAACAGGATTAAACAGGATTAAAAAGTTACAAAAATTAAAAGAGATTAAACAAGTCACACACAGAGAGGGAGGGGTTAGATGAGCCAACAAACTGAGGCAACTGTCTGGCCCATACCCCACACATGCCCTGGCAGCCAGGTCTTAACCCCTTTCCTAAGGGGCAGCAGCTCCGTCTGGAGACGCAACTCACTTGGCAGGAGGTTCCATAGGGCTGGAGCAGACACGGAAAAGGTCCTCCTTCTGGTGCTAGAGAGGTGCGCCTCTCTAGCCGATGGTACAACCAGAGAGTCTCTCTGGCCCGCTCTGGTGGGATGGACAGATGTCCTTAGGGCGATACCCTAAGGGCGACAGATGTCCTTAGGGTGTTCTTTGACTTCCATTCCCAGAAGCCCAAGTCAGCACTCCTGCTGATCAGGGCTTCTGGGAATTGACATTCAAGAACATCTGGAGTGCCAAGGTTCACCGTCATTGTCTTAGATGGTGACTCCCAGGATCCTTCCACCCAGTGTGCTGTGAGCCAAGAAATGAACTTCCCTAAGCTCTGCAAAAGCCATTGAACAGGAGAAGGTACTTGCTTCAGCACTGACTCTTTGGCTATAAATAGAGAGGAGCACTGAACCCTAGATTCAGATACAACTGGATTTCATGTAGGGGCAACCTTTACCTAAGGCACCAGTTCCCAACCTGTAGTTCTTCCTGTATGCTCCATAACTCACATTCAGCTAATGCTCTCCTTCTGTGCCTCTCCTTCTCACTAGCCCGGAACTGTATGCGCCTCCAAGTCTTAGAACTGGACCATGTGTCAGAAGTCAACCAAGAAGTGGCTGCTGAGGTGTGCCGGGAAGGCTTGAAGGGCTTGGAGATGTTGGTTCTGACGTCCACCCCCGTCACCCCGAAAGCCTTGTTGCATTTCAACAGTGAGTGGAAACTCCAGGCAGGTTGAGAGGGTGGGATGAGTTCTTGGGCAGGAAAAGCAAGAAGGGTTGGGATTTCTGCAGTAATCGTGGACTGGGCGACTAAGCTTGAAATCTGTTCATCTGCAAAGGAAATGTGCTATAACCGCTTGCCTCGTTGGTGATCCCAGTTTGGATCGGAGACCCTTTGGCACAAGGGCCATCTGGCCAAGTCAGTCAAGCGAGCAAAGATTTAATGGGAATGTTCCCCAAGCCTCAATGCAAGCAAGGAAGTTGAGATAAGAAAATATGAGGTGCTCTTGCTGTCATCTTTTCAGAAGCTGCTGCTGCCTTTAATATTATGGTCTGCCTTGATTCCTATTGTCATTGGGTACTGAAGCAAAAAATTAAGCAAGTGGGTCCTTGATTCTCAGCCCTGCTGATCAAAGCTACAGATTCATGCATCTACTAATTGATCTACAGTGTCAATTAAGCAACTAATTAAAAGTTTACAACCTTAAGAAATTAACATAAAGGGGAAAGAAAGCACTTGCTTTAAAAACCATTGGGTGAATTATTGTTGTGAGCTATCTGTTTTTATTATGGGGGGAAAACCTGGGGTGACTTGGTTGGCAATTGGCGGTTAAGACCCTCTGCCTTGTCACTCGGAGGACCCTGAGTAGGCTGAGGGTTGGAGTCTCTCCATGCAAGGCCAACAGGGGGCTTTTGGTGAAGAACAACATGCTGTGTGAATGTGGAGAGATACAGAATGCAGCTCATTTATTGGTTCCCCGATTACTGCCAGAAACCTGCGTCAATGAGGACTTGAGTTTGGCCAATGACAAAGCCAAGAAAGTGGCTTCATTTTGGCAGTCCAGGGTTTGATCAGGACATGAAAGAAGGAGAAAGAATTAGACACAGCAAATCTACGATTCCAGATTCGTTGCCAAAAATCCCAAACCCCGATTAAATTTATGTCCCAGCATGCATGCTATTTTTTATTCTAAAGAGTTACACTCTTTTCCTTTGTTAAAGGTGAAAATAATGATAACAGAAGTTCCTTTTTCCATTTATAAAATTTATGCTTTATTATTAATGCACCATATATATGCCTGCTATTATTGATATACACATGTAGTTAAGTAAATGGAAAAGGAAACTCCTGTAGTCATTATTATCTCTTCTAACAAATGAAAATGGTGTAGATTTATTTATTATTTATTTAAATTTGTTTATCACCCTATTCCCCAAGGCGACCCAGGGCGATTCACAACACATCAGCATTGACAACAATTTAAAACCAGTTCAAAAAATTAAAAGTTTTAAAAGTTTAAAAGAAGCTTAAAAACCTATCATTAAAAACTAGGTGTTGTAGCTAGGAGGCACTGGGGGTAAATTTGTTCAAACCATCCATCCGGCTGGGAAAATTGATCCATCCATTCCCCAGACCTGACTTGTCAACTAGGTTTTCACTCCTTTCCTGAAGGAAAGCAGCTCTGTCTGCAGGTGTAGTTCTATTGGTAGATCCATGCAAATAAGTTATAGTGTCGGACTATCAGCCATTCCGTTGCAAGGGTCCTCCCTTTAGTTCCTGGGCACACTTCCCATTTAACTGGAACTTAACCCTTGCCTCACCTTTCGGAAGAGCTGAGCCGCGTTTAAAAAGAACTTACTGAGCTCTAGCAGTAGAGCAGAACAAGGGAGGCTTCTTCTTCAGGTAGCATGCAGCCAAGTTTCCTTGTGTGTGTGTGAAAAGAAAAACAACAATCTTCAAAGAGAAACAGCTGCTATATTCTTCCGGTTCATTGATAGCAAAGTCCATAGAAAAACGCAGATTAGAGGGTCATAACAGATATCAGTCCAGTAAAACTAGATTCTTTAAGTAATCATTGTGAAAAGAAAGGAAAATCCTACTCCATAGCCAGGGTCTTAATCCATTGAGAAACAAAACTGAACTAACTCACTTCTCTGCAAACATGGAGAATTTGCAGTCAGGTGGGTTACTCTTAGCCAATCAGGTAACAGAGAAAAATATTCTCAAAACAATAGTTGTTTACATCCATGTAAAAACATAACACGCTAAAAAGATAGGAACTCAGGAACATTGTAATGTCAACAAGCCTCTCGTGACAGTCTTGTAAGACACACAGAGATAGGAAAGGATTTTTATGAGGCCAAGCTGAAAAATAGCAATTTCAAGCCTTGGGAAGCATTAGGAAACAGGTCTTTTCCTGACATATAGCATGATGCTAGGTCATAAATTACTTACATACAACACACACGCGAAGCAAAAAGTTGCTCTCAACTTGTCAGTAGATCCATCACTAGAGTTTGGCATTCTATAGATCAGGGATTCTCAACCTGCAGTCCCATAGACCAGATGCAACCAATGGCACCATTTCATGTGCTCCCCCACCCCCACCCCCAAATTGCCTCCACCACCCCAGGAAGTGCCATGTGGTAGAGGAAGGGCAAAATGGTCATCCGGCCACTGAAGCTATCTGGAGGAGTACGGCCCAGTCCCCTGCTTTAAAAGGTTGAGAACTGCTATAGATTTTGGTTGGATGGATGGATGGATGGATGCATGCATGCATGCATGCATGGATGGATTTCTGTCTCACCTCATTTAGTGAATCACTACTCTGGGTCGTTTGCCACAATAAGATGCAATCAATATACAACAAATCTAGATAATAAAAATTCAAAATAACATAAACCTCAAAAACAAAGCAAATCATCATTCACGAAATCAAACAAACATAAATTATACAAACTTACAGGTGCCCCATTGAGTTCAATTAATTCAATTGATGCCCTTAATTCTGCCCTTAATTATGCCCCTGCCATTCAGTTATGTGGATGACACTTTTAGCTTCTCAAATGATGTGAAAAGAACTCCTCACAATCTATTTTTCCCCTCATGCCATGCATGGCCTCCATCTTCCGTCCCTTTTTACCTGCCTTTTCCCTAAGTTGAACGTGCCCTCTTCTTCCCCTTAAGCTGTGCAATTTGTGGGTTTCGTTGACCCATTGAAACCCCACTCCGTGAAAGGTCCATTCAGGACTTGGGCTTGGCTCCCTGTTCTCCCACCCCCTCTTTCAAACTTGCCTGTCTTTCCAGGTGTTTGCCGAAACCTCAAGTCCATCGTAGTGCAAGTTGGGATTGCCGATTACTTCAAGGAACCAAATAGTTCTGAGGCCAGGAAGATGTTTGAGGAAATGGTTAACAAACTCCAGGTAAGGAGATAATCTTATACATCCAGTCCCAGGTTTCTCATCCTAAGCATGGGCTTCGTTTTTAAAAGTGGGCCTGTCTACGGGGCAGGCCTAGGTTTCAAAACCTTCTCCAAGTGGCCATTTCAGTGAGCCAGGATTTGTTTAGGGTTATTGTTGACCTTGATGACTGGAAAGTCGGCAGCTCATAGATGGAGTGAGCACCCATCGTGTGCCCCAGTTCCTGCCAACCCAGCAGTTCCAAACAAGAACGTGCAAGTAGACAAATAGGTACCGCTTCAGTGGGGATGGTAACAGCATTCCGTGCACTCCTGTCACATGACCACAAAAATGTCTGCAGACTTAGATAGCGCTGGCTCTTTGGCTGTAAATGGAGATGAGCAGTGACCTCTAGAGTTAGCTACAGCTGGCTTGCAAACAAGAGAGACCTTTAAAGTTCCTTTTCCAAAGCTTAGCCAAAGCCCACATGGCTGCTTGGATTTCCCTCTGCAGAGACGTCACGCTACTGAGAGCTGAACAATACAGATAATCCAGCATTAGAGCTGGAATCTTGTTATGGGACCAGCAGCGTTTTTTGCATCTGTGACTGCAAACAGCCTTTGTCCCAGTTTAATCAGATTTGCGTATTAACAAGGCACTTGAATCCTGAAATCCGGTCCCAAAACACAGCTCACTTTGGCATTAACACACAATCAGCCCCTAAGGACTGGCCCACAAAATAGCCTCAATAGGAAGGGAGATTTCCATGGCCTGAAATGGCTGCCTTGGAGTGAGAAGGTGGTCGTACAGCATGGAATAATTTTCTGCAAACCTAGGTTAATTTCTTCCATTTAGCAAAACCTGCTCCATTGGAATTGGAATGAGTTGGTTGGTGGGTGGGTTGGTTGGTTGTTGGTGTTTTGCATTTCAGGGTGTGTGGAATCCAGTCTCTTCTACAGATGCCATTTCTCTTGAACTGAGCCCCATGAATGTCGTGCCTTCTCCCTCCTTTGTTTCTTTTCCAGGCCCTGAAGAAGAGGCCGGGGTTTTCAAAGATTTTACACATTAAGGTGGAAGCTGGTTGTTAACCCTTGCGGGACGGAAGGACAAACGGTGATCACAACTTTCATCTTCCGGTCCACCTGTTCCAAGAGACACCCTGGAGCTGACACCGGAGCGCCTGCAAGCCTCCGTTCTCTCTGACCCGGCGCCTTAGAAAGCGATTAGCCAAGAGCACACTTTTTTCCAGCGGGCCGGCCTTTGGGAATGAAAGCCAGGGGCTCCTTTTCCAGACGGGACGACCCAGTGTATCGTTAAGGCGATGACAACGACGGTGCTAAGAAAACTAACAAAGGAATTTCTCAAGACTGCCAGAGATGACTTTTTTCGTCTTCTCCAGTTCTCTCTCTTTTCCTCTTTCTCTTCTCGTCGAGGCAGCTGTGAAACCATCCACTCGCGACAGCTGAGGCTTTTATTTTATTGTCTAAAGTTCCTTTCCTTTCTTCTGGAGATTCAATAACTTATTGACATCGGGTGATTAATAAGCCAGGCTCTCCACAGTCCCTCATCTCTGCCCTTGTTCACTCAAATGACTGATGACTCCTTCTGTCTTCAAGAGGTGTATGAAGTCTTGTTTCCACAGGGCTCCTTTGAACAGTCTTGTTTCATTTCCTTCTCAACTGACATTTATTTGAGGCTTTTCCTAGCTGTGTGGTGTTTTCTTGCCCAATGATGGAGGCGTTCCTGTTATGAGGAGAAGAGAGCATCGAGCACTTCTGTTCATTTTGACTTCTTTTTCAAGAAAGAAAAGGGCAAACCAGAAAGGAAATTCCTCACAAGACCAGATATAGTGAAGAGCGTGTGCGTGTGCGTGTGCGTGTGCGGGTGTGTGTGTGTGTAAAAGATGCCTACAGTGTTTGGGGCCGGAGGGTGTCTCTTCATGGCAGGTTGGAGTTCAATGATGGAGCCCCCATCCACAAAGAGAACTCAGCCATTTAGTCTCCATCATTCAACCAGGAAGACATCTTTCCTCCTTCCTGGACAAGCAATAAAAGTTTCTGTCTGCCACCTGGTTTCCACCACTGGTCTTGATGCAAGGAATGCAGTCCTTCTTGTCTCCTGGAAGATGGTTCCACCAGTTGATCAATCACTCAGTGCCATGGTGGAGTCTGAGAACTTTGAAGAGATGTTTCTTCTTTCAAGGTAGGCCTCTAGCATCGATCCCAACTCAACCATCACCATTAGCTGGTCTGTTTGCTAAAAGGTGGAGTACTCTGGCTTAGGGCAATCTCCACTGGCTTCCCATTTTGCAACTGCCCTAGACCAACCAATGCTCTCTTCAGCCTCAACTGAGACCCATGCTTTCTGATTTCTGCTGATATTTAGGAGTCAGTGGCACTTTGGTGTTACGAAGGAACATGGAATTTTCCACCCCCAAATTCTGGGCACAGGATGCCTCCATTTTACATGGATTTCTCAGTCTTTATGGGTTTTTTTAACCCTTCAAATATTGATTTTGTTCTGTCATGACAGGAAGGTAGGGCTTATGTCTACAGCAGTAATTAGGGTCAACAACCTGCTCAGATTTCATGTCTTACATGAAGAATCCTGATCTAGTCATTTGAGGCTAAAGCCTCAGCCCAAATCTGAGAAAATCCTTCTTGGTCCATGATCTTTTCTGAAATCCTTGAAGAACTCCAAGGTTGGCCTTTAGAAATGAATAGGAGTAAGCATGCACCTCTCCCTGCCTTTACATCTCAATTCTGGTGGGTGAGGTGACCTCATGGGTTGAATCCCTGCCTATTTTGCAGAAGATGATGCCAGAAAATAAGGGGCTTAACCTTTCAAAGCCTCCCCATATCAGATAACTGTTGGATACCCTGCTCAGTAGCTGCAACAAAATGGTAAGGAAAGGCAAACCGTGCCAAATCAAGGGGAATCTTAATACTTTCAAGCATTGAAAGGAGATGATTTCTCAATGAAAATAAAACTTTTGCACTGTTTCTGCTTTAGAAATCAAAAATCCATATTCTGCCGGTGCAAAAAAAGGCCTGAATTATATAATAATTATTATAATAATTGCCATCAAATCAGTGTTGACTTATAGTGACCCTTTCCAGGGCTTTTTGGGTAGAGAATATACAGGTGTCGTTTCCCTTTCCCCCTTTTCTGTGGATATTTCTGGGGTTGTGCGGCTTGCCTTCAAGGCTACACCACCTGGGAAGCACAGTGGCGAATCCAATCCCAACCTCTGGCTCCACAGCCAGATGCCAAAGCCATCCAGCTGGCTCCTAAGTTAAATAGGAAAGATAACTAATGCAATGAAACGTGAAGTTGTAGCACTCCCAGTCGATGCTGGGAAGGTAAATGGAGAGTTTTCTTAGGCTGTGTCTGATCTTCTCGCATCTGTGTCTCAAATCATGTCTGGGAAACAGAAAGAGTCGTGGGGTGGCTATGATGGAGGGTGACAGGGCTGCAACAGTGCCCATGTTTGTGCCCTTTGTGGGACCCTTGAAGGTTTGGATGGGATTCCCAGCATTTCCTGTTGAACAGCAATTTCTATGACCATTGAGGGAGAGGAATGAGCCATAAGAAGCATGCGTAAAAGACTCATGGATCAGGGCCAGTTGCCATGCTTTGAATCGGGTCAGTGAATCCACTCTGACTTTCAGTGTGAATTTTGCAGGACCTCTCCAAGATCTAGATCCAACCTTAAAGGGTGGGATCAGCACTACGGAGAGCTACCACGAAGCGCAGACTCAACACCAAAGCAGATTCACAGCACCTGCAACCCCAACATCACCAACCAATGCCTCTCAGAGGCTGAGAAAAGGGAGTCCCCAATGGACCCATGTGGTAGGCCAGTGGTGGCAAACGCATGACACACGTGCCATAGGGGGCGCTCTTAGCCCTCTCTGTTAGTATGCACACCATCGCCTCAGCACAGAGTTCGCCCTGCCCGTCTCCCCGGAAGCCCTATGGAAGCACTTCCTTCCTGCCCCAGCACAGAGTTTGCCCCACCCCTCTGCCCAGCAGCCCAATGGGAGTGCATCTTCTCTTCCTCCAGCACAGAGTTCTCCCTGCTCTTCTCTTTGGGCACTCAGCCTCTAAAAGGTTTGCCATCACCGTGGTAGGCAAAAATTGCAACACAGGCATCTCCAAACCAAATTAACACCTGCAGGGAATTTCAGTGTTGTTGGTTCCAAGGATTGGGTTCCCATTCCGTCAACCCAATTCAAGGGGAGAGGCAGTTTCCTCACCCAGGCGTGACCCCAGCGTTGCATTGGGACTTCCTGGGAGTTATGGCTTTGCACTCCTACCTGGAAAGGCCAGGAATCGAACCTAGCATTGTGGTACTTGGAGTGTGCAAAGCACTTGACCTGCCCCATTGGCTAAACTATACAGCCTTTTCACGATCAACTTTATGTGCCCAACATATTGGACATTAGTCCTGAGGTGTGCAGAAGTCCAGCTAGAATCTACCAGCACCTAGACAGATTACGTTTCCCATGGACATGGAGATAAATTTGGAAATTCTAGCCCTTATAATAATCCCAAACCCTGGAAACTACTGGTAGACCTCTAAACCACTAAGGAGGTAGGATTCCCAGTAATTTAATGTTAACAATAGCAAGAACTACCCATCTGCTGTCAACTGCTAGATTATGTTGCTGACTCAAAGATGATTTAATGGAGAATCCAGCCTGGCATTTTCCTGGGAATGGCCTTTGGGCTCTGCATGTCAGGCACTGTCATTTTTAATTCCAAACTCGTGCCTGACCTGCTAAGCCAGGAATGGCCAACCTTGGCACTCCAGGTGTTCTTGGACTTCAATTCCCAGAAGCCCAAGTCAGTGTCAGGGCTTCTGGGAATTGAAGTCCAAGAACACCTAAAGTGCCAAGGTTGGTCATCACTCTCCTAAGCCAACCTTGGGGTGGGGGGGTTATATGGGGAAATAAAGCCAATTGATCCCACAGGCCTGAAGTCTTTCCACCCTGCCTCTGTACCATGAAAACGTGTGCTATAATAAAGAGTATGAACCTGCCTGAAAAGCCTAGAGCTGTGATGGCGAACCTTGGCACTCTGACTCTTCTTAGACTTCAGTGGGGCTTCTGGGAATTGAAGTTCAGAACAGATGGAGTGCCAAGGTTCTCCATCAATAGCCTAGAGAGAGGAACTACCAGATCAAGATAATATTGAAGTAGATCTGAATCAATAAAACACAGTTCCTACGTTCCTAATAATATGTATTATCTCTATTGCCCTTTAGATAATACAGGGTGTTTCAAATAGGCTCTTTGAAAAGCCTTCACTCAGCTCAGTATAGGAGGTGGGTGTTATTCCTACAAGATTTCAGATGTATAGTTGAAGCCAAGCTAAAGGTTGGGTATTTCACCCCTGGGGAGATTAAGGCAAAGGCAGGATTTGAGCTGGATTTTCTGATTTGGGGTTCAGTCTCTTAACCAAAGTGTCGCTAGCAAACAATTGCTGGTGAATGAAAGACCCTCACTTGCTGCATATCCAGTGCACATATCAGGACAACTGAAGAACTCAAGCTGAATGTCATGAATACAAGATTCCTCTATTGGGGCCAATAATAATGTGGTGTCACTCCCAAAGCAAACATGCAATTCATATCCAACAGGGTAAACAGACTCTCAGTAGAGACTTTGAGGTGACTGGAGTATTTTCCTGCTTGAAAATCATCACTTGCAAAGTCTGTTACTTCATTTGTTTCAGTAATTTATTTATTTATTTTTGGTAATTTTATTTTCCTACAAGACTTGCACATCCATCAAAGTTTAATTTTTTTCCCATTCTGGGAGCACAAAGGCAACCTTTGGGGGGGGGGGGAGATGTGGAATGAGAAGAGGCACCAGAATGGGTTGTGGGCTCACAAGAGGTTGGGAAAATATGGCTTTCCTGGGACTGGACATCCCGATGTCGACAAGAAGGGCAGCCATTTTGTCATTCTTGGGCGTAGAGATGGCCCTGAAGAAATAACTATTGAGCCAAAAACAACAACAACCCAGAAAGATCAGAGCTCGCAAACATAAATTTTATTTTGGATAACAACTCTTAAGAACCTCCTGGTTATCTCCACATGGAAGGTGGTACCCATCTCCCACTCCCAAAAAAGGAACTTTTACTAGAAAGGATGCCTCAAAACCAGCAAGAATGACGAAAGGAGGAATCAAAATGACAAATATGGAAGCAAAGTGAACCTCGCCTCTCTAGTTCCACTTGTTTAACACAATTTTTTGTTTTCTGCCAGTGAGGATAAACCAGCTGGATTGTTGCGTTCAACACAGCACAGAAATTTGAATAAACTTGAGCTGCAAGAAAGACAGTATTTATTTCTATAAAGAATTTAAAAACAGAAACAGGGGGAAAACCCCAAGAAGAGAGGTTTTAAAGCCAAGTTATTTACTCCGCATGTTGTCTATACACTCTATTCTTAGCCATGGGATTTGCTTTAATGGAGGAGGGTCGTTGTTTGGGGTTTCCTTTTATACGCTTTAATCCGTATGTGGCAGAAGAGACACCGGAGCCCAAAGCTCATCGCTGCTCGGATATTTACAGCTCATCTTTTCCCTTCTCAAAAACAGCACCAGCGTGATCTACCAGCGCATCGGAGGTGGAGAGGGCAAGCAGGGGGGGTCCGAGCATCATGCTGGGGTTTTGCCTTGGCTCTCCTTCAGATGTTCTTCTACAGATGAAACTCACATGGGTCTCTGGGCATGGAAACACAGGTTTTGGGCTCCCCCTGATTAATCCAGGGGGCGGGCTCCTCTGTGGCTGTGAATTGACCTGCATGGCACAAAATGCAACAGTGTCCCCACGCAGCAGTGGAGTCCATATTCTCTCTCTCTCTCCCCAGGCAGTCCTTTTGCAAGGGCATGGGAAATAGGGACATGTGGGTTACAGGGGAAATCCTGGCTCACATGGGGAGCTACTGTGTGCCCCCTGCTCCACCATGAACCTGATAGAGGGGAACCTATTGTCTATAAGTGCAGGGACGGGTCAAGACAGGGTGGAACCGAGACCAAAGTGACTTTGAAAGCATCATTTCCACCTCTAGGTTTTGGAGGCATGAAGAGTGGGTGGGGTGGGGTGGGGAGAGTAAAAACTGTTTAACTTTTATTTATTTATTTATTTTCTTGTTGTTCTGCCATATCCAAATCCGAATATTGGCAATCATCATGGTGATCAGCCATGAAGACTGTCCTGAGAATATTTATTTATTTATTTATTTATTTTCTTGATGTTTGTTTTGATGTGGGAAAAGTGGCATTTGGGACTCTTAGTGGCATTTCTTGCTTGGGAGCTGTGTCCAAAACTGGACTGCGCGTGTATCTACCCCCCACACCCTTTTATTTCCTTTCAAAATTACTGTCATAAATTTGTCTGACTGTTTTTGTGGCCTTCCTTTCACTCCCCCCCCCCCCGCCCTCACTGTGATCCCTGGGGAAAAAGAAGAGGTTCTGACAGAAATTGGAAATGTTCTCCCCACCAGGGTGTCATCTCCCTGGCCATTCAGGATCCAAGGTTGCCTTTCATTTATATGTATTATATTTATATATATATTTGGCAGTGTTTTGAATGAGAGGAGGAAACGTTAAAAATATCACTGTTTCTATTATTGTCATCCATAAGGAGGTTCCAGGGATCTTTTAGGGCATTTCAACTGTAATTGCTTCCAATGAGTTTAAGTAGAAAAGAACAGCTAATGGAACAACTAGCTTTAAGAGCAGTTTCCTGGTCCAGTCTGGTACATCATGTAATTTCTTATCCTGTAGTGGAAGCTCCAATCATACTGGTTGCAGGTTCTCCTTCTTTTGCCGTATCCAAATCCAAATATAGGCAATCATCATGGTGATCAGCCATGATGACTGTACTGAGAATATAATGCACTGGCCTGCTATTCTCACAACATGACTCCCATAGTACCACTAATCCAACTCTGCAAGTCACTTTCTGGTCCAGAGCCTTTTTGATATGTAAAGTCCTCATCATCATCCCCAGCAGGCCAGGATGGATGAAGCCACTGCCCTTCATCAAGATGGATTCAAGTGGGAGTTAATTAATCCACTTGGGGACCATCACCTTTTCCTGTGGACTTTGACACCCAAGTCATTAGTCCTCAGGGTTGTCAGGTTAGTTGACCACTGCCTGACACTCGAGTTGAGTCCCTGGCAGTAGGGTCTACTCTGTTACCATTGCAGGATAACCTGGCCAGACTTAGGGGATTCTCCATATCTCCAGTAAACACTTTAGGGGTGAAGTTGGCCCTGAGTGTACATGCATTAAGGCAAGGCTCACCCAAGCGATCAATACAAAATGGGCAATTCAAGGTGCGTAGTATCCAGCAGGAGTATACATGACAAAAGGCAAGGTGATTCGAGCCAAATAACTGAGCATGTGTTATCTTTGTGTGATCCCCCAGTCCTCTGCTTGGGGTAGCCTCCTTGCTCTCTCTCTCTAGCGTAAGACCAGCCTTGCATTCATGGATGGCTGAGGGCAGATATTGAGGTCTGGAAACACCCCTTGGTGGCTTTACTGTAGTGTATTTTAAAAACTGGGGAGTCTGCTGAAGCATTCAACTGGGCTTTAAAAGATTCAAATACCATCCCTGAAGGCTGGGTAATAGGTCGGTGGTTGTTTTGAGGTCCTTTGCATTTCTGCTAGAGGTTGAGCATTATGCTGTGAATTGCACAAGTTGGAGGACGACCCTTTGAGTGAGAAACTTTATATAATGTGTGAGCTCAAAGTGAAAGCTCTTTTCTGCATGAAATGTGTTCCTAAAGGCTGAGACTCGCTCAAGCACCAGTTAGCAGAATAAATTGACCTCGAGATAAGAGAGTGACTTGTGAAGGGGGTAAGGATAGCTCTCTTGAAAGGTTGGGGTGAGGGGCCTCTCATCCTAGTCCCATGATGGTGAACCTTGGCACTCCAGCTGTTCTTGAACTTCGATTCCCAGAAGACCAAGTCTCTGTGAATCCACATGAATGGGTTCACTGCACATACAGTAAACCCATTCATGTGGATTCACAGAGACTTGGGCTTCTGGGAATTGAAATTCAAGAACAGCTGTAGCACATGCAGTAAACCCATTTGTGTGGATTCACAGAGACTTGAGCTTCTGAAATTGAAGTTCAAAAACACCTGGAGTGCCAAGGTTGGCCATCACTGCCTTAGTCCATAAGGAACTTTTGGTCAAGAGTAAATAGAGGGGGAGCAGGATCAGAGCTTGGACAAGTTACTTTTTGAACTACAAGTTCCAGAATCAACATCCTCACCCTGCTGTCTGGAAGATTCTGGAAACTGTGCTCTGAAAGCTGGAACTTGCCCAAGGTTTGAGTAGTGTGGACATTGAGAACATTTAGAAGAAGCTCGTGCAGAAGGTAAGTACTAAGGCCAGATCCTTAAATGGGGTATTATCATTGAAGGAAAGGGTGAACAGAGAAGGATTTCTGGGCTACACAACAAATGGCTCCATAACTTCCACCTTCTTTTCATCCTCCATTCCCACTTGACTCTAGGCCCTTGCTTTCTCCTCCCTTTCCCTCTGCCTTTGTCAGCTTGTGCATGCAGCACATGAACTATTAAAAGCACTCATCCATTAGGTACAAAGCCAAGCTTGTCTACTGAATGCCAGATGGTGCTGAGCAGGAATGGTCCACCCTCTGTGTAGATTTTTCCAGGAACATCTGTCTGGCCTATGGCAGAAGCAAGTCAGGAGATTTGAGGGTCAAAGCCTACATAGAAGTTATTTTATCGAGCCACAGCTGCTGGAAATCTGCTAAACATATTATAAACCATAGAATAATTGAGTTGGAACAACCTGGGAGGTCATCGAGTCCAACTCTGCTCAATTCAGGAATCCAGGTCAAAGCAGGTCTGACAGATGGTTGTCTAATTTCCTCTTGAAAACCTCCGGTACTGGAGTCCTCACCACTTCCCCAGATCATGGGTTCCATTGTTGTACTGTTCTAAACAGGAGGTGTTTTTATATTCAGCCTCTCTCTCTCTCTCTCTTCCTGTGATTTGAGCCCATTATTACATGTCCTGCACTCTGCAGTGATTGAGGACAGATTCTGCCCCTCCTCTTTATGACTTTCTTTCCAGTATTGGACAAATGCTATCGTATCCTCGCTCCATCTCCTTTTCTCAAGGCTAGACAGTCTTTTCTCTTCAGGTTTTGTTTCCAGTCCCCTTGATCATCTTTGCTGCCCTTTCAGTTTGTTGGAACATCATGGTCGGTGGAGATTCTGGAAGTTATAGCCCAAAACAGGAGCTTTCCTATGCGCAATGGAGAGAGCCTCTGTCAAGGCTCTTGCCAACCTAGCAGTTTGAGAGCAAGAAACAGCAAGTAGATAAATAGGTCCTGATTCAGTCTTCTGTGTGCTTCAGTGTCTACTCATGCCTGTGACATAACCACAGATACATCTGCAGATGCAAACAGTGTTGGTTCTTGGGCTGTAAACAGAGATGACCACCACCCCAAGAGTCGGACACGACTGGCTTTCAACTGGGCTTCACCTTTAAAAATAAATTAAGTAAAGCAAATGTTTTGAAAAACATGCACACCACAGCCAACTGGGTTGGCTGTGGGCATCCCAGGACCTTAACTTGAATGACTACCAAGTTGCCTAGAAGGAGGACTTAATGCTTTCTTCACTAGCTAAGACAGTGATGGAGAACCTTGGCATTCCAGCTGTTCATGGACTTCAATTCCCAGATGTGTACGTGCAGTAAACCCATTCGTGTGGATTCACAGGGACTTCGGCTTCTGGGAATTAAAATCCAAGAACAGCTGGAGCGCCAAAGTTCTCCCTATTATGGACCTAAGATCACAAATGTTCACCTACAACTCCTACCTTCATCCCTCTCAGTTATTATTTGCATTAAACCGCATCCTTAGAGGAAGCAGCTCCCAAAGCTAATTTTCGGTAATTAGCTACAGTGCCAGATTAAGCCAGTGTGAGGCCTGTAGCAAATTGTGTCAAGAGGCTCTTGCTCAACACAAATCTGCACTACTACAGAATAGTGCATAAGATGCGCACACAGACAAAGACGTCTCCACCTACGTGCACATCTTTACTCTTTGGCATGCATTGAATGCTCCAATGAGGCGTTGGTGAGTCTCTCTGAACGAACAGTTTTTGAATATCTGTGCAAATGCATGGAATATTTAAATTTGGATTTTCATTCTAACCAAGTCTGGGGGGCCAGGGCCCCCAGAGACATGGGGCCCGTAGCATTTGCTACTCCTGCTATATGGCTGATCCGGCACTGGTCAAAAAGGAAAGGTTGAGCCCTCACTCCCGATACTCATGTCACGAGTCCTAGTCGGCCAACTTGTTCACAAGCCAGAACATGGACTAAGGCTAAGCCAGACGTGGCTCCAACAAGCGGCTTGATCTTTGGATGGATTTCACTCTGATGCGAACATCTGCCTCGTGGGTTCTTATTCTCCTTACTGCTCTTTCTGCTTATGAACAGCAGGCCAATAAGGGAAAGAAGACGACTGTGAGGGGAAGGACAATTTAGTCTGTGGCACTCACCCAACAGGGTGACCTCTTTGCCCACCAGTTGACCTCCTCAACTTCTGTACACAGCAGCCGGTTGTCCAGAAGAAACCCGGGGGGGGGGGGAGACAAGTAGGACCACTTTGGCTTTTTCCATTGAGAACAGTTGCAGGGAAAGTGAAAGCCACAGATCATTTCCAACCATCCCAGGGCATTTCTAAATTTCCCAGTGCCCTGGAACAAAAAGATTGGACAAAGCCTCTCACCTACCCTGTAGGTCAGGGGTGCCCAAACTTTTTGGGCTGTGGGCTGGTCACATGATTCTTCCCACTGGAAGCAAAAGTAAAACATGCCTTGCAATCTGTTTTGCAACCAGCTTTTAGGCTGCCATTTTCTCTGCTTAAACCAGGGGTGCATAAACTACAGCCCATGCGGCAAATCCAGCCCCTGATGCCAATTCATTCAGCTCATGCAGCCCTCATCGCTCCCGGAATGGGTGCATTTTTCTTCCACTTCAAGGAGCGATGAGGGTGGCATGAGCTGGATGAATTGGTGTCAGGGGCCAGATCTGGTCCTCGGGCCGTAGTTTGGGCATCCCTGCTATAGGTCAACGTGCCTGAATCAATGATAATTCTGCTGCTGAAGATTTTGTGGGAAAGACCGGGGGGGGGGGACCTCATTAACCACAAGATAAGTCAGTGTTGGTTGTCAAGTCTTTGCCTGGCATTCAGAAAGAGATGAATCACTTGTCAATTCAATCAGATAAATTTGCAGTAAAGGTGCAGAAAGAAAGAAAAACTGCAGATGAAAAGGAGCTCACATCTTTTAACATCTTTGATTCAAATTGCAGCTTGGCAAGCGTTCTTATCCAACGTTTTGGATATGCAAAGTAAGGCCTTGGGAATTCTCTGCTTTGGAAGTTAAGATCTCATGCTCCCAAAGTCCATATTTCCCTGCACTAGAGAAAGCAGGTTCTGCCAACGTTATGCAAATCATCTATCCCTTCTAATTCCCTCTCCAAGTCTTACTCATTTTGCCTAATCTATTCTAATCTTTATAGCTGTGGAAAAGGTAAAAAGCTTTCACAGGTTCCTTCGGCCCTGGTCACTTCTGCTTTAGTCAACCCTCTTATCGTGTGCTGTCAAGTTTTCCCCAACTTATGCCGACCTTATGGATGAGACACATCCATGTCACACATGCAAACCCATCTAACCACCATAGTTTCTTTCTGAAGAAGCAACCGCATGTCTGTATTTTTTCAGAAGGCTCCACTCATTTCTTCATCTCACTACAATTTCCAGAATACTTTGAGTAAGGCCTGGGCAATGAAACAGGTGTGAAACTAACGACTATTAATCACACTTCTGTCCTTCCCTGCAGTGCTTAGGACACTCTCTGGATGTTTCACAAGGCAATTAGCATTTTTAACCCCAACATGTTGGGTCCTCATTAATTTACCATCCTTAGAAGGATGGACGGCTGAGCCAACTTGAATCCTGTTGGGACTGAACTCACAGCATTTTGGCTGCAGTACAGCAATTTTAACTATGGCACTGCACCACCAGGGATCATCAACAAATGTATTACATGTTTATACCACCCATCTGGGATATTTCCCACTCTGGGCCATGTACACAAAGATTAAATAATTATAACCAGAAATGTACACACAGACCGTGAGTACAGTTATTCTGATGATATGGTTGGAAGGTACAAGGAAAAGCTTTGTGTGACTTTGAACATTGGCCCATGATGAGAGTGGCAAACATTGGCCAGGTGTTACTTATGGGTCCTGTTTGTTGAAAAGCAGAAAGGAGTAACCTCAAGAGGAAGGGTTCTTTGGTAGAAATGCAACAGGATTTTCCAACTCGGGAATGTCAACTGGGGGCCGTTCATTGCCTGTAGCTTCACCCCCAAATTAGGGAGTGAGGCCAATGAGGGACTCCCACACCCACTCATCCCTCCCCCTAAGGATTGGGTGAAGGAGCCCCTTGTGATTTCAAGACCTTCGGGATGAAATAGGAGCTTGAGACCCACCCTCACCGTACTTGGGTTTTGAGGAGTGATCTCTTCAGCAGACGCCTCCTGGAAGAGGCCAGGAAAGGTCATCCGAAGGATCCAAAATGGGATCTTATTTTCCAGGTGGGAGGGTCAAAGGAACATCTGAATCTTTCTTCCCACTAAAAATGGTGTGAGGGGTTCAAATCACACACTTTCCCATGTGCTTGGATATGGGAAAATCACCCTAGCAGAGCTGGTTGGTATCTCACATGCTTTTGTCAAGAATCTGGCAAAACCAGAGGGGTAAGAGTGACGAAGCTAGTGTACCATCCAGAGTTGAGGCAATGCCTTTAGGTCAGGCGTGCCCAAACTTTTTGGGGCATGGGCCAATCATGTGGTTCAGGGAGTCAGTCACTAAGGGCTGCTTATGGCCCTTGATGCCAATTCACCCGGCCCGCGAAGCCCTTGTCACTCCTGGAAGTGATGTATGGGCGCATTTTACTTCCGCTTCCAGGAGTGACGAGGGCTTCGCGGGCCGGGTAAATTGGTGTCGGGGGCCGCATCCAGCCCCCGGCCCTTAGTTTGGGCACCACTGCTTTAGGTGGAGAGTTGGACTGCATAGGCTGTAGCTCACCTGGTTGGGAGATTCTGGCAGGCGATGCCAACAATGGGACGCTTCCAACTTCCAGTAAGATCTCATCCCATCAAGGTAGACCTTCTTACTCAACATTAATTAGCGCAACCCAGGATGGCATCAGAGGTGATATGTTGGGGGGGGGGGAGCTTCCAGGGAATCAAGGGTTTAGTTTGCAGAAAACAGAAAGGTAATTATTTTCTCAGACAGCATATATCCTTTTCTTCCCCCCCTCCCGACACCAGTCACTCTAGACAACTGGAAAATGTCTCCATGTGCCAGAAAGGAAGGAAGGACGTGCAAACAAACGGACGAAAGAAAAAGAGTTCAGCTCTTCAGCTATTTTTTTAAATATATAAATATATGTATATTTTAGTCTTTAGCAGAACTGTGTCGGTGTCCTCAGAACCAAAACGTTCCACTCCTGTGTCTCGAAAAATGATCCCAAATAAAACACAGAGCACATGAGTTGTATAGGAGTGGGAAGTTGTGATAGGGTGGAAGAGAAATGTTATGGCAATCAACAGGTTAATTGCAGCCATTGGACTGAGTGGCTGGTAGTTCTCTTAACACAGATCATCATCATCAGATCCTCCCCCCTCCCCCCTTCTTCTTCTTAAAATTTTGACTTCAGTGAATTTTAATGGTTTTTATTTATTTGGTATTGAAACAGTTCTCCTGTCGCAAAGTTAAAATTGCACAAAATTCAGTTTGGAAATACCCTGGGAACTTCAGACTTTAAATAGCAGAATAATTCCTCCCATTCCAAATTCCACGTTTCTAGAGTCAAATCTTTCAGGATTCCCATTCAGGAATCCTCTGAATTTGAATTCTGGTAACCATTTCTCGTTATCTTCTTCCAAAACCTTGGGCTCAAACAATCATCAGGTTCTGAGCCGTGATAATGTCATTAATTTCCCTTCCCTTCAACCAATCGATGCATTCCAGTTTTAGTACATTCCGCAAGACATAGAGGGAAGCTCTTAAAGAAACCTTCATTTACCAATTTAAAAACAAATCACACTTTTGGAAAGTAAATGGAAGGATTTTTAATACTTAAGATTTCCCTATCAATGTTTGGGGGCAGGGGATAGACCTGGGGGGGGGGGGAGCCCTTCATGAAAAGCAACATGGGTTTGGGGGGATGTGCTTTTGATGAAGGTATTGCAATTAAAATATCTTAATCACCTTCATTCTCTTAGACTGAGGAAGCGATTTTTTTTAAAAAAAAATGTATATTATCATCATGAAGAATTTAATTTGTTAGGATCAGATTAAGGGATGAACATGTCTTGGAAATATTGGTGCTCTTTCTGGATGGAAAAGAGAACTTTGGGGGGGGGGGGAGAAGGAAGCAAGAACACAACCTCTAATTCTTCCAATGTGCTTTGCATTTTGTTCCAAAACCTTTATTTCACACATCTTGTCTCTGCATTGTTCCTGAAAGCACAGCCTCTGTCTGCCCTTACATCCTCCAGAATTGGGGGGGGGGGGGGATTCCTCCGCAGGAACTTTTGACAACAGTGCTCATGCTGGCAAGGCTATTCATGGTGTTGCAGGCTGAAAAAAAGTACCTTTTCTAACCTCGTATCCCTGCATCAAGTGTTGCAAAAAACGAGATGTCAAATTACACTTACCGTTTGAGTCTGCTAAAAGTAGGCTGATATTAGAGCTGCCTGTGCTTGAAGCAGGAGAAAGGGCAAGTGTGCTGCAGGAGAGAGAGTTTTGCTGCTTCTTTGTTTGATATCTACATCGAAACAAGTCTTGGTTCCCAAACAGTTGACTATTGCCTTTATGGCACCTTTAAAATCCCAACTGGCATAACTTATTGGAGCACAAATGTCCCATGATGTTCCTTTGGGAAACCAGGATGCAATGAACCAGGGCTAACTTTCCAGCCCTTCATAAATATCACAGTTTTTATATACAACAAACATTGTTAAATATAACCACGTTCTGTTTATGGGTTATCTACAATGTCTATTTCTGCTCTATCAAGTTTTTCTTTGCGGTGTCTGTGAATCCACACAGACGGTTTTACTGTGTGAACAGACAGTAAACCCATTTGTGTGGATTCACAGGGGAACCCCCAAAAAGAAGACAAGTTACAGGTAAGTGACCTGACATTATAGAGCCCTGGCGGTGCAGTGAATAAACTGCTGTACCGCAGCCAGAATGCTGTGAGTTCGATCCTGGAACAGGGATCAAGGTTGACTCAGCTGTCCACCCTTCCAAGGTCAGTAAAATGTATGCCCAGCAAATAGGGGGCAAAATGCTAATTACCTTGTAACCACCCAAAGAATGCACTAAGCGGTATAAGTGTAATTGCTATCTGCTATAAGAAAGAAGTCTGCACTGTGCAAGCTGATTGTGCCAAATGTGTTGGTGTGGAAATGACCTTTCACACACACACACACCTCTGTTCTGTTCACATTTCCCCTCTGCAAAAGATCTGTGTTTTGAGAACCACCTGCCATTCAGAAAATGGTTGCTTTGCCTGTAAGACAGGGACGGAAAACATTTGCACTGCAACGCAGCAAGGAGGGTTTTCTTCCGCTCCGCAGGAAACTTGGCAAAAGGCAACAGGAGGAAGACGAAACCATAGGTGCAGAGAGAAAGGTGGAGGGGGGGGCATTACCTGTCCGGAGAAGGATCTGAGCACATGTTGGCCAATCTGGGTGAGACTCTCTCTCTCTCTCTCTCAGCCCCCCTGCTCCCCCACATTCTGAGACCTTCATTATCATCAGGTTGTTGTTTTTTTGCTACTTTGGGGACAGAACCATCATCTGTAAAATGCACTTTGATGTCGTTGCTTTTCAACTTTGCCGAATGTAAACCATGCGTATTTAAAATTTTACAAAAGAAAACCAACTATGTGTCATCATAACAGCTATTTTATGACTCTGTGTTGAATAAAGGCTCTTCAAATGAAGCAGAAACGTCTCTTCTTTTCTGCTTCAGGAGGCCCAGAGAAGGGCACGTTTCGCAGGCTTCAGAATCAGTTCACTGTCTTAACAAAGGTAAAACTATGACACAGGGACACAGGAGCTTGGCTAGAAGAAATGGATTTACAAGTGGCATCCGCCACATTGCTTGTCTTCCATAGCAAAGGTAAAGATCACCCTTGCTCGAAAGCCAGTCGTATCTGGCTTTAAAGTTCAGTGCTCATCCCCGTTTACAGCCAAAGAGCCAACACTGTACAGTCAAACCTCGCATAATGAGTGTTTCGCTTAGCGAAAAACTCGCATAACGAGCAAGTTTTTTGCTAAGCAGTCTGACTCGCATAACGAAAATTTTCATTATGCGAGTCGGACTTTCCCTATGGAAAAACTCGCATAACGAGCGTTTCTATGGGAAAAATTCACGTAGCGAATTTTTTCACTATGCGAGTTTCCCCCTTGAAATGCTCGTTATGCAAATTTTTCCATAGGAATTTTGTTTGTTTCACATAGCGAGCAACCTCGCATAACAAGCAACCTTGGATAACGAATTAAATTCGTTATGCGAGGTATTACTGTATCTGTAGACGTTTCTGTGGACATGTGGCAGGTATGACTAGAACACTGTTTACCTTCCCACTGATGTGGTACCTATTTATCTATTTGCAATTTCTTGCTTTCAAATGGCTAGTTTGGCAGGAGCTGGGACAGACGGGTGCTCACTCCGTCGTGGAGCACTCGCGTCTTGAACTGCTGACCTGCCAACCTTCCAGTCATAAAGTTCAGCGTCTCAACCACTATGCCACTGCAGTCCCCTCAGCAACAAAGCAGGAGAATACATGTGTGTCTTTGTTACCTAAAAATCACTATCCCTTTTTAATGTGGTGATGCGTTTTAAAATTAAAAGTTCATCTGCTGGCGGAGCTCCCCAAGAACCACAGAGATTTTAATTTCAGACAAAAACAAGACCATTTTATTGATAAACATAACATTTTAAACAGAGGGGCCCCACTGCTGGACAAAGAAACATGTCTAACCCATTTTTGTCTGCTAGAAAAATCTAATGAGCTTCCCTGTGCAATTTGGTGGGAGAGCTAGCTATCGAAGCTGCTGAGAAGTTTTTTATACATTCCCTTCAACTAATCTCATCGCCTATGCTAATTAAGTTTATACAATGAGACAAAAGTCCAGCTGAGGGGTTTCTTATTAAATGCAAATAAACCATCTTTAGTCACATTGAGTTAGTTAGCACTTTAAATTCAAGTTACAATGACAAACTTGTATGCAAATAATAATGTAGGAAGAGATTTTGCAATCCGGCTTTATGCTATACTTGATCTCTTCCAGGTGAGCCTTTCCAGGTGCTCATTGTCTATTTGTTTGTTTGTTGTCTGGCAAGCATCACAGTTTACATATGGTAAATAGAGATTCCAGGATGGTGATGGCTATTATCTTCTTTAAGTAGGGTGTGACATTATGCTTAATTGGTTCTAGGTGAGAGGTCACAGTGTCCCTGGGTCTCCAAGCATTCCCTGAAGGGAAATACCTCTGGTTGCTATTTCACTTAGAAATATAGAACAAAACATGTTAAGAATCAAAATATTACAGAGCAAAGGAAATACAATAGAACACCGGACAACGTTATGACATGGTTCCACGAGTCATGATGTTGTCTGGTTTTTAACGTTGTTCGATACATTGATCCAACAACGCTAAAAAAAAACTGAGAAGAGGCGCTCACACGCGTGCGAAAAGGTGCGCCAGCGGGAGCCTCTTCTACGGGTATAGCAACGGGCATCGCACGTCAAGGCAAGGTATCAAAGCGGAGGGCGCCACCCCCCACTTTGATCCCTTACCTTAACGTGGGATCCCCGTTTCGCGCGCCTGGGCAAGTGTCGGCTTTTCTGAATTCCTCCCTCCCCTGTTCTTGCTAACTTTAATAACAGAGTTTAAAACTGAAAAGAACAGTGGCGGAGAAGTTTGGGAGCCCAAACTCCCATTGCAAAGTGCCTAAACCTATAGCGTGCCCGCTATAGCGTGCCCGGGAAAGAGGCAGCTTGGTCGAAATCCTCACCCCCGCGCAGGGGGAGGGAATTTCGGCCAAGCTGCCTCTTTCCCAAGCCGGGGATACCGCGCGGAAAGGCGCCTCTCCTCTCCCGAAGTTCCGAAAGGGTAAAGATCCTTATCTTTTCGGAACCTCGCGTGGCTTGCAGGCGCGCACAGGTTGGTGGGGGTTAGCGCAGGGTACGGAGGTGAGGATTTCGACCAAGCCGCCTCTTTTCTGGGCATGCTATAGCAACGCAGATCGCAAGTCAAGGCAATTGCCTTGACTTGCGATCCGCGTTTCGCTCACTTACGTGAAAATAACGAGAAAATCACGTGAAAATCACGTTATTCGATACAAGATTTTTCCAAAAATCTTGTCACGTTATGCGGTTTTCACGCTGTACGGTACTCGCGTTCCCCGGGGTATTACTGTACTAAAAAAAAAAAAAAACCCTTTTATTGACATTTATACAAAGGGCAATTTAAGAACTACCATTCATGAGCAGGACATGGCACTAGCTGACTCCTGAAGCAATTAACACCTTTTCTTCAAGGTAAACAATCCCAGGACAGTCGGGAGGGTGTGAAGAGGAAAAGAGGACATTCTGGTTTGAAAAGTTTAATCAATTGATTCCTATTCTTTCGTATCACACTGGGAAGGCAAGACTTGCCAGAAAGGGTTGTTAAACTAGAAAGTACTTTCCTAGATATAACAGCAGTTTGAGATCTGTATAAAATTATTAATCATATTTTATTGAAAATAAAAGTATATATAATACTAAACATATTAATTTCAAAATTATGGTTACATCTTCAAGGGCGCTACATCTCCCCCCTGGGAGACCACCCGAGATTCTTACCACCGGTTCTGTAGAACCAGGGCAAACCGGCCTATGCCCACCACTGTACTTGGGTATTGAACTCCAACCTTTCAGTCTTCACATTCAGTGTCTGCACCACTTGATCCATCACAGTCCCCAAAACAGAGAAGATACCTTCAAAAACAGAAATGCCTCAAATAAATAAGTAAACAAGAGAGGAAGCGACAGAGCAAAGGCAGGAAGGTTTTAATGCTTCAGCCAAAGCTCATGGGACTAAAAGATCAAAGAAGCCTACAAGATTTCCCATGAGTTGCAGCCCTGGAGGAAGCCCTCGCTTGCTAGCCCGAGGCAAGAGGGACGTTACTTGCCCACGTTTGCCCTTCACGTCAGGGGAAATCACACTCCTTTTTTGACATGGAGATGTAGGTCAGTGGGCATATGTTTTGGTTTCCAAGAGCAACCGCCGCCTTGAAATGAAGAACAACTTCAAGGAATGTTCCCCAAGGAATTCCTTCACCAACCAAAGCGTTGTGGGAAGGGAGGAGCTTGGAAAGTGGTCCTCAACACTTATTCTGGGTCCATATTCTGGAGAAGCCTGGAAGCGGGAAGCGGGCCTTCCACACACAGGTCAGTTATGATGGATCCCAGTTTCCCAGGGTTTGCCTACCGCAGCCTATTCATTTCCACCTGCCAACCTAGCAATTGGGAAGCAAGAAATTGCAAGTAGATAAATAGGGACCACCAGTGGGAAAGGTAAGCAGCGTTCCATGCACTCTGATGTCTAAGCATGCCTGCCACGTGTCCACGGAAACCTCTGCAGACACAGACAGCGCTGGCTCTTTGGCTATAAGCAGAGATGAGCACTGAACCCTAGAGTCAGATACAACTGGCTTTCAAGCAAGGGTGACCTTGACCTTTACCTGTGTTGCCAGTGCCAAACATGGACATTTACAGTGAAACATAAATAAAAGTTGGTCACCACGGAAATGAGATGTCTGAGGAAGGCTGTTGGAGTGACTAGAAGGGATGAAATCAGGAACGAGGTTAGAAGGGAAGAAGTTGGAATAGAGCCAATCTTCAGCTACATACAGAGACAACAAATAAAGTGGTTTGCCCTTCAGAGAGAGTGTTTTGGAATTCCATATCTTACAAGGTATGTGTGGAAAGAAGAGAAGGACAAAGACCACAAGACAGACCCAGAGGAGGAACAAGAGGTAACATCAGAGACCTATGACAAGAACACCAAATAACACTGGTGGAGGCCTCTATAAGAGCCAGAGCAAGAACCTTGTATCTCTTTTGACACCTGAAGAGGTAAAAGAGGAAGCAAAGAAGAAGAAGCAGCTTCCTACAGCAGCTGATTTAAAGCAGTGGAAAGATACAGTCTTATCGCTCTGTGTGTGTTCTTAGTTGATACACAGAGAAAATGATGCCTGAGAGGTTTGCCCCATGTCATGCATCAATGAATGTGCACCATGAGGATACCTTCTAGAGTACTTTGTATGGTTCAAATGTTCACAGTTGATATCAGTCGAAGAAAAGCTCCATAAAAGTTTGATCCCGGGCAGCGCTTGTAAAAGGAGGCCTCTTCTGGGCCCAGTTCACAGAAATCTCCCAGACAGTTTTAATTGGGATTAGCAAAAATATCTCTCATGGGTGTTGTTAGTCTCAACCACAAAGCAGACCCATTGAATCAATGGCTGAAAAGGGGTACACAGAAAGAGCCTCCTCAAAGATTGTGGTATTTTTGGACCACAATCAGGCATACCCTGGTAACAGCAAATTTGTGTTGTTGGCTAATCTTTCTAACACTAGGTCAGACTACAGAATGAACTCACCAAAAGGTGCCTTCATTTTGGCACTTTCACATCTGGACTAGACACAGAAGAAAAATGGCCGAAAACTAAGTCAAAACCTACATAAACCCATTGAAATCACTGGGTCTATTCTAGTTGTAGTAGGACAAAGGGTACCTCTCAAACACATAGAAACACATGAACAGGTGCAACTCGATCTGAGTATACATTTTTCCTGCCCCAGAATTCTGCCTTATAACTTGCAGCCAAATTACACATTACAGGCAACCTGTTGTTAGAAATGGTAATTCCTCAAGTGCTGAAGTCTTGATTGTCGTAGCCTTTTCCCCTCACATTTCCATCATTTGCAAATTAGCTTTGGGTTTTTGGGTGACTGGTTGCTGGAAGATGCTCATAGCTGTCATTTGCAAGTATGATGGCTCAGATGCCCAATTAGGAATCAGGAATCCTTAATAGAGTGTTGCTTCTAATGAAGGTGCTACCGTGAAATGCAGTCGTTCTGGCTGTTTCCTTAAGTAGTTGCTTCAGAAAGAGGAAGAGTTTCAGGGCTCAAACACAACCCTCCCTCTTGCAGCAAAATTACACCCATACCAGGAAAAGACTTTATTCCTTCACTTTAAAAGAGGGCATCGTTTTCACTCATTATGACAATCAAGTACAATCAAGTCAAGTCAAGTTTATGGAAAACTCTTCCAGGATTTCCTAGGCATAAAATACACAGAAGAGGTTTATCGTTCCCCATTTCTGAAGATCCTCTAGCACAGGGGTGCCCAAACTATAGTCTGTGGGCCAGGAACGACCCCCTGATGCCATCCAGCCTACATCACCCTCATTACTCCCAGAAGCAGAAGCAAAATGCGCCTGTACATGTGTTTTACTTCCGCTTCAGGGAGGGACGAGAGTGGCACAGGCTGGATGAATTGGTGTCAGGAGCCAGATCCAGCCCATGGACCATAGTTTGGGCACCACTGGTTTAAGCATAGAAAATGGCAGCTTAACATCTACCTCATCCTGTTGCAAAACAGATTGCAAGACACATTTTACTTCTGCTTCCGGTGGGAGGAACCACATGACCGGCCCACTGGACCACGTGACCGGCCCATGGCCCGAAAACTGAGCAGGTTATCCAAGGCTACACAGGTTGGGTTTTCTCCCTGAAGCCACAATGGGGACTCAAATTCCTGACCTCGGTCTTAATGCCCAGGCACCCAACTCACTGAGCTATTTCAACTTGGAACAATTTGTATCTCATCGCTCACCAGAGTGGTCCAAGCATCCATTCATTCATCTTCCATGTTGGATAGCTCAATGAGTTGGACGCGTGAGTACATATATACAGAAATTATTGGAAACTAACACACCTGGCGTCATCACTCCTTGGCAAAGAGAAGGGGAGGAGAAGGAGTCATGACAGACTTGACCTTCTTGAGATCTAAGATCACTGCAGATGGTGACTGCAGCCATGAAATAAAAAGATGCGTACTTCTTGGGAGGCAAGCTATGGCAAAGGTAGGCAGCATAATTAAAAATAGAGACATCATCCTGCCAACAAAAGTCAAAGCAATGGTCTTCCCAGTAGTCATGTATGGCTGTGAGAGCTGGACCCTAAGGAAGGCTGAGCACAGAAGAATAGATGCCTTTGAACTGTGGTGCTGGAGGAGACTCTTGAGAGTCCCCTGGACTGTAAGGAGATCAAATCAGTCCATCCTGAAGGAAATCAACCCTGAATGTTCCTTGGAAGGTCAAATACTGAAGCTTAAGGACTTTGGCCACCAAATGAGAAGACTCACTGGAGAAGGCCCTGATGCTGGAAGGATTGAAGGCAAAAGGAGAAGGGCAGGGCAGCAGAGGATGAGATAGCTAGATGGCATCTTTGATGCGGTGGGTGTAGCTCTGGGTGGGCTAGAGGATGACAGATGGGTCTGGTGTGCTGTGATCCATGGAGTTGCAAAGGGTCGGACTCGACTGTGCCACTGAACAACAAAACACATTCCTAGTCATGTTTATTTTATGGAATTCCCTTCCTCCTCCCTGAGCCCAGCTTAGCTAGGCACTGAAGTCTCTCTTCATTCTCCCTTCATTCTCTGACACTTCATACACTCCTTTGATTCCCATCTGGAACTTGAAAACAGATATTAATCAGGCTGAGGCATTGTGTAATCCAAGTTTCCACAGCCAAACCACACACAATATGCAAAGCCATCCCTGGCTGTGTAATTCTTATTTTCTTACTTTGTAGAACACTTCTGGAACGTACAGTAGGCTAAACGGAGACATGCTACGAGTTGTGGATGTGGCCTTTGAGTCTGGATGGAAAGATGCAGGATCAGGCGTCTCTTAGGCAAGACCAAACTCACTTTTAAGAAAAACAAACCCTAGGACAGGTATAGATTTTCTATGCTGAGGGATGGTTTCCTTGGTTACCTTCTCCCTTGGCTGAGCTTCACACTAGGTTTGCACAGATGAACGTCAATTGAGTGCCTTCCACCGAGCTCAATTTTCTCTTTCTGCAACAGTAAAAAAATCTCAAGATGCTTGTAGCAGGTGCAGCATTCCTTCAGAGCACACTTGAAATCCCCCCCCGCCCAGTAGTACATTTTAGTACTAAAGGCCAAGAGCCTGTCTACTCAGGACCCACCTGAAATATATACAAAATAAGGAATATGTTTCTCCCTGACAAGCTAGCTTTCTGTGTGTAGGGAATAGATTTTGCATGGGAGAATGTTCAGACAAATGAGGGCTTTTTACTTGATGCATTAAATGACACTGATAGACCTTTCCCCATCTTCTCTTGCCCTAATTCTTTGGGTAAAAACTTCTATCAGGACAACAGCCTTTGAAGCCAAAAAAGCCTATAGATATCCCCACTTGAGGTAAGTGTGCAGGCAGCATTGGCCCGAAATTGATAATAAGAGTACCATGTTGCTCCTCAGGTCAGCATGTTCAGTATCCAGTTTATTATTTGTGGGTCTAAAAATAGTCAGTAAAAATCCCCCAAATACATTATATACATTTGTATGGCACATTACTAGATCTGGCCACTAGAAGACGCTGTCTTCATTGTAGATCTAAGGTTTGCTGTTACTGTATCTGCGGTTTCAGTTATCCAGGAGAACTCTTGGTCATTTCCCCCTTATCAGTTAAGGGAGAGTATGACCTGTGCATGGCTTTTCTGCCTTCTAAGGGAACAAATGTAGAGTATTTGACCAGTCACAGCTATTAGTGAAGTATTTCCGCTTTTCTATCCTGGCAGGAAGCGCTTGTTAAGGCATGATGTTCTTTCCTGCCCGGCTGCCTCTAGTCCCACCCACCTCACTCACACCTAGAAACCTGAGTGAATGTGCAAAAACAAACACATTTCAATTAGAGCTTCATTAGCCAGAAAGCAGTTTTAATGGCCTGCTGCTAAACCCAGGCATCGTTAGAAACTCAAGATCCCAGACATGACGATGCCATACCAATTGGCAATTAGTGCGAGCAATTTGCCTTCTAAAGAGAACCAAATGCCTGGAGGGGGAAGAGGAGACCTCACACCTGCTCCAGAGCGAAGGGATGGGTGGAGAAAAGAAAAACTCATCACCCAGACGGCTAGAAGAAAGTATAGATCAGGGATGTCCTAACTTTTTGGGCCATGGGCCGCTTGTGTGGTTCAGCAGGCCAGTCATGTGGTTCCTCCCACTGAAAGCGGAAGTAAAACACGCCTTGCAATGTTTTGCAACAGGATTAGATTGTAAGCTGCCATTTTCTCTGCTTAAACCAGGGGTCCCCAAACTATGGCCCACAGGCCAGATCCAGCCCCTGGTGCCAATTCATCCAGCCCATGCCACCCTCACCACTCCTGGGAACAGAAGTAAAACATGCCCTTATGTCATGAAATGACATCTTTTTCCTAATGTTCTCAAAGCTTCGAGAGGACCTGGTCTTAACTAGGCCTCAAAAATCCTTTCCCTTCTCTGTCTCACAAGACTACGTGTCACAAGACAGCTTGTTTTCAGTTCAGTGCTCCCATTCTTTATCTGTAGTTAGCCTTATTGTGGCTACCACAGAGACACTGTCTCCACGTGTTCCCATGTTATGAGAGTTTTCTCTGTTCCCTGATTGGTTAAAAGGTACCCCACCTGACTGCAGAATCCCCATCTTGGGGAGAGCAGGAGTTCACTTTTGGATGTCTATGGACTAACATCTTGGCCTGTGGGACTATTCCTTTTTGCTTCTTCAAAATGATTACCTAGAGTGATTGGCCTTTCTGGACTGTTCTTTATGCTGTAGGACTGTGTTTTGTTTTGGACTGCCTGTGGACTGACTTACACTTTTCTGGATTATCCTATAAGAAACCTACTACAATAAATCAACTGTTTTTCTTTGAAGATCGTCTCTTTCTTTAACAGAAGCTGACACCACACACACAAGGTCTAGCTACCAGACCTCGCTGGTTTGCTTCATTGCCTGAGCATAGTAAGAGTTTTTAATGCAGGCTGGTTCTCCCATAGAGCTAACAAGGGCTAAAGGTTCCCGTAATGAGACAGGGGTCTCAAGAACTGGAAGGGAGGGGCCCTTAACTGGGACAACTGGATTCTGACACCATACGGGCACATTTTACTTCCACTTCCGGGAGCAACAAGGGTGGTGTGGGCCAGATGAATTGGCATCCGGGGCCGTAGTCTGGGCACCCCTGGAAATGGCTGCCAAGATCTCAGGAAGTCATCCTTGCCGCCCCTCCCTCAGCAAACAAAGATCTCAAAAGAAAACTGTGAGGGAGATTTAATTGTAAAGGTGGAAAAAAGAAAAAGCAAAGGAAACAGGCAAAGTGCTTTTTGGAATTGTTTATTACGTTTAGGCCTGGATTTGGACCTCCAGTACAAAAGAAAATCAATCAATAAATACAACCAACAACCAGCCCCCCCGGACATTCACTAGGATGACAACAGGGCAAAGATGGGGGGGGGGGGGGGCGCTTCCTTCCTTCTTCAAGCTGAGGGTCAAGGGAAGGAGGGAGGGAAGAGAACCAGGCACCATCTAAGTCACAGTGATGATGAACTGCAATTCCCAGAAGCCCTGATCAGCAAGTGTTGACTTGGGCTTCTGGGAATTACAGTCCAAGGACACCTGGGGTGCCAAGGTTTGCCATCACTGAATTCTAAGATACTGAGAGTTGATACTCAAGGATGTGCTGCCTTGAGCTTTAAGGGACCCTTCCCTATTTCATACCTGACTGGAAGAAGAACCAGAGCAACGTTTGGAATAGAACAGCTATGCTAAGGTGCACGTAATGGTGTGGAGATGCTCTCTGGCCACCAGGGAGCATCGTTAATGGCCCAGATGGCTAAAGGCGACTCAGTGGTGCTAAGTGTGGCTGCCCTGATGCCATGTTTCACAAGAAGGAAGGAAGGCAGGGCCCCCTCTGCTGCTGACAACACCTGGCTTTCAGTGGTTGTGCGGCCGGCCTCGGCCTCTCCCGCGGCCTGCAGGTGGGCCGTCGACTGTGGAGCGGGGGTTCTTGATCGTTTCGTCCACGGACACAATCAGACAAGCCGCCTCGGAGGCTGCCGTCAGGGCATTGATGCGCACAATCGCCGGCTCCCACACGCAGGCTTCAAAGTTATTGGCTATATCTTCGTTGTTCACATCCACGCCGTACCACATCCCGCCCTGAAAGGCAAAGAGGACACACACATGTGTTAACAAAGTAGGTATCAGATCACTTCTGCCGCCGAGTTTCTCAGAGGAATGAAGCTGGCTCAAAATGGAAAGACTACCTGGTCCAACAACCGCAGCCAACCAGACAGTCCAGAAGAAGAACCTGGCAGAATCAACACTGGGCCTTTCGGCTTTCCAGCAACTGGTAGGCCATTCTTACAAGGTATTCAAAGTCCTGGCAGGTTAGCCCACAAGTCATGCTTAACTCAGCAAAGGTACAGAGCTGAGTTGCCCCCCCCCCCAAAAAAAAAAAAAATCGGGAAGGCTGTGTGGCTGACCACAGAAATGGTTACTGAGCGAACAGCATCTTCCCTGTGAAATGTCTATTTGGAATCATGAATGACATGAGCCTGGGGAAAGCCTTCTACTAGTGTGTGATTGTAGGAAGCAACAGAACTACTTCTGCCATGTGAGGAACAGGATCTCAGAGCAACCTGGAGCCATCAGGTGACACTTTATGGTAAGGTGGGCAACTGGGGTGGACAAGGAGGTGGCCAATTTTCTACTTCCTAGGACTACAGTGACAGCCAAATGCTAGAAACTGGGGTGGGGAGGGGTTTAAACTTGAAAGCAGATATTCACTTGCAAATTTGAAGAATGAACCTTCGAGATGATAAATGGTGGAAGGACAACCCTGAGGATGAATGGCCTTGAGTGGAAAAGACCACAGGGAAGGAAGGGTGATGGACCCCAAGTGGATTAAATCCCACTTTGATCCATCTTGATGGAGGGAAGCAACTTCATCTGTCCTGGCCTGCGGCTGATAAGGACTTGGCGTGCTGAAAGGGCTCCGGACCAGAAAGTGACTCGCAGAGTTGGATCAGTGGTACTATGGGTGTCATACTGCGGTGAGGAAGGCCAATGGAAGGCCACTGCGTTCTATTTTCAGGAGAGTCTTCATGGCTGATCGCCATGAGGATTGCTGACATTCAGAATTGGATCTGGAACTTGAAGAAGAAGACAACAGCTTTCGGACCCATTTGGAATGTGAACTTCTGCTCTCCGACACCCCATTTTTCTCTCTCAGAAATGTTTAGGATCGAGGTGGGCCAGCGGCCTCAACGCAATCACAGGAGGGTAATCCACATGTTGCTTTTGCCCCTGCCCTATGGGCTCCTTAGCTTAGGTTAGTTCTCTCTCTCTCTCTGCACACCTTCAGTTCTACCTGGAAGGTCAAACGCACTCTGAAGCCTGAACCCACCAGGAACGCTGCCAAGATAAGACACAGGCAGCTGGCCTTCATACAGGTGGAACTACGTGTGTGTGGAAACTGAAGGTCATGAAAACCCTAGGCAACAGACAGTTGCATCTTCCCACCTCTGTCATGGAAGCTCACCTGTGCGTGCTTGGCGCGGAGTTTGTTCAGGATGTTGGTGGCATCAAAGCCAGCGTTGTCGCAGAGTTGGCGTGGGATGATTTCCAGGGCTTTGGCGTAGGCCCCAATCAGCAATTGCTGCTTGCCAGGAATGGTCCTGGAATAGTCTCGGAGGTACTTGGAAATCTCCATCTCGATCGCTCCACCGCCAGCGACGACGGAGTCATTCTGACAGACACAACAACCCAAAGTCAATCCTAAAGCATTGTCTGGTGGAAGATGGTTCGGGCCATCGATCCGGTTTCCTCCATTCAGGAGGAAACAACCTGGACATTTGCCCAGCATACGTTCTGGCTGCCATCTTCCACAAGAGCAGATGTAAACCTGTCAAAGGCTAGGCAAGGCGGCAGCAGCAAGTGACACACCTTACTGGCACAGAGAAGGGAAAAGACCCAAGTGGCTTCGTAATTCATGGTAAAAAAAAAAAAGCACCTAAAAGTCATGCAAAGAATAAATAACTGATCTACACTGGTGCCTCACTTAAAGAGCATAATGTGTTCCACGGGATTGCTCTTTAAGCAAGTTAGTCTTTAAGCAAAACAGTGCAGTCAATGCCATTGTAAGTGACCAATTGTGACTTCTGGCTGGGGGGGGGGAGGAATTGCAAACCCTGATTTAGTTGTTAAGTGGGTTTTTAGTTGTTTTAGTTGCTAAGCGAGGGTGACCATTCAGAGAAAATTCTGCTCTTTAAACGAGTTAGTCTCTAAGTAGGGTGGTCTTTATGCGAGGTTTTACTGTATATGTATTTTTCTATGTATAATTTAGTGCATTTCTATTAGGACTTGTTTCTTATAGTATCAGCTGCAGTTCTGGGAGAAAGGCGATACATAAAAAAGCAAATAAAAATGTGCTCTAAGTGCGATAAAGCCAGCCTACACAAAGTTGGATTTTATAAAAAAAATACAGAGACCAAGAGAGAGAAATTCATGGTCAGAAAACCATGACACAGAATTCCAGCTCATCCCGTCCTGGACTGTATAATGTGACCAGAGATGCATGCATCTTAATGTCTATCATGATTATATACAGTGGTACCTCAAGCTACATGCGGCTCGAGTTATGAAATTTTTGTGATATGCAAGAAAACCCAGTGAAAAATAATGCCTTGAGTTATGAATTTTTTTCAAGATACAAAAAAATACCTCAGGTTACAAATTTTTCGTGATACAAAAATAATGCCTCAAATTATGATTATTATTTTTTTTTGAGATATGAAAAAATAATGCCTCGAAACTGCTTTTCGGGTTACGAACTTTCTGTAATACGAAAATCCCAGGGAACACATTAATTTTGTAACTCAAGGAACCATTGTACTCCAGTTGCCAGCAGGCTTGCCTTGTACATGGGCTAGGCGTTACAGATCTTCAGTGGGTCAAGGAAATACACAAAGCGTACAGAAATCCCAGATCCTCATTCTAACAACAAAGACATTCTCATTCTCAGAAAACGTCCCAGAACTCATTATGTGTTTCCTTTTACTCCTGTTAGATGGGATTTATGCATGGAGGTGTCCTTCCCATTTTTTCCTAGCCTCAAAATCGGCTCCATTTTAATTTGGAAGGAAGGTGACCCTGGTTCACAGACATTTTCCTGGCTGGTCAAGGGCAACAGGGTAAGGATGGCTCATCTGAGCTACTCTGCATGCAAGGGGTACCTTGATGGACCTCCTGACGATCATGATGGCATCATGGAGGGAACGCTCCGTCTCTTCCATGAACTGCTCTGCCCCACCACGCAGGATTATCGTGCAGGTCTTGGCTTTCGGGCAGCCTGTGAAGAAGTTGTACCTGCAGGAGAAGAAGCACCTCAGCAGGAGTGGAGCAAAGGATGCAGTACAGCAGCGATGGCCAACCTTGGCACTCCAGGTGTTCTTTGTCTTCCAATTCCCAGAAGCCCAAGTCCCTGTGTATCCAGCGCCATAAACCCATGAACATGGGTTCACAGTCTTGGGCTTCTGGGAATTGAAGACCGAGAACACCTGGAGTGCCAAGGTTCACCACCACGGCACCACAGCATCACCTTCAAGATCAAATGCAGGGGTTGAGACAGAACAAGATTTTCTGGTTCCTCACTAGATACAGCTAAATGGCAGAAACCCACACTTTTGCACGTGTGACACTGGTGTGCGTTTTTGTGTCTTTGGTCTCCTAACAGATGCCCTGGATAGAATAAAATAACCCAGGACAGGCATAAACCAGTTAGAGAAATTCTAAATTCTGCACTGAAGACCATTCCAAACATCTAATTCTAATTATTATGAAGGTCTGGTCTTCAGGCAGGACATGAAGATATTAGATATTATACGGTAGTTAAAAGCTGCAAGCTACAAAATGGATGTGTCACATCTAGAAATGGGAAATACAACAACACACTTTTCTGGCTTCTGTTTTCATTGCACGTGTGAGTTCTGGGTCCAACAAGCGTTGAATGGATTCCAGATCAAAGCAAGCCTCCATTCTCACTAGAAGTGGACTAAACTGAGCCTTTGGTGCACACCACCGGAAGACAGGACTTACTTAGGGCCAGCAGTAATCCTAGTAACAAGTAGAGCTAGCAGGAGAAGCTTGAGATGAGTTGACACAGTACAGAAAAGCAAAGCCTTAGGTGTGCAAAATGTTAATGATAAGGTCTTTGGAGAGTGACCCTGTGTCAGAAATGACCTGATAATTTCAGTTACAAGGTACTACGGGCGAAAATCAGTCGTACTTAGCAGCCATCTCCTCATCTAAAACATGTGAGGGTTGGCTAGAGGTAAAACTTGACTCTGAACATGCTCAGATGGCACTCTCCTGGCTACAGTCTGGAGAGCCAGGAGTTCCCAGACTGCAAGCTGGGCCACTTGGCCAGGGAAGCCTTTTCTGCTGCCCCTTCTGCATCACCCAGAAATGTCAGCTGTAGAAAGGAAGAAAGACCCTAAGGCTGAAAAATGAGTGTAATCTTTCCCATCACCAGCACGAGAACTTCCACCAGGCAAGACATCCGTTACCTCTCCCCTCCAATCTGCATCTCCTCAAATAGCTCACATTGTCCAAGGACATCATCTGTCAGAGAATTTGCACTGGTCTGGATGGATCCGCCACAAGCCTAAATAGCAAACAAAGAAGCAGGTGGTCAGTGGAATGCTTATACTAACTCTACCAAATGGCTCCAATGCCACATTCATTCCCCACCAAAGAGCTTTGCCTGCTTAGAGAATGACTCCTACTTATTAAATCTCTCTCAAAATAGCCTATTTCTTCACTTCCCTGGCAAATTTATTCAATTTCAATATTCCCTGCATAAGCCGTGTATTCCATATAACCAAACATACAACAGTACACTTTTCAAGCAGAATTTTTATCTTTTGAGGCAGGCATTTGTGGTTCTTTAAATAATTTTGTAGCCCCAGTGCCTGCATACATTCAATGGCTAAAATATCTTCTCCATCCCCTCCCGGGACACACCGCAAGAAGTAGGTCAAAGGTCAAGGTTTCCTTTCCTGTCCGACTGTAGGGTGCAGTGCTCATCTCCATTACAGTCAAAGAGCCTACGCTGTCTGCATTTGCAGACGTCTCCATGGACATGTGACAGGCATGACTAGATGCCAGAGCAAATGGAACACTGTTACTTTTCCTGCCAACGTAGTACCTATTTATCTTCTGGCAATTTCTTGCTTTTGAACTGCTAGGTTGGCAGGAGCTGGGATGATGGGAGCTCACTCCATCACACAGCACACGAGTCTTGAACTGCCAACCTTCTGGTCGTCAAACTCAGTGTCTTACCGACTAAGCCAGTGCAGCCCAATGCAAGTACAGTTGTACCTCGCTTAAAGAACATAATGCGTTCCACAGGATTGCTCTTTAAGCGAGTTTGCTCTTTAAGCGAAACACCATTGTAAATGACCAATTGTGGTGTGTGTGTGAACCCCGATTTATTTGTTAAGCGAGTTTTTGCTTGGTTTCATTTTTTAAGCGAAGCGAACATTCAGAGAAAATTCTCCTCTTTAAGCGAGGTGCTTTATGTGGTTTGACTGTATAGTAATATACATGTTTTTTAAAAAAGGAACTTCCCTATCTAACCACAAGTGGGCTCTGGTTCAAACCGTGTTGTCCATGGAACTCTAGTTTTCTTCCTTTGCAAAACTAAGGCCTTCCTCCCATGCAGATCTGCCACTTGAGTTGAAGTCCAACACTGTGACTCGGTAGCATGTTTTAAGAGTAATGGAAATCTGCAGATGAGACCTATTGTACAAGACAATCCTACAGGACTGTGCCCCATTCTCTCACTCCAGAGACCACAGTAAGCAACCGCCAGGCAAACCTGGAATGTATGCTTGTGTGAAAACCTTTAATGAAAATTGAAAGGACCTTCTCCTTTCGGAAGGTTTTTCTGGGGTCCTTTTGTCAAAAAGCAAAGAAACTGCTGGATTCTTAGCATACACCTGTTTTCAGACCAGTTGTTGCTGCTACTTTGAGATATGTCACCTGTTCTTTGTGACATAAGCATGTAATCTAAACGCAACTGAATTCACAGTACAATCCAATAGGATATTTCCCATTTGCCAGAAGCATTTAATGGGACACAGAAACTGCCAACTGCATGGAACCTTTGAACAGTGAAGCTAGAGTTGGGTCCCCTGGTTAGTACTTGTGAAGAGGAATGCCGAGCCTTACCATCATGGTCCTCTTGAGATCTTCTTCTTGAACCCGACCAGCACAGAACATGTCTCTATCAGCGAAATATTGAGTCGCCACGTCGCCAATGGGAAGCTTAGAGAGGACGACTTTGGCCCCAGACTTGTGAATCTTATCCAGCTTGTCGTATAAGATGTTCCACTCGGCATCCACAATGGCCTGGTAATCCTGCAAAGAGTGAGTCAAAGGAGAAGCGCTCAATGCGGTTTGCTTTGCCAAGGATCCAAAATGTTTATATTAAAAAGGAGAGGTGGGGCTGTTGCTTTATCCTAGAGTCCTCCTTTTAATCTTACAGCAGAAAAAGCTGCCAACTCCAGGGCCAGAAGAATCCAGAGGAACAGAAGAACCACAACTTCACAGGCACATCTACAGTAATCTCCCTCTAAGACAGTGTTTCTCAATCTTTGGTTTCTGGACTTCAATTCCCAGAAGCCTAAGTCAATTCCTCAAAGCACTGATCAGCCAATGGACTGACTGAGGCTTCTGGGAATTGATGCCTGTATGGACAGTAAACCCATTCATATGGATTCACAGAGCAGTCTTTCCCAACCTTTGGTTTTTGGACATCAATTCCCAGAAGCCAAAACACTGATCAGCCAATGTACTGACTGAGGCTTCTGGGAATTGAAGTCCACCAGTGTTCTGTAGAACATAGTTTGGGAAACAATGGTCTAAGACAGGGGTTCCCAACGTAAGGCCTGCGGGGCGGATTTGGCCCATGATGCCATTTCATGTGCCCCCACTCCACCCCTCCAAGGACATCTGAAACAAAATGGCCACCCCTTTGAAGCTGTTGGCACAAAATAGCCACCCCATCGTGCAAGCAGGGCAAAATGGCTGTACAGCCCTTGAAGCTGATTGAGAAAATGTGACCTGGGCCCCAGCTTGAAAAGGTTGGCAACCCCTGGTCAAAAGATGGCCCTGGACAATAATGTCTTCCCTTGCACTGCATTCAGGGAAAGGGGAAGAACATTTATAAGTGAGGCAGGAAGGCAGCCTTCGGCAGTGGTCTTGGTCTCTTGCACTTCACTTCGCAAGAAGGCTCGATACGACTATGAAGCCTTCAACTACTAAATACTTGAAGTGACATGCAACAAAATGAGCAAGACGAGGAGGCACACAAATCCCTCAAACATTCCAGCTTCAAAACTTTCATTAGGGCTAAATTATGCTTTCCGTTTCGACTCCCAAACTTCTTAGGAGTGTCAGTAACCCCCTACCGCCACACTTTGGACTCGGATTTCGGCATTGTCCTTTTCAGCCTTGAGTTCCAGCTCAATGTTAAGCAAGGCAATCTTGGGAGACTGGTATTTCTTCGGCTGCATCTCGAACCCAGCGTAAGAGAAGGTCTTCTTAAAGGCAACTCCTGCCACCAGCTGGGAGTTCTGAGGAAAGACAGCGAGCGCTCTGTAAGCTGGGCTTGGTTAACCCATTTATAAAGTCCACTTCACTGCAGAGTCTTAGCTGGCAGAGAAGAACATTTATTTAAGTACACTACCTAATTGCCCTCCTCCTTCACTGCTCTGATCAAAGATGATTTACGATGGCAGAGGGACTGATCAGTAACTTCTGCACCCAAAATAGCAACTTGTTTACAAAAGCAGCAAAATCTAGGATGTTTGATCCACGTCCTTTTATGCTGTGTTCTCTCTACACTTCTGCCTACCCACAGTACAGACTGTCATAGGTTCCCTTTTTGTAAATTAAGAATTTATGACATGGCAAAATTACTTAACAGAAAAAGAAATGTTGAGGCACATCGCTGTACTGATTTCTTTTTTAACAACCAGTGAGAAGTGGTGCTGTCTTATCCATGGAGACACTGTGAGCGTTATGAATTACATTTTATTAATCTATTTAAGCAACCTGGATGTTGTGACACAGTAATGTAACAGAGTGGTTATTTTTACTACACACTTACTGCAATTCCACCCTATTAGTAAAAGCAGTATATTTTTACAGAAAACCTGGACAGGAAAAGACAAGCCAAGAAAAAGGTGAAAGGTGGTCCTTGATACTGAGAGCTTGGAAAGCAGGGGAGGTGTGGCATGTGCTCTTCTGTCACTTTAAAAAGTGACTTGCCCAAAATGGCAAGGGCAGCACATGCTGTTGAACATTAGCTGCTGAAGGAAACCAAGGGATGGACAATAACTGGCCTCCAGCAGTTAAAAGTTGGGCTGAATGTCTGCCAACGGAGGGGATGTTGATAAATATTCCCTCTCCCCAGTGCAAGGATAGACTGGAACCACAAAACAGAATCACTCCTAGTTAGTGGCAGACAAAGATGGCTTCCACTTTGGAAAATCCAATAGACTGCTGACCAAAGGATCATCCCCTATGCCCAGTTTAATCAAAGTTAAGGCCAACTAAGTTCAACAATGCCGACTTCCAATTAAATACGTGTTACAGGTTTAGCTTATCAAATTACTTTACTGTCTTTAACATTGTAGTCCCCGCAGTCTAGTGGGCTGCAGTGGCTTAGTCGTTAAAGGCACTGAACTTGACGACTGAAAGATTGGCAAGTCAGCAGTTCGAGACCTAAATGCTGCACAACAATGAGCTCCCGGCATCTGCCAACCTAGCAGTTCGAAAGCAAGAAATTGCAAGAAGATAAATAGGTATCTATTGCTTCAGCAGAGGTGACAGCATTCCATGTGTCTAGTCATGCCTACCACATGACCATGGAAACATCTGCAGAAGTAGACACCGCTGCTTCTTTGGCTATAAACAGAGATGATCACCGGTCCCTAGTCAGGTATGACTGACTTTTGAGGTAGGGGGAACTTTACCTTTACACCACCACCACCCGGTTCCAAGAGAGGGAATTTCCAGTTTTCCACGGGTTCATCTAAAAGGAGACGGGTTCCCAGCTCCCTCAGGTGCTAAACTGACCTTCAGAACTCCTCCCCTCTCCTGCTGCTCTAAATTTTCAGACCTGGGACAGCTCAGTGGGTGGATTGACAGAAAGTGCAGGAAATGGGCTTTACCTCCAGGGCTCCTCCCTGCACCTTCTTGATCCCAATCATCTTGATCTGCAGCAGCTCATCGAGCATCATAACGGCATCCACCACCATTTTGGCAAAGAACTCCTTGTGTTGGGCAATCAGCTTGGAGCTCAAGGCTGTGCTGGCACATTTCTCCAGCAGGCCCCTCAATTCACTACGGCAAGAGGAATGAAGGCAGAGAGTGAATTCCTCTGTAAGCTGGCTGAGCCATGAAGCCAACCCTCCAGCTAATGCAGCACTGATCCCAGAAGACCCACCAAGACACTCATCCAGAGGAGAGAGAGAACATGGTCTTGGGACATAAGACTTTGTGCCCTGACACTTGCATCTCTCAAAACTTTCACGTAACTTCCATTCAGTCACCGGCTCCAGCAAGGGAGAATTAGCAACAGTAATTACACCCATTGACCACTCCATAATGCTTAGTGCACTCTCTGGGTGGTTCACAAGCTAATTAGATTATTTTGCCCCCAAAATACATGCTGGGGACTTATTTTACCAACCATGGACAGAAGGCTGAGCCAACCTTGATCCAAACCAGGATCAAACTCACAACATTTTGGCTGCAGTACAGCAGTTTAACCACTGTGCCACCAGGGATCAAGAACACTCTTCCTGATCAGAGGTACTTTCCATCAACAACCACAATGAACACATTTTAGAACCTATAGTGCTATTAAATTACTGCATCTTGAGACTTTTATGGTCATTCCAGTGCAGGAAGAGACTTCTTCTACTTCTTCCAAGCCTTTTTAAAAAGATGTGGTATTTATGGGGATGCAGGCAGTGACGTCAGCTCCGTGCGACACCGGGAAATCCCCGGACGGCACGCTTTTCCTTCCAAAGTGCTACCAAGAGATGTCAGAAAAGCCCCAAAATGGAGCGATTATGCACCCCCACAGCCAGCCTGCCACTAATGGGAGAAGCGGCAGAGCCTGTGGAAACAGTGGCAAAACAGCTGTGATCACCACTGCTACCACTGCCATCAAGACAGTAAGCTCCAGGAGCAACCTGCCTCGGGCTCCTTCAGCTGCGTGTGGGGACAGGACCAGCCTGATGAGAAAAAAAAGGCTACAAACCCCTATAGTAAAGGGGTTGTCAATTTGAAGCACACGAACTAAAAAAGATGCCTATTCTGCAGCCAAAAGGAAACATCCATGGCAGACGAGATGACAGGTATAGAGGAGGTGCAAGTAAAGATGGAGGATGATTATCCCAACTTGCTCACCCCATGGCAGCTGAAAGTACCCTATGTGGCCACCTCTTTTCTTGTTTACCTACATAGGTGTACAGTATGTGCCTCTTATGACTGAGAGATGAAAGTACAGGGTCAAGTCCACACAATTTCCATGTGTGAATGGTGGAAATTATCCTACCTTTTCGGATCAAATAACAGTATCAGCCATGAAGACTGTCCTGAGAACATAATGCAGTGGCCTTTCATCTGCCTTCCGCATCCCAACATGACACCCATACCACTGATCCAGTTCCACGAGTCACTTTCTGGTCCTGAGCCCTTTTGGCATGCAAAGTCCTCATCAGCCCCAGGTCAGGATGGGTGAAGATGCTTCCCTCCATCAAGATAGATTCAAGTGGGATTTAATCCATTTGGGGACCATCACCCTTCCCTGCAGACTTTGCCACCCAAGCCATTAGTCTTCAGGGTTGTCAGGTTACCCGCCGTCCGACACTCAGCATTGAGTCACTGGCAGTAGGGCCTACTCTATTACCATAGCAGAATAACCAGGCCAGACTGGTGTATGATGGATAAGCTGCTTAAAACCATTTTTCATCTTTCACAAATTCCAAGTGTAAAACACTGAACATCTAAAGTCTAATGCTAGTTTATTTAAGTGACTGTAACCAACTCCTCCCCCAAATTTCCCAGGACAGTACTCATCTCTAAACACATACATTTAGACAGGTATAAAGTTGTATCTCGCTTAAAGAGCATAATGTGTTCCACAGGATTGCTCTTTAAGCGAGTTTGCTCTTTAAGCAAAACACCATTGTAAGTGACCAATTGTGACTTCTGGGGGGGGGGGTGGATTGCAAACCCTGATTTATTTGTTAAGCAAGTTTTTTGTTGGTTTTATTTGTTAAGCGAAGCGAACATTCAGAGAAAATTCTGCTCTTTGAGTAACTCTTTTTGCGAGACACTCTTTCTGTGAGGTTTGCCTGTACTCCTAAAGCAGGGGTGCCCAAGCTAGGCCCTGCGGGCCATAGTTTGGGCACCCTTGCTTTAAGCAGAGAAAATGGCAGCTTAAAATCTATCTCATTCTGTTGCAAAACAGATTACAAGGTGTGTTCTACTTCCGCTTCCGGTGGGAGGAACCACCTGAACAGCCTGCTAAACCACGTGAACGGCCCATGGCCCGGAAAATTTGGGCACCCCAGTCCTAAAGCATCAAAGACATTTATTTAGCTAAGTCAACAAAATAGGAAGCTTGGAAGATTTAGTCTTAACTTGCACGGGGAAGTGAAGGAAGAAACTTACTCTTGGTCCGTCTTTTTGATCGTAACTGCAATTTGCTTGATCTTATGTATAGCCTGCCAATGAAACAAGAACCAGAATCATTGTTTTGCACATCACCCCCTGCTAAGTCCAGACACCACTTTTCTTGCATTTTTTAATCGGCAGCTTTACTTTTGCACTAAAAACCTCTTTTCATCAGCCTCAGCAAACAGGAAGGTTGGGAAACAATGCTCCAGGGTCATACCCCAACTTCCTTACACACCAAAGGTCAGAAGTGCTGCTGCTATTGTTTTAGGTGATAATTTGGAATATTTTTTACAGATTCAGCCATTTTAAACTTCTGCAATTCTCACTAGCTTTCACAAGTATTATTTTCAATTTTATATATGGTCGTTCAATGTTTTTAAATGATTTCACATCTTCTTGTGTATTATATAAAGATCTACCTTTTGGGTGAAAGAGTAACAGGTAATTTCTTAATATAACTGGACATAAATATTGCAGTCCCTCCAGAAATAAAGAAGTTCACCTTCAAGATAAGCATCTTATTTATTTATTTATTTGTGGGTTTGTATTGCCGCCCAAATTCCAAATACTCTGGGCTGCGTACAAACATTAAAACCATCACAATTTTTAAAAAACAATCCCAATTAAAACCCCATTAAAAACTACCAGAAAAAAAACTCCCCTACCCTCCCACCAATTTAAAAAAGAGGGAGAGTGCTCTTAAATCAGCCAGCAGCCGGGGTCACAGCATCGCCAGTGCCCCATACCTGCTCTGCCAGCCAGGTTTTTAAGCCTTTCGTGAAAGGCAGCAACTCCATCTGGAGACGCAACTCAATTGGCAGGAAGTTCCATATTCTATGACTTGAACAAATAAAGTACATGAAAATGACAACAGGCTTTTAGACCAAGTGCTTGATAAATCTACAATTAAAAAGGATCTTACAATGCCTCTAAGGAAAGAGAGAAAAAGCATACTGAAGCCCAAAGCATACATCATCTGATAGTTGCTAAGATTGCTTAAACAAAACACCTTCCCGTATCTCACTAGACCTATTGCTAATTCTCCAATCTGGCCTTAGCAAGGACCAGCCATAAATCTCCTGCCTTGTTCTTTCACTCCTCAGGTAGAATTGAGCTTCTTTACCTACAAAGGCAACAAACTGGTATACATAGGATACAAAGAACACTCTTACCAGCTGGGTTGCAGTACGGAAGGCCCGAATGATGATTTGAGGGTGCAGACCTTCCTCCACATAGGGCTTGATCTGTTTTAAGAACTCAGCAGCTAGGAGGGTAACTGATGTGGTGCCATCACCAACCTGCCAAAAGAGACATCCACTTAGAGAAAGATCTTACGTTGTACAAACTCCTTTACCCTCAGGCCTATCTGCTTCCTTCTCCTCAGGGAGCCCTTCCCAGTACACTAGAAACTGACAAGGACACCTCAGATCCTCCTCTGAAAGAACAAACCTCTGGATTATCAATGAGAGCAGCATCCACGCTGCAGGAAGACATCATGCTGGTCACCTGAGTGACAACACTGTGCTTAGCAATGCATTATCCTCCTCCCTGAACTACCAACAAAGAAGTCGTTTAAAAAGCTATAGCAACAACTCCTTAATGCCAGTCACCTGACAGTGGCAAGCAATACTGTCTCTCAGTCCTGTATGCCTCCAGCTCTGTAGCAGAAGAGCAATCTCTAACAGGAGGCCAGGGTACATGGAAAGAGCCTTCTTGAAGACTGTGGTATTTCTAAACCACCATCAGGCATACCCTGGTAATGGCAACCTTGTTTTACCTGCTAATCTTTCTCAAACTAGGTCAGGCAAAAGGAACTACAGAATGAACTCTCCAAAGGAGGCTTTATTTTGGCAGTTTCACATCTGGCCTAGACACCAAAGACGAAGAACAAAAGGCCAACCTGATACTATCATAAAAATATTTTGGATTCTGCTGGGAAAACAGACAAAACTCATTTGCTGAGAATCGTCATACTTTCTCTACCCACCTCAGCATCCTGGGATTTAGCAATGTCTACAAGAGTCTTTGCAGCAGGATGGACGACATCAAGAAGCTTCAAGATGGTGGCTCCATCATTGGAAATAGTTGCTTTGCCTGCAGAAATTAATAAGAGACAAGGTTTGTGATCAAATGTCTCAATTAGCTTTATCTGTATATCCAAACTCATAAAATAAGACTCTAAAGCTGAAGAATAGAAAGAAAGAAGGAAAGAAGAAAGAAAGAAAAGCCAGCTAATTGTTCTGTAGTTCACAGAAAAGTCTGAAAAGAAATCTCCTTCATTGTATTGAACTGCATTTTGTCTTCTTTATTTATTATTTATGAGATATCTATACTGCCTATCTGGGATATTTTTCCACTCTGAGCGGTTTACAATAGTTAAAATCAGAAAAAGACACACAACGACAATTGATGGTATCCAAAGGTGGCATAGTCCAATTATACAGTTCCATACAATCCTCTGCCACCCTTGGCACCATTTTGAATACTTTAGAAGCCAGTCCAAAGTTTCGCTCCGTGCTCAACAACACACAAGGGGCAGTTAATCTACTGAGCTTCGGAGCCCTTCCAAGACCAAGTATAATTAGGGGAAAGGCCCTACATTTCTAACAGAGTGTAGCACTTAATGCCAGATACCAGGGGACTGGTTTCCACAAGTGTATGACTGTAATGAAGAAAACAGCATTCAGCTATGAAAATCGACCAAGCTTACTGCCAAAGAATGACATTTCTTGTTTTACATGACAATACTGAACCTTCATACACTACTAGATCCCCAATCTCTTCCATGGCCAGGTTTAAACTGCAGTGAGGCTACTGGGTGAGAATTACTGTGCAGAACAAAAGGTATGATGCCGTGTAACAGACAGCATCAAGCTCACCTCTGTCATCTACAATGAGTTTGTCCATCCCCCGGGGGCCAAGAGTGGTCCGGACAGCTTCCGCGATGACTTGGCAAGCAGTGATGTTACTAATAAGCTGTGGGATCCCCTGGGAAGTGTCTGTGCCTTCCTTCAGCAGGATAATAGGTGTGGGCTGCAAAACAGACAAGGATTCAGACAAAAAGTCCTCCCCAACAAAACATGTCAACATGTGCTCGTCCAAAGGGCAGATTGGTTTGATGTAACAATAAATGCACTTCATGTTAAAAATAATCATCACCATCTGTCTCCAGAATGTTTGACAAAAAAGTCAAGTATGCAAGGGAAATATATTATTGCTATTACTAAGATTATTTTGTAACTGAAATTTGGAGTTGATGCTTTAATATTTTGTTTAAGATTCACCTGAAAGTGTTTTCTGAAATGTTTTAAAGATATATTAACTTGTAACTGTGATGGGTTTTTTTTTTTTTGAAATGTATGATATGTCATTGATATGCGATGTGTTACTTTGATATGTTTTAATATGTGATTTTTGTGTTCGACGCTGTTAGCCGCTCTGAGTCGCCTTGGCGAATAGAGCGGCATACAAATCTAAATTAATAATAATAATAATAATAATAGACACTGGAGTGCATGGAACACTGTTCCCTTTCTTGTTGAAGTGGTACCTGCTTATCTACTTGCAATTTCTTGCTTTCAAACTGCTAGATTGGCAGGAGATGGAACAACGGGCACTCACTGTCGCACAGCACTCGGGTCTCAAACTGGCATCAAGTCCAGCATCTTAACCACTAAGCCACCACAGTCCCTGGATCCAACTTAAGGCAACCCTAATATGAAGCATTGGAGGTGAAGGAGCGGCCTCCAATTGCACTGCTACCCCGCCAGTGAGTCTGCAAGGCAGGATTTGAATCCAAGCCTTGGCAGACACTCTACCCCTGTGTTTCTCAACCTTGGATCCCCAGATGTTCTTGGACCTCAATTCCCAGAAGCCCAAGTCTGTATTTCTGCCAATCGGGGCTTTCGTTTTGGACTTCTGCCAATCAGGGCTTTTGTTTGGGTGCCTACATGATGGACCTTTTGTGTTTCTCAACCTTGGGTTCCCAGGTGATCTTGGACTTCAATTCCCAGAAGCCCTGACCAGCAGGCGAGCTGACTTGGGATTCTGGGAATTGAAGTCCAAGAACACCTGGGCTGCAGCAGGAATCATCAAAACGCACCCTGCAAGGGAGGCGGCATCGCAACGTGCCCCTCTCCACATGATATCCAGACATTTCCATAGCCCTGGCCCGAGGGATGGGGCCGAGGCTGGAAAGGCAGAAGAGAAGCCAGGCCTTTCTCGGGCCCTGGGAAAAACCAAGGCACCCCAACCTCCCTCCTTCCACAAGGCCACCAGCCAAGGCAAAACCCCTAAAGCAGGGGGGAAACGCAGCAACTCCCCTATGGAGGGGCCAATACTACAACTCCCAAAATGCCCCGCGAGAGCCAGGCCTTTCATTTAGACGAGGCTCCGGCTCCCGAACCTCTAAGGCTGGCTTTAGGGCCCCCGGGCCTAGCCTCTGGTCGCCCCCCGGCCGCGTGGGCCTTAAGCGGGGGACCGGCCCCTGAGGGCCCCCCTCTCGCCTGATATCGGCCCACCCGTGCTGGGGAGGCTCTCCTGAGACGCAAAGGCCGCCCCCCGGAGGGACCCAGGCCACTCCCGAGGCGGATGGCGGCCGATAAGTAGGGCTCCCCCTGCCCCGGTTCTTTCACTCACCATCATCTTGGCGGTTGCTAACGCTGCCTCCCCCACAATGCACCGCGCGCCCGCACCCAGAAGGTTCCCGGAGGTTGTGGAGGCGGGGCTAAGGGAGGAGGAGGGCGGGCCTTTCGGGAGCAAAGGGCATGGTTTTCATAGATAGAGTCAAAATGAAGACGGGCACCGCACATAAATATTTGCAAGTTTTCGAGTTCATTTTAGTGTTTTCATTCTCGCGGGAAGGTAGGACAAATCTGAATACAGTATGGAGGGATTTTGCTTTTTATGTTTTGTACTATACTTTTCTTTACCCCATAGACTACAATTCCCAGGACCCATCAGGCAGTAACATCATGGTCTCTGGGAGATTCTGTGAGCTGTAGTGCAGAAAAGGCAACTTTTCCCAAGTTCAGGGGCCACTTTCCAACCAAAATCTGATACAGTACTTGGTTCAAGGCAGAATCCTTGCTTTTCATTCTTTTGCAAGCACAACTTTCCCAAAACTTTTTGTTCCCCTTTTGTTTTCATATAACACACAAAACCCCCAAAAAACCAAATCAAACCACATTTCTGCGTGCCTGTCTATTAGAATTATCAGAAAACAAAATAAAATAAAAAACACTTTAGCACTTTAAAGACTAACTGCTATATTTTTATTGTTAGCTTTCGTGGATCAAGTCCACTTCATCAGACAAAGAGCGAAATTTACAGGCATGTTCTTTATACTGTATACCAAATTCATGGGCTCAAAGGGAGAAGAGGTGTGGGCAAGAGGACAGAAGGGGTGTGGGCAAGACGACAGACAAGCAAGCACAAGATTGCAGCTTTACACAGCCATTAGCAACAAGAGATTATTCAGATAAACTCTAAATGACTCCCTTTCAATCTCAAGGTTGCTGAGAAAGCCCATTATGGTCTCTGATCAACTTGTGACCTGCATGTCAGGGGGAAAAAACAAACACCTGTACCTGGTTTCTTTCTGTTTTACTAAAGAGAATTGGCAGGAAAGTTGTAATATAAAATCATATAGCAATCTGGTATCAAATTTGATAATGTCCCAGAAACCCTTCACTAATATTTAGCCCCCTGTGATGGGTATCTAACAGATGGATGTACAGGTATTTGATTTCTGCTGTCTCCCATTCAATCCTAGTTTTGTAATTTCTCTGTTCCAGAATTGCAACTTTCAGGTCTTGGATAGAGTGTCCAGTTAGATTGAAGTGGTTTGAGACAGGTTTCTCCGTGTTGCCATTCCAGATATTTGATTTGTGTCCATTAATTCTTTTGCGTAAAGATTGTCCTGTTTGTCCTACATAAAGCACGGATGAACATTTTTGGCAAGAGATGGCATAAATCACATTGGCAGAAGCACAAGTAAAACTGCCTTTAATGTTGTGTGTGGTGCCATTGGGTCCAGTAATACTGTTTCCAGAGTGAATGTGGGGGCATAGTTGACATCTGGATTTGCAGCAGGCTCTAGTTCCCATATCTGCTCCATTTCTGTGTTGTCTGTTGTGTGTCAATAGTTGTTTGAGATTGGAGGGTTGTCTATAAGCGAGTAGGGGTCTGTCACCAAGGGCTTTGGAAAGTGAAGCACTCTTGTCCAAAATGGGTTGGAGATCCCTCATTATGCGTGTGAGGGGTTTAAGTTGAGGGCTGAAGGTGACAACCAGTGGTATGCGATTGCTTTCCCTTCTGGGCCTGTCTTGTAGTAGATCACTCCTGGGTATTTGTCTAGCCCGGTTGATTTATTCTTTAACCATATTGGATGGGTATTGTAGTTTGAGAAATGCATTTTGTAAGTCTGTGAGCTTGGCATCTCTATCGTGTGGGTCTGAGCAGATGCGATTGTACCTGAGGGCTTGGCTGAAGACAATGGATTTTGTTGTGTGTTCTGGGTTGAAGCTGGAGGCATGCAGGTAGGTACATCTGTCAGTGGGTTTTTGATATAGTGTGGTACTAAGATGTCCATTTTGTAATTTCACAGTGGTGTCCAGGAAATTTATTTGTTGTGTAGACTGGTCCAAACTGAGTTTGATATTTGGGTGAAAATTATTGAAGTCTTGGTGGAATTTCTCCAGGGTTTCTTTTCCATGCGTCCAGATCAAGAATATGTCATCAATGTATCTCAAATAGACAAGTGGTTTATAGGTACAGCAGTTAAGAAAACGTTGTTCTAGATCAGCCATGAATATATTAGCATACTGTGGAGCCATGCAAGTACCCATGGCAGTTCTGTTGATCTGGAAGTAGGTTTCATTGTTGAAGTAATTGTGTGTAAGTACAAAGTTGCACAGGGAGGTGACTGTGTGGGCTTCATTTTTGTTTTGAATGATGTTCCTTATGGCTTGTAGTCCATCTTTGTGTGGAATGTTGGTGTACAGAGCTTCCACATCCATTGTAGCTAAGATGGTGTTATCCAGGAGGTCATGTGTGTGTTGAAGTTTTCTTAGAAAGTCTGTGGTATCTCTTATGTAGCTGGGTACATTGGTGGCATATGGTTTGAGAATGGAGTCTACATATCCAGATACTGCAACGGTGACAGTGTTGATGCTTGAAACAATGGGTCTCCCAGGGTTTCCAGGTTTGTGAATTTTAGGTAGTAGATAAAAGGTAGCTGGTTGAGGTTCTTGTGGTGTCTCGGTCAAGATTTGATCACGTACATTTCCAGGAACAGTTTTTAGAAGGTTCTGTAATTCTTTTTGATATTTAGTGGTTGGGTCCGTAGTTAGAGGCTGGTAAAATGTAGAACTGGAAAGTTGTCTGTCAGCTTCCTGTGTGTAGCTTGTTTTGTCCATGACAACTACAGCACCACCCTTGTCTGCCTCTTTGATGATGATGTTGGGATTATTTCTGAGATTGTTTATGGCCTGACGTTCTGCTCGGTTGAGATTGTAGATTGGACCACTTCCTTTGCTAATGATCTCTGCTTGGGCACGGTGGCGGAAGCATTCAATGTAGAAGTCTAATTCCTTGTTCCGACCCTCTGGAGGTGTCCACGTAGAATTCTTCTTTCTGGTTTGTGTATCAGTGCCTGGTTCCTCCTCGTGTTGTAGTGAGTGAGGAACAGCTTGTGGATTGTCATGCTGGTTGTGGTCCAGGTTATGGAAATATTCCTTGAGTCGTAGACGGCGGAAGAATGTCTCCAGGTCTCTACAGAGCTCTATAATTTGTGTGGGTTTAGTGGGACAGAAGGACAGGCCCCCCCAGGGATAGGACTGACTCCTCTGCTTGGCTCAGAGAGCAGCTTGAAAGACTTGTGATGTTATTCGGTAGGTCCACGTTGCCCTTGTTGCAGGAGGAGCCTTTCTGGAGTAGGCTGGAGAGCGCTTGTCGGTAGAACCAAGAAGCCTGGGGATTTCCGCGATGGACGGAAGCCTCTCCCAATGGCATCCTCGGACGCTTTCGCCGCAGCCAATCAGAAGAGGGCAGAGGGGCGGGTCTCTCCGCCTAAGCTCCCTGTGATAGCTGGAAGTCTGCAGCAGGGCATCTCCGGAGAAAGGTGATTTGGTGCTGCCGTCCTCCCGCGATGGTCCCCGCGGGGCTGCACGTGTTCTTCTGCCTCTGCTTTTCTCCCTTGGTTCGGGGTGAGTCTCTGTGTTTGCGTGCAAAATGCGGAAGGTCAGTTTTGCAGCCTTCCTTCCCCCATAGCATGCAACCCTAGCAGCAGCAGCAGGAAGGTGGGTGGGTGAGTTGGTGGGTCTCTATGCGTCCCCCAGCGTTGCCAGTCTCTCGTTGCAGAGGCTGTTGGGTTGCATAGAAAGGGGACCGAGCAGTTACGGGTAAAGGCGTAAAGGCGTTGCCTGGCTGGGCATTTTATTGGCTAAATCCTAAAATCGAGACGCTTAACCAGGCAAGCGTTCGGAGTCAAACACACACACACACACACACACACACACACACACACACACACACACACACACACACACACACACACACACACACACACACACACACACACACACACACACACACACACACACACACACACACACACACACACACACACACACACACACTTTTTTAAAAAAAAGCCTGCCTGCCTGCTGAAGAGCTTGGCAGCATTTCAAAATTTGCACACACACACACACACACACACACACACACACACACACACACTTTTTTAAAAAAGCCTGCCTGCCTGCCTGCTGAAGAGCTTGGCAGCATTTCAAAATTTGCACACTTTAGTGGCATCCTGATCATTTTATGCCCTCTAGTTGGTTTCAACTTATTGTGGCATGCTTTCAAGTCATCCCCGACCCAGTCCTAATAGCCTTAGAACTGGGAGATCTCCAGAATGACCTGTCCTCAACAGCCATGCTCACCTGATTTAAACTCGAGACTGTGGTTTCCAGAGAGAGTCAATCCATCTCACATTTGGTCTTCCTCATTTCCTGCTACAAGCTTTTCCAGAATTATTGGGGTCTTTTTCCAGAGAGTTTTGCTTTCTCACAATGTGCTCAAACTAGGACAGACTCAGCTTCATCATTTTTGCCTCCAGAGATCGTTTGGGCTTCATTTGTCCTGGGACCCCACTTGCTTGTCTTTCTGGAAGTCCAGGGTGTCCACAGAACTCTCCTTATGGCAACCTTTTTGAGGTTTACCATCCTCTCTGGGATTGTACAGTTTGCTCAAGGTTACACAAGCCAGTCCTTCTCCCAGGAGACACAGTAGGGAATTCAACTTAAATCCTAATAAAGGTTTTCTTTGCCTGTTGGGTTTTGGATTCAAGTTCCTCCTAATCAAACAATCATTGAAGCCTACTCCCCTCCCTTCCTGTGCCTTTGCCCCCAGGTTTGCATAACTGCTAAGCCTAATTTGGTGCTTTATTTTTTTAAAATAGACCTGGCCATATTGATTCTTGGTTTAGGAATGGATGATGCCTCCTAATCATTTTGGTTATTCTGTGTAGGAAAAGGGTGTGTGTGTGTAGGAAATATGCTGTAATGAGCATTGACTGGCCTGGGGAGTTGGGAAGGAAACCCAAGAGAAGTGGGCATTGTCTCACCCTGTGATTGACATTCTGGCTTAAACAAAAGCTTGTGGGTGTTCAAAATGTTGTTTGATTTGTGCATGGCTGTATTAGAAGGCAAAGGGGCAGGTCCAGATGGATTTCCCCCACCAAGTCATTTGGGGAACCCCTGGACATGCAAAATGCAGGCACATCTTAGAGCCATGATGGCGAACCTTGGCACGCCAGGTGTTCTTGGACTTCAATTCCCAGAAGCCTAAGTCCCTGAGAAAACACATGAATGGGTTTACTACATGTACGTGTGTGGATTCACAGGGACTTGGGCTTCTGGGAATTGATGTCCAAGAACATCTGGAGTGACAGTAAACCCATTCATGTGGATTCACAGAGACTTGGGCTTCTGAAGTCCAAGAACAGCTGGAGTGCCAAGGTTTGTCCTCACTGGCTTAGAGGTATCCTTAGATTCTTTTTGCTTCTTCTAAAGAAGCAAGAGTTGTTGGTACTCAGCTCCGTGCAAAGGTTCTTCTTTCATGTCCCGATCAAACCCTGAACTGCCAAAATGAAGCCACTTTCTTTGCTTTGTTGTTGTCCAAACGCTTGTCCTTGCCCAAACGCAAGTCCTCATCAGTGCATGTCTATGGCAGCAATTAGCAGGGCAGTAAATGAGCCGGATTCTTACCATATTCCCACTGTGTGTTGTTGTCCACCAGCAGCACCCACTTGAGCCTGTGGGTCTTGCGTTTAGGGACTCCCAAGTCTCAACCTCTCCTACATCACTTGGAGGGAGTCCCAACCCTCAGCTTATTCAGGGCCCTCCAAGTGATGTAGGAGAGGTTGAGATCTTCTTTTGCATGGCTGAAAAGACTGAATAGCCACACAAGCATCTGCCAGACTGGTCTGTGTGGGGTTGCAACCCTGCACATTTATCATCCCTCTTTCGCTTTCTATAGCTGCTATTTTTGCAGCCTGGCAGCAATCAATTTCCTGGCAAATTGTTTCTACCCACTCTTCATCTGGTACAACGATGAGCCAGATTATGAATCTGGGAACTATCCAGGCACGCTACGAGGGAGGGAACAGACAGCATTAGGGCATTATCTTGAGTAATCCTGGTGTGCTCAATAATGCTGCTGTAGTATGTTCAAAGTGCCATTTATGAAATTTAAAGCACACGATAGGTTTATATAAAGCGTGACCAGACAAAGAGATGGTCATTTCAAAAGCTTGCATTACATTTCCATTGGCCTAATGAAGCTTACTGCCTTGGTATATCTTTTGAAACTATGCTAACGTGGGTATTTGTGCTTTTCGATTTGGCTAAAATTCACAGTACAGCAACAATGGAGGGCTGTGTTGTTATTTCCATCTTGCATGTCCAGGAACAGCCTGATGTGGGAGAAATATAGCTGTGTTTAGCAACAATGATGCGTAAATAAATCTTCCATGTTTAGAGAGAGTCTATCCCCTACAGAAACAGAGTAGATTGTACAGCCAGCAAGTCAACACCGAGTGTCAGGCGGTTACCTAACCTGACTCCCTAAAGGGTCCAATGGCTACAGGTGGATGAGCCCCTTTAGGTCGGGGGACGGCCCCCTCAGTGGAGGAAATACCACTGGAAATGTTATTTGTTTATTTACTCAAATGTATATACCGCCCTCCTTACCAGGGCAACTCAGGGCGGTTTAACATATATAAAAACGTCAACAACAAATTTAAATCAAGAATTCGAAAAGATTTAAAATAGACAGGCTAATAAACAGATTAAAATTTTAAAACTGACTGGGCCCAAGGGCAAAATGAGTAGAGGAGGAAGTCTGTTTCCCAAGGTCATGGAGGCAGAAGAGGCCATGCCAGGTGGACCAGCTGTGAAGGCGCACCTTGTCCATATGCTCAAGGCTGTGGCAATCCATTGCAGTCCTGATGTCAAATCCTGCTTGTCTCATTTCATACGTGCCACAGGCAATGGCTCCGTGAGCCTAGTGTGTGGGTCACTTCTATGGCAAGCAGGCATCCACCATAAACAAATTCACACCAATGGCTTCAGGGGAAAATGTACAATATTCTTGGATATGAGTTGCAGCCGACGATGATCCTTTAATGTAAGTTCCTGGGCAGCGAATGAAATGGACTTTTGGCTCTGATCTATCAGGACTCTTTGCACGTTCTGGCTCTGAGATATCAGTATCCTTTCAAATGAATATTGGGGGCCCAAATCCCATCACCCTCTAGCCAGCATGGCTTATGGGCCAGGATGATGGAAGGACAGGTAGCCCAGCAATATCATCAAGGTCATGGTCTGTCCCCTGTACCACCCATCCAATGAAATTCCTCACAATGATCCCTTGCTTTGTAAGGGGTGGAGGGTTGGAGACTGTGTAGCCTGGACTGTGTGCCATTTTTTATTTGTGCTTGGAACTGGGTAATAAAAATCCCTCAAGATATCTAGGTAAAGGTCTTCCTCATTCAAAAGCCAGTCATGTCTGACTCTAGGGTGCGGTGCTCCTCTCCATTTACAGCCAAAGAGCCAGCACTGTCTGCCTCTGTAGATGTTTCCATGGTCACATGGCAGGTGTGGCTAAACACTAGGGAATACCGGACACTGTTACCTTTTCAGTCGAAGCAGTATCTATTTATCTACTTGCAATTTCTTGCTTTCAAACGTCTAGGTTGGCAGGAGCTGGGACAGACGATGGGAACTCATTCTGCCACGTACTCGGGTCTCAAACTGTTGACCTGCCAACCTTTCAGTCATCAAGCTCAGTGTCTTAACCACTCAGCAGTTTGAGACCCAAGTACTGCATGATGGAATGAGTCCCTATTGTCTGTCCCAGCTTCTGACAAACTAACAGTTCAAGAGCTAGAAATTGCAAATAGATGAATAGGTACCAATTTGGCAGGAAAAGTAACGACATTCTGTGTGCACCAGTGTCTCGTCATGTCTGCCACATGACCACCAAAATGTCTACAGACACTGCCAGTGCAAACTCATTGGTTGTAAATGGAGACAAGTGCTGTTCCCTAGAGTCACACATGACTGGGAGAAAGAGTCAACCTGTGTAGCTTTGGGCAAGCTTCACAGTTCTAGAGAAAGGAAATGTGGAAGGATCACAGCTGATATGGACAAGGTGCGCCTTCACAGCCAGTCCATCTGGCATGGCCTCTCCCGCCTCCCTGACCATTGGGAATCAGAAGTGGTTCCTCCTCTGCTCATCTTGCCCTTGGGCCCAATAGGATGATTCCCAGTGGCATTTCCTCCACTGAGGGGGGAACCATCACCCCACCCAAAGGGGCTCATCTGCCCGTAACCATTGGTCCCTTTAAGGAGTCTGGTTATTTACCACCACCCAACACTCGGCATTGAGTTGCTGGCTGTTCGGTCTACTCCATTCCCATAGCAGGATGTCTGGCCAGACAAGAATAACCATACACCATGTGACAAGTAATCCAAGAAGCATCTCATTAACTAGCAATGATTCACCCTTGAAATTTACACCATTACACTCAAACCCACCTAGCTAGTAAATAGGATTTTGGTCAGTGTACAGGAAGGTGTCAAGGGTTAATCGTATTATAGGTTTAAGCTGTTTAGCATCGCTCCCCAGTGCCAGGTAAACTTACAACCTCCACAGCTTGGAAACTAGAGCATCGGCATTAAAATACAGTAATTAGTTTTGCACTAAATCAGAGGACAAGCCAAGCCAATGAATGCATCTAAAGAATGGAATTTTTAACACTTAAACATTCCTACTCTCTCATTGACGGAGTGGTTTGGAATAAGAAAAGGAGTAAGACAAGGCTGCATTTTATCACCCTGCTTGTTCAACTTATACACAGAGAACAGAATGAGCAATGCAGGGATGGAGGAATCACAATTTGGGATCATAATTGCTGGGAGAAACATCAACAATTTGAGATACGCAGACCTAATGGCAGAAAGTGAAGAAAACCTAAAGAAGCTCCTGATCAGGTTGAAAGAAGAGAGTGCAAAAGCTGGCTTGAGACTCAACATCAAGAAAACCAAGATACTGTAACAGCAACATGGCCCCATCAGTCCCTAGAAAATAGATGGGGGAGAAGTAGAAGCAATGATGGATTTTACTTTCTTAGGATCAAAGCTCACTGCAGATGGTGATTGCAGCCATGAAATAAAAAGGCGACTGATTCTTGGGAGGCAAGCGATGAGAAACCCAGGGACCATAGTAAAAAGCAGAGACATCACATTGCAAACAAAAATTCGCATAATCAAAACTATGGTATTCCCAGTGGCAATGTATGGTTGTGAGAGCTGGACCATAAGGAAAGCTGAGTGCAGAATAATAGATGCCTTTGAGATGTGGTGTTGGAGGAGAGTTTTGAGGGTCCCCTGGACAGCGAGGAGAACAAATAGGTCAATCTTAGAAGAAATCAACCCTGGCTGCTCCCTAGAAGGTCAAATAGTAAAGATGAAGCTAAAGTACTTTGGACATCAAATGAGAAGGGAGGACTCGCTTGAGAAACCCTTGATGCTGGGAAAAGTGGAGGGCAAAAGAAGAAGGGGGCGACCAAGAATGAGATGGCTAGATGGTATTGTGGATGCAGTAGGTTAAATGCAGAAGTAATTGTTTTAATGCTTATGGTGTAATTTCCAAGCTTTGAACCTTTCTCAGGGATTTGAAGAGAGAATTATTCTCTGGGTCTCTTGTGTTCTTGGTTTCCAGAACTTGGGGGCAGAGTTGTGAGAGGTTAAATACTCCATGCAAATTCCTCATCTTTGGAGAGCAGGTATAGATAGACGCAGAAATAACGGATTAGCAGTCAAAGTAGGTGGGAATTGTGAATTATACAGAGGGAAAAGAGTCCCAGCGATACCAATTTCCCATGCTAACTGGATCCAGTGTCAGGCCTGGGTTGCCATGCAGCAGAGGTTTCCAACCTTAGTAGCCCCAAATGTTCTTGGACTAAAACTGCCAGAAACTCTCACCATTAGCTGTGCAGGCCAAGCTTTGTGGGAGCCGAAGAGCATCTGGGGGGAACCCAGGGTGGGTACTACTGATCTAGAGGCAAAACAAGGCAACCAACATCAGGCAGCAGTTTTTGGGGAGTCTGCCCAAAAAGGAACATCGGCACAAATGTCACTAAAACGACCAGCGGGGTGAATCTGCTTCTTCCGCCCTTTGTGGCAAAATGGTTTCTCATAGCCTGGTATGGATTTTTGAATTGCATCAACAAAATGTTGCAGTAGAACCCCTCTAACCATTTCTGCTGCTTCCCAACAGTTCCGGCATCTTGCAGCTGTTTGTAGCACTGCCATTGGAGGAGGAGGAGGTGGGTGGTCTTTCCAGACAAAAACCTCACCCTTGAAGACTGTCTGCTGAATCCAATATTTCCTATCTTTCCTTCCTGCAAAGCTCTGCCCACTTTTTTTGTTGTTCGGTCGCACAGTCGATTCTGACCCTTTGCGACCCCATGGACCACTGTGCGCCAGAGTTTACAAATTCTTTTCTTTGCATTCTTGATTCACAGGTTTACGCATCCAAGAATATCTCTATTTCCAGGTGTTGAGCCCTGGGGACATTCGGTACATCTTTACAGCCACTCCAGCGAAGGATTTTGGAGGAGTGTTTGTAAGTACCTGTTCAAGAATCTGGGGAACAAAAGCAAAGTCTATTTCTGTGTCTAGCCCTCCCCCTAAACTAAGTTTAATGTGAAGGGCATCCTCTTTTTTTAAGACAGAGGAAAGAGAGGGTTTTAACAAGATGACAGCGAAAGTCATGTGAATGGAGGAGAATTCTTCCACCTTGACTGTAATCTTAATGCAAAAGTTGATGGTGGGTGTTGATTGACAATTATTTGCAAAACTTAGAAATGAGTCACATCTTCCACTAGGATAGATGGAGGCTGCTACCAAATTTGCTTGGAGGATCAGCATTTGGAAAGAAATGCAAAACAGCGGCTGGGATTTAGTTGTCTCAGATCAAGGTAGTTTGGTTTAGCAGTGCAAGATGGTAGTTACAGCAAAACGTACAGTGGATGATGGGCTCAATTGTCCCATTAGCTGGCACCATGCCAGGGGGTCTCTCTGGGGCCCTTGAGGCTTTGGTGTGGCAGAGTGCTGAGTGTGATGCAGTCAACCCCAACTCCCTTCTTCCTAGCCTCTGCCAGCCTTCCAAAAGGACCCAAACCATCTTTGATCTTACCAAGTCACAGGGAGTGAGGTATTTTGACATGAATTCAATGAATGTCTTAAGTTTCGGTTGGGTGGTCTGGCAGTTTTTGCAATGTAACAAAAATCATGTGCATTCAACGAGCTGCCACCACAAAACTAAAGCAACCACGAAAATAATGGTTACATCGACTGAAAGCTCATCTTGCCAACTTTCAGAAATGTAAAGAGCCATGGCCAAAAATACGAAGCAGTGACATCATTGCTTCCAAAATTTGCCTTGAAAAAATGCAATCTTCACTGGGGGGGGGGTTGGTTTTCTTTGGCCCAGCAACCAAACCACACAACCGATTCAGGTGACCCAAAGTGGATTTGAAAGAGGAAAGACTAACCTTTGTGGTGACACATTACATTTGAAATTGGACTTCAGGGGGAAAAACTATGAAGCATTTTACAAAAAAACACTCTAACGTGATCACAAAAACACAAAAATAAAAGGGAAAAATGTGTTAGAAACTGAATATGACAACTTCCCGAGGTGGATACAGTTTGAATACAACATGTGGAGAAGAATGATGCCAAAGCGGTTATCAACAACAAAGATATTAAGGAAAAATGGGACTTATAAAAATGACATTATCGGGGAGGTCAGTTGGCAGTGAGCCAGCGACCAAACTGATCAAAGTGATCCAAAGTGTGATTGATAGAGGACATAATAACCTTTCTTGTGACACTTATACAATTTGGATTGGAATTCAGAAACATTTTCTATGAAGGTTTAAAACAAAAAAAAAACAACACACACACACTTTCTTTCTAACCTTCCTTCCTTCAAAAAAAGTCTTTCTCCAACTCTTGCCTTCTCACTGGATGTGGAAGTAAACAGGCTGTCAATGTGTTCATTTCGTGAAGGAAGGAAAGTAAGAAAAAAAGTTGGGGGAGGGAAGAAGCAAGCAAGAACTTTTTTAAAAAGCAGTAGCAGCGTATGGTGGAAGCAGAGAGTTCTGTGCCAGTGCTATGCCCAAGCAGAATTCAGCAAGGTAAAGTCCCAAAACAGAACTTTATTTTATATTCCATAAGATAGTGAAGGTAAAACAGAAGCGCATAGAGGACTTGGAACACCAGGTGGCCCTCGAGCGCCGAGCTACTCTAGAGCTAGATAGTGAAGCAAAGTTGTAGAGAATCAAATCCCCCCCCCCAAATCCCATTAGTCCTTGAAAGGGCCAAATGGCCACGTACCAGCATAGTCCAGTTCCATAGGATGGGATAGTATGGCAATGGATGGTAATCATATCAGGAAAATCTGGCATTGACCATGGCCTCTCTGATATTCATCAGTTTTGTTTGGCAACATCCTGCTACGTGTAAGTAGCTATTCCCCCAGAAGGGGAATTTTGAGTCCAGCTAACAAAGCATTTTAGCCTCAACTGAGAGGACCCATTTGAAGTCTGAAAAGGCACTCTTTAAATAGTAAAAAGAGGGACTTCTCCCTCCTGCAAGAATTCAATGATCTCATACTAATTACATCATTTGCAACTTTCTTGAAGCTTCTCAGTCTGCAGGTGTTTAATGACCTCAGGAGAAGACAGCTAACTGTCCAACTTAATCTGACTAAAATCTGAGATAAAGGTGATAAGGCATGGAGTTGCTTAGTAATTGGCTAAGTAACTGGCTGTCAAACCTAAGTTCATGACATGGGGAATCTGAAATATGTATAAACAAATGACAGAAAGCAGACAACTAAATCACAATCTGACTAACTTAAATAGAGCAAGTAAATATGGCTGCCTTAAAATCATGACAACTTACAAGCTTCTGTTCAAATAAAGATCCCTGGTACATGGCAAAAAAATATAATACAGTTCACTTTATCTTAGTTGTAAAAAAAAATTAACAGGAAAAAATATCTCAAGCCAGTGATGTTTGCAAGAGGGTGCTAACTAACTTTCTGAGACTAACACATTTTGAGTCAGAAAGAGAATGAACTAGGCTGAACAACTGAACCACTCAGGCAGACTGACCAAACTACAGTCAGAGCTCAGTGTATGTACCCAGTGGAATGCATTTACTTTTGCAGGGAAGAAACATTTAGTCTGTTGGTGGGCTGTTTAGTTTCAACAACAGGCAATGACTGTTTGTTAAATGCTGACCCTTCCCATCTCCATGTTAGTAAGCAAAACAATCATAAAGCATGATAGAAGTGCCTGCTGTAAACTCAACACTGTCTTGGCTGAGGATTATGGGCACTGGAGTCCTTCTCCAGGTTAGAAAAGGATTTCTAAGTCACACATTATTTCCAGTGTGCCAAAGAAGAGGATGATCCAAACTTGGCAGTCTTCAGCCTGTGGTCTTATCTTTTTTGTGTGTCTCCTTTACCTGTCCAAGAACACAAGGTATGAGCAAATCTACCTGGTTCCTGCAGACCCACCAGAAGCTTGCGGTGCATTGAACAACGGGGTGTTCATTGATGGGCAGATTGCCTTAGTGGAGCGCGGGTGAGTTTCATAGCATCTGACCTCCCTTTCAGGGCACCTTGATACTAAATTGAAATCAATAGATTACAAAAGGGGAACAGTTGGTCTATGGTGGGAAGGTCTGTGATTGTGCTTGTTGAAAACAACAAAATCCTCCAGCTACTTCAAACCAAAGGTCTGTCTAGTTTAGGTCTGGAAAATCAAGCCACTGTCAGTAAGAGCTTTAAGCAAAAAGATTGGGGCATTTTTGCACCTGCTCTTCGACCTTTGACTCCCCTCCCCTCCAAAAACCTTTCTGAAGTTGAATTTGGCCCTAGGGGCAGAAAAGAATTCCTTGCCTACTGTTCAGTTCAAGGTAGCGATGGAACATCCAGAACTTTGCAAAAGGATAGTTAAAGGTCTCCCTTGCTTGAAACCTAGTTATATCTGACTCTAGGATGCAGTGCTCATCTCCATTTTCAGCCAAAGAGGCTGCACTGTCTGCATCTGCAGACATTTCTGAGGTCATATGGCAGCCATGACTAGATGCTGGAGCGCACAGAAGACTGTTACTTTTCCTGCTAAAACGGTACCTATTTATCTACTTGCAATTTCTTGCTTTCGAACTGCTAGGTTGGCATTAACTGGGACAGAGATGGGAGCTCACTCTGTCAATGCAGGACTTGGGACTCGAACTGCTGACCTGCCAGTCATCAAGTTCAGCATCTTAACCACTAAGACTCACTAACTTTCTGAGACTAACACATTTTGAGTGAGAAAGAGAATGAACTAGACACAGAGCACTGTGAGAGATGGGGGGGGGCATGTAGAGGAGGGTTCATTTCCCCTTTGCTGTGAGCCCCTCTTCCTGTAAAAAGCAGACTTCCCGTGTTGGGAGATGTTAAGACGAAGTGTCCTGAAGTCCCTGCTTAAATAGTGACATTTCCAAGGTGAAAGTCCAAGACCAGCTGTTACTGACACAAACGTAGATGCTGCACTCTGAATTTGCACAGACGGTCCTCCCTAAATATGCCTCCGCTTTCTCTCCCTCTTTCCCGCAGGGGCTGCTCCTTTCTGTCCAAGACCCGCATAATCCAGGAACACGGAGGCTGTGCAGTGATTATTGCCGACAACGCTTATGACAACGACAGCGCCTATGTCGAGATGATCCAGGATAGCACTCGGAGGACGGCAGACATCCCTGCTGTCTTCCTTCTCGGGAGAGACGGGTAAGGGATCCACAGTGAGGGTGTTAACATGGTCGAGGGGATGACATGGGAGGGCATCTGCAATGCTAAGGCTTGGAGATATAACACAGGCCTGCCTTCTCAGGGTGTTGTAGAGTTTGCTTGGGTAATATTCGGAAAATGCAAAAACTGCACTATTATTATTTATTTATTTATTTTATTTACTCGTAGTTACTATCCCGCCCCAATCAGGTAAACCTGACTCTGGAATTGCAGTACTCTACTGTGAAATACTCACTTGTGTCTGGTGCCCCAGAATAATTCTTCATGTTATCACTCTTAAAGAATATCAGAAAACGAAACAAAATAAAATAAAAAACACTGTAGCACTTTAAAGACTAACTGCTATATTTTTTATTGTTAGCTTTTGTGGATCAAATCCACTTCATCAGACAAAGAGTGAAACTTACAGGCATGTTCTTTATAATGCCGTATGCAAGATCTGCTCTTGCGTTAGGTATTTGTATGTGGGAATTTATGTTCCAATCCACAGACATAATAAGTAAATATTTAGCTATCTAACATGCAAACTGATCAAATATGATTATACAGTAATGGTCAAAACTTGGCACTCCAGGTGTTCTTGAACTTCAATTCCCAGAAGCCCTGATCAGCCGGAGTGCTGACTTGGGCTTCTGGTAATTGAAGTCCAAGAACACCTGGAGTGCCAAGGTTCACCACTGTATAGGTGGTTAGGGTAATAACATTGGACTGTGGTGGCTTGGTGGTGAAGACGCTGAACTTGATGACTGGAACGTCAGCAGGTCAGCAGTTCGAGACCCAAGTGTTGCATGATGGAGTGGGCTCCTGTTTCTGTCCCAGCTCCTGCCAACCTAGCAGTTCGAAAGCAAGAAATTGCAAGTAGACAAATAGGCACTACTTAATAGGAAAGTAAAGAGTGTTCCATGCACTCTGGTGTTTAGTCATGCCTGTCATATGACCATAGAAACATCTGCAGACGTAGACAGCACTGGCTCTGGCTATAAATAGAGATGAGCACTGAACCATAGAGCCGGATACGACTGGCTTTCGAGCAAAGGGCAACCTTTACCTTTACCTAGGGTAGTAACTGGAGATCATTGCTGGCTGGTCTCATTATCTATCTGTATTGATTTGGAAATTACTTGTTCTCATGTCTTTTCACTGGGGGAAAAAATCTTATTTATTTAAAACCAAAAGGTTCTCTTCTGATTTCCGCTTTGCAACCCTCTTTCCAGGTACATGATCCGGCGATCCTTGGAGCAACATGGACTTCCCTGGGCCGTGATCTCTATCCCGGTTAATGTCACCAGCATTCCAACGTACGAACTTATGCAACCTCCGTGGACCTTTTGGTAGCCGAGAATCCAAGTGTTGTAGAAGGATGATGAAGAGGCTGAAGAATTGGGGACTTGCCTGGCCAAAGCTAGGCTGGAAACAGCTGGGTGTTTGCCTTGCCAGTGAAACGAATGGATTCATCTCTAACCAGAGGGGCTCATAAACTAACTAGCTGTTCTTGCACAGACGAGTCTTCAAGCTTCTAGGGCAAAATCTCTGGAGGGTTACATTACTAGATGACTAGATTAATCTTCCATAAGTTAAAGGATCTGACCCCAACCTGAATACTTGATGGACCATGTAGTCTAATGCACATCACCCAGATTAGAACTGTTGTGGCTTTCCAAGGTGTCGCATAAAAGGCGCTTTCAAACTGGCAGCTTGAATTGAACAAAAGGGTGAAGCTAAAAATTCCTGTGCATGGAGAGCACACCATTCTTTTCTGTATAGTCCTGGTGGGGAACATTTTGAAGCTTCTGGCTTCAGTCCACTGTTTCTCCAGAACCATAGATCTAATGCAGAGTGGCAAATGGGTTGTTCAATGTTGGCAAAGAAAAATGTGTTTTAAACTCCCACAACCTCTGAAAGTTTTCCCTAAAGAGAAGCCATCTTCTCACTCTTCTACTGTGGTTGCTTTTCTGTTGTTCAACCAAATCTCAAGTTGTAAGGGTGGTGTGTGTGTGGTTCTGTGTTACTTGTGAAGTTCCAACAATGAACCAACAGCTGCAGCAATGTAAGAAAACGAACAATTCTCATTTATTTAAATTGTTCTTCCACCCCATCTGTAAGGTTGAAGGCATCAGCAAGAAGACCCAATGTGAGGTGCATTGACTCTGAAGGGGAAACCACAGGGTTGAGTGGCAGCCAAGCAGGGTTGTTGGGGACAGGATGGTTTGGAGATCTCTCATTTATTAGGGCTGCCATAGGTTCGGAGATGACTTGATGGTACGTAGCAATAACCAGAATAAAATGGGCTACAAGCCTGCCATGAAGAGAAAATCTAGTCACAAGAGCAAAGGTCACAATGCCGATTATAGCCTTTGTCAGTTACAGGAATCTGTACTGTTAAGATCATAAAGTCTCCCTTGCTCAAAAGCCAGTTGTATCAAACTCTAAGGTACAGTGCTCATCTACAGCCAAAGAACCAGTGCTGTCTTAAGTCTGTAGACATTTATGTAGTCATGTGGCATGCATGACTAGACACTGGAGAGCACAGAACATTTACCTTTCTCGCCAAACTGGTACCTATTCATCCAGTTGCAATTTCTTGCTTTCCAACGGCTAGGTTGGCAGGAACTGGAACAGATGGGAGCTCACTCCTTCACACAGCACCCGAGTCTCGAACTGCTGACCTGGTCATCAAGCTCCGTGTCTTAATCACTAAGCCTGCATTTTCCATATAGGTGGGCAGTTGACACCCCCCCCCCGGTGGCCCATGGTTTTGTGAAGCTTGGCTGCCCCCCCTCATTGCTTTGAAATCCATGAATGAAAGCCGAAAGCCTTCCACAGGCAAGAGATGAAGAACAGGGTTTCCTGTGGGCCAGATTCCTCAGGGAAATGTCTCCTGCTTAAACCTCCTTCCCCAAACGAATGGGAGCTACTCAAGGATGGGGAGATTTCCTTGCGGGTTGTGTTTTTTCTCGGCTCCCGTGCCACCCTGGTCTCCTGTAACGGGGACCCCTCTTCAGTCCATATTAAGTTGGAGTCTAATATTGTATTTTGGAGGGGGGACCCTCAGCTTTCCTTCACAGCACCCCAAACTGGTGACCCCAGATGTGTTAATTACAAATCCTATCACCCCCAGCCACTGAGGGTCATACTGGCATGATGGAGTTGGTAGTCTCACAGCGGGTTAGGAAAAGGAGTCCTATGTGTCGCAGTGTTTCTCCACCTTGGGCTCACCAGATGTTCTTGGACTTCAGTTCCCAGAAGTCCTGATCAGCAGGACTGCTGACTTAGGCTTCTGGGAATTGAAGTCCAAGAACACCTGAAGTGCCAAGCTTCGCCATCAAGGACCTAGAGGCTCATGGCTGATCAGTCACTTGGGGTGGGGGAGCAAAATTTGGCCCTTCAGGGTTTGTGGGAATGCAACTCCTAGCAACCCTTTGGCTGATACGAGTTGGAGTCCAACAATATCTGGACGATTGTATCGCAGCAGCTGTCGGAAACACCCCAGGAAAAGCAGGAAAGTTGTAAGTGAAGCAGAATTTTTGTGGCAACTGAGAGTCCATAAGGGAATTTTAGGGCTAGAAGGATCCCCAAGTTTTTGCTGTTGCATACCCTCAAGAATATTTCTTGCCATCCTTAGCAAGGTTTTATCCCTTACAGATCAAGAATGCTGTGCAACCGTAGCACCGAGACCATATGGAGGGTTCTAATTCTGGTACCTTCTTCCTCTGTGCAAATTTAGCCTGTTTTCACGGCTTGTGTTTGAGATTGTCCCACACAGGGTTTGATGTTCTCCATGAATGCCCTTTTTATGCCCATTTTCATTTAAGGGTGACAAAGCTTTCATTACTTCTGTGCTCCTTGTTTTCTCTTTCGTGGTTGTACATCACTTTCAAGGCTAAGGGGTTCTATGTTTTATTTATCACTCTTCATCCACCCCACCCACCAGCTCCATCAACGTACACACACACACACCCTTCACCACTGGACTGAGCAGCTCCTGTTGCTGATGGTAGATCTCTCTCACACACATGCACACAAGGAGTATGAAGCCATTCTGTCAGACTCTAGGGACTGGTGCTCATCTCTGGTTACAACCATTTGCAGACCTTTCTGTGGTTGTCTCTGTGGCCACATGGCAGACATGACTAAACACTGGAGTGCATGGAACACTGTTTATCTTCCCACTGAAGTACCTATTTATCTACTTGCAATTTCTTGCTTTCGAACTCCCAGGTTGGCAGGAGCAGGGACAGAGACAGGAGCACACACCTTCGTGCAGCAATTGGGCATCAAACTGCTGACCTTCCGACCTTCCAGTCATCAAGTTCAGCATCTCAACCACTACAGTCTCTGCTCTCTTGAGGGTGTGCAAGAGCAAAACCAAATCAGAAGATGGAGGAAGAAGGAGCTCCCTGGACAAGGAATTACGTGAAAGGAGGATCTGGCTGAGGAACTCAACCTCCCCTACATATCACTTGGAGGACCCTGAATAGGCTGAGGGTTGGAGTGCCCACATGCAAGACCAACAGGATGCGGTGTGCCTGTGGGGAGACACAGAATCCATGGGCTCATTTACAGGTCTGCTGATTCCTGCCAGAAACATGCACTGATCAGGACTTCTGTTTGGCAAACGACAAGGCCAAGAAAGTGGCTTCTTTTGGCAGTCCAAAGTTAGATCCGGACACAAAAACAAAACACACACACACACACCATTAGAAGAGAACCACCACCTTCCTTTGCATTACAACTCTTTTACTGTACCTGATGTAATATGGAGGCTGCTGCCCAGGGGTCTCATTTTCCCCATCACAATGTGTTGCACCAGGGAAAGAAATGCCTGGGCGGGGGGACGGGACACCCTCCTCTTCCTTTGGTGCTGCTCCCAAGAGGAGACAGGCTTGCCTAGAAAGGCCCCAGGGGACTCCACTCTTCCTGCGCCTCCTCTTGCAACAGTTCTTAGCTCTTTCTTTTCCCTTGCCAGCGCAAGCTGCTCACAATCCAGGAAAACACTTGATAAAACATCACTGCCCTAGGAGGGGGCCACAGCTGCCCCATGGACCCCCCTTCTAGCCCCCCCCATCAAACGTCTGTCATCTCATCCTCCAGCTCTGCATCCTCCGGCTCCCCTTCGGCTTCCTCCTCTTCCTCCTCCTCATCTGACGTCACATCTGGATCACCGGCCTGAGCCAGGCACTTGGGACAGGAGCAAACAAACAGGTAGTTCTCCCTGCAGGAAGATTTATTTTAAAGGTCAAAGGCAAAGGTCACCCTTGCTTGAAAGCCAGTTGCATCCAACTCATCTGTTTCATAGCCGAAGAGCCAGCGCTGTCTGCGTCTGCAGACGTTTCCATGGTCATGGTGACAGGTATGCCTAGACACTGGAGTGCATGGAACGCTGTTTACCTTCCCACCGAAGTGGTCCCTATTTATTTACTTGCAATTTCTTACTTTTGAACTGCTAGGTTGCAGGAGCTGGGGCAGAGACAGGATGTATTTATTTGGTTGGTTTATTTTTAATTTGTTGCATGTTTTATTATGTTATTTTGATATTTGTATGTACAATGCACAGAGAGGGAAATTTCCAAAATGGGCGAAAAATACAATCAATCAATAAAATAAGTTTAAGGCTGTTGTGGAGGAGAACGGGAGAGATGTACACCCACAGTGAGCCTACGTTGTTGTTGTGATGCTGTCAAGTCACTTCTGCTCCAGGAGAAATTTCTATGGATGTGAAATGCCCTGGGATGGCTCTACCGCAGTGGTCTGTGATGGCGAACCTTGGCACCCCAGGTGTTCTTGGACTTCAATTCCCAGAAACCCAAGTCCCTCTGAATCCATACGAATGGGTTTACTGGGCTTCTGGGAATTGAAGTCCAAGAACAGCTGGAGTGCCAAGGTTTGCCATCATGGGCAGTGGTTCTCAACCTTGGGTCCTCAAGTGTTCTTGGACTACAACTGCTGGAAATCACGGCCAGCGCAGCCAATGCTGAAGGCTTTTGGGGATTGGGAGTTCAAGAACATCTGGAGACCCAAAGGGTTTCCGAGGCCAAGTGGAGCTCTTGGATCAGGTCTCAGCCCCACTTGCCCTCAAGCTTGGCAATGGACCACCCTGGTAATAATAATTTCATGTTAGAGATTACTCTGGGTTGAAAGGGCTTTTGCTGGAGGAACTCCACTCAGGAGACCCCCAAATGGGGCTCCTTTTATCTCCCCAAGATCTTTTCCCACCAAAGTGGCCCCTATTTATCTACAGTAATACCTCGGATAACGCTAAAATTGCATAATGTTAAGTAATCTGGAGAGGAGAATTGGATCAAATAACGTTAAAGTCCTATGGGATGGATCAGATAACAACCGCTAAAGCCTGTGCGGTTACAATGTATCTCTATGGAGCTTTAACGTTATCCGATCCATCCCATAGGATTTTAACATGCATCGGATAACACTAAAAATCGGATAACACCAAGACTTGTGGAACCAAGTTAGCGTTATCCGAGGTATTACTGTACTTGCAATTTCTCGCTTTCAAACTGCTAGATTGGCAGGAGCCTGGAGAGAAACAGGAGCTCACTCTGTCATGCTCCAAGCACTTTCTCCATCCCAAGGGACTAGAGCATGCAAGTGGCTTAATTTGGCCTACACACCTTCTCCAGCTTGTGGGTTTGGGGCAGGGAGAACAGCCTCACCCGCTGGGCTGCCCCTCCTTGGGTTGAGCCCCCTTGAATCCCCCCCCCCCAAAAGCTTTGGCAATGATTTTATTAATATTCTTCCCCACTCTGTTTCCTTCTCGTGCTTCACATCATCATCATCCCAATTTAGATCAGAAGATCCTTGAGGCCGTCTATTTATTAACCCTCCACCATCACCACAACCTCAAGAGCTGGTGCAAAAGCAGCCAGGAAGACAGACAGACCAAGCAAGGCATTAGGAAAGGGAACCACCTCTGAGTCCTCACCAAAAGCCTGAGGGAGAAGACTCCATGGCAGGCGGCTGAGGACTTCGCCCCCACCGCTGGGCCCACACCAATGGCCAGAGGGGAGTTAGTCTGTGTTCTGCTTTGGTTGTTTTCTGAGGTTGTATTTTATGATTTTTCCTGTACTATTGCTGTTTGGACTGTAAGCCGCCCCGAGTCGCCTTGGCGAGGGGACGGCAATACAAATCTGAACAAACAAATAAACAAACCACAACTTCTGAGTCTTGCCGACAATGCAGGATGACAAAGTTTGCCAGCTTTAGAAGGGATGTTGCTCAAAAGCCAGTCTTAACAGACTCTAGAGTTTGGTGTTCAACGTTTACAGCCCAAGAGCCGACACAGTCTGCAGCTGCAGATGTTTCCATGGTCGTGTGACAGAAGTGACTAGACACTGGAGTGCATGGAACATTATTAGCTTTCCTGACAAAGTGGTACCTATTTTTCTACTTGCAATTTTTGCTTTCAAACTGCAAGGTTGGCAGGAGCTGGGACAGAGGGTGGGTGCTCGCTCCATCGTGCAACGCTTGGGTCTTGAACTGCTGACTTGCCAACTTTTCAGTCGTCAAGCTTAGCATCTTAAGCATTATGCCACAACGGCCAGGCCATTATTACAATGTGCAAAAATGCGGGGTCATTATATGCATGTACATAACTATGCAATATAAACCTGTTGATTGCACAGAGGTGTTTCGCAGATTACTATCCCAGAATAGTGTAGCTAATCCAGAGAAATATGCTGGCAGGGAAATTTCAGGAGCTTTAGTCCAAAAAAAGTAACTGGCCAAGAGATCGTGCATGTATCCTCACACCTAGACAAGCCTACATCAACGTCAAAACTAAAGCCCTGGGATTATCCCAAGCCATCCCACTTACCGGAGGACTTTGTGTCGGCTGTGCCTGCTACGCTGCCTTTGGCAACAGTCTAAGTAGCTGATACAGATCTCCTGTTCAGATGAAAGCAACAACACAGAGTCATGGCTGTGTTCTAAAAGTCCACCCAGGCAGGCATCGTCAACAGCTTACCAGACAACCAACAAAGTACAATGTGCAGAATCTTATTTAGAATAGGCAAGGGTGTTTCACTTGCCCTTTATGTACTCCAGATTCTGGCTTGGCTGGAATCTAAACATTTCTCTACAGCAGGGGTGCCCCAAGCTAAAACACGAAAAGTTTGGTCGCCCCTGCTCTACAGCAATGGTTCTCAGACGAGCATGTTGAGAAGACTGTTTTTTTAAAAGAGGTAGACTTTATAGAGCAGCGATGGCGAACCTTGGCACTCCAGCTGTTCTTGGACTTCCAATTCCCAGAAATCCAAGTCCCTGTGAATCCACACGAATGGGTTTACTGTGCGTGTTCTTGGACTTCCAATTCCCAGGAGCCCAAGTCCCTGTGAATCCACACAAATGGTCTTATTGCATGTAAGCGCAGCAAGCCCATTTGTGTGGATTCACAGGGACTGGGCTTCTGGGAATTGAAGTCCAAGAACAGCTGGAGTGCCAAGGTTCGCCATCATTTAGACGGTTACAGCGCCTAAAGGGCACAGAAACTACCAATCCCATAAGGGATGTTTTAAGTACTGCCAAAAGACAACCAGTTCAAAGGTCCTAAGGTAGCAGCCATGAAAGGGGGGGGGGGGCTGGTGGCAAAATTCTTGGTAGCAAATTAAAGACATTAGCTTGGCATCTGCTACCGCAGACTCTTCACACAAGATGCTTTGCTTAGTTAATCCCAGCCGTTTCCTTCTTCTTCAGAAGCAAACAGTTGCTCTGGGAAATTACCAAAGACCTGCGTGTGAGTGATGAAAAAGTCCTCATTGGGTAACATTCTTGCTCTTAGAATTCTGCCTGGTGGGTAGGCAGATGCAATGCCAGCAACACAGAAGCCCCGTGTTTAATTTGAACCCACTACTTCGGCTCCTCCCGAGGAGAGAAGTGGCACACAAGTTTGTTGTATCTTCCACGAGACATCCCTTTAAAGCCTGGAAGACGGCTACCATCTCACCGCTCCAGCCTTTTGCCTAGAAAACATACCCAGTAACCTTGACTGTTCTTCATAGGATTCGGTTCTTAGTGAGACTGGTTTGTGCTTTCAGACTACATCTCCCAGAATCCCACACGGCAGTTGTGGCACCTGAGAAACTTTCCTGAGTTGTAGTCTAGACCAGCAGTTCCCAAGGTGGGACCCATTTTCCACAGGGGGACTCCAATTCCCAGAAGCCTAAGTAGGTCCATTGGCTGATCAGTGCTTTGGGGAACTGACTTAGGCTTCTGGGAACTGAAGTCCAAAAACCAAAGGTTGGGAAACATTTTGGTCTAGACCAGGGGTGCCCAAACTACGGCCCGCAGGCCGGCTGCATCGTCAATTAATCAGGCCTGCGTCACCCTTGCGGAAGTAAAATGTGCATGTGCAGGATGCAACCGTGCATGTGCAAAACACCGCTGTAAATGGCCCACAGCTGTCATAAATGCGTTTCCGACAGCCATGGGTCATTTACGGCAGTGTTCTGGACACACATGCTTTACTTCCACTTCCGGTGGGAGGAACCATGTGACCAGCACACCTGACCATTTGACGGGCCTGCGGCCTGAAATGTTTGAGCATCCCTGGTATAGTCTCTAAAGACCTTTTGGTCCACAGATGTTCTTCAACTGCCAGAAATGCAAGAACATCTGGGGACTCAAGGTTGAGAAGCCCCCAAAACAAAAGCCTAGATTAGCAAAAGTCCAGACTTGGGTTTCTGGGAACTGAAGTCCAAGAACATCGGGTGACCCAGGTTTGAGATACTCAAAGCAAAGCAAAACCTGACAATTCCCCAAAAGCCCCCTCTTAAAGCAGGCGTGGGGTCTCGCTCCCCCTCCTCACCTCTCCCGGCCTGATGTCTTCCAAGGCTGTCAAGTGAAGGAGGAAATTGTTTTCGGGGAAAGAGGTCTCGGCGTTGGGAATGCAGCTGTGGTTACCTGCCACGCAGAGCAAGAGAGGCGTTACATGGAGAGTCACAGAAACAGTCCTGGATGAGACTTATTCTCTGCTTAGGAGCCCAAAGGGAACAGATTGCCCCGGATGGAGGGTCCATTCCTCACTACTTACAACAACTCTGCAGCATGTAGAGTCCGGACCCTTCGCAATTCAGGAACTCCCCTGTCTCTAAATCAAAAATAACGAGAGAGGGAGAGAAGGGAGGGGCAAATGGGGGTGTCTTAATCATTCCCCTCTAAAAGAAAACTCTAACAGCAAAACTTAGCATGATGCTCGGACAGAATCATGTTTACCCTCCCCTCTCTTCTAAATGGTTAGAGATGCAGCAGCCTCTCAAAATGAAGGGAACGGTCTATAAAATTGGAGATGTGTCCCAGAGTAGCATTAGTAATGGATTTTTTTTGGGGGGGAGGGGGATGACAGGTGACCAACAACAACAACAACAACAACAACAACAACAACAATAATAATAATAATACCCCTAAATCAGCAATGGTGAACCTTGGCACTCTAGCTGTTCTTGGACTTCAATTCCCAGAAGCCCAAGTCCTTGTGAATCCACATGAATGGGTTTACTGGATTCACAGGGGGTTGGGCTTCTGGGAATTGAAGTCCAAGAACAGCTGGAGTGCCAAAGTGCACCATCACTGCCCTAAACCTTCAGAAAATGTATTATTAACCAGTCATAGAATCACTGAGTTAGGAGGGTCCTTTGAAGCCATCAAGTCCAATTCCCTGGTCAAGGAAAGTCCTGGAATCAAAGCAGATCTGACCGGTGGATGTCCAATTCTCTCTTGAAGGCTTCCAGCATTGGAGGAGTTTTCCCTACTACTCAACCTATAGTTTCAACCCGTTATTACGCATCCTGCACTTCCTTTTATATCATATTTTTAATAGAATTGCATATACTGTGATGTGATTTTAACTGAATCCTACTGGTTGAGTCTGATTGGAACATTCAAAAATCTCTTTTGTAGTCCTGCTGTAGTATGGTCAAACCATGTTCTGAAAGCTTTTGTGTGCGTGCACGCGCGTGCTTGCGTGCGCACGTGTCTTTGACTGTAACAATGAAGTGATTGACTGAAGCCCTTCCACACCCTGCAGTCTGGGATGATAGAGTGGTGATAGCAGTGGTGCCCAAACTAAGGCCCGGGGGCCGGGTGCGGCACCCGACACCAATTCATCCAGCTGTATGGGCACGTTTTACTTCCGCTTCCAGGAGTGACGAGGGCTTCGCAGGCTGGATGAATTGGTGTCGGATGCCGCACCTGGCCCCCAGGCTTTAGTGACCGGCTCCTTGAACTGCATGATCGGCCCACGGCCCAGAAAGTTTGGGCACCCCTGTGATAGAGGGAGATCCTCAGAATTGCTGATGGAAGCGTTCCCACAACTAAGGGTCCATCTCTCTGTCAGATGTGGAGGTTCACCTACCTTTCTCGATGTCCTTGTAGAGCTGGTCTATGAAGGCATCTAACTGTTCTCGTTCCTGCGGGGCAAGTTCTAAGGCATCGCAAGCATGGACCCACTGGCTTAGAGAGCTGGGGAGAGCAAAGCAGAGAGAGAGAGAGAGAGAGAAACCCTTAGATCCCCTTCCCAGCAACCCAAGGTATCTACTGCACTGAATCACAAACATGGTCACCAAAGGTGACCCGAGATGTATGTAGGTGAGCAAGCAGGGAAGGGATGCCAAGCATTTCCCAAGCCACTGCACGCTTCGCTTCAGGAGAGCAGTGCGGGTCTACACAGGAAGCCATACCCGCTGCTTACCTGGTCCCTATGCCTTGGCCGTTGGTACCGACCAGTGCAAAAAGTGACTGGAAGCCTTCTGGGGAAAACCACTGTTGGTGGAAGAGAGAGAGAAGTGAAAGGAAGGGTCACGTGAGTTCTGAAATTTAGGATGTGGGGAAACACGAATCTGGATCTCTCAAGATCCAGAAACAAAACGTTGACAGCATTTGGGAGGCCACAGCATGAGCATCCAGAATACCCTCTACTCTAGCCCCTGGAAATGGGAGACAATTTTAGACCTGCCCTACCTACAGAGGAGGGGAAGGAGGCCGAAAGTGGCAGACTTACCCAGGCAAGATGTTCGTCGTAAAGAGCTTCTTTGAACAGCACACGCAGGACTTCTAACTGGCCCTGGAGAAGACCCAGCGTAGCAAAAAAAACCACCCCACCCCCCAAAAAGATATATATATATGAGGAAAAGGTTGTTGAATGACTTTGCACTAAGTCCCTGCTCAGGTTCCGCTGCCCAAAGCCGAGAAAAGGATACCCAGGAAGAAAGCCACAGAACAGGCTGGAAGGGCTTCTCTTCTGCAAACCACCATAAGGAGCAAAAAATGGACAATCCTGTCAAATCTCCTTGGACGCGAGGGTCCTAAAAAGCCCCTTCCAATTCAATTATTCAACAACAACAACAACAATTCCCTCCAGGAATCCAAAGGCTCTGAAGAAGGGAAGGAAAAGAGGCGGCCGTTGGGGGGGGCAGGGATTCTCCTCCCAAGGAAGCCCTTGAAAAGGCTTCATTCTGGCTGACCTTAAACTTGTCTCCCAGCAGCTTGTGGACAATCTCCTCTTCCTCGTTTGCAGTTTTGCTGCAGAACTGAGCAAAGGCTTTGATCCACCAGTCTTTGTCTTTGGCCTGAGGGAGAAAGGAAAACAGAAAAGCGTCACACCCACCGCCAGAAACCTCTTCTTCACTGCTCTTTCAGCAGGTCAGAGGAAGGCTGCGGTCCAGGGATGCACCTGTCTGCATGCAGGGCTCCTCGGTACGTGGTGGGTAAAGGAAAAGGTATCCTTTGCTCAAAAGCCAGTCGTATCCAACTCCAGGGTGCAGTGCTCATTTCCATCTACAGCCAAACAGCCAGTATTGTCTGCATCTGCAGACGTTTCCATGGTCATGTGGCAGGCATGAATAGACGCTGCGCACACATAACGCTGTTACCTTCCCTGCAGAATAGGTACCTGTTTATCTGCTTGCAATGTCTTGCTTTCAAACTGCTAGGTTGGCAGGAGCTGGGACAGAGATGGGTGCTCACTCTGACGGTGCAGTACTCTGGTCTCAAAACTGCTGACCTTCTGGTTGTCAAGCTCAGCGTCTTCGCTTCTAAGCCACCACAGCCCCTCTTACATGGCTACACATGCACAAACATCTCTATTCCCATCTACAAATGCTACCAGCCTGGCCGCCACAGGGCCACCTCACCTGCTTCACAGTAGCCACCATTCTGGCCATCAGCATGATGCTGGCAGTCTCCGGTGGGTAATGGACGTTCCTGGGAAGGAAAGAGGGATGAGAGCTTATTTTCGCACAACTCGCCTTCAGACTAGGCGTCCGTCTGGGTCTGGCGTCCTCCAAAAACGGGAAGGGGAGTGTTGTGATTCCAGAACCCGCTTCCTGCTGCTGCTGCTTCTTCCGTGTCTAGGCCAGATGTGAAACTGCCAAAATGAAGGCACCTTTGTAGTGAGTTCATTCTGCAGTTCCTTCCACCTAACCTAGTGTGAGAAAGATTAACCAGCAACACAAGGGTATTATGCCTGATTGTGGTTCAAAAATAACACAATCTTCAAAGCAGCCTGCTTTCTGCCAGTCCAGCATCCTACCCCATATTTCAGGCAGCATATGGATTTTGGTCCACCCCAAAGGTTGGATGTCCGGGAAATGGTCCCTGGAGTTGCCCAAGGGAAACATGATGAGCCACAAGCCAACGTTGGCCAATTTGGGAAACTCCAGGGGCCATTTTCACAACCCCAGCTTCCACCAAGGGCCAAACCTGCTCTTGAGAATATGAAGAATTTGGGTTGGGGCAGGGGGAGAAAGAATATTAACTTCTTCTTTCTGGTACTCCACTTCTTCATCACTACCTCTCCTTCTGAGGACTTTCAGCTCCCGGCAACCATTCTTCTTGGAGGTTTCCAGCATTAGAAAATGAGTAGTGGAGTGATGGGGGGAATTAGGCAGCCCCCCCCCCCCCCAATTGAGTCAGATGTGACCTTGAAACCCTAGTTTTCCCATCTTTGCTGTCGGCAGGCAGTGCCAGTTAGGAAAAAATAACTGCTTGCAAAGAGTTTTCAAATGTAATTTCTGATTTTTATTGACTTTCCACTCATCTTTCCAAACAGGAACTCAAAGAACAAAATGGAAGAGCTGGTGAAGAATTAACGGTTGAAGCTCAGGGACGCAGAAAGCAGCAGGTTGCATTAACTAAGTCCACCAGGAAGAGCTTTATGGCAAGAATAAACATTCTTGAGGGATACACAAGAACAAAACCAAATTAGAAGATGGAGGAAGAAGGAGCTCACTGGACAAGGAACACCATTAAAGGAGGAGGAAATGGCTGAGGAACTCAACCTCCCCTACATGTCACTTGAAGGACCCTGAATAGGCTGCGGGTCGGAGTCCTTAAATGCAAGACCGACATGCTCAAGTGGGGGCTTGTGGAGAGATACAGAATCCATTGGGTCATTTACTGGTCTGCCGGATACTGACAGAAACAGACAAAGCCAAAGAAGCGGCTTCATTTGGCAGTCCGGGGTTGGAGTGGGACATGAAAGAAGAAGAATTAACGAACGAACCACCTTGAACTTCTAGTTAAATAAAAATGGAAACAACCGGAGGGGGGAAATCTGCCTTGCCTTCATCCAACTGGCTGAAAAATGCATCTCCAATTTTTTCAACCAGGTTCCAGGAACCGAAGGGCTCCCTTTCCCACGCTACAAACACACTCACCTCCATGCCTCCTGCAGTTTGTTGAGAGGATGCTTGGGGTCCTGCCGGGAAGGTCCCAGGCAAAGGAACTGATGATACTGATTCCATGCAGCCTGCCGGCACTCTGGACCACAGTAAGATACCTATGGAACAACAAGGCACAAGGAACTGAGACAGAGGATTTTAATGTAGAGATGTTTGAGTCCTGGCACTTCTGAGTGAGGAAAAACAGCAGCAGAATAATTTACAGGTTGCTCCCTCCCTCCATTTTCATGACTGATATATTCTGAGACCAACCATGGATACCTGAACACACAGATAACAGCGAACCCTATATTTTACTTTGCAAGCAGCGGCTGGCTCTGGTAATGTGCCACATAAATACATACATATTTCAAGATTTTTTTTTAATTGACTATTTTTAGACCTGTGGATAAATGAAACTGTGGATACTGAACCCACAGATATGGGGGATGACCTGTATTCAAAATAGAGAACACCAACAATTCATGCATGCTTCATTAGTAGAATACAGGGTAGGCAAACCAAGGAGGGTTCAATACAGGGGATTTATACAAGCAACCGCTGAGGCTGTTCGCAAAGAAAAATAAACTATTTTATTACATAGCAAAATAAAAACCAACAACATAAAAATACAAGATATAAAATGAACATAAAGGTAAGGGTTGCTGTTGCTCGAAAGCCAGTTGTATCTTACACTAGGGTTAGGTGCCCGTCTCCGTTTATAGCCACAGAGCCAGCGCTATTTGCATCTGTAGATGTTTCTGTGGACATGTGGCAGGCATGCCTCAACACCAGTGTGCACAGAACACTGTTTACTTTCCCACTTAAGTGGTACCTATTTATCTACTTGCCATTTCTTGCTTTTGAACTCCTAGGTTGGCAGGAGCTGGGACAGAGACGGACACTCATTCCGTCATGCAGTACTCTTCTTGTACTGCTGACCTTCTGGTCATCATGTTTAGCATCTTAACCACTAAGCCACCACAGTTACCAAAATTAACATACTAGGTCATAAAAATAACAACAATAATTATATAAGCTAGTAAGTACACCCACCAGCATAAACAGCAGGGCTTTCCAAACAAAGCTAGAAAAGGAGCTTGCCTGGAACTGGCAATATGGGGCTGAGATGGGCCAGTGGTCTCACTTGGCTTCCTCTACTCCTAAACTGGCAAACTGCCTGCTTACCTGGCAACTGGGACAGAGCTGGTGGAGATCTTTGCGGATGCCGCACTGCTCTGGGTGAGGCAGGGCCTGAAACCTCCCGAGCAACCTTTGAGCATTTTCTTCTGCGGTTTCCAGTGCTCGCAAACAGTGGTCACAGGCTGGAAGATAAAAGGAAGAAGAGGCCATGGGATCAGTGAGATGGAAGGAGGTCTGTCATGCAGTACGTGGGTCTCGAACTGCTGACTTGTTGACCTTCCAGTCATCAAGTGTAGCATTATAACAGCTAAACCACCGCAGCTAAAAAGACACAAATAACCCATTCACTGCTTCTCATTCTTAAAATGCTCATGAAAAGAAGCCAAGTTTGATGTTTTCACTTTTGTTGTTGTTCAGTCGCACAGTCGATTCCGACCCTTTGCGACCCTATGGACCACTGTCCGCCAGGCACTTCTGTCCTCCACCATCCTCCTCAACTCGCTCAGCTCTGTGCTCATTGCATCTACAATACCATCTAGCCATCTCATTTTAGGCCGCCCCCTTCTTCTTTTGCCCTCAACCCTTCCCAGCATCAAGGCTTTCTCAAGTGAATCCTCTCTTCTCATTTGATGTCCAAAGTACTTTAGCTTCATCTTTACTATTTGACCTTCTAAGGAGCAGTCTGGGTTGATTTCTTCTAAGATAGACCCATTTGTTCTCCTCGCTGTCCAGGGGACTCTCAAAACTCTCCTCCAACACCACATCTCAAAGGCGTCTATTCTTCTGTGCTCAGCTTTCCTTATGGTCCAGCTCTCACAACCAAACATGGCCACCGGAAATACCATTGCTTTGACTATACGAATTTTTGTTTGCAATGTGATGTCTCTACTTTTCACTATGCTCCCCAGGTTTCTCATCGCTTGCCTCCCAAGAATCAGTTGCCTTTTTATTTCATGGCTGCAATCACCATCTGCAGTTAGCTTTGATCCTAAGAAAGTAAAATCTGTCACTGCTTCTCCTTCTTCCCCATCTATTTTCCAGGGACTGAGAGGGCCTGTTGCCATGATCTTGGTTTTCTTGATATTGAGTCTCAAGCCAGCTTTTTCACTTTCTTCTTTCAGCCTAATCAGGAGCTTCTTTAAGTCCTTCTCACTTTCTGCCATTAGGGTGGTATCATCTGCATATCTCAAATTGTTGATGGTTCTCCCAGCAATTTTGATCCCAAATTGTGATTCCTCCATCCCTGCATTGCGCATACCACACCCTCTAGGGTGTATCAACCTGGAACTCGTTGGCATCGAACTGACAGTGTCAGCAGCTTTGGCAGTGTTCAGCTTAACCACTGTGCCACAACACCTCACAGAATTCCAATTCCCGACCTGGTGACAAGATCTCAAGGTGCTCGACACAGCAGGAGGGTTTCCTCTAGTATCCCAGGTCAAGGCTTGGGACTTCAGGGAAGTTGGATGGATTTGAAGAACCATCACGGTCAAAGTCCCAAAACAGCAAAAAGAAAATACAAATACAGTACATAGAATAGCAGAGAATAAACAAAACAAAAACACTGTATCACTTTGAAGACTAACTTATCTTTTAATGTGAGCTTTCTTGGATCAAGTCCACTTTGTCAGACATGGGACTTCTATATATAAAGACATATTGAAGTTAGTTGGTAAAGAGCACCACTTTACCTACCCCTGTATTTATAGAGGGTGTTCCAGAGAAACTGAGCTGACACCACAGGCTTCTCGACAAAAATAGTTTCCCCTTTCTGGATATTTCTGGTGGCAAAAAGTCCTTTCCCCTGTAAATGGAGAAGAAAAAAGGGCAGTTAATAGAAGCCTGTTTGCCTGCAGGAAGATGGAGAAAGATAAGAATAGAACTAGAGTTTTAAAATGTCCCTAGGTAGAGATGTTTGCCAGGTGGGGTCAGGAACTGCACCCCCCCCCCCAGCGTCTGATTTAAATATGAGGTTCAAACGTATCTTTTGTTTCTCATACAATAGTAATTTGGTGTCAGAAATTGTTTGGCTGAAAAGGAAGAAAGCAATTATTTTGGTGGGCAACAAACATCCTGCATTCCGTTCAGAAGAACACATCCAGATGAACCAAAAGACAGAATATCTGGAATCAAAGAAATCTGGAACAGAAATAGAACATCTGGAACAAAAACCAATCTAGAATTAAAAGGACATCTGGAACAAAAAAGGACCAGGAATCGAGAGAACATGTGGACCCAAAAAGAGAACCCAAAGAGAACATCTGGAACTGAAGCAAGATCTGGCATTGAAAGAGAACATCTGGAAACAATAATAATACTGTAATAATTTTGTGTCAGAAATTTTGTTTGTTGTTCAGTTGCACAGTCAATTCCGACCCTCTGCGACCCCATGGACCACTGTCCGTCAGGCACTCCTGTCCTCCACCCTCCTCCTCAACTCGCTCAGCTCTGTGCCCATTGTCTCTACAATACCATCTGGCCATCTCATTTTGGGCCGCCCCCTTCTTCTTTTGCCCTCGACCCTTCCAAGCATCAAGGCTTTCTCAAGTGAATCCTCTCTTCTCATTTGATGTCCAAAGTATTATTCTGAGTTAAAAGGTTTTTTGCTGGAGAAACTCCACTCAGGGGACGCCTGAACAAGGCTCCTTTTGTGTCCCCAAGATCTTTTCCCACAAAGTGGTCCCTATTTATCTACTTGCAATTTCTTGCTTTGAAACTGCTAGGTTGGTTGGCTGGAGTGGGTAGAGAGACGGGCGCTCAAACCGTCGTGCATTATCTGGGTCTCAAACTGCCGGCCTTCTAGCTAACAAGGCAAGCTTCTTAACCACTGAGCCACCACAGCCCAATTAGTCTGTGACCCTAATAATAGTCAGCAAGAGTATCTGAGGGGGGGGGGACCTCACAACACGCACAATTCACTACATTTTTATTTTGTTGTTGTTCAGTCGCACAGTCGATTCCGACCCTCTGCGACCCCATGGACCACTGTCCACCAGGCACTCCTATACTCCACCATCCCCCTCAACTCGCCCAGCTCTGTGCCCATTATCTCTACAATACCATCTAGCCATCTCATCTTTGGCCGTCCCCTTCTTCTTTTGCCCTCGACCCTTCCAAGCATCAAGGCTTTCTCAAGCGAATCCTCTCTTCTCATTTGATGTCCAAAGTACCTTAGCTTCATCTTTACTATTTGACCTTCTAAGGAGCAGTCAGGGTTGATTTCTTCTGAGATTGACCTATTTGTTCTCCTCGCTGTCCAGGGGACTCTCAAAACTCTCCTCCAACACCACATCTCAAAGGCGTCTATTCTTCTGTGCTCAGCTTTCTTCATGGTCCAGCTCTCACAACCCTACATTGCCACCGGAAATACCATTGCCTTGACTATGCAAATTTTTGTTTGCAATGTGATGTCTCTACTTTTCACTATGTTTCCCAGGTTTCTCATCGCTTGCCTCCCAAGAATCAGTCTTTTTATTTCATGGCTGCAATCTCCATCTGCAGTGAGCTTTGATCCTAGCAAAGTAAAATCTGTCACTGCTCCTACTTCTTCCCCATCTATTTTCCAGGGACTGAGAGGGCCTGTTGCCATGATCTTGGTTTTCTTGATATTGAGTCTCAAGCCAGCTTTTTCACTTTCTTCTTTCAACCTAATCAGGAGCTTCTTTAGGTCCTCCTCACTTTCCGCCATGAGGGTGGTATCATCTGCATATCTCAAATTGTTGATGTTTCTCCCAGCAAATTTGATCCCAAATTGTGATTCCTCCATTCCTGCATTGCACATTATGTGTTCTGTGTATAAGTTGAATAAGCAGGGTGACAAAAATTTTATACTTTATCCCAAACTAGGAGCCCCACCACAAGGGACATCTGGATCGAAGAGAGAGAACACATGGGATTGAAAAAGAGAGAACATCTGGGGCAAAAAAAAAGGGGGTGGGAGAGAACATGTGGAATAGAGAGGGAAACCTAGAACAAAAACAGAGAGAACATCTGGGACAAAAAGGAGAGGCCATCTGGAGCGGAGGGAGAGAACATTTGGAATGAAAAGCGTGCAGCCTTTCTGGATTGATCCGGTGCCCCATCCAAGGAGGGGCGCCTCTTCTTCCTCCTCCTCCTCTTCCTCCCGCGGCTTGGCTGCAGCTGCTGACGGCGCTGCCTGGCCCGTCCTTGGCGCCCTCGTGGCGCAAAGAGGGGCGCCTTTGCAGGAGCCCCAGGTGCGCTTCCCGGGGGCGGCTCCGGGCTAGTGTGTGTGTGTGTGTGTGGCTCCGGGCTAGTGTGTGTGTGTGTGTGTGTGTGTGTGTGTGTGGCTCCGGGCTAGTGTGTGTGTGTGTGTACCGAGGATCTCTCTCTCCCCCCCCTTCACCTGTTTACCTGCCCGCTCACCCACCTGGGGGCGCCCCGTCTTAGGCTGGGGCTCACCTTGGCGCCGCCGATGTAGCGCACCTCCAGGGCGGCTCGGGGCGCGCCGCCGGGGCAGAAGGCGAAAGCGTCGCCGGCGGGGGGAGCCGCCATCTTAGCCGGAGCCGGAGCCGCCCCGGGAGGCGGAGCAGGAGGAGCCCCAGCCAGCCAGCCGGGCGGAGGAAGGAGGGCCCGGCGCTGTCCTCCCTCGGCCCCGCAGCGCGCCCGGCTGGCACCGCAGCACCTCCTCTTTGGGGTGGAGTTAAGGGCGGGGAGGGAGGGGGCTTTCCAAGGAAGGGCACCGGTTTGTTCTGGATCCATTTGCAAGAAGGGGGGGGGGGCGTCCAAAAAAGGGAGGCTGGCGAGGTTGCAAACAATCCTGAAACCCAAAGGTTGTGAGTTCGATCCTGACACTGACAAGCGCTCAAGGTTGACTGACCAGGGGCTCAAGGTCCCATCCTTCCGAGGTTGGTAAAATGAGGACCCAGCCCCATATTGCCCAGCAAAGCAAAAATGCTTTGTGAATCACCCACAGAAAGCACTGAGCGCTATTTTGGGGGGGGGGGGGATAGAAGGGTCACTGCTTTGCTTTTTGCTTCCCTTCAACTCAGATTAGTGGAGCTAATCATTCTGGGAAAGGCTGGGTTTCCAAGGAGAGAGGAGAAGCAGGCGTGAGAGGGACGGAGTGCCTAAAGGAAGCCACAGGTTTGGGCTTGCACATTTCCTAGAGGGCAGCTGCCCCCGACAATCTTTCCAATGGGAAACTGGACATCCCCCATCGCCTTCATGTCCCATCGGGAATTTATTCAAGAGAAAGAGGCTTATTCCGTGCAGGGTTAGGAGATGCCACCCACAGAATTGGTGCTCACTGCTTGCAAAAATGAAGGCATTCTTAAGTGTGCTTGTAGAGTTGTGTCTGAGGTGGCTTAGTGGTTAAAGTGCTGGAGTTGATGACTGGAAGGTCAGCAGGTCAAGTGCTGTAGATGGAGTGAGCTCCCATCTCTGTCCCAGCTGTCAACCTAGCAGTTGGGAGACCAAGAAATTGCAAGTAGATAAATAGGGACCACTTCGGTAGGAAGGTAAACAGTGTTCCATGCACTCCGATGTCTAGTCATGCCTGCCACGTGTCCATAAGTGCTGCCTCTTTGGCTATAAACAGAGATGAGCACTGAACCCTAGAGTCGGATACGACTGACTTTCAAGCAAGGACGACATTTACCTAGAGTCGTGAGGTGCAATCAGTTTCAAAATGACAGCAACTTCCCTCTGGGGCAGCACTCCAAAATGCGGGAGCAAATCTCTAGTGCCAGGGAGTGCAAAACACCAAAGGGCCACGGAAACCGCCAAAAGCGTAAAAACAAGACCATGACCATAATGACAAGCTGTGGCTAGAATGGCACTTCTAGTTGTGGCAAAGGAATTTGGAGTATTAAAATGTGTAGGAAGGCTGAAAACTGGAAGGTAAGATCAGTAGCTCTGGAGGCCCAGGGAAAAGATCTCAAAGGATCCCAGATCCATGGCCTTTGCCACTAGGGAATAAAGGAAGAGCAGAGGACACAAGCCCACTAGGATAATTTTCAGAAGGAGCTGCTACATCCATCACTGGGATTTCCTGTATTTCATACAATGAAAGAGGAAAGGCAGCAGGGGGTTTAAAATTCCCTTGGGCAGCAGTGGTGAACCTATGGCACATGTGCCAGAGGGGACATTCAGAGCCCTCTCTGTGGACACACATGCCATTGCTCCAGCACAGAGTTTGCTTTGCCCGGCAGCCCAATGGGATTGCTTCCTCCCTCCTGTCTGGGGTAAAGCAGGTGGCTCGCATGCGGCATGAGGGTGTGGCGCAGACGGTGTGGTGCAGACGACAGCCTGCTGAATCTGTGGCAAAAGTGAGTTTTTTCTAAACTAAAACCTTAGTACAGTAATACCTCAGATAACAACTGCATCGGATAACGCTAAAATCAGATAACGATGCAAAATTTCTAAATAAATTTTGCATCGGATAACGATCTGTTAGGTTATCCGATGCAGTCGTTTTGTAGCAGCAGGGTGGCTGGAAAGCTGAACGGGGTTCTCCCAGCCACCCTGCAGCTGCGGAGGCAGGGGTGGGGTAGCTGGAAAGTTGATGGGCTCCCCCGTCGGCTTCCCCAGCCACCCTGCAGCTATAGATCGGGTCCTCTCATCTCCCTGGAGCAGGGAGGGGGATCAGAGAGCCCGAAATAGGTAAAAAAAAAGCCCCCCCCTTTTTTTTACCCATTTCGGGCTCCCTGACCCCTCTGCTGGCTCCAGGGAGGTTGAAAGACCCGATCCAAGATGCTTCTGGACTTCCGCCACCTCCCTGGAGGCTGTAACAAGCCAAAACGTCAGGATTTGAATCCTGATGTTTTGGCTTGTTGCAGCATCCAGGAGGGTGGGGAACTTCAAAAATAGCACGCATCGGCTCCAGGGAGGTCGGGAGACCCGATGTGCGCTAATTTTGAAGTTCCCCCACCTCCCTGGAGGCTGCAACAAGCCAAAACATCAGGATTCAAATCCCGACGTTCTGGCTTGTAGCCTCCAGGGAAACAGGGCTTTTTTAAAAAACTTTGGGTGATCAATGCATCGCACAACGTTAAAAACCGGATAACGACGAGACTTGTGGAACCAAATCTCATCATTATCCGAGGTACTAGTGTAATCAGGTTAAATTGCTGTGTTGGCAGTTTGCGATAAATACTGTAAGTGGGTTTTGGGTTGCAGTTTGAGACCTCAGTCTCTAAAAGGTTTGCCATCACTGCCCTAATAGGATTTTGTACACCGGCAGCAACAGGATGTGAGAAAGCAGGTTATTTTTTTCATACCACTGCCATGTCACAGTGAACAGCATTGTTACCCCAAGGGTGCAGGATACACAAACCCAATCTTGCAGATTCACAGAGACTTGGGCTTCCGGCATTGAAGTCCAAGAACACCTGGAGTGCCAAGGTTCACCATCATAGGTTTAGGCCAATAATGCCTTCCCAACAAAACATCGCCTTCCCTCTTATCTGAGCATCCTTTCAGCCATTCTTGAAACAGCTTTATTGCCCCACCCCACCCCCAATCTGCCTCTTGCCCAGGGCAAGGGGGTCACCACTTTTGTGGGGCAAGGCAGGCCAAAAAACTTAGGTAACAGGTGACTGACATGCTCTGCAGAAAGGGGGAGAAAAGAAGACAGAATACAGGTGGCCTATAAGTCAGTGATGGCAAACCTTGGTACTCCAGCTGTCCCTGAACTTCAATTCCCAGAATCCCTGATCAGGAGTGCTGATTTCGGCTTCTGGGAATTGAAGTCCAAGAACACATGGAGTGCCAAGGTTTGCCATCACTGACCTATAGGGTGTCAAAGGGCGCCCCATAAATTAATTGGGAATTAGAATGGAAGGAAAACCAATAGTGTACTGGGACTATGGGAGAAACGAGAGAAGACGAAGAAAGGGTCTTATTTTGCTGTTCAGTCGCACAGTCGATTCCGACCCTCTGCGACCCCATGGACCACTGTCCGCCAGGCACTTCTGTCCTCCACCATCCTCCTCAGCCCACCCAGCTCTGTGCCCATTGTGTCTACAATACCATCTAGCCATCTCATTTTGGGCCGCCCCCTTCTTCTTTTGCCCTCCACCTTTCTCAGCATCAAGGATTTCTCAAGCGAATCCTCTCTTCTCATTTGATGTCCAAAGTACTTTAGCTTCATATTTACTATTTGACCTTCTAAGGAGCAGTCAGGGTTGATTTCTTCTGAGATTGACCTATTTGTTCTCCTCGCTGTCCAGGTGACTCTCAAAACTCTCCTCCAACACCCCATTTCAAAGGCATCTATTCTTCTGCGCTCAGCTTTCCTAATGGTCCAGCTCTCACAACCATACATTACCACCAGGAATACCACTGCTTTGACTATGTGAACTTTTTGTTTTCAAGGTGATGTCTCTATTTTTACACAACACCATTTATATCTCAGTTTAATCTCCTTTAGCTGCTGGCATTTGAGGTTGGGTGGGAAGGGCTGGGGATCCCCTGCTACAGTTCATAGAAGGACACGGGAATTTCTGAAAATGAATTCTACCCCCTTGAATAAAACAGCCATCCCAGGATGGTGCAGGATGAAGCCACGACTGATAAAGGAGACCCAGGCTGCTATAAGCAAGCAGCGTTGAGACAGTCAAAGGAGAGGAGGCGGCAAGCAGGCAAATACGGTCACTTTTTCCACTTGTGATTCCCCACTGAGAAAGCTGCCTTTGTGCATAACCACAAACACTAGGTCCAAACAAAGGGGAGGGAAAGGCATTCGTGCTGTGAGGATTGTCATCCCAGCACAGTGGAGGGATATCCTCTGGTGTCAGGATCCTCCTCTGGTGTCAGGCCATCTGCTCACATGCACTGAAGGCTCTCGTGAGATCCCTGGGTTCAGTTCACACCCCAAACCCTCCATCACACCTGGAGTCTTGCAAGGAGGCTTACAAGGGGGTCACTTCTTCCCAAGCTGAGCCTTGGCGTGACTGATCTTGGCAGCCAGTGTAGCATCGGTGCATTTCGACAGGACAAGGTTCATCTCGCCATCGTTCTTGCGTTCGATGGCAGCATCAGCCGCTTGGCTCAGGTCCCTGACGGGGAAACAGGGCAAGGGGAAGGAAAATGAAAATACAGCAAGAGCAGGGGAAATGGTATTCCACATTTTATGGATTGCATCGCTGCAGCACTCTATCCATCTTTATTATTGTCCAGCACAGTACAACAAAAATAACAAAAGTTGAAATATATCAAAGACAGAAGTTAAAAGGAGGGTACTTAAAATATATTTTAAAAAAGGGGGTTTCTAATCAGTTAAGTAGTAGTAGTAAAATTAGTATTTAAGATTAATAGTGTTACAACTATTACTAAGCCTATGACAGTGATGGCAAACCTTTTAGAGACCGAGTGCCCAAGCAGAGGGGCAGGTGGAAGTCTGTGCTGGGCGGAGGAAGGAAGCGCTCCCATTGGGCTGCTGGGCAGAGGGGCGGGGTAAACTCTGTGCTGAGGGAGGGAGGAAGCACTCCCATTGGGCTGCTGGGCAGAGAGGCGGGGTAAACTCTGTGCTGGAATGACGGCATGTGTGCCAACAGAGAGGGTTCTGAGTGCCCCCTCTGGCACATATACCATAGGTTTGCCACCACTGGCCTAGAATGTAGTGCTAGTGGTTTGTTTAGCTGAAGGACCTGCCAAGATTGTTCTTCTGATCTAACAAGCTGCGGAGCAGAATCTGGCGATGCTGGTGAAGGTGGGCCTTTTATCGGATGGTTTCTCTTCAGATTGCATAAATCTTTTGCTGCAGTACACTTTCCCGAGCAAAGAAGTCTGAAATCAGCTAACCTGAAGAGCGGGGATTTAGACAATTCTGCCCACTGCTAGAGCAATCCTTTCTCCCCCTCCCCTTAGGAATAATTTCCTTGGGTTTTGGGTGATGCGCATGCCTGATGTGCAACACAGGCGGGTCTGCCTCCTGGCTAATACTTTCCAAATTCATGGTTGGGCTGTGGCAGGCAACCGCTCCACAAGGACTGCCACTATTCCACACTGTCGTTTAAGGTTCCTTATTAAAAGGCGGTGCATAAGTGAACTCCAAATGCATAGTTGGATAATGACTTTGGCCACCAAATATAAGGAAAGGGGGAGGGGGGAGTAAAATACAAAGGCAAAGAAAATGACAAAGAAAGTATCAGGTCCTCTGGAACTTGTTCATGACATAACATGAAGCTGGAGAGATGGGAATCCCAAAAATTGCATGTCCATCCAGTATTCTGGTTCTAGTTGGGAGACGGTACCCACTTAGGTTCCCAAAGGGAGACAAGAAGTTTAAACAGGGTTGGTCTCACTTGAGCAGTTACAGAATCTGATTCAGAGGGAGGGGAGACAGTTTTACATCCTCCGAAGAGTCACCAGATGGCATTTTATTCTCTCTGTCTCTCCTCCTATCCATCCACCCACCCACAGTTGTTCTCCAACTCTGCTGGTTTTTATGGTTTGGGCTCATAGTTGTGGTGTGTCATCAGTTTGTCATTTGGTGCCCAGCCTTTTGGGGGACGAAAACCCCTCTGGACTTCAATGGCCCAGTCCTCAGGGGGAAGAAACCTCTGAAGCCTCACTAGCTCAGCAAAATCTGTGACAGCTTGTGCTCTGCTTCATATACTGGTATATATGAGTCCTGGTGGTGCAGTGGTTAAAACTGCTGTACTGCAGCCAAAAATGTTGAGTTCAATCCCAAATGGGTTCAAGGTTGACTCAGCCTCTTCCATCCTTTCAAGGTCGATAAAATGAGTTCCCAGCAAGTTGAGGGCAAAATGCTATTTAACCATAAATAAACCACCCAGGGAGTGCACTAAGCGCTACGGGGGACGTATATAAGTGTAACTGCATTTTGTAGGTTTAGGGCAGAGATAACTTGTCGGTCCGCCAGCCGATCACATGGTTTTTAGTGGACTGGTCACGTGGCTCCTCCCAATGAAAACAGAAGTAAAATGTGCCTTGCAATTTGTTTTGTAACGTAATGAGATAGATTTTAAGCTGCTATTTTCTCTGCTTAAACCAGGGGCCATAGTTTGGCCACTCCTGGCTTAGTGGGAAATCCATTAGCCAAGGATGGGATGGGACCATCTGGGAGAACAAGCCTGGAGGCAGATTTGCAACATGCATTTATCTCGCAACTCTCCCTCCTTTTGCCAACTTACTATCCGGAAGGCTCCTGATTTCAGAAGCTAAGCTAAGCTGGGTTGTCCTTGGTTTGGATCAGGAAGAGAGACGGGCAGGGGAGACCACCTAGGTGGCTGTCATGTGGACTTACCCCACCAGAAGGAAAGCCTTCACCTTCTGCTCGGGAGCAACACGGGAGGCAAACTTCTTGGCTTCGTGGCGGTTGTGGTGCTTCATGCAGATCTCAACAAAGGGCTGCAAGAGAGAAGAAGAAAACAAAGAGGCAGTGTTACAAGGCCAGCCACGCAAGGGAAAGCAACAGGGCGGCTACTTGAGAAGAAGGCAGACCATCTACTTAAAGGATCATCGGCTGCTGTGGAAGTCTCCCATTCTGTCATGTCATCTCACCCAACAGAGACCTATTTGCAGGGTCTGTGTGTCTGTCTGTCTGTGTCTCCCAACTGCCAAATTTAGGCCAGTAGCTGTTAAGGACCTGCTGTTTTCAATGCTTATTAAGTTTTCAAACATTGTACTGAGGCAAGAGAATGACCCTCGTCATCCTCTGAAATGAGATGAGCCTCAAGTCTCCCAGCTCAGACCCAGGAAGAGCTTTATGGCAAGAACAAACACTCTTGAGGGTACCCAAAAGCAAAACCAACTTAGAAGATGGAGGAAAGAGGAGCTCCCTGGGCAAGGAACATCATTTAAAGGAGGAAATGGCTGAGAAACAACCGCCCCTCGGTCACTCCTTTCGTGTCCCGAGCAAACCCTGGACTGCCAAAATGAAGCCACCTTCTTCACTCTGTCATTGCCCAAACGTAAGTCCTCATCAGTGCATCTTTCTGGAAGTAAAAGAATGAATGGATTCTGTCTCTCTCCACATTCACATGGCATGATGTTGCCCACCAGCAGCCCCCACTTGAACATGTTGGTCTTGCATTGAGGGACTCCAAACCACAGCCTATTCAGGGTCCTCCACATCACTTGGAATGGGAGCTGCTGGCAGAGAACAACGTGCTGTGTGTGAATGTGGAGAAACACAGAATCCAGATCATTTACTGGTCCCAACAGCTTCACAGGGGTGGCCATTTTATTTCTTGAATGTCTTGGGAGCGGTGGGGGCACATTAAATGGTGCAATGGGCCGGATAGGGACCATGGGCCTTAGGTTGGGAACCCCTGGTTTAAAGTGTGATGTGTACATGAAAGAAGAAGAGGAACCCAGCACGGCTCTATATGCAGGGGTGTGTCTCCCAACTGCCAAATTTAGGTTAAATGTTGCTAAGGACATGATGTTTTCAAACATCTTTGTACCTAAAATTGTATCCCAAAGCCAAGCTCCCCGAATTCATTCAACACAGTTAGTAACACCACTATGAAGAGTGGAGTGGAATTAAAATCTTACCACCTCTTACTACCTTAAAACCCAGAATACAGTACTGTATACCCTAAATATATGAATGGTTGTTCCTTTTGTATTACAAACGGGAACAGAGGTGTTGCCAGCTGGTAAAAATTCTTGAGGTCGTTTACATTAGGGAAAGTTTTAAATTACTTCACCTTTTTATCTTTAATTGTCCATACTTTTTGTGCTGTAATGGAGTGGGTTGGGGATGGTGGTGGGATGGCTTGTCTTTTCATTGACACATTTATTGAAACATCTCAAGGCATGAGATGCAGGTATAAATACATACAGTATGTAGGTTAGGTAAAGGTTGCCCTTGCTCGAAAGCTAGTTGTATCCAACTCTAGGGTTTAGTGCTCATCTCTATTTACAGCCAAAGAGCCAACGCAGATGTTTCTGTGGACATGTGGCAAGCATGCCTCAACATTGGAGGGTACGGAACGCTGTTCACCTCCTCATCAAAGTGGTACCTATTTATTTACTTGCAATTTCTTGCTTGTGGACTGCTAGGTTGGCAGGAGCTGGGACAGCTTCTAGTCTTCAAGTTCAGCGTCTTAACTACTTGAGACACCACAGTCCCATACAGTACATACAGATGCACAAAGAGAGTGTTTGCAGTGGAAGGGAATCAAACCAAACTGCCCAAATCCTTTCCAGCCACCTGCAAAGGTGTAATCGCAACACAAGGCCAGGAAGCTGAGACTTTCTTCCACCCTTACCAGGTATCCAATGGGGGACTTCTTTGATTTGGAGAACTTCTCCATCTCATCCCAGTCTCCTTGTTCAGCCAAGGCGTTGATCTTCAGCCACCAAAACCTGTCAAGGCAGGAAGCGCAGTAGCATCACAAAACCGGACCTTGCCAGTTGGGAGAACTCTGGACAATCAGACTGCAGGGTGGTGATCAAAGACCTTCCCCATCACATTGACTTCTGCCCACGCCTGAGTTTGAGAAGTTCCACCAGCACACCTGGGCAAGGCCTTCATTCAGCACGCCCTCCCCACCTGCCTGCCAGGTCCACCCACTGACCGTTTGTCGGGGATTTTGAAGTCACGGTAGAGCTGCTCTGCTCGCTTGTGGTTGCCATCCAAGATGAGGTTGTAGACAGTGTCGTGGAGGGAGCAGTCCAGGTATGGCTTGTCCACCTCGTCCTGCAAGCGGCGCTGGATCCGGAGCAGCTTGATCTGGTCTTCTGTGGCCTGGCAAGGGAAAAAGAGAGAAAATAGCCAGCCTTTGGAGACAGGACCAATCATGTGTGCAGCAGTGGATTTTTTTTTTTTTTGGGGGGGGGGGACTAGAGAGGACCATTGGCTAGCCTTTCAGAGGATAATCCTGGATATTTTAGTTTGAGTATTCTAGTGCAACCCCAGCATGCAGTGATCAGAGAGACAGGAAAGACTAGCCTAACCCAGGGGTCTGCAACTCTGGCTCTCCAAATGTTCTTGGACTTCAGTTCCCAGAAGCCCTGGTCAGCACGAGTCCAAGAACATCTGGAGAGCCAAAGTTGTTTTGCATTGTTTGCCTGTAATTACAATTAGAAAGGTTCTTTTCTGCCTCAGAGATCACCTGACGCTATTTGCATGTCTTAAGGCCTTTGTTTTGCTCTGGCCTTCTCTCTTGCTTTCTGCCTTGGAAGAGGAAAGATGGCCTGAGGGAAAGATGCCACAACCTGGCAGGGGGCTGAGGACTTTGCCCTGACCTCCAGGCCCCCATCAACAGCCAGAGAGGAGTTAGTCTGTGTTCTGCTTTGGTTGTTTTGTGAGGTTGTATTTTATGATTGTTACTGTACTGTTGCTGTTTTAACTGTAAGCTGCCCTGAGTCACCTCGGTGAGTGGGCAGCAATATATATCTGAACAAATAAATAAATAAATGTCCTTTTGTGCTCCTTCATCTTCAAGGCCACATTGCTGGAAGAAAGACTTTAATTCTTTCTAAACCAACTTCATCAAAACTCCTAAGCACATGTATCTTAAGACCATATTTTGTGAGTAAATGCTATTTTTCTTTCTCTTAAGTATCTAGTCCAAGTGTGTTTATTAGCTGGGCTAAAAAGAGGTGAACTAGGAGGCTTGCATTTGAACATAAAATTGCCTAAAACCTGCCTCACTTTGCTGTGTAGCTGCTACAAATAATTTAACACTTTCAAGGCAGGGCTTGAAACAGTTCCTTCTTCAGATATGTCAGCTAGGGGATTCTGGGAGATGTAGCCCACAATTTATTTATTTATTATTTATTTACATGCCGCCCTATTCACGAAGCAACTCAGGGCGGTTAACACAGCAGTAAAAACATAATGATCCCAATAAAATTCATCAATAAAATCCAACCCATACATAAAATTTAAAAGATTAAAATTTAAAAAAAATTAAAAGATTGAAAGTATTCAAATAAGCCAGCAGGTTGGGGTGCCCGTATGGCCAGTATCCCACACCTGCCCTGCCAGCCATGTCTTTACACCCTTCCCCAACCCCCCTCTGCCGAGGAGGTATCTGGTCACCCGGAACAGGGTCACTGGGCGATTATTCGCAGAGGCAATAATGGCAGTGAAATACTGACGTTTCACCAGCCCCATCGCCACTAGATAGGCTGTGAGAGCAGCTCTAGCAAGGGTTTGATCAGACTCACTCCGGGTCTTCACCCAGCGGAGCTCTTGGCGTCTCTTTGCCCGTTTGAGCTCCCTCAGCTCTTCTACGATTGAAGCCCACGAGCACGGAGAGGCTATAGTGGCACGATCACGTCCAAGGCTGCTGTTGCCTTCTCATTCAAGGGCCTCAGGCGAATCATGTTGCTGGTCCAGAGGAATACACCCCAGTTCCCTTTGGAATCAATAGGAGTGCTTCCAAGCTGTACAATTTCTTATGCATTTGCAGCAGAGGGTATTCAGGTAGATGGCTGGGCGAGTGGGTGGGTGGTCAATGGATGGGTGGATACTTCTTGGTCATACCTTGGCTGCAAACTCATTCTTGGCTTTGTAATATTCATCCACTGCATTCTGCAGGCTGGACACCCGCCCTTCGATCTGCTGGGGAAGGAAAGACATTCCCACCTGTTTAATCTCATCTTGGAAGAACTGGGTTGTTGCTCTTTGCCCAAGCTCAATACTTCCCTTTCTTTGACAGGAGGAATCATGTGCATGTGTTGGAAAGCTGGTGTTTTTCAGACCCAAAACAAAAGACTGTTTGGATGCCATGTTTCTGGCCTTGTGCAATGCAAACAGGGAGTAAATGCAGCCCTGATGATCGCTCTGCCATCCTCAGTTGAGACGTACCCCTACTGCCAGCCTCTCTAGCCACCACACCCTTCCTTGCCATTTGCCAAGAAGGCCCACCTTCTCACTGGCATAGCTAGAGCGCACGTGGAAGTTGCCAAGCTCCTGGTGATCATCGTCTTGGTTGTAGAGGTCCTTGAGGGTCTCCAGCTCCTGGTGCTTGCAGAACTAGGGGGGGATCAAAGGAGAGTAAGAATTCAAGAGCAAAGTGGCTTCTGCCTGGGATGATGGGGAATGTGCCAAACATGGCGAGAAACCATTTCAGCACTTAAAGGAACCCCGTGGAAGAAAAACACGAGGCTTACCAATTCAAGGGCTCCAGATCAATCACTGGCATTACCAACCACTGGATAACATCTTTCCAATACTACATTTACTTAATTAATTTATTTTGTATTCTATTGTTCTCTATTAAAGCTCCCGGCAGGAGTAGCATCTGGCCTTAAGGCTGAAGGCTCAAAGAAGGTGGAAAGAAAGAAAGCAAGAGAGAAAGAAAGAAAGCAAGAGAGAGAGAGAGAGATGGAGAGAGAGAGGAAGGAAGGAAGATTTGTTTGCTTGCTTGCCTGACTTCTATACCACCCATCTGACACAGTTAACATGGGTTAAAAACATAAAATATCAAATAACAATCAAATAATTCAATCAAAACAAAACAAACAGGGACAGAATAGGAAAATAATAATAATATGATGGACAATAAACCAACAACAGAAAATCAATGCAAAGGAATTCCAGTTCTATGCCACCCCATAACGCTTAGTGCCCTTTTTGGGCAGTTCAGAGATTAATTAGCATTATTGCCCCCACTCATTTTACCCCCCTCGGAAGGTTAGAATGCTGAGCCAACCTTGAGCCCTGGCCAGGATCAAAATCACAACCTTCTGTTGCAGTACAACAGTTTGACCACTACACCACCCGGACTCCTGCACCAGGGCAATACAGAAATTGTCCCAGCTGCGGCAGACATTTGAAGAAACTCATAAATAAATCTGTAAAAGTTGAAGAGCTATGAATGGAAACTACACAGATTAAGACTATGGGGTGGCCTGAGATTTCTATCTCCAACAACCTCCATAGTCTTCCCCCTCCTGGTCCTGCTATCAGAAAAGTAACTGCAGATAGTAAAGGCTTGAAAGCCAGTTGTATCAGACTCTTTTTAAGGTTCACTGCTCACCTCTGTTTACAGCTGAAGAGCCAGCACTATCTGCAGACATTTCCATGGTCATGCGGCAGGCATGACTAGACACTGGAGCATGTGGAATGCTGTTACCTTCCCTGCCAAATTGGTCCCTATTTATCTACAACAATACCCCGGATAACATTATCACGTCTTTTTTCCTCCCTGTATTTAAACTACAGGGAGAGAGAGAACTGCTTTTTTCTTTCTTTCCCTCCCTGTATGTAAACTACAGGGAGGGGGAAAGAGAGAGATGTGATTGGTTCTACAGGGAGGGAAAGAGAAAAGGAGTCTCTGCGACTGCAGTAGGGTCGGGGGAAAGGCGCTTTCCCCGACCCTACTGCAGTCGCAGAGACCACTGCGCATGGGGTGTGGATTGGGTTGTTCTACCCAAACCACCCCACACCCGCAGACCATTGCATCGGATAACGCTAAGAATCATTATCCAGAATCATTATCCAATGCAAGATTTTTCCAAAAAAACTTGCGTTGTTATCCGATTCTAGGTTATCCGGGGTATTACTGTACTTGTAATTTCTTGCTTTTGAACTGCTAGGTTGGCAGGAGCTGGGACAGAATTGGGAGCTCACTCTGTTGTGCATCGCTCAGGTCTTGAACTGCTGGTCTGCCGACCTTCCAATTGTCAAGTTCTGAATCTTAACCACTAAGCCACCACAGTCCCTTAAGTGCAGATGGTGATGTTCAAAATGATTCAGTTGCAGCTCATCCCCATGCAATGCTTAAAGGAGCCTCACTCTCACTGTCAAGACACAGCTGTTTATGGGGGAGCATCTTCTGCAACCCAATGTGACACTGAACACATCTGCATGCTGAGAGGAGCATGAAGGAAAGCGGCTTCAAGGCTGAAATCTCACCTGGCGATAGAGACTCAGCGCGACCGGTTGGTTCTGCAAGGTCATGAAGAAGGCACCGCGGTTGAGCTCATTCTTCAAGTGCAAGATGACCGTGTACACTGGATGGGACATGGAGGGAGAGGGATCAGAGAGCCTGCAATGCCAGGCATTTCCTGCTTGTGGTGGGGAAATGGGGCCACCGCAAAGAAGGCATGTCTCCTTCCACATCGCCTCACCTGTTCACAAAGGGCTGCAACAGCTGAGGCAGCTTTGCAAACACAAGGTGGAAAACAACACGGAAGCTTCAGAGATGCAACATCAAAGGCAGCAATAGCAATTACACCGATTTGCTGCTTTTTGCAAAATTTACTGAAGTCAGAGCTATGGAAAAGACATCCAAGATGATCAGATCTCCTTTACTATTTAAGTCAGTTTCGCTTCTGACTGTAAAGTTTACCTCCTTTGTTTTGGGCCTAAAAATTAATAATCCAGGCCTGTGTGCCTTCTGTAAGAGGAGTGTATCAAAAGAGAAACTCCTTTGGTGAGATGGCACCAGAATTAGAAATTCCAGAAAATTGGAAGAATTAACAGCAAATTTCCCTCTGTTTAAAGCAGAATACGGAGAATCACATTGACAAGAAAATGGATGTATCAGCTAGAAAAAACTCATTGTCAAAGAAAGGACATATTTTATGACACAGTTTAAATTCAGAGTAAAAATTATCTTCCTCAATTTTAAGGGAATCTCCAGGTAAAGGTACAAATCACCCTTCCTTAAAAGTCAGTCGTGCATTCCAGATGTGTCAAGTTTGCAATGGACCAGGGAGATTCTGGATGCAATCCAAGACATCTGGATGGCCCCAACCTACGACAGGCTTGCTGTTATCATTAAGTAAAGGTTGCCCTTGCTCGAAAGCCAATCATATCCGACTCTAGGTTCAGTGCTCATCTATAGCCAGAGCCAGCGATGTCTGCCTCTGCAGACGTTTCCGTGGACATGTGACAGGCATGACTAGACATTGGAGATCATGGAACACTGTTATCTTCCCACCAAAGTGGTACCCATTTATCTACTTGCAATTTATTGCATTCGAACTGTTAGGTTGACAGGAGCTGGGACAGAGACGGGAGCTCACTCCGTCATGCAGCGCTTGGATCTCAAACTGCTGGCCTGCCAACCTTCCAGTCATTAAGTTCAGCTTCTTAACCACTAAGCCACTGCATATCCTTGCTGTTGCCATTAGCAATAAATAAAATGCAAGGTGGATTCCTAGGCAAGAGCTCCCATTCTGCTCTCTGCAGACTGCAATGTTGCATTTAAAAACAGAGCGGCACCATGCCACCACCATATCCACGCATCTGCCTCCTCTTTACCCAAGTCGGTGTCTCCACTCTCAATGGCTTTGCTCAGTGCCAACTGGCTCCTCTTCATCTTCAGCAACAGAGGGACTTGCTTCCCGGATCGGGGCTCATACTCCAGAAGCTGCACAAAAAAAGGGGGACGAAATGGAGTTACGTTCACCAGCAGGGTTTTTCCCTTTGTTTCTTTTTTATAGCGATGGGTGGGTATCGCTTGCAAGTGTCCAGTGTTGGAGAAAATGGGCCCATGGGCACAACAGCTGCCCACTCCCTTGTGGCCACTGTGCACCATTCCCTGCCCACCTCTACTCCCTGCAATATGATCCAATGCCAGTGATAGCTAAACTTTTAAAGGCCGAGTGCCCAAACAGAGGGGCAGGGTGAAGGAAGAAGTGCTCCCGTTGGGCTGCTGGGCTGAGGGGCAGGGTGAATTCTGTGCTGGAGGGAGGGAAGAAGCACTCCCATTGGACTGCTGGGTTGAGAAGCGGGGTGAATTCTGTGCTGGGGGGAGGGAGGAAGCACTCCCATTGGGCTGCAGAGCAGAGGGGTGGGGTGAATTCTGTGCTGGGGGGAGGGAGGAAGCACTCCCATTGGGCTGCTGAGCTGAGAGAATTCTGTGCTGCAGGGAGGGAGGAAACACTCCCATTGTGCTGGTGGGCAGAGGGGCAGGGTGAATTCTGTGCTGAGGTGATGGCGAGTATGCCAACCGAGCATGGTCTGAGGGCCCCCTCTGGCATGCATGCCATAGGTTCGCCATCACTGTCCTATGCTAAGGTACAGATGCAGTTAAATACCTCACTCGCTTGCCTTCTACCTTAATAGCCAGCTCTGTCCGTCCACACTCATAGGCACGAGCAGCGATTTCTGAATACGAGATGCCAGGGGTATCGCCCAGTTTCTGGTTGATAGCCTGGGCAACTTCTTCATCTGACTTGTCTTTCTGTTGCACCTGGAAATGATTTGACACAGTAAAAAAAGAGAGATCCTCCCGGAGCCAGGCCATCGCCCAGGATAAGAGGCAGCTGTGGCCGCCAGCCCTGCCCTCTGGTCCCCGCCTGGCCGGAGGCCGAATGAGACGCCGCAGCCACAGGCTGGAGAACCTCACTGTGGCTTTTTAAGGACTCTCCCACCGCTCACCCTCAGGAAGTCTGGATCCAGCTGTGGCCGTTCGGGCGGTGGAGGTGGCTCCCGCCTGCCTAACTTCAGGCCCCACCCACCCAGAGAAGGATGAAAGGCTGCCACAATTTGGGATTAGGAGGACGCTCCGCATGGCTTTCTATTGCTTTCAATGTGTACTGCTTTTGAGATGTGTTTCGCTTTTGTAATGTATATTGCTTTTGAGCTGTAATATTGATATCTGTCGATTCTGTGAGTATGTTTTTACCGAGTAGAGTGGCATACAAATAATAATAATAATAATAATAATAATAATAATAATAATAATAATAATAATAAGAAGAAGAAGAAGAAGAAGAAGAATAGCAGACAAGATGGAATAAAGACAACCAGATGCAGGAAATTGTTCATAACGTCTTCAAGAGGGCAAAGGTCCTCAAAGGGTAAAGGTCTCCTTTGTTCGAAAGCCCTGACTCTAGGGGGCAGTGTTTATCTCCATTTACAACCAAAGAGCCAGCGCTGTCTGCATCTGTAGTCATTCCTGTGGTCATGTGGCAGGCACGACTAGATACCAGAGCGCACCGAACATTGTTGTTCCCACCAAAGTGATACCTATTGATCTACTTGCAATTTCTTGCTTTCGAACCAGGAGCTGGGACAGAGACGGGAGCTCACTCCATCGTGCAGCACTCAGGTCTCAAACTACAGACCTGCCGACCTTCCTGTCATCAAGGTCAGCATCTTAACCACTAGGGGACCGTGGCCCTGAGCCTCCTTTTCTGGAGATGTTTTAAAAGAGAATGGCAAATCAGGGTTGTTTTTCGGTGATGGTATTTTTTTTTCAATTGTCGGGTAGGACTAGATGTCCCCTGGGATCCCTTTCCAGCTATAAACTCTTGTGACTCCATAAGTTTCCAATGGCTTTTTCTCACAAGCAGGCTGTGCTACTGCCATGTGGCCTTTTGCCTTATTTGTTTTACACAGTTTAGGATAGGGTGAACTGTTTTGCCACTGACAGGCACTGGGAAAGTTATCATACTCGAAATTCCCCAGCAAACTAAAGGCACTGGCTTCCTTAATAGAGCCAATCCATCTCATACTCAGCCTTCCTCTTCTCCTACTGCTTTCAATTTTTTCCTAGTCTCGTCATCTTTTCCAATGAACTCTCTTGGAATGCCCAAATGCAATTTAAATAAATAAACAAAGGAAGCCAAACACAGCTTATATGGGATCCCAGTCATGGGCAAAAAGGAGGAGCTTTCAAGGCTTATGCCGGTAGTGACATTCTTGTTGAGTATTGTAGTGCAACCCCAGCATACAGTGGGTGTTACCACAATAACCATAGAGACAAAAAATACTAGCCTAAACTAAAGGAAGCTGTTTTAAATTGTCTGCTAATAAACCAATTGGAAAGTTTTCTGTCTTCCCATCTCTAGGGATAGTCTAAGCACTATAGGGTGGTATATTAGTGTGTCTGCTGTAATCTGACCTATCTGCATGTATTAAGGCTTTGCATGTTCTGGCATTCTCTCCCTTGGGATTTTTTATTTTTATTTTTGCTTTTCAAAATATGTCTATTTGAGCTCCTCCATTTTGCAGGCCAGATGGCAGGCCTTAAAGACTTAGACAACCTTAAGACTTCTTTCTAAAACAATCTCACTAAGAATCCTTTTTGAAAATTTTTTAGCTGTATTAGTCTGTGTTTCAGGCATATCAGAAAGTTAAAAACAAAACAAAACACTGCAGCACTTTAAAGTTTGGAATCTGCCCTGAGTCGCCCTGGCGAGTAGGGCGGAATAGAAATTTGAATAAATAAAGAAATGAATGAATAACGGCTATATTTTTAATGAGAGCTTTCATGGAGCAAGTCCACTTCAACAAACATGAAAGGCATGAGCTTATATACACCAGATACAGAGTCATAGAGCGATTAAATCAGAATGACATCATCATGCAAATTAATGCAGCTTCCCACAGCTGGCAATGGTAGATAATCTCTGGTTGTTATTCTGATCAGCTCTAAATGTCCCCTATTCAATTTTAAATGTAGGGAATTACAAAGCAAACACCTAGCATTACAATGTGGGGAATTACAATGTGTCATTCTGATTTAATCACTCTATGACTCTGTGTCTGGTGTACATAAGCTCATGCCTTGCTATTCCATTCCTATGTCTGATGAAATGGATTTGCTCCACGAAAGCTCACATTAAAAATATAGCAGTTAGTCTTTAAAGTGCTCTAGCATTTTTGGTCTTACTTTCTGATATACAAAGACTCCTGAGCACATGTATATTTCTCTGACTTAATTGTGAGTAAACAATATTTTGTTCTTTCTCTAAGCATTGAGTGTAAGTGTATTCATTGTGCTGGGCTAAACAGGGAGAACTTCCATTCAAACTAAGATCTGCCTAAAACCTGCCCCCGCGGTAATCTGCTGCGGCTCCAGACGACTTAACAACCCTCGCCCTCGGCTCCCACCTTGTAGCAAGCCCAGTGAGCCAAGATCCGGCTGATCCCCTGGAACTCAGAGAGACGGAGATATTCACAGATCTTGATGGCCACAGGGTAGAGTCTCCGCAGAACTAGCCTGGGGCAGAAAAACCAAAGAAGCAGTCAATGCCTCTGTGTTACTGACATCAGACGGGTGGGACATTCCTCATGGAGGTCAGGCCTGTGCATTCCCCACATAGAGCCTCCCTCTGCAGGAGCAGTCTAGCTTTAGCTGCCAGAATGTCTGCAACTGACATCATCAGACCCATGCTGCCTGTTGGGCTGAAGTCAACCACCCCAACTTCTCCCTCTTCTTTACACCCAACTTCCCCGTAAAGTAGCACATGAGATGTCACCTGACCGGAGACGGACCGCTCACCTGTCCAGTAAGACTTCAATGGTGAGCTGTCTGTACCTGCAGCGGCTGTTAAGGAGAAATGCCACCCCTGTGCCTTTCAAGAGGGGATGGCAGGGCTCAGTTGCCCTAAAGCAGCGGTGGCCAACCTATGGCCCGAGGGCCGGACCCAGTCCACAGCACTATTTCATGTGGCCTGCTGCCACCCTTGCCGCTACCGGAAGTGGAAGCGACACATTTACGACAGTTGTAAATCATGCCCATGCATGTGTAAACACGCCTGCCGTAAATGCACCCATAGATGTCATAAACGCGTTTACGACAGCTGCGGACACGTTTTATGGCAGTCTTTACAGCAAGAGGAACCACGTGACTGGCATGCTCAGCTGTCCGGGGGTGTGGCCTGGCCCACAGCACAAAAAGGTCGGGAACCCCTGCCCTGAGGAAACCCACTGGATGCCAGTAAGCAAACCTAGGTAGATCCAGGAAGCTCAGGAGAAAGCTTCTGGTTTCCTCAGCACAAAAGAGGCTGCAGGAGATCCAGTGGCATCGCTGACCTGCCGAAGGTGTGAGCCATCCTATCAGGGGTTTAGGTAAAAGGTCAAGGTCTCTCTTGCTCAAAGCCAGTCATATCTGACTCCAGGGGACAGTGCTCGCCTTTTGTTTACAGCCAAAGACACTGTCTGCATCTGCAAACGTTACCATGGTCATGTGACAGGCATGACTAGAAGCTGGAGTGCTCAGAATGCTGTTACCTTTCCCACCAAAGCATTACCTATTTATCTACTTGCAATTTCTTGCTTTCAAACGTTTAGGTTGGCAGGAGCTGGGACAGACGACGGGAGCACAGAACTCTGGTCTCGAACTGCTGACCTTCCGGTCAACAAGCGCCATGTTTTAACCACTAAGCCATTAAGGCTGGTGAAAATGCAATCCCATACATTGCTTTGAGTTGCCATTGAAATAACTGCCTAAGGATGATGAGCCAAGGGCGGACAAGGCGGAGTGGCTTCCCAGTGGACTTTTGCAGCACAGCCGTTGTCTGCGTTTGCATTTGCACAAAAGGATACTGGTCAAAGCTGAGCGGGATCCCAATCTGGTAATCCCGAATGGCATTGAGAACCCGAAGGTCCCGGCATGTCTGCACGAAGCTCTCCGGTGAGAACTTGTCCACGAAGCATTTCCCAAAGGATGCAGCCTACGGGAGAGGAGGAAAGAGACGGATTCAAAACACCAACTTCTTGTCCTTAAGGAAGCAAGATTGGCTGGAAAGTGCAACTGCAAACTCTCTGGAAACATCTCCGTTGTTTGCACAAGACTGCCAGGTGTAGGGTCTGGAAGGAGGAAGACCCAAAGCATTGGCTTATGCAAACAAATAGAGCCTACCCGGGACCGCATTCTTGGCCGTTCACAGCCGCCCTTTGCTTTTCCCAAGCCCAAGGGCTCAGCCACCAGAGAGGTTTGCCCTCCCAAATGCAACCACCTCCAGGACTTGCCCCTCTGGCCCTTACCCGGAGAAGAGATTTCTGGATTTCTGGCTCCTGTTCGTAGCTGGCCGCCTCGATGCACTGTCGGACGGCTTCCGGGAGTAGTTTTTGGTCCTTGATCTCTCGCAGGTATTCATCGGCCTTCTGGCTCCCTTTCTGGAGAGGATGGAACAGGCTTTCATGTCAAAGCTGCAAATCCTTCCGGGAAGACCCTGCATTTTAATGCCCTGCCCTGTTTTTATTATTATTATTATTTATTGCATTTGCTACCCTGCCCCAATCGGGTAAACCCGACTCTGAGCGGCTTACATCAAGGTTAAAACATAGGATAATCTATACTAATGCTATTTATAATTAAAACTTAATGTTTAACACTAAAAATCATAAAAAGTTAAAACAGTGTACAAGCTGCACACAAATTATATAAAAATTCCGACCCAAAAAGGTGGCTGTCCATTAAGTAAGCCACCCAGCATGAGAGTCCACATTCCTGGGTCCCCATGCTTGTCCTGCCAGCCAGGTTTTTAAGCCCTTCCGGAAGGGCAGGAGCTCTGTCTGAAGGCGCAGCTCAGTGGGCAGGAGGTTCCAAAGGGTTGGGGCGGACACGGAGAAGGCTCTCTTCCTAGTGCAGGCGAGGTGTGCCTCTCTCGCCGATGGAATAACAAGGGAGCCTCTCCGATCCGCCCTGGTGGGACGGACAGATGTTCTTAGGGTGGCGCGGTCTCTTAGGTATCCTGGCCCACTACCATATAGGGCTTTAAAGGTAATAACCAGCACCTTGAATTGCACCCGGAGACATACTGGCAACCAATGCAGCTCCCGGAGCAGCGGTGAGGCATGAGCATAACGCCCACACCCCATCACTACCTGGGCCGCCGCATTTTGGACCAGCTGGAGTCTCTGGATGGTCATCAGGGACAGCCCCATGTAGAGCGCATTACAGTAGTTTGCTTCCAGGCACTCTCTTCCAACAGAGCTTGAACAACAATTGGTATTTTATGATTGTTACTGTACTGTTGCTGTTTTGACTGTAAGTCACCCTGAGTCGCCTCAGCGAGTGGGCGGCAATATGAAAATGAACAAACAAACAAACAATTATGCACAAGACTGTACAGTATAAACTTTTGGATATAGGGTATAAATATATAAAGAGAAGGACTGTGGTGGTAGAGTGATTAAGATGCTGAACGTGTCGACTGGAAAGTTGGCAGGTCAGCAGTTCAAGCCCCGAGTGCTGCACAACGGAATCAGCTCCCGTCTCTGTTCCAGCTGGCCTGGACTCCCCTCTCTTTTGCCTTCCACTCCACTGCTGGCAGCCCAAACCTACGAGCACCAAACCCTCCTCCCCCCCCCATCCCCCAACTCACCTCGTACTCCTTCTGCGCCTCTAGCAGCAACGCCCCTGGGGCCATGGAGGCGATCCTGAAGATCTCCTGGCTGGCTTCTGAAACAGGAGAAAGGGAAACGTGGCCACTCTAGCCAGGGTGGGGTTCTGGAAGCCTCCGCCGTAGCTTTTCAACGAGAAGAAGCACATTTCCAAGTCCCCCGCGCAGGGAGGCGGAAGAGGCAAACTCACCTGGAATTTCATGGAGGAATTCGTGGGTGGAACGGGAAAACAGCCTCACCCCATCCAGCTCCGACACCAGGTAGGAGTCTTCCTCCAGCGGGTAGCTAGAGGTGGCGTTAAGGAAGGCCAAGATCATGCGAGGTTGGTTTCCAGAACCAGCACAAAACACAGGGATGAATGCACAAGACTTGCAGGCTCCACTTGGGGAGCTGTTAAGACCACATCTTGTAGCCTTGTTGACTAGGGGATTCTGGGCTTCGATACACATCCACATACCCTGTTTTCCCGAAAATAAGCCCTAGCGTGAGTTTTCAGGATGCTTGTAATATAAGCTCTACCTCTCCCCCCCCCATAAGCCCCAATTAAGACTGTCAGCCACTTGCACACACGACAGATGTATTGAATTATAAAATACTGTAATAATGTTAATATATAATTAAATATAAATAAATATTATTATTGATATTAATACTTAAAATAAAAGATTATATAAATTACAAATAAGTATTTGTAAATACCCAACCTGGCACTTTTGGATGAGAGGTGTCAGGAAATGAACCTATTTCCTAAGGCTTGAAATTGCCAATTTCCAAATAGGCCTCAGAAAAATCCATTTTTCTCTCTCTGAGCCTCAAGGCTGTGTAACAGCATGTTTTTCAACCATGTTTTCAGTATTTCTTATCTTTTGTAAGCTAGCCGAGAGCCGTGTTGTGTCTTTTCATAAAGGTAAACAACCATTGTTGTGAGAAAGTTTTCTCTCTTGCTTGCGGATACTTGATTGGCTAAGCTGTCCCACCTGACTGAAAATTCTCCATTTTGGAGAGAAGAAAGAGTTCGTCTCTGATTCTTCATGGATTAAGACCTGTTTTTGATTAGAGAGCTTTTGTTTCTGCATCTCAATGGGCTAGAAATCTTTAGCCTAGGAGCTATGCATTTTTGCTCCTTAAAGATGGTTACCTAGATTTACCTGTGGACTTTATTGGACTGACCTGTGCTACTGACTTTTATGCTTTATGAACCTGATCAATAAATCTTCATCATTTTTCTGAACAACGTGTCTTCATTGGACTAAAAAGGGTAAGAGCTGCCTTTCACACACACAAATCTTTGAACACGCTACCCAAATAAAAACCCCTTAAGAGCTGATAAGCAGTTGAGAGTTGTATCTCTATTCTAATTAGCCGTCCAGCTCGCCCTGTGTAGGTTTGTTTTGGTTTCCAGGGGTTTACCAGAAGTGTGGGGGCCGGCTGGATTGTGACATGGAGGCAGCGGTGGCACGTTGCGCCTCTTGAAGACGTTTTTTTTGTGTGTGTGTGTGCATGCTAATCTCTGCCCAGCAAGAAGAAGCAGCCTTCGTTTATTTTGGCTGAAAGCCTGCGTGTGTGCAGCAGAAGCTGAGAAACTGCATCCTTGGAATGTATTTTCCTGAGATAAAGTGCTGAAAGGAAAGCAACTGATTGCTGTTTTGAGTTTTGAGTCGGATTCTCAAACTCCCAGGGCTGAGGGCCGTTTCCAGTGCTGGCAAGACTGAGACGTCTTCCAAGCCTACAAGATGGAAGGTAAGCCAGTGGCTGATGAATGTACCCCCTCACCACAGTTAGCACCCCAAGACAGACTCCATTCCAGATGGGATCTTGGAGAAGGTGCCCAGATGATGTTTAGCCAAAAGGAAGGGCCCAGGGTGGGTGAAGCTTGTCCAAATGACTTCTGAGACTTCCCCAGACGCCCAGCAAGCCCCAAGCCCTAAATAAGACTCTTTTGTGTTGAATTGGAGTCAAAACTCCACAGAGTGCCTATTTTCACTCAGAAGCAGTTCTTTGAAGTTAATTTTCCCCCAAAGCCAAGAAGAAGGAGTGGAACCCTTCAGATAAGACTTATTTTCCTGCATTGAAGTTCCTAGTTGCTGATTACATGTGCTGTTTGGTCTTTGAAGACCTGGAGAAGTTGCAAATTGCCTCATTGTGTTTGAGATACCAGCTTAAAGGTGGAAGAGCTCCAACGGACTCCTCCACGTGTCCAAGGAAGAAATGTTTTGCTAGAGTGTGTGTGCCAGAGCCACCACTCTGAAAAGTGTTATCTACAGGCTGTTACACTACGCTGTTTTGGTCAGCTAGTGGGAAGTGGGAAATAATTGCCGGATGCAGTGTTTCCCTGAGTTTTACTACCCTTCGAGAAAGCCAAGAGCTGAAGAGGGGAGTAGTCCGTAAAGATGGCTGTGGGAAGCCCAACTAGCGGTTTCAGCAATAGCAGAGGCCAGATCCAGATCCAGATTCCCGACGTACTGAGGAGAGTGAATGGAATTCTGCGCGCTCTTGAGTTGAGAAGCTAGTCAAGCCATCAATTCTGTTGCCTGTTTAGTTCCCAACCTCACAGGGATGAGGATGCGGGGTTGTTTGATTAATTCCTTTGGACTGTGTTCTGATAAATACCTTAAAGGTTGTTTCTTGAGTTTGTTTACTAGGAGATGCACATGTTCCTGACGTCTGAAAGAAGAGCTGATAACGGAACTCTGAGTGGACTTTGTTCAACTGGCTGTTTAATTGTTTGCAGGTGCAACATCGAAGAAGACGAAGAAGGGGGGAAATGTTATTGTTTCTTGCTAATCATCTGTTTATTTTTCCAGAGGCTCGTACAAGCGGCCTCTGTGACATGTGTGGTGTTACTGACCTGTTTTCTGATTTAAAGGTTGTTCTGTTTGGGCAAAATGTGTTTTGGAAAGGGAAAACCTTTGGTACCTGAAAATGCCCAAGTCTTTTGTTCCAGCAAGGTTTTATACCTGAGTTTGCTTGCAATGCAGAATGTAACTTATGTAACGTGTACCTCCAGTAACTAAAACTGGAAGAAGCTTTAACGCTTGATATCCTACATATATAAGGGATAGCTTGTTTGCTCAATTGCTTTGCTCACATTAGTAAATAATGCCTTTTGGTAAAGTCAAACCCCCGGTTTGCCTTTCCAGAAAGGAGGGCGTGTCAGGAAATGAACCTATTTCCTAAGGCTTGAAATTGCCAATTTCCAAATAGGCCTCAGAAAAATCCATTTTTCTCTCTCTGAGCCTCAAGGCTGTGTAACAGCATGTTTTTCAACCATGTTTTCAGTATTTCTTATCTTTTGTAAGCTAGCCGAGAGCCGTGTTGTGTCTTTTCATAAAGGTAAACAACCATTGTTGTGAGAAAGTTTTCTCTCTTGCTTGCGGATACTTGATTGGCTAAGCTGTCCCACCTGACTGAAAATTCTCCATTTTGGAGAGAAGAAAGAGTTCGTCTCTGATTCTTCATGGATTAAGACCTGTTTTTGATTAGAGAGCTTTTGTTTCTGCATCTCAATGGGCTAGAAATCTTTAGCCTAGGAGCTATGCATTTTTGCTCCTTAAAGATGGTTACCTAGATTTACCTGTGGACTTTATTGGACTGACCTGTGCTACTGACTTTTATGCTTTATGAACCTGATCAATAAATCTTCATCATTTTTCTGAACAACGTGTCTTCATTGGACTAAAAAGGGTAAGAGCTGCCTTTCACACACACAAATCTTTGAACACGCTACCCAAATAAAAACCCCTTAAGAGCTGATAAGCAGTTGAGAGTTGTATCTCTATTCTAATTAGCCGTCCAGCTCGCCCTGTGTAGGTTTGTTTTGGTTTCCAGGGGTTTACCAGAAGTGTGGGGGCCGGCTGGATCGTGACAAGAGGTAAACACCGATGAGAACAGATGAACTCGGGACTTATTGCTGAATGACCAATTGGAGTACAGACACAACGCACGAATGACATGCACACTGGATAATGAACATGGTTGAGTCTAATAGGATGTGCTGACCCACCTGGGCAGGCACGGTTACCGCATGGTGGCGCTACACATAGAGTCTTGTTCAGGGATAGTCCAGGTACCAAAGTCCAAGAGGCAAGACAAGGTCTGTTTACCAGTAGACTGAGTCAGTAGTCAAATCCAAAGGGTGTCCAAGGGGGGGGGGGCCTCAGGGTTGGCAGAGTAGTCAGGGTCACGACAAGCAGGTCAGCATCACAGCAGGCAGTCTGGAGTCAAGCAGGACATCGGTCTTCACACGAGAGTGTGGCAGGCTGCAATAAGCTTGCTTATAAGCCTCCCAGCTAATCGGTATCAGCTGGGAGCCTTCTTTGGTACTTCGCTCTAGCCTGCCTGCATCTCAGGTGTAGCTGTTTCCTGGACCTCTCCCTGACTGAGGGCTGATCCCTATCAGAGCCAAGCTCCTGAACTGACAGGTCAGCTGCTGGGGAAAACAGACTTGGGCCAGGCGCAGGCTGAGATCCCTGGCTCAGGGCATCCTCGGGCTCAGGTGCAGACAGAACCGGACTGGGCAGAGGGAGCGCCCCCTGATCCAGCTCATCTTTGGAGTTGGAGGAGGGCTGGATCACAACATAGGCATCTTCATAATTCAATACGTTGTGTTGTAACCAACGTCCTTAATAAGAAATCCCCTGAAAATAAGCCCTAATGTGTCTTTTAGGAGACGGGTGGCGCAGTGGTTAAACTGCTGTACTGTAACAAAAAGGATGTGAGTTAGATCCTGATCAAGGTTGACTCAGCCTCTCTCATCCTTCCCAGGTCATTCAAATGAGTCCCCAGCATATTGGGAGTAAAATGCTAATCAACTTGAGAGGGCACTAAGCGCTTATATGGGGCAGGGATAGAAGTCTGACTGCTTTGCTCTTGCTTTTTTGGAGCAAACAATATAAGACCCGGTCTTCATTCCAGGGAAATACAGCACATGTACCCCACGTTCCACCTGTCCTCGTGGCTTCCTCCCAAGCAGTCCTTGGAAGGATACTGAATGCACTGGTCAGTGTTCCCAGCCACGAGGAGGCGACGATCCCAGGCCATCACCACGGCGCGCTGTTTGCTTCTGGACCGAGTACACCTGTCACATTAAGAGACTCCTGTAGTTAAGGGATGCTTTTGACTCCCTCCCTGGTCCAGATCCATAGCAGATGTCTGCGTTCTCCACCTACACAGGGACCCCATCCAATCCTCCCTATGGCAGTCATTCTCTCTATCCCCTCTTTGGTTGCACAGGTGTTTGTTGTATCACAAAGGCAGATTTTTGATTATATTATTATTATTTATTATTATATTTATACCCTGCCCATCTAGGAGATTTTCCTACTCTGGGCGGCTAACAACAGAAAACTCACACATTAAAAACAGTCACACGTTTTAAAAAATGTGTGTAAGATTGGGTTTCTTTGTCTTCATTCCCAAAAATGTCCCTTTGTTCCTCTGATCTTGAGAATTTGTGAGCTTGACTTCTGTAATCAGTCAGAAGCACTTTCTGCAAGCTGGTTTGTCTTTTCATGAAGTCTCCTTTGCTTTTTGCATAAAATAGGGTTTTTCTTTCTTTCTGATTACAGAAGTCAAGCTCAGAAATTCTCAAGATCAGGGGAACAAACGGACATTTTTGGGAATGAAGACAAAGAAACCCAATCTTACACACACACACACTTCCTCTCATATGGCCAGAATTTTAGCCCTGTGGAAGGAATCTCCTCGCCTGCTGAGAGGCAATTATCCACCTGCCTTTGAAAAAAGCAACCCAACCAATTCCCTACCAAAGGCCCCTTTGCACCTGGAAGAGAGGAGAGAAATCCCCAGGGACAAATGAAAGAAGACACTCACCAAGCCATCTGCCTCGGTGGAGCCCGAAATTCGCACATGAACTCGCCCAGCTTTTCCTGCAAGAATGAAACGGGAGGTTGCAGAGGCTGATGGATCAGCAAGTCAGAATCACAGAGTAGGAAAGTGTCCTTTTAGGCCACCGAATCAAACCTTCTGTGCAAGACAGGAATCCAAATCAAAGATCTGGCAGAGGGTTGTTTCCGATTCTCCCTCGAGTGCTTCCACTGTTGAAGCGCTTGCCCACCTCTCAAGGCAAATGGTTGCGCTGTTGTTGTACTGCTCTAACCGTTAAAAAGTTTTTCCTAATATTCATTCTATACCTTTAGTTTCAGCCCAATTATTACACATCTTGCACTCTGGGATGATGGAGAACAGATTCCGCCCTTCCTCTTTATGACCATCTTTCAGGTATTTGAGGAGTGCTATTACCCTATCCCTTCCGTCTCCTTTTCTCAAGGCTAAACAAGGTCCAGTTCCTGGAGCTGCAGCAGCTAAGTGGTTAAGAAGCATGCCTTGTTAGAGGGAAGGCCAGCAAGTCGGCTGTTCAAGACCCAGGTAATGCATGATGGATTGACCACCCATCTCTGGTCCAGTTCTTGTGGACATGAAAGGAACCTCATTTGGGCATTCCCTGAACAGAGTTTCTTCTGCAAAACCTTGCAACCCAGAATAATTTCTGACACAAAATTATTATGTTCATTATGTCCAGCTCCTTCAGTGTTTCATCCTAGGGTTTGGTTTCCAGTCCTCTAATCATCCTTCTTGCCCTTCTGTGTACCTGCTTTAATTTGTTTGCATCTTTCTTAAAAGTGTGGTGCCCAGAATTGGACACAGGACTCCTCGACATGGGGTCTAACTAGTGCCGAAGAGATGGGGATCCTTAGACCTCTTGGCTAGGACTGATGGTAACTGAAGCCCAACCCATCTGGAAGGCATGTGCTTGGGGGCAACTGATCGTATATATGGGAGCCTCGTTTTTTGAAGCCGGTGAAAAAGGGACAGGAATTAGGAGCTTACGCAAACCTACAATGTGGGCATTCCCAATACAGTAATACACCAGATAACGTTATGACTTGGTTCCACAAGTCATGACGTTATCCGATTTTTAGCGTTGCCCGATGCATGCATCGAAAAACACTAAAAAAAAAAAAGCCCTGACTTCAGGGACAAACCACTTTAAAGGCAGGGAGGGAAAGAAAGAGACCTCCCTGCCTTTAAAGCCACCCCCCACCTGCAGCAGTCTCTGTGACTGCAGTAGGGTCAGGGTAAAGCACCCGCCTTTCCCCCGACCCTACTGCAGTCACAGAGACTCCTTGTCTCTTTCCCTCCCTGTATTTAAACTACAGGGAAGGGGGAAAGAGAGAGATGTGATTGATTCTCTAGAGAACCAATCACGTATCTCTCTTTCCCCCTCCCTGTAGTTTACATACAGGGAGGGAAAGAAAGACACGAGCAGTTCTCTCTCTCCCTGTAGTTTAAATACAGGGAGGAAAAAAGACATGATCGCTGCAGCGTTTGATCACTCTAAGAAAGGAGTGTGACCCACTGGTCTTTCCAAGGGGAATTCAGACAAGCTTTCCCAGACTAGAGGGACTGCGGTAGCTTAACGGTTAAGACACCGAATGTAGGCAGTTGTCTAAGTGGCAACTCAAAGCAATGGTGGCTTAGTGGTTAAGATGCTGAACTTGATGAGTGGAAAGTTGGCAGGTCAGCAGTTCAAGACCCAAGTGCTGCACTCGAATGAGCTCCCATCATCTATCCAAGCTCCTGCCAACCTAGCAGTATGAAAGCAAGATACTGCAAATAGATAAAGAGGTACCACTTTGGCAGGAAAGGTAACATTTTGTGTGCTCTAGCTTTGTCATGCCTGCTGTATGACCATGAAATCATTTGCAGATGTAGATAGCACTGGGTTTTTGGTTGTAAATGGACATAAGCACTGCACAACCAACTTTTGAGCAAGGGAGACCTTTACTTCCCCGACTAGGCCTGGAATGACTTTTGCAGAGCAGAGAACTGCAGGCGTGAAATTCACCCTGTTTTCAAGCAGAAAGTGAAAGTGAACCAGTTCCTCCACTTCCTGAAGATCCTGATAGTAGCTCAGTTCCAGCTCCACCAACTCACCTTTAAGTGGGACTTCCCTGTCCAGATATAGCCCGTATCAGTGAAGAGTGCCAGGTAGCGGTAGTTGAAAGAGACAGCCATCCGCAGGTAGGAGCCAGATTGAGGGCTCAGTCCAGGTAACGTCTATACGGATAGCAGGGAGACAAAACAGCCATATGGTTCAAATGATTTAATGATTAACTTGCAGACCTGAGAAACAAAGACTGACTTTTTTCTTCAGCTCAGCCCTCAGGTACAACCGCATCTGCTCAGGCCCACAAGACAGAGATGCCAAGCTCAAGGAGCTACAAAATGAATTTCTCCGACTACAATACCCACCCAATCCGGTTAAAAAACAAATCAACTGGGCAAAGCGAATACCCAGAAACAACCTACTGCGAGACAAGCCCAGAAGAAAAAGCAATAGAAAAACCTCTGGTTGTCGCTTCCAGCCACATCTACAACCTCACACACACACATAATAAAAGACCTCCAACTCATCCTGGACCAGAACACTTCACTCTCCCAAGCCCTTGGTGGGACACCTTTACTTGCTTACCCACAATCCCACAATCCCAAGTAACTGCTGACACACAACAGACAATGGAACAGTGAAACAGAGATGGGAGCTAAACCCAGCTAAGAACCCAGATCTCAGCTACGCCCTCACATTTACTTGGCCGACAGTATTACTGGACCCAACAACGCAACACACAAAATCAAGAGCACTTTTACTTGTTCTTCTGCTCAAGTGATTTGTGCCATCTCTTGCCAAACATGCCCTTCTGCACTCTACATAGGACAAACAGGACAACTGCTACACAAAAGTAGAAAATGGCTGAAATCCTCTTGTTTGAATTATACCAGCAAAAGAAGGACAACATCACCTGTAGGGATTTTTTTTCCAGTAATTAAAGACTTCCTCTTCATCTCCCATGTCTTCTCCACTTCATGAATTAATCTATTTCATTGTGCTGGAACCAGGGGAGCTGCAGGACCCAAGGAGGAAGTCTTTAATTACAAAAAAAATCTCTGCCCACAGTTGATATTATCTAACTTTCTGTAGCAGTTACTAAGAATTCATTCTTTCATTCTCTGTGTCTTCATCCAGGTGGCATTGACTACCAACTCTACCTGTCACGAATTTGGCATCTGTGACCCTGTAGCTTGCTAGTATAGTTGGTATCTCTTCTAATCACTCATTCCTTCTACCAACCACCTTGTCATAAAGGATAAATATTACAACAGCATGCCTCTAAAGAACAGAAAGACTTTCTTTGCAAAGGAGGGTGTTGTTTTTTAGCTTGGTGGGATGCAGGTTATATGGCAGTGTTTGGTGAGGCTTAGGAGACCAAAGACTGAGAACCACTGGTGTAGACTCCATCCTTCCCTTGCCCTGAGGGCTTGGGGACTAGCAAACTCAATTGGTTTTCAGACAAAGCTTATTAAATGACTAATCAACTATCTAAGCACGTCTCAAAATGTTCCCTTCCATCAATTTTTAATTAAAAGAGGTCTCAGCCAAAATTTCCTCAATACTGGCGAAGAGGAAAACAGATCAAAGCTTTGCTTTGGTACTGATCAGAGCTTTGAAATTGGCTACTGGGTCCAACAATTGGAATCCAAAAGCCATACTTTTGCAAGTTTCAGAGGAGCAGGATTGAATCTCCACCCATGGAAGGAGGAGGCCTCATCAGAACAAATGGATCAGACCAAGGCCCACCCCCAGGATCCATCACACACCACTGGAATGCAGCTTGTGTTGTCCAGAAGGTACAAGTCTTGGCCCACAGCAAGCAGGATGATGGTCACTCTGTCTTGGCACAGGACGGTCCAACAGGAAGGGGTTTTTTGAAGACCTGGGAAACGGAGGCGACAGAAGAGACAGATTTTAAAAAAAGGGGGGGGGAATTCTGCAAAAGGAAATTTAGGACTATGCATGAATTCCAGCAGTTCAGTCAGCAGGACTGGGAACTTCAGCGCTTCCCACCCAAAATAAATGATTTGGTTGAGAGGAAGCCATCTGACTTAACACTTCTTCTTCTTCAAGTGCTGTATCCATTCCAGATTTTGGCTATCATCATGGCAGTAGTCTTCCTGTTCTTAACTCCCGGGAACAATTCTTCCAAGGACCTTCCATGCCAGTCTCTCAGGTTCTTTAACCATGAAGTCATTGCAGAGCGAGTTGGAGTATTCTATACTATACTTTAACACATCTTACAGGCATGGATTTCACATGCCTCCAAGCAGAACATGCAATGGAGTGGGCAATAAGGACTCAGACTCCCCTGTGCCCGCCCCACCTCCATCTATCTGGAGATAGATCAGAGAGTAAACAAAACAAAACAAAACAAGAAGACTAAAAAAAATGTCATGGCACTTTAAAGATATGGGGTATGGAAGGTATAATGACCCCAGCACATTGGATGATCTGAGCCCCTCTTTTTTTCTACTTTTAAATTAGTAGTTGTAGCATCTGGCCTGTTTTTAATCTGTTTTTAATCTTTTCAGATTTTAATTTTAAATTTTAAAAGTTTTAAGGTTTTTAGACGGAAGCTTCCACTTCCTAATTCTGGGCTCTACCTGCCCAGGGAAGGAAAAGACTAATGTCCTCTGGCCAGAAGGAGGAATGAATTTTAGCTGTTTGTGTTGTGTGTGTGTTGTTGTTGTTTTGTTTTTCTGATTGTAAACCGCCCTGAGTCGCCATGGCGAGTGGGCAGTGATATAAATCTAAATAAATAAATAAATAACAAAGACTAACTGCTCTATTTTAATGCTAGCTTTTGTGGATCAAGTCCATTTCATCAGCTCTAAGAGTGAGACTTCATGGCATCAATTTATACAAATCAGGTTCAGAGATATACAATGGTTGGCTAGCCTAACAGATAAGTATAAAAAACCATGTGGTTTTTACAACTGGCAATAACAGAGGATCCCTAGTTGATACTCAGACTTACTGAGAGGCTTAGCCCTACTGGGTTGCAAATAGTTAGTAGATAAATGAAAAACAAACACTGTGACCTTACACATTTGCTAACAAGTTTACCCTTCAGACCTAGCATCTATTGACAATGCTGTGTGTAAGTAAACAATGGTGTGAGTGATGATCTGAAAATGTTACCCATAATTTATAAAATCCACAACACTGTGTAAACAGAATGTGCCAATCTGTGTCTCAAACTATGCAAAGTGACGAGGCAGATTTACCTGGTACCTCAGGCAGCCGTCGAAGCTTCAAGTCAACAATATTGGTGGTCATGGTGAACCGGTGAGCTCCGGAGAGAATGGCCACCCCGGTGCCATACTCTGTGTGGAACACCTTGGCCTCTACGACCCGATTCTGCAGGACCTCCTGAAAGAAAAAAGTATATCCGAGAGTAAACAAAACAAAAAACAAAATCTTCATTGACACCAGGCCAGGATGGATGAAGCTGCTGCTCTCCATCAAGAGGAATTCAAGTGGGACCACTTGGGGACCATCTCCCTTCCCTGTGGTCTTCGGCACCCAAGCTGTTAGTCCTCAGGGTTGTCAGGTCAGTTAACCATTAGTGTTGATTCCCTGGCAGGAGGGTCTACTACTCTATTACCATCGCAGGATAACCTGGCCAGACACCCATGCCTTGTACAGGGTATGGAATTCCGAGACATTCTCTCCAAATGGGTGAACCACTTTATTTATTGTCTTTGTATGTAGTGCAAGATTGGTCCTATTCCAGTTCTTCCCCTTACAATCTCCCACTTACTCTCAGGAGACACAGGAGACACTTTCTTAGCACACAAACAAAAACCCCTGTGTGGAAAAAGCCCCCCTAAACCCTGCCTTGCCTGCAGCTGACACCCCAAAGGGCAACCACGGGCCCTCCTTCATCCCTCCAAGGTAAGGTTCGCTTACATTGCCCATGCTGAAGCACTTCTTGAAGTCACAGAAGAGGCTGTAGACCAGGACGGAACCATCTTCCTGGACGCAGAGCAGGTCTTCACTGGTTGTCCAACCAAGATGTACTGCTGGGCTGTTTTTCCACTGTTGGTTAGGACAAAAGAAAAACATGCACAGGCTTTCATCACAGAGTAGACAAAACAAAAACAAAAATGTTGTAGCACTTTCAAGCAGGGGTGCCCAAACTACAGCCCGTGAGGCAGATATGGCCCCCATGCCAATTCATCCGGCCCACGCCACCCACACTTCTCCCAGAAGCAAAACATGTCCATATGTGAATTGGTGTTGGGGGTCAGACCTGGCCCATAGGACAAACAGGACAATTGCTACACAAAAGTAGAAAATGGCTGTAAAAGAAGGACAACATCACCTGTAGGGAAAATTTTTCATTAATTAAAGACTTCCTCTTCATCTCCCATGTCTTCTCTACTTCATGAATTAATCTATTTCCTTGTGCTGGAACCAGGGGAACTGCAGGACCCAAGGAGGAAGTCTTTAATTACAAAAAAATCTCTGCCAACAGTTGATATTATCTAACTTTCTGTAACAGTTACTAAGAATTCCTTCTTTCATTCTCTGGTTTAAGCAGAGAAAATGGCAGCTTAAGCTCTATCTCATCCTGTTGCAAAACAGATTGCAAGGTGCATTTTACTTCCACTTCTGGTGGAAGGAACCACGTGAATGGCCCGCTGAACCACGTGACCAGCCCACAGCCAGAAGTTTGGGCACCTCTGCTTTAAAAAGTAACTGCTGTATTTTAATGTTAGCTTTCGTGGATCAAGTCCACTTCATCAGACATAGGAGTGATACTTTGTGGCATCAATTTTTATACATTGAATACAGAAGGACTGCGGTGGCAGTCAATCTTACCAAAGTGGAACAGCTCAAATTCATTTGCCATCACTCCCACTTCCCTCTGTTGAATCAATTTGGGACAGACTTGACCATTTTTGTAGGGGACTGATATCAATCCACAAAGACCCTGGATCTACTGGTAATAGTATATCACGGCAAATGTTTAAAAAGTGTCCTCATCTTTGAAATCTGGACCTGACATTACATCGCATCAACCCACTCACCAGAATGCTGGCCAACAGGACTCCAGAAGCAGAATAGATTTCCAGGGGGGGTCGGGAACTGGGAGATTTCTCCTTCTTGTTTTTCAGCAATGCTAGAAGAATAAAGAGAAAAATAATGTACAGGAATCTGAGTGCCCAATTGCTTCTCCTTCCTCTCTCATCAATCCCTTGTCTGTGGTTGTTTCTTTATACAATGGTGCACCAGCGATTCTATTTCCCAAGCCATCATCACGCACTGCTGCAGTATGGAGTACATCCACACACGTATAACAAATTGACATCACTGTGAATGAATCCATGCATAGAGTGACAGGATGCCTCAAACCTACACCAGTTGAGAAAATACACCCGCTTGTTGGTATCGCTCCACCTAAGATCAGGAGAGATGTAGCAGTGGACGCAGTGAGAACTAAGCAAAAGAAGGACTCTTGACACCCTCCGAATGGAGATGTGCCTCAAGTCCGCTGCTTTATGGCAAGAACAAACATTCTTGAGGGAAAACAAGAGCAAAAACAAATTAGAAGATGGAGGAAGGAGCTCCTTAATGGAACCACATTAAAGGAGGAGATGGCTGAGGAACTCAACCTCCCCTATATCATTTGAAGAACCCTAAAGGTTGGAGTCCCTAAGTGTAAGACCAACAGGCTCAAGTGAGGGCTGCTGGTGGACAACAACACATGGTGTGAATGTGGAGAGCTACAGAATCCATTGGCTCATTTATTGGTTACGAATTACTGCCAGAAGCATGCTCCAATGAGGAATTAAGTCTGGCCAATGACAAAGCCAAGAAAGTGGCTTCATTTTGGCATTTTCAAGTGTGATCTGGACATAAGGTTGCCGTTATCAGGGTACATCTGACTGTGGTTAAAAAAATACCACAATCTTCAAGGAAGCTCTTTCTGTGTACCCCAACAATACTGTGGAAATACAACCATGCTAATTCTACACACAATTATCACACCTATTTTAGTGTTACAGCAGTGTGAAACAAAGTACAGAAAGACTTTTTGATATTTCTTTGCTGTTCGTTAAGACTCTCCACTGTAGTTCCCGGGGGTGTGTGTATTATTCTCCAGAAGATAATCCTAAGCCTCTACCCCAAAACTACAAAAACCACAGGATTGCAAAGGATGCAGTTACGGCAGATAAAATGGAGTTAAACAGATAGATGTGTGTCGTGCAAACACACTCGAAGCAAAGTTGGCCATATTGCACCCGGTAGGTGCACGGCCTCACCAACCAGACCCTGGGGCCAGAAGAGGAACCGCTAACCCTACAAAAGCCTCCCTCTGCCCCTTCAGCTGCCCTCCATGTACCGATGGGGCCACCGTAGGGAGCAGCTGCGATCAAACAGTCCTGGAGATCTTCCCTTAAATTCCAGCTCATGCTGTACAGATGAAGTTTCCTGGAAAAGAAGCACAAGAAGCCAAGAGGAGGGGGAAAAATCAGTAATATTCCATTGTATTTTTTTTGCTTTAAAAAAAGCTGCAGTCCTGTGGCTCTCCAGACATTGTGAGCTGTGCTCGCTAGGGATGATAGGAGCTGTACTCCAACACAGCCGGAAGGCACAATTCTGGGGCAGGGAGGAGGTTTTTACACAAAAGGCAATGGCAGGTTCTTTGGGAAAGCTTTTCCTTAACAGACTTTTGGGGTGAATTCATTGATTATGTTTTTGTTAAAACCAAAGGGATAAAGCCAGGACAAGATTATTTAACCTTTTTTTAAAATAGGGGATAAGAAGAAGAAAGGGAAAATTTGTTCAGATTATATGAATAAAATGATAATAATTTTGCGCCAGATTACTTTGGGCTGAAAGGATTTTTGCTGGAGAAACTCCACTCAGGGGATGCCCGAATGAGGCTCCTTTCATGTCCCCAAGTGTAGCCCTCGGGTATCGAAACCCGACCTTTCAGTCTCCAAGTTCAGTGTCTAAACCACTAAGCCACCCAGGGAGTTGCAAAAATGTCCAAATATTGGTGGGAGCATTTATTGATGTGTTATTACTTTCTTTCTTAATTTTAGTGTTGTTTTTTATTTGTATGTATTTTTCTTGTTGCCCCTTTTGTAATTTATGTTTTAAAAAATTAAAAAGGAAAACCTTTTCCTTTTCTTCAAAAGACAACCGAAAGGGGAAGAGAGCCAAATATGCCCTATGGCTTAGTTAGGACACCTTCCTCCTCTGGTGCCCCAATATGTGTGATGTTATTTTGACTGCGGGGTTAGGGAAGCTACTGCAATACACCTGACAAGTGGCAATGTCAGGATGGCAAAGACTGGTTGAGACCCAGGGAATACAGCCCCCTTCTTCCCAGATGGAAAAAAAATCAGAGTCTTGTGGTACCTGAAAGCTTAACCAACTTTATCTGGCTGACATTTTCACAGAGTATAGCCTTCTCCGGACAATGTATGTACACTTATGCCAAACTGCACTTTGTAGTCTTTAAGGTAGCACAATGTATGTACACTTATGCCAAACTGCACTTTGTAGTCTTTAAGGTAGCACAGAGCACTTCGTACTTTCTGCGACAGCAGACTAACGCAAAGGAGTGGCTTGTGCAAATGACTTAACACTGTTGCATGAAGAAGACTCCAAATGGCAAACCATATTTTTCGCCTGGAGGAAAACAGGATCCCTAAGGGATTGTGGTGGCTTAGTAGTTAAGACACTGAACTTGATGACTGGAAGGTCGGCAGGTCAAGACCTGAATACTGCAAGATGGAGTGAGCTCCTGTCTCTGTCCCAGCTCCTGCCAACCCAGCAATTCAAAAGCAAGAAATTGGAAGTAGGTAAATGGGTACCACTTCAGCAGGAAAAGTAAACAGCATTTCATGCACTCCGGTGTCTAGTCATGCCTGCCACATGTCCACGGAAACGTCTGCAAACACAGACAAAGCTGGCTCTTTGGCTATAAACAGAGATGAGCACTGAACTCTAGAGTCGGATATGACTGGTTTTCGAGCAAGAGCAACCTAAGGTGGCAATTGTTGATTGTAGCCAAGGTACCAAGGTGCACCCCATTGATCAGTAAGTTTATTGCACCTGTCATTTGACCACTGCAAAGTACAAGTCAAACAATAAAAACAAGAATATAACATGCACACAACAGTTAAAATTGACACAATATAATTAGTACACATTGAGGCTGAATACATAATAAGTACAACTTTCCATTTATCTGGGGCTGAGTTCCACCAACCTCAATGGGGTGGAGGAAACAGGGGGGCAAGACTACCGTGCAAGAGACCAAGTGGGAAACTACAAGTGGCTCTTCAAATCCCTGGTGGCACCTGGGTTAAACTTGTACTGTACTGCAACCAGAAGGTTATGAGTTCAATCCTGACCAGGAACTCCAAGGCTGACTCAGATGCTTCCATCCTTCCAATCAATGTCAGTAAAATGAGTACCCAGCATGTGTGTGTGTGTGTGTGGGGGGGGGGGGGGAATGGTAATTTATTTATTTATTCGAATTTCTATTCCGCCCTACTCAGTAGGTGACTCAGGGCAGATTACAAAGGGTAATGAAGAAACATGGAAAATCACAGATCATAAGAACAAGATTAAAACCTAGTTAATTTACATGACATCTGCAGTATGAAGTAATGAGATTAACTTGTGAACAGCCCAAGAGTGCACTAAGCACTATGTGCTGGTATATAAGTGAAACTGCTCTTTCTTTGCTTCTGCCACTGATGCACCCACTGGCCTTGGCTAAGCCACTCTCCTCCAACCTCAGCTTTGCAGCCCCCCACCCCACCCCCCAAATTATCAATAAAACATTTTGTGGAATGCCTGTCACATCCCCCTTAGAGACCTGTTGTTAGGGTAGGAAGGCGTGTCGGGCCTGTAAGCTTGGAAAGCTTCCTTTTTTTAAAAAAAAGCAAAGTTTGCAAAACATTATTATTATTTGGAATAGTAGCCGTGTTAGTCTGTGGTTCAGGCATATAAGAAAACAAAACTAAACAAAATAAAATAAAAAACACTGTAGCACTGTGATCTTGTGCTTGCTTGTTTGTTGCCTTGCCCACACCCCTTCTGTCGTCTTGCCCACACCCCTTCTCCCTTTGAACCCCTGAATTTGGTATATAAAGAACATGCCTGTGAGTTTCACTCTTTGTCTGATGAAGTGGACTTGATCCACGGAAAGCTAACAATAAAAATATAGCAGTTAGTCTTTAAAGTGTTACAGTGTTTTTTATTTATGACACTGAATTATATTTGTAATGCTGGATGGAATATTATCTTGCTATTATATTGTTACATTTTTTTATATTGTATGTTTCTGCCTTATTGTTGGACTCTATTGATCGATTGTATATTAATTTATGTTGTACACCGCCCTGAGTTGGTCGCACCAAGTAGGGCGGTATAGAAATCCAAAAAATAAAATAAATAAATAAATAAAATATTTTTATTTTATTTTGTTTAGTTTAGTTTTCTGATATTATTATTATTGGGGGGGATGTTGTTGTTTACGACTCCCAGGATCTGGCTTTGGGAAGGGGGGGGAGGGGGATTCCTGGCAGATGCAATGCAAGGCAAGTAAGGCTTCCAAAATTGTGTCTTGCAGGGGGGGTGCAAGAGACCCAAATGCCACCCCCTTTTCCAAACCCAGTTTTCGGCAGCAAATGAACAATGCATTGAATTTAACAAGGATTGAAAGGGGGGGTAGTTTGCAGGGGTGGGAAGGAGATTTTGTGGGGAAGGAAAGGCACAACATTTGCAGAATTTTAGGAACAGGGCAGAGGATTATGAGGATGATAACTGGGGGTGCAGCCAAAAGGGCATCCAGTCGGGGGGGGGGCCTGGGGCAAAGCCTTTTGTGGGATGGAGAAGGGGGGTCACTGACCTATAATAAGCCGCGTCCCCCAGAGGGTCCCAGTTGGCCGTGTAACAGTCCATCCTGGCGAAGGAAAAGCGCTTCTCTTCGCCCCACAACCTCTCCCTACCCGGCTGGGTCACCCCCTTTTCCCTTGCAGGGAAGCTTCCTCTCCAGGCACTTCCGCCCTCACTGCCCAAGCCAACAGGAGGAGCGAAGTACCCGTCGCCATTTTGCTTGAGGGCATAAAAGGAGCGGGTGGGTTCCGGCCAGCGAGCTCTCTGCTGACCCCTACAGGGTCGGAGGAGGAAACGGCTGCCCGGGTCCATGCAAGGCTAGGGAAACCAATGCTCTCCGCACCGCCCCCTGCTGGGTGGATTAGGCTAAACGTAGGGGGAGGGAAGCCTCGAATGGTGCTCCAGCCTACTGAGTCCCCATTCCTTTTTTTTGCAGGGATCCTGGGATGGGTAGATGCTTAAGCAGGGTGCAGTATATCAAGTTCAAGTTCAAGTTGTTTACAGTCCATGACCAGCATAACACACAAAAACATGATACCACATCCTAACTAGTCTGGACACGGGTAATAAAAGGAAACTATGGTACTATAATACTAAAAACCTACTAGGAATCGACATAAAACAGCAGGTGCCTATCTAAAAACAATATTACTAAAATCCCTCAATAATTACTAAAACCTAGTGTCATGAAAATAAAATGCAATACTAATATTTACAAGAAAAAGAGGGATAGCCTCATTACAAGGATATAAAATACTCTCTAATAGAGTTGTAGTTTACTAAAACTCAGTAATTTATGGCCAGACCGATAATGATAAGGGTGAAGAGATAACATAATAAGTAGTGTAGGTCAGCTGCTCAGTGCGGGAGCAATCTCAGTAAACTATAGAGCCACACTAGACTTCCTAGTCAGCAGCCGACGTATCCTACTAGCCTGTGCACAAAAACCCGCCACTTTGCGCGTGATAGCAATACTACTGTCCTGGAGTAGGAAGGAAGCTTGTTGGGCCGGCAATTTTCCTGGGCATTGGCGCAGCAAGGGGATTATTAATTCTGCACGGGCATCCCTATAGAATGAGCAGAAAAGGAGAACATGCTCAATCGATTCAACATCCCCATCTCCACATGGACATAATCGTTCTGAATAGGGTATCCCGTTATATCTGCCCTCAAGGACAGCTGAAGGCAGGCATCCACAGCGGGCCTGGGTGAATGCCAGCCTATGTTTTGGGAGATCTAATTCCTGCAGATAAGCTGCGGGGACAAGCTGGTACCTGATGGAAACATTGGAGAAGAAACCAGGAGACTTGGCCACATCTTCCTGCCGTTCAGTGTCCCTTATTCTCTGTTTCACTAGCTTCCTGGCTTGTTGTGCTTCCATTGCAAGCAGGGTAGCTGGACACAAGCCCAAAGAAGCCAATTTATTAAGTATAAAACATTTCCAGGAAGAGCGAAATGAATCTTGAAGTGTAAGAAACACCAAGGTGCCCTGGGAATTGTGTATTTTAAGCCAATATGAAATCATCAGCATCCAGCACCTCGCCTCTACCTTCACTAAGCCCGTCTCCAGTCTTAATCTGGCATTGGAAACGCAGCGGGGGGTCGAGAGAGCAGCTCTAAGAAACTTTGACTGAACTCTCTCCACCTGCTGATAACTGGCTAAGGGTCCTAGCTGCGCACCATATGTGAGCTGGGCAAGTGATTTGGCTTCATACAGTTTAATGGCTGCTGGTACATAACGCCCTCCCCTGCTCCAGTAGAACCTAAGGATTGCTGATGCACTCCTCTGCGCATTCTGAACTACATGGTCAATATGGGTTTTCCTAGAGCCTGAGGCATGGAAAAGAACCCCCAAATAATTAAAGCTGGGGACCTGCTGAATAGGATGCCCCTCGATTTCCCAATTGTAAAGTTTGGGTTTCCTGCCAAAGACCATGATCTTGGTTTTGGCATAATTGATAAGGACAGGTTGCACTTACCTGTAACTGTCGTTCTTCGAGTATGTTGTTTGTGAATTCACACTGATGGTTCTGCGCTTGCGCGGGAGCCATGTCGGAGCTGGAAAGCTGATTGGATAAATTTGAATGGTTAGTACCACCCACCATCTCCACCCACCCTTTGCGCCATTTCGCGCTTTCCACCTCAGTTAATATTAAAGCTGTACAGAGGATAAAGCATCTCATCCCTGCAGCAGTAAGAGGGGAAGGACGGGTGGGTTGTGTGAATTCACAAACAACATACTCGAAGAACGACAGTTACAGGTAAGTGCAACCTGTCCTTCTTCGTGTTGTTTGTGAATGCACACTGATGGGTGACTAGCAAGCTCTCTTACCTGGATGGTGGGTAGCTGGTGCTGTGGTGAGATGTGCCGCTTGGTGGAGATGTGGTCTGGTCTCAGGATACACTCAAAGGTCAGGAGGTCATCATGGCATTGAAGCGCGAAAACCTGCTGTCAAGACCGAGCGTCCCAGCCTGGAGTCGGGGATGGCTCTGGTGTCCAGTCTGTAGTGGTTGACAAAGGTGAGTGGCCTGGACCACGTTGCGGCTTTGCAGATGTCTTCCATGGGGATTCCCTCCAAGAAGGCCATGGAGGTGGCCATGGATCTGGTGGAGTGAGCCCTGACGTGGGGTGGTGGTTCCCTCGATGTCAGACGGTAGGCCAAGTAGATTGTCTCGCAGATCCATTTGGAAAGGCGTTGGGCAGAGAGCGCGTGGCCCTTGGATCTCCCGCCGTAGGCGATAAATAGTCTATTAGATTGTCTAAAATCTCTGGTACGTTGTGTGTAAAAGAGCAGTGCTCTTCGTACGTCCAAGGAGTGCCAGCTTCTTTCCTGGGTACTGGAAGGGTTGGGAAAGAAGGCAGGTAAGGTGATGACCTGGGATAGGTGGAATTCTGTGATCACCTTAGGGAGGAAGGAGAGGTCCGGGTGCATGACCACTCTGTCATGGAAAAACCTGAGGAATGGGGGATCATTCCTGAGGGCTGTCAGTTCCCCTACTCTGCGGGCTGAGGTGATGGCCACCAGGAACGCGGTCTTCCACGAGAGCAGGTGGATCTCGGCTGTTGCCATCGGCTCGAAGGGCAGCCTCATCAGAGCTTCCAAGACGGTAGACAGTGACCATTGCGGTGTGGGTATTCGTGTGGGGGGGAAAACATTCTTCAGGCCCTTGAGGAACCTCTTCATGGTGTGGTCTCGGAAGGCCGAAGAGAGGGTAGAGCGAGGTGAAGCATGGGCGACAACTGCAGCTAAGTGCACACGTATGGAGGAGTGTGCCAAGCCGGTTTCAGCCAGGTGGAGCAGGTAGTCCATCAGGTCCTCTAGGGAGGCTGTGGTCAGTTCCTTGTCCCGGTCCCTGAGGAATACGTTAAACCTCTCTATCTTGTTCTTGTAGGACTTGGATGTGGAGGGTTTCCTGCTCTGTTCCAGGATCCTGCTTATCCTGGGATTATGAGCCAAGCTGTGAGGTGGAGACTCGGTAGATCTGCGTGGGACATCTGGCCCCGTTCCATGTGGAGGAGCGACAGGTCGTCTGGGAGGGTGATCGAGTCCGTCGCTAGTTCCCTGAGCAGTGGGTACCAGTGTTGCCTGGGCCATGCTGGTGCAATTAGAATGGCTCGGGCCTTCTCCTGGCGAAGGCGGACTAGGACCCTCTGGATGAGCGGGAAAGGTGGAAAGGCGTAGAGGAGACTTCCACGCCAGGGGATCATGAAGGCGTCCCCCATGGATCCTTGTCCCGCTCCGGCTCTCGTGCAGAACAGGTTGCACTTCGCGTTGGTCTGGGACGCGAAGAGGTCCACTCGTGGTCGGGCCCATCTGTTGCACAGGAGCTCGAAGACGGATGCGTTGAGCTCCCATTCGTGAACGTCCGAGGTCTTGCGGCTGAGGCCGTCCGCTGTTGTGTTGAGTGTCCCTTGGATGTGCACTCCGATTGGTAGGACGTGGTTCTGGAGGCACCACTCCCAGAGTTGGACTGCTAGGTAGAGTAGGGATGGTGAGTGAGTCCCTCCTTGCCGGTTGAGATAGGATAGGGCTGTGGTGTTGTCCGAGGCGACCTGAACCGCCGTTCCTCGGAGGCTGGATTGGAAGGTTTTCATGGCCTTCCAAATCGCGAGTAGTTCTAGGAAGTTTATGTGGTGTGCTCGTTCCTGTTGAGTCCACTTGCCGCTTATCTCCAGGGATCCGCAGCATGCTCCCCATCTGAGTGTGCTCGCATCCGTGGAGATCTGGGTTGACGGTGTGGGAGGCAGGAAGGGTCTCCCGATGGCCACGAATTCGTGGTTGGTCCACCACTGTAGTTGCTGTTTGAGTTCGCGGGTTGGTATGAGCCGTTTGCTCGGATCGTCCAACACAGGGTTGAAGAGGTGTAGGAACCAAGACTGGAGCGATCTCATCTTTAATTTGGCGAACGGTATGACCGCCGTGGTGGAGGCCATGAGGCCTAGGAGTCTCTGTGCCGATTTGGCACTCACCGTGCGGCTTTTCTGGAACTGGTGTACCAGTGATCCGATGTGTGCTAGGCGCTGGGGAGGGGCGAATGCTCTTGCCTTCGTGGCGTCCAGGATCGCCCTGATGTAATCCATCTCCTGGGCCGGTTCCAGGCGTGATTTCTTTACATTGATCCGAAGACCGAGGTCCTCCATGGTTTTGAGGGTGAATCGCACGTCCCTCCGTGCTTGTTCTGCAGACGGCGCTGTATTCAGCCAGTCGTCTATGTAGGGAAATACCTGGATGCCCCGGGTTCGTAGGTATGCCGCTACCGGTGCCATGCATTTCGTGAAGACTCTCGGTGCGGTGGAGAGGCCGAATGGTAAACAAGTGTACTGGAAGGCTTTTTCCCCAATGCAAAATCTGAGGAATTTGCGGTGATCTTGGCGTATTGAGATGTGGAAATACGCATCCTTGAGGTCGATTACTGCAAACCAGTCTCCGGTCTTCAGGAGAGGGAGGATGGTCTGGAGCGTGACCATGCGGAACTTCGCCACTCGAATGTGTTTGTTGAGGCGACGGAGGTCCATGATGGGTCTGAGTCGTCCGTCTTTCTTGCTGACTATGAAATACCTGGAATAGAATCCGTCGCAGAGAGATGTTGGGGCGACCGGTTCTATTGCCCCCTTGAGTAGAAGTGCTGAGAGTTCTTCTTGCAGCTGGGGGGACGGGTTGGTGGTGCGAATGTGACCTAAGGTTGGCCATCTCTCGAATTCAATGGCGTAGCCAACGTCTAAGATTCGAAGTACCCACCGATCGGTAGTTATTGCGTTCCAAGTGGCTAGGAAGTTCCAGAGCGGTATGTACGGCATCGGATGGGGCGAGGGAGGATCTTCGGTTCGGAGGGAGTCAAGGTTGTTGTTTTTGCCTCCGGTCAGAGTGCTTGGTGTTCTGGCCCTGGTTCTGGAAGCACGAGCGGTTATATTGTCTGCGCGGTTTGAAGAATTGTTGCTTGGCTTGTCCTTGGGATCGAAAGGACTGGCGGTTGCAGTAGTCCTGGTTGTATCCCGAGGAGGACCTGCGTTGGTATCCGCTGGTCGAGCCAAGCCGAAGTCTGTTGGACGTTGTGATGTCCTTGTGAAGTTCGTTAAGGGCATTGTCCATGTCTTCGGCGAACAATCCCTTGCCGTCGAAAGGGAGCTCTTCGATGAGCCTCTTCGTGTCATCATGTAAGTCGGCCGATCTGAGCCATGCATGGCGACGCAGCTGTATCGCGGCCGCTACGGTCTTAGCCCCTGAGTCGCAGATGTGGCGTGCGGTTCGGAGCTGTTGTTGGCTGAGTTGGATCCCTTCCTCGGACAGGGTCTCAAACTCGGCGCGGAGATCGGGTGGCAGTCTGTCCAGGGAGGCTTCCACCTTGCCCCACAGCTTGATGTTGTAGGCTGCCATGGCTGCCTCGTAGTTAGCCGCGCGGGTAGAGAGGGATGAGGCGGCGTAGACCCTCCTTCCGATGGCGTCTAGTTTCTTTCCCTCCTTCGAGGATGGGACAGGCACGCTATGCACGGCGGTGCGGTGTTGGGTGGCCTTGACTACCCTCGAATTCGGCGTGGGGTGCGAATGGAGGAACTCACCCTCTTCCCCAAGGAGCTTGTAGATCCCATCCAGCCGATTGGAGACGACGTGGGATGAGACCGGCCTGCTCCAAACCGTCTTGGCCGAATGGACGACGGCCGGAAGGAAAGGCAGATGGACCGGAAGGATCTTCTTGGTGTCTGCCAATCCGCACACCTCGTCCACGAATGGAGCCGGCGGATGTTCTGCCCTGATGTTCAATATCGGGCCCATGGGGGTCAGGAGGGCAGTGAAGGATTTCTGATCCTCCGGCTGCAGGCGCTCCTTGGCGCCGATCTGTTCCACCGGGGACTTTTCGGCATCGACCGGAGGAAGATCATCCATGTCTTCCTCCTCGCCTTCTCCCTCGGACGAATCGTCCGAGCCTCCAGACACCCCAGCAAGGGATGGGGGTGGCAGTGAGGCCTCGGGGTCCGAGTCAGACCAGTAAGGCCTGGCTGAACTCGGTTCCTCCCCGGATACGGATGGCGGTGGCGGCGGCAGCGGTTGGGAAGCCATGGATTGGGCTCGGCGCCGTTTGGAGGCCACGGATGCGTGATCGGCCTTCCGTTTGGAGGTAGCCCGCGATGTAGGATCGGGCGGGGGTCCAATGGTGGCGAGTACCTTGTCGGTGATTTTCTCCGTCATGGCCTCCAAGAGCGGGGACAGCATCTCCAGGGTGAGGAAGGGCTGTGCGGCGGTCTCCGATCCCCGTTCATCACTTCTCCCGTCGGGAAGTAGAGATGTCCCCCGGGGAGTTGGTGCCGGGGGGGTCTCTTGGTGTGGCGGGATGCCTTCTGACTCCGCCTGGGACGCACGTGGAGGTGATGGTGGCGGTGACGTAATGGCGGCCACGAAGACTGCGGAGGCCGGGGAAGCAGAAGGAGACGGCCGGCGTACTCGAGGTGTGGGAGGTAGAGAGGAAGAGTGTTTCTTATGTTTTTTCTTCTCCTCCTTCTTCCGTTCCTCCTTGTTCTTCTTCTTTCTGAAGAGCTCGACGGTGGTGAGCTTCTTGGTGGCTGGCGGGGCCGAAGAGGACGTCTCTTGGCGGGCCTCCGTCGGGCGGCTTGGGCCTTGTGGTGCTAGGGCGGACTCCATGAGGTGGGCCTGCAGTCGGTTCCTCCGGTTCTTCAGGCAACCTTGGAGAATTTCTTACAGGCTGAGCACAAGTGCACAGGATGGTCCTCGCCCAGGCAGATCAGGCACTTAGAGTGGTTGTCGGTGCTCGGGATCTTAGCCGAACACGAAAGGCACTTTTTGAAGGCCGCCGCCGCTGCCATCCACAGTGGGGTGGCGAAGGGCTAGAAGGGGGGTGTCCCCTTCGCGGCTCTTCTAATTTCTGTCTTCTTCTTTTTTTTTTTTAAACAAAAAAAAGGGGGGTACTGGATAAACCAGAAGTGAAGGTGCCGAAAGCTATCCCGGATAAACAACCGAACAATTCGGTAGCGAGGGAAAAACGGGAGAGCTCTCGATCAGGCTCCTGCTGTAGCAGCGGAAAAACAAGAACTGAGGCGGAAAGCGCGAAATGGCGCAAAGGGCGGGTGGAGATGGTGGGTGGTACTAACCATTCAAATTTATCCAATCAGCTTTCCAGCTCCGACATGGCTCCCGCGCAAGCGCAGAACCATCAGTGTGCATTCACAAACAACACGAAGGAGAACTAGATGGTTTTCCGTGCAATAGGCAATTAATGCTCTGAGTGCCCGTCTGAGGCCTACCGGTGATCTTGCCATAATGAGGGTATCATCAGCATAAAACAGTGAATTAATATGCCTCTCTGCTAACTTTGGAGGATGGAAGTCTGGATTTGCCAAATGATTGACCAAGTCATTAATATAGAAATTAAACAGAAGTGGGGCCAATATACATCCTTGTCTCACACCTTTCTGGGTGGCAACTGCAGAGGACAAGTGACCCCATGGGGAGCAGCGCACCTTCAAAGCTGAGTTCTCATGCACCACAGAGATCAAGGCCAAAAGGCGGTGATCAATTGAGGTGGCTTTTAGTTTCTCCCACAGTTTGGTCCGTGAAATGGAATCAAAAGCAAATCTTAAGTCTATAAAGGCGGCATACAGTGAACTCGGATACTTCTCACGAAGGTGTTGTAGGATCAGGCAATTGTCCATGACTGATCTTCCTGTCCTGAACCCAGCCTGTTCCTCGGCCAAAATAGTTTCCTGGTCGACCCAGTCTTTTAGCTTCCAGTAAAGATGTCTAGTGTAGAGTTTGCTGACCACACTAAGAAGACTTATAGGTCTGTAGTTAGATGGATCATTTCTTTGTCCTTTCTTAAAAATAGGGACAATAACTGCCATCCCCCAGTTCTGGGGTACACAACCCATCCTATCTATAAAAGTAAATAGAGAAGCTAGAATGGGTGCCCACCAATTAGCGTTGTTTTTAATTAATTCTGGGGGGATACAGTCAATACCTGCTGCCTTACCAGGCTTGAGTTGGGCAATCAGATCCTTCATTTCTTTCTCTGATACTGGTGGCCAGGGGGGCAATTCCTCCCACTTAACCTCTATGGGAGCAGGGGGTTCAGTCTCACTGTATAAAGACCGAAAATGATTTTCCCATGTCTCAGGTGGAATGCTGCATTCAATATATGGTGATCTTACTGCCGAGAGGCCTGCCGTGATATGCCAAAATATTGTAGAGTGGCCTCCTTTGACTGCTTGTATGAGACGCTTCCATGTTAACTTGGTGTCCTCATTTTTTTTCTTGGCTATCAGCTTCTTATAACTCTTTTTTGCTTCCAAAAGAGCTTGTGGCAAGAGAGGATTGGGACTTTCCTTGTAAGCTTTAAATTGGGTGATCAGTCTTTGTTTGGCTAAAATGCATTCGTTGTCAAACCAGGGCTTAGACCGAGGGTTATTTCGCTGTGACCTTCTATCAGATTTGAAGGTGAGATGTTTATTCAGGTCTGCAACAAGTTCATCGTAATGAGCTAAAAGCCCTTTTGGGTCCGCCTCCGAAATAATAGCAGTGGCCCTTTGCTGGTACTGTTCAGAGTCCAGGAGTGTCTTCATCCTGCCATCCAGGGCTTGAGACCATTTCACACCACAGCCCTGTGCCCTCTGAGTTAGTTCCAAGTTATGCCTCTCTCTTAAATGCAGAAGGTAGCCAAATGACCTCAGAAGTAGACGGAGTGGAAAATGATCGCTGTCCATGCATGGAGTAACCTCAAGCCGATCTATCCACTTGAGCAGATTATTAGACACTATCATATAGTCAATGGTACTCTGTCCGGCTCTGGCCCAGTATGTAAACTCTGCTGGGGAGTCCCCTGGGGTTACCCCATTAAGGACCTGGAGATTTAATGCATGTGTCATCTGAGCCAGGCAGAAACCTGCATGGTTCGACTTCTGGTCTTTGAACATCCGATGATAGCTAGGCATGGATAGTTCAGGGGAAGGAGGACAAGTGCGGTGACGTGCATATAGCGTTGTGTCGTCTGGGCCCATTCTGGCATTAAAGTTCCCCCCAATCAGCAGGTACGCAGTAGGAAAAGCCAGTAGGAGATCAGCAATATAAACCTCAAACTTGGTCCAGCGCTCTTTAACTTGGCTCAATCTTGTCAGAGGTGGAAAATAAACACAGACCACAATATGAGTAATTTTTCCAAGGGAAATCCGGACTGTCAAAGCTAGTTGATCCAAAGAAGAGATGGTATCGGAAGTGGCCCGGAGTGAGCTTGCCACCAAAATCGCAAGCCCCCCTTTGTTCCGGCCCCTTGAGGACTCTCTAATTGCTGGCAGGGAATGGGCTGCAAATCCGTTAAGGACAATATCTGTGGTTGCCCACGTTTCCTGAATTAAAGCCACCTCAGTCCTGTTGAATTCTTCAGAGCTCTTCTCCCGCCATCCACAGACATTCCAGGTTAAGATCCTAATTTGGGGGTTATGCTGGTCAGCGTCCCATCAATTGGTGGGTACCTGGGTGCAGTATGTATAAGACCAGCCTTTGCTTATAAGAGAGCTCTACTGTCTTCCCAGGATCTCTATCTATTTATCTACAGTATCTATCTGTCTACTTTGTATCTACTTTGGACATCAAATGAGAAGAGAGGATTCACTTCAGAAAGCCTTGATGCTTGGAAGGGTTGAGGGCAAAAGAAGAAGGGGTCGGCCCAAGATGAGATGGCTAGATGGTATTGTAGAGACAATGGGCACAGAGCTGAGCGAGTTGAGGAGGAGGGTGGAGGACAGGAGTGCCTGGGGGACAGTGGTCCATGGGGTCGCAGAGGGTCAGAATCGACCGTGCGACTGAACATCAACAACAACAATCTATCTACCTATCTTTATTAGTAGGGATATTAGATAGAGATAGATATGGATGGATCTGTCTTTCTAGAATATAGATGCAGATATTATCCATCCATCTATCCAAATAGATCTAGATTGGAGGTCAGATAGTAAAGATGAAGCTAAAGTACTTTGGACATCAAATGAGAAGAGAGGATTCACTTGAAAAAGCCTTAATGTTGGGAAGGGTGCAGGGCAAAAGAAGAAGGGGGCGGCCCAAAATGAGATGGCTAGATGGTATTGTAGACACAATGAGCACAGAACTGAGCGAGCTGAGGAGGATGGTGGAGGACAGAAGTGCCTGGCGGACAGTGGTCCATGGGGTCACAAAGGGTCGGAATCGACTATGCAACTGAACAACAAAGAGGTACCCAAACTTTTCATGTGTCCGCCGTAAACGCGTTTAAAGCAGCTGCAGTTGCATTTACAGCAGTGTGGTTGTATTTACGCATGCGTGGGTGTTTTACAGCTGTTGTGAATGCACCTACTTCCACTTCCAGTAGCAATGAAGTCATGGCGGGCCACACGAAATGGTGTCATGGACCTGGTCCAGCCTGCAGGCCATAATTTGGCCACCCCAGATCTAGATCTATACTGTATATCTAAAGATAAACATGCTAAGAGCCCTGGAGGTGCAGTGGTTAAACAGCTGCACTGTAGCCAAAACATCATTCAGAATGTGAGTTCAATCCAACTCGGATCAAGGTTGACTCAGCCTCTTCCATCCTTCTCAGGGCAGTAAAATGACAAGCACTCAGCATGTTGGGGGCAAAATGCTAGTGAACCGCCCAGAGTGCACGAAGTGCTAAGGGGTGGTATATTGCATTTGCTATATAGCAGAACCCCTTCCCAAACTACACATCCCAGGACATCATAGAAGAGAGGGAGGAAATTTGGAGCAGAATCAAAAGTGGGATTAGCTGTGTAGTATAGATACGTACACTCTTGTAAGGAAAGGAAGTCCCACTTTAAGTAAAATACTTCGGATAACGTTTACCTCTGATAACGCTAAAATCGCATAACGTTAAGTAATCTGGGGAGAATTGGATCGAATAACGTTAAGGTCCTATGGGATGGATCGGATAACAACCGCTAAAGCCTGTGCGGTTACAATGTAGCTCTATGGAGCTTTAACGCTATCCAATCCATCCCATAGGATTTTAACATGCATCGGATAACACTAAAAATCAGTTAACACCAAGACTTGTGGAACCAAGTTTTAAGCATTATCCGAGGTAATACTGTATATTAATATGAATTATAGTTTTACTGTACTGTTTTGCTCCATCATGGATAACTCAAGCCTTGATTGCTTTATTTGTAGGGAAATTACCCATCTTCATTTAGGTTCAAAAGCTGCAATTCTCACCCTCCCACTGTTGTAGCTTCTTGAAGACAAGATGAAACAGCATTCCAGGGTTCAAACAGAGGTTTTATTTGTGAATGCACAATGGTTCCCAGTGAGTATTTTACTCAAAGACTGAGAACTTCGATTAAAGACAAGCTGGAGTTTTTATACATTTTCAAAACAGAGGATAGATTAACTATCATTTATGGGGGGGATTTCTTAAAATCAATAAACTTTCATAATTGATCTACTTTCTCGGTCACTGCAGTTTACGCATACCATATAGCTCTCAGAATAACCCTCATTAAGGTGATCTTGACATTTTAACTTTTAACCAGGTTATCTTGTCATCTGTTCATGATTACATAAGCCAGGCCATCACAACCATGAGTTTTTATGGTTTGCATCTCCTGTTAACCAAACAGGAATTATATCTACTAATCAATCAGCAGGACCTTTGCTTCTGCACACAAACACTGTTTTTCGTCTCGCAAGCATTTTCTAAGCTACATGTAGATTTAGTTTTTCAAAGCAGCTCTCTATTTTTAAAGATTTCTATAATAATACAATATTTTAGTTTTCCCATTTCACCACCATGTGCAAATCTCTCCTCTTCATAAAGGTCAAGGTCTCCCTTGCCTGAAAGCCAGTAGTATCGGATTCGCAGGTGTGCTGCTCATCTGTTGATAGCCAAAAAGCCAGCTCTATCTACAGCTGCACACATTTCCATGGTCATGTGGCAGGCATGACTAGACACACAGAATGCTGTTACCTTTTTCACCAAAGTGGTCCCTGCTTATCTACTTGCAATTTCTTGCTCTCAAACTGCTAGGTTGGTAGGAGCTGGGACAATGATGGGCACTCACTCTATCATGCAGCACTCGGGTCTTGAACCGCTGACCTGCCGGTTATCAAGTTCAGTGTCTCAACCACACCACTGCGGCTTAAACCCCCAAGAGGATTCTGGTCGATGCTTTGCAATTACAGATCACATTTCCTGTGCATAGAATAGGCTTGGTGTTCTGTCCCTTCATTGGTGTAGGCTTATTAATCTGGGCACACATACTTTCCCTCCCTCTGTCTTAATTCTCCACCCGTATGATGGAAAGAGGTTTCTTGGGAAGATAAGCTGAATAAAAGATAAAAACTGCAAGCTTTGCTTTATTTTGCAAAATGCCTTTATTCTTATACAGTACCAGTGTCTCGACTAGTGAAGACAGTTTGTGACAGAGATAACAAATACACATTAAAATACATTCGGTTGTAACATTCTCAGCTTAATAAACCATATTTCATGAAGTTTTCACACAGACCCTCTGGGATCAAGCTAGGTCCCTCTTTCCCTGCCTGCCATGGGAACGCCAGTGCAAACCTTGGTTATCTGTACAGTACATTCATGTTCCTGTCTGAGTGAATCAGGCCCCTGTGGCAGAGAAAAGATTAAGGCACTTATGTGGACCTCTTTGCTAGATAGATGAGCAGGACCAGGTAGGGACCAGCTGGGTAGCAAACCAGTTAAAAAGACACTGGCCAGAATCCTATTGCAATTTTACTCTAAAGTGAAATCGTATCATTCATAGGACGCAAACTGCGGCCAATTAATTAAATGTCTGATTGCCAGTCACGCAAGCAGGTCAACCAGTCGCCCAGGCAGCACTTCATTAATTAGCTGCAATTTGTCGCACACACACACCCCGACTGGTGCAGTTCTGTTCTCTTCTGAGCAAATTCTCAACAGGATTCTGGTCACCAGGATTCTGGCTAGCATTTTAACCAGAACATTGATGTTTTCCTTCCCAAAACTCCAGAAGGTGAGCTTTCCATATCCATCCATTTAATTTCCCTTATCCATTAGGAAGCATTCAGGAGAGAATTGGAAAGCAACTCTCTCTGTGTGTCAGATCTGCTTTGATTCAGATTCCTGCATTGAGCAGGTTGGAATGGATTGCCTCAGAGGGGCCCCTCTTCCAACTCAGTTACTCAAAGATTGCTGACCCTCACTTAGATTTAGACCCTCCCATGCTATGTAGCCTATCAGACAGCAAGGGATCTCCAGCAATTTCAGTCTTGGGCGAGGACTTCGGCTTCCTCTCATGTCATTTCCATGGTCTTTCAAATCTTCCATGAAAGTTCTTTGCCTTGTATTTCAAGGGCATCCTCGTTGTCATTTGGCATTAGGAGGGGTCCATCTTCTTGCCACCTGAAGGATCCTGTTTTCTCCAGACAGAAAATTTTGGCTTGCCCTTTGGAGTCTTCCTCATGCAATTCCTTCGGAGCGCCTCCTCATTGGTAATGTGGTCAAAATAATGAATCTTTAAAATTTGGCAGAGGCTCCTCTACTGGAAGACCTCAAGTCTCTGGTTGATACTTGCTGATGCCTTCCAAGTCTCACAAGATCTTGCCGATCCTAGACAGCTTTAAAAGGGAACTTGAGAGAGATTTATGGGTGGCAGGACCATCCTTGGCTTTGCACCGATTTCTAGCATAAGAAACAGTGAAGCCCTTTGCATCATTGGGTGGACAGTGCACAATGGAGCATGCCCTTGCACTCAGTCCTGCTAGTCAGCTTCTCATAAGTAGCTAACTGGTCCCCTGTGCAAACAAAACAATAGACTAGAAAGTCCTTTGGTCTCATCCAGCAATGATCTCCTTTTGTTCTTTAGCTCAGGTTGATCCTATGCATTCTCAACTAAATAATACTGAATAAAGGGGAAGTGTACTTATAGGTAAGAGGCTACCCACTGAATGTTGATTTTTGTCCCCAAGATCCTAAAAAGAAGCCCAACAGACCTGGTCGGTCTGAGTAGGCAACACAACGTCAAGTCTGAAAGTACAAGCAAGTGCACACTCAGTTACCTAGAAAGAAGTATAACATATATATACTCGGATTCAAGTCTGGCCAGGGGATCCTGCTATGGTAAAAGAGTAGACCTTACTGCCAGCAACAAAATGCCGATTGTCAGGTGGCGGTTAACTAACCTGACCGCCCTACGGACTAACAGCCTTGGTTGGTTAGGTCCACAGGGAAGGGCAATGGGTCCCCAGGTGGATTAAATGGTCCCACTTGGATCCATCTTGATGGGAGGGCGGCAGCTTCATCCATCCTGGCCAGGGCTGAGGATGACTTTGTGTGCCAAAAGGGCTCAGGACTAGAAAGTGACTCATGGAACTGAAGGACAGGTTTCACTTACCAGTAACTGTCGTTCTCCGAGTATGTTGTTTGGGGATTCACACTGATGGGTTCTGCGCCTGCGCTGAATCCGGAGCGGAGCTGGAAAGCTGATTGGATAAAGAGTTTTGAATGTGGGACCGCCCACCATGCCCAACCCCTTTAGGCGCCATTTCGCGCTCTCCCCTCAGTTTGATATTAAAGCTGCCCGCTAAGCCTAAGGCCATCTCAGGCCGGCAGCCCTGAGGGGAGGCAGGGTTGGGTTGTGTGAATCCCCAAACAACATACTCGGAGAACGACAGTTACTGGTAAGTGAAACCTGTCCTTCTCCTTCGTGTTGTTTGGGGATGCACACTGATGGGTGACTAACAAGCTCACTTACTTGGATGGTGGGCAGCCGGCGTCCTGAGATGTAGGAGAGCGCGATGGCATCATGGATGGGCGGTCATCAGCGAAGAGGATCGGAGACCAGCCGTCAGGATGGACCTGCCCCGTCTGACATCAGGGGCGGACCTTGTATCAACCCGGTAGTGGGTGATGAAGGTGGAGGACCTGGACCAAGTGGCAGCCTTGCAGATATCCTCCATCGGGATGCCCTCTAGGAATGCAGTGGAGGAAGCCAGTGTCCTGGTGGAGTGAGCCCGGACATGAGGCGGAGGTGGCAGGGATGACATCTGATAGGCCAGGTAAATGGTACCTGAGATCCATTTAGATAGTCTCTGGGCAGACAGAGGCTGTCCCTTAGTCTTGCCACCATAAGCCACAAACAGTTGTTTTGCTCTCCTGAAGGACGCAGTCCTCTGGGTGTAAAACAGCAAAGCCCTCCTGACATCCAACGAGTGCCACACTCTCTCTTGTGGAGACGAGGGATTCAGGAAGAATGCTGGAAGCGTGATGGCTTGGGCCAGGTGAAATTCAGTCAGGACCTTGGGCAGGAATGTCAGATCTGGGTGCAATACTGCCCTGTCAGGGTAGAACTTGAGAAAAGGAGGGTCAGACCGAAGGGCTGCCAGCTCCCCTGCCCGTCGGGCAGAAGTGATAGCTACAAGGAAAGCAGTCTTGTAGGAGACAAATTTAATGTCCACCGAAGCCATGGGTTCAAAGGGTGCCTTCGTGAGTGCGGTGAGCACTGTAGTGAGGGACCACTGAGGGGGTGGTATCTTCACTGGAGGATAGGCGTTGCGTAGCCCTTGAAGGAACCTTTTAACAGTTTTGTCTCTGAAGGCGGAGGACAATACTGAAGAAGGTGGGGCCTTGGCGACCACAGCAGCTAGGTGGACCTTTAATGATGAATGTGCGGATCCCAACTCGGCGAGGTGCAGGAGGTAGGACATGACATCCTGCAGGGATGCGGAGTCCACGGTGCGGTCGCTGGATGCTAGGAAGTCAGTGAAGCGACGGTACTTGGCATCGTAGGACTTCCGTGTGGAAGGTTTCCTTGACAGATCAAGGATCCGTGCTATGTTGGGCGGATAAGCCAGGCCGTCAGGTGTAGGCTCGGCAGATCGGAGTGAAGGATCCGACCGTCTTCCATGCGGAGGAGATTCGGATCGGTGGGTAGGCGGAGACGATCGCAAGCCAGGGTTTGGAGTAGTGGGAACCACGGCTGGCGCGGCCAGGACGGGGCAACCAGGATCGTCCAGGCGTTCTCCGCACGGATCCGTATCAGGACCCGTTGGATGAGAGGGATCGGTGGAAACATGTACAGCAGTTCCTGGTGCCACGGCACCATGAAGGCATCGCCCTCCGATCCGTGGCCGATCCCTGCTCGGGAGCAGTAACGGCGGCACTTGGAGTTGGTCTGTGACGCGAAAACGTCTAGGGTCGGTGTGCCCCACCGTCGGCACAGGCGGTCGAACACCGATTCGTCCAGTTCCCACTCGTGCATTGCCGTCCCTTTGCGGCTCAGGGAGTCTGCATCGGAGTTCAGGGTGCCCTGGATGTGGACACCTATGGGGAACACATGTACCTTCAGGCACCACTCCCACATCTGGACGGTCAGGTAGAGGAGGGAGAGAGACTTGGTCCCTCCTTGCCGGTTGAGATAGGCTAGTGTCGTGGTGTTGTCCGAGGCGATCTGCACCACACTGCCCGCGATCGACGGTCTGAAGGACCTCATCGCCTTCCACACCGCTAGCAGCTCGAGGAAGTTGATATGGTGGTCGGCTTCCTCGGGTGTCCATATGCCGTGAATCCGTAGTCCGCGGCAGCACGCACCCCATCCGTGGGTGCTCGCGTCGGTGGTGACTTGGATGGACGGTGCGGGAAGGGTGAAGAGTCTCCCCGCGGTCACATTCTGGTCCATTGTCCACCAGTTTAACTGGTCTCGGAGTTCGGGAGTCGGTGTGAGCCACTTCCCGAGGTTGTCGTGGGTGCCGTTGAAGGAGGAGAGGAACCACGACTGGAGGGAGCGCATCTTGAGTTTGGCGTGCGAGACCACCGCCGTGGTCGACGCCATGAGTCCTAGCAAACGGAGGGCGTCCCTCGCACGGACCCGACGTCTGCCCTGGATCCGTGCCACCACTGTGCGGATGTCGAGCAGACGTTTGGTTGGGGCGTAGGCTCTTAGAGCCAGAGAGTCTAGAACGGCTCCGATGTATTCTATTCGTTGAGTGGGGGTCAACTGGGATTTCTTGAAGTTGACCCGCAGACCGAGGCTCTGCATAAGGGCGAGGCAATGTGCAACGTCGTCCTTGGCTTTTTGTTGGGTCGGGGAGCAGATCAACCAATCGTCTATGTACGGGAACACTTGGACGCCTTGCAGTCGCAGATGAGCAGCCACCGGTGCCATGCACTTCGTGAATACCCTCGGAGCGGTGGAGAGGCCGAAGGGTAGGCATGTGTACTGGTAGATGTTGCCGCCCACCTGGAATCGGAGGAAACGACGATGTTCCCTCCTGATGGACACGTGAAAGTAGGCGTCCTTCAGGTCGATGACGGTGAACCAGTCCCCGTGGTTGATCAGCGGGAGGATGGAGTGAAGGGTTACCATCCGGAACTTCCTCGCGTCGATATGGTTGTTGAGAAGACGGAGGTCCAGGATGGGACGTGCCCCCCCGTCTTTTTTGTCCACAAGGAAGTATCGGGAGAAGAACCCTTCGTGAGACTCCGACGCTGCGACCGGCTCTATGGCGCCCTTCTCTAGGAGAGCTGTTAGTTCCTCCTGGAGCGGTGGGGATGGATCGGTGATGCGGATCCGTCCGACAGTAGGGCATCTCTCGAACTCGATCGCGTAGCCAGAGTCTAAGATGGTTAAAACCCATCGGTCTGTGGTGATGGCAGACCACGCCGATAGGTAGTCGGAAAGGGGGCGGTAGGGTAGAGTCTCGGTCACGGAAGAGTCAAACACGTTGTTTGCCCTTCCGTTCCGTACGCTTGCCAGTCTGAGGCCGTTGCTGGTAGCGTGGACGGTTGGGTTGTTGGCGCTGCCGGTAGGGCTGGTACCGGGAGTAGTCCCCTTGTCTCTGTGGCGGGCGAGGTTGATAGGATGGGCCCGCCTGAGACGTCGACGGCTGGTCCTGATGGTAACGGCCGGACCCACGGTGTGGAGGGCGGAGCTGTTTTATTGTGGCGTAGTCCCCTTTCAGCTCTCCCAAGGAGGTGTCGGTCTCCTTGGCGAAGAGGCCCTCGCCATCGAAGGGGAGCTCCTCCACGAGCCGCTTGACATCGTCCTGCAGGTTAGCCGAACGGAGCCAGGCGTGGCGACGGAGCTGGATGGCGGAGGCCAAGTTTTTTGCCTCCGACTCGGTGACGTGGCGGCCGGTGCGGATTTGCTGGAGGGAGAGGTGGTTGCCCTCCATGCAGAGTTTTTCAAAGTCCGCTTGTCGATCAGGTGGCAGCAGGGACTTGAACGACTCCGCTTGCTCCCAGAGTCGACACTGGTAGCCTCCCATGGCCGTCGCGTAGTTGGACGCACGGAAGGACAAGGAGGCATTGGCGTAGACCCTCCTGCCCAGTGCGTCCAGCTTCTTCCCCTCTTGGGTCGACGGGATGGGAGTGCTGCTGATCGGCGTCCGGTGTTGGGAGCCCTTGACCACTCGGGAGTTCGGTGCCGGGTGAATGTGCAGAAAGTTGGAATCGTCCAGCAGTCTGTACATAGAGTCCACTCTGTTGGATACGGAGTGCGAAGAAACCGGCTTCTTCCACACCTCCTTGGCCGCTTTCGCAATCTTAGGGAGCAGTCCGAGGCGGACGGGGACCAACTCCTTGCGGTCGGCCAAGCCGCAGACGACATCCTCACAGTCGTCCGGGGGAGCCTCCGCCCGAATCCCAAGGGTGGATCCGAGGCGAGTGATCAGTCCGGTGTAGGTCTTCAAATCCTCCGGCTGGGATCCGTGGACGGCGCCGATGTTGTCGTCCGGGGACTTGTCGACCGCAACCGGCGGTGGCTGATGCTGCTCCTCCTCCTGATCCGACGAGTCGGAGTCTCCTGACCGCGCCGAGACGCTGGGCGGTGGCAGGTAGACCTCGGGGTCCGAGTCCGACCAGTACGGCCTGGCGGATCTCGGATCGCTCCCCGGCAAAGGCAGCTGGTACGGAGGGAGAGAGGCCTCCGACCGCGCCTGTTCCACCCTCTGCCGCTTCGGTGCGGGGCCCTCCTCACGGAGCGGTGGTGCTTCCGTGGCTGGTGGTGAGGGCAGAGGGCGCTCCCACGGTGTCGTCTGCGGGCCGTAGAGCTCGGTGTGCAGTTTCCGCACCATCGCCTCGATGTACGGGGCGATGAGGCTCAACTGGGGCGGCGGTTCGGTAGCCGGACCAGGAACCACGGAAGGACTGCGGAGGGAGGAAGACCTGTGCGGTGGTACAGGTGGAGGAGTCTCCGGCGGCGGTGGAGGGCTGTGGGCCCTCTCCGGCGTGGCGTCCCGGGCCTCGGTCGACATCCTACCCGGCGTAGGTGGAGCTGCGACCGGGGCGGATGCTAGGGAGCGTGGCGGCGAAAGTTGAGCCGGTGCCGGGGTCGGAGGAAGAGAAGACGAAGAGCTACGGCGCTTCTTTTTCTCTTTTTTGTCTTTCTTCTTCTTCTCCTGCTCCTTCTTCCGCCTGAACAGTTCAGAGGCCGAGGGCCTGGAAGAAGAAGCGGAGGTTGAAGGAGCAGACGTGGAAGCGGCCTGCTCTGGAGCTGGGGGAGCCGGTGGTGCCAGTGCGGCCTCCATGAGGTAGGCTTGAAGGCGGTACTGGCGGTTCTTGATGGCGGCCTTCGAGAAGCCGCGACAGACTTCGCAGGTCTGGACCTGGTAACTCTCCCCGAGGCAGCGAAGACAACGCAAATCCACCGAAGTAGATGGCCGAAGAGAAAAAATTATCCCGGCCGGGAGGCCCCGACACGAGATGTTGGTCTTTTTTTTTTTTTTTTTTTTAAACGGCGGCTGAGGGCGAGCCCCAGCCACACGAGGACCAAGGGAACAAGTCCCCTAGTCCGAGAAAAATTGTAAAGTAGGAAAAATTGGAAGATTCTGAGACAATCTCAGCAAAGTACTCACAGCTTTTTTTCCAGGCTCCTGCTTGCGCAGCGGAAAAAAGCAAACTGAGGGGAGAGCGCGAAATGGCGCCTAAAGGGGTTGGGCATGGTGGGCGGTCCCACATTCAAAACTCTTTATCCAATCAGCTTTCCAGCTCCGCTCCGGATTCAGCGCAGGCGCAGAACCCATCAGTGTGCATCCCCAAACAACACGAAGGAGAATCAGTGGTACTATGGGTATCACGCTGTGATGCAGAAGGCAAATGAAAGTTTACTGAATTATATTGTTCCCAGGACAATCTTCATGGGTGATCACCATGAGGATGGCCAACATTTGGAATCAGATATGGCACAAGAATACTAATACAGTGGAACCTCATGCAACAACCGGCCCGTATAGCAACAAGATCGCATAACAATTATGTTTTGGGGGGAAATGGTGTCCCGCATGACAATTTTCCCTATAGAAAAAAAAATCGTACAACAATTATTCAATGGGAAAAACCACTTAGTGGAAAAAATCTTTGTACGATGCATCCCATAGGGAAAATCGCTATATGATGCATGCATCGTATAGCAATTTTTTCATACAACAATGAGCCCCATGGAATGGATTAAATAGTTGTATGAGGTACCACTGTACTGATAGATAAATCAGTATCCTTGCGCCTTCTTGGTGGGGCTGGGGGAGTATGAATATCATACCCAAACTAAGTTAGCAGAGCATCCATAGCAACCTAGCTATTCAAAATCCTTCCTAGGGCAAGACGTAGATGAGGTTATGGACACACCACTGTTTAGGGCAGTGATGGCAAACCTTGGCACTCAAGGTGTTCTTGGACTTCAATTCCCAGAAGCCCAAGTCCCTGTGAGTCCACACGAATGGGTTTACTGCGCGAACGCAGGAACTTGGGCTTCTGGGAATTGAAGTCCAAGAACACCTTGAGTGCCAAGGTTCGTCAACACAGGCTTAGGGCAATTTTCCAGCTCTGGGAAAGCAAAAAAGTTAAAATTCAGTTGGTCCATTTGGGAAGAACAGACCCGATGAAGAAAGGAAGACCACCTCTGTTGAAGCCCCAGTCAGAATAAGGAAAGGGAACCAGCGTTTCTCTTTGTAACCCCACAGCAATTCAGCCACAAAATGAATCCACTGAAGTAGTTGATTCCCTTGTGACAGAATTTGGTTGCCTCGGGTTCCAGCTGGAGGGTGTAGATTCGAGGTTCCAACCTGTCCGTTGTTCCCCCTGGAAGGCCTCTGTGACCACAAATGGGGAGGACTCCAAAAAAAGGATGCTATTGGTGTGTGTGTGGCCATCACTCAACAAATATCAGCTGGGATTGTGAGATCTTCTCCTACGGTGCCGTTTGTAGGGGTGGAGGTTGCGTGAGCGCTGGCTGCGCATCCCACGGGGGTAGCGGACACCCCGGGCTCTTCGGGGTGGCCGCCATGGTGGAGGAAAGGGCCCGCGTGGCACGTCAAAGGAATCCGGAGGGCAGGGAGGAAAGGGGCCATAAGCGATGTCTATGGGAAAACAAGAGAGAGAGAGAGAGAGAGAGAGAGAGAGAGAGAGAGAGAGAGATGAAAGAAATGCATTCCAGCTGACCAGCTGCGGTCAGGTAAGGTCATATTCATTGTTTGCCTGAAAAGTGGTATACAAAATAATAACACTATAGAGCGATAGATCAGGTGGCTCTGGCTCAAAGGTGAGGGAATTTCATTCGATCTGGACCTGAAACTGCTTTTCTAAACAGGAAAATTGCGACTTAAGAGCAGGCAGGCAGGGATGGGAAGTTCAAAGGCAGCTCCGATGAGAAACCCACATGTATGAAGATCTTGCTACTCTTTTAACATTTGGGTGCCATCATAGAGGGATGTTTGATCTGGCTATCAGGACATTTTTCAACATTGAGGTTTACACTTATTTACTTCCTCCTTCAACTACTCTGGGTGGTTTGCAAATATAGGTAAAGGTAAAGGCCACCCTTCTCAAAAGCCAATCGTACCCAACTCTAGGGTTCAGTGTTCACCTCCGTTTACTCTTATTTCAGCTACACTGGGTGGTTTGCAAATATTTGTTGTTGTTATTCAGTCGCACAGTTGATTCCGACCCTTTGCAACCCCATGGACCACTGTCCTCCAGGCACTTCTGTCCTCCACCATCCTCCTCTACTCGCTCAGTTCTGTGCCCATTGTCTCTACAATACTATCTAACCATCTCATTTTTGGCTGCCCCCTTCTTCTTTTGCTCTCCACCCTTCCCAGCATCAAGGCTTTCTCAAGTGAATCCTCTCTTCTCATTTGATGTCCAAAGTACTTTAGCTTCATCTTTATTATTTGACCTTCTAGGGAGCAGTCAGGGTTAATTTCTTCTAAGATTGACCTATTTGTTCTCCTCGCTATCCAGGGGAATCTCAAAACTCTCCTCCAACACCACATCTCAAAGGCCATCTATTCTTCTGCGCTCAGCTTTCCTAATGGTCCAGCTCTCACAACCATACATTGCCACTGGGAATACCATTGCTTTGACTAGACGAATTTTTGTTTGCAATGTGAAGTCTCTATTTTTGCAAATATAGCATACCATAAAATATAAACACAAAAAAAAATGCAATATGCAGTATACTTATGTATTCCTCTTTATTTATGTAACTCTTCAATGTAGTATTTTTTTAAACTTGAATCTCCCCAGTCCCTTATTCACCCCCTTCCTTTCCTCCTACGAATTCTCATTTTTGATGCCTCTGTGAATTATTTGAACATGGATGGTAACAAAACAGGCTCAGCCCATCTCGCTCCCAACCTGGGGTTTGCAAGTGATGACCTAACCTTACCTTGCGGATGTGGCCACGGGCATGGCATGCCTCCATAGCCGGCCGGAGGACCGTGGCCATGCCAGCCACTGTAGGGAGGGAAGGTTGCATTGTGGGGAACTGGCCATTGTGGGAGAGGCTGGTAGGAGTCAAAGTCATCCATGGACCAGCATCCCCATTGGTCATTGGGTAGGAAAGAACCTCCGTTGCCCACAAAGGGTGGCCGACAGCTGGGCAGGAACCTTTGCACATGTTCAGAGGCATGGATGGGTCGGTCGCTGGAGACACTGTTGGGCAGGCAGGCGGGATCAACACTGGGGTCCAGTTGTCCAGGGTCAGGCTCCTGGATATATCCAGAGCCATCCATAGGCCCATAGCGATACCCGAGTTGGAAAGGAGGTTGACTACTGAGGTCGAACTCATCAAACTCATACCTCTCACCAACATCATCACCATAGAAAGTATCCTCTTGAAAACTAGAGTCACTGGCAAAACTGGGCTGGCTCCAGTGTGCCTCCATCCCTTCTTCTAACCATTCTGAAGACACGTCACTGTAGCTTGTGTGGGCTTCAAAACTGCCACTCTGCAACAAATGAGCTTCACTGAGTGGATGGAGACCACCCGGCCAGGGCAGGGGTCCCCTGTTGTCTCCAGAGATCTCCCAGGGCCGAGGGCCATACCCGTTGCTGGCGTTCTGCAGGAAAGGTCGGTCGGAGCCAGGACTGAAGAAGTGACAGGACAGGCGTTTGGGAAAGGGATGCCGGGGGGTTGAGTGACGGGTCACCGCGTTCTTGTTCTTGGGCGCTGCTCCTGCAAAGTCAAAGAGAGAGTAGTGAAGTGATGATGGAGAAAAGAAACTGGAGAGGTGGGGTTGGTTTCAGTCTTGTGGTGTCTTCTTAAAAAGGAAGGAAGGAAATGATGGGTGGGCGGGTGGAAGGATCCAGTGATGCAATGATGGATGGAAGGAAGGACCTGATGATAGATGGAAAACACTGAAATCCCCAGGGTCTTTGACAGCCAGGAAGCAAGAAAGCACTGGGTCAGGATCTCTTATGTCCCTCTGCAGACACAAATTCAGTTTTGAGAACTGTAAAACTAAACAAATATAGATTGAAAGAAGCACGATATTGCAAATGGATTAATATAGTGGTTTCCAACGTGTAACCTGGTTAGAGATGGAACAGGTAAATAACCCAGAGCTGTCTCGCTTTTTGAAATAAGTCAAAGCTAAGTGAAAGTTAAAGTTGTCATCTCCAAGACCACCTTTAGCTACTGAACAACTACAGGAATTGAAAATGAAATTAAAAATAATTCAGCTACTCAATTTTTTTAGACAAGGATGTCAAGAAAATGGCTATTAGAAACAAAATGTTAAAGGTAACCTTGGAAGTTTGGAAGAAAGTGAAGAAGGAATTGGTACCAGATATATCCCCGAGTATAGAAATTGAAGATATTAAAACTTTTCCTATAAAAATTGATAGAAAGATGAAGGAAGTTTTTATTTAAAATGGTGTGTTAATGTTGAAGGATTGGATAAGGGTTTGTAAGGACAGGGTTAAAAAGCTGGAAATGTTTACTCAGATGAAACTGAACTGGTTTCAAATTTCAGAAAACAAAACAAAATAAACAAAATAAAATAAAAAACACTGTAGCACTTTAATGACTAACTGCTATATTTTTATTGTTAGCTTTCGTGGATCAAGTCCACTTCATCAGATTATACCTGTATATAAATGGAATAATAAATACTTAAATGAAAGTTGTTTAGAAAGGAGGAAAACATAATTTGAAGAATTGTTATTAAAATTAAGAAAGGGAGAATTGGGTATTAAGGGGATAGTTAGTAGAATATACAAGATAATAAATAAAGGAGATAAATCACAAGAAATTTTGAAAAATATTTGGGAAAAAGATTTGAATGTTAAAATTACTGAAGCAGTATGGAAGAAAAAATGGAAAAGAAGAATTATGAGAACTATGTCTGTAAGGGTTAAAGAACATAATTACAAGTTGTTATGGAGATGGTACCTGACCCGTTAGGTTGCACCAGATAGATAAGAGGACAAGCAAGATATGTTGGAGATGCAAGCAAATAACGGGAACATATAAACACATGTGGTGGAGTTGTAACGTGGTAAAAGATTTTTTGGGGAAAATAGAAGCAGAAATTTCAAGCATCATGGAGATGCAACATAAAAGTGGACAATGATAAAAAAGAGTTAATATCTGTTACGTTAACATCAGGCAGACAATTGCGAGAAATTGGAAAAATGAGGTTGTATTAAAAATTGAAGATTGGTATAAAGAAATGTGGGAATTGGCGTTAAATGATAAATTAACATGGGATTTGAATACCAGAAAAGGCATAGTTCAAGAAAATAGATTTTGGAAAACTTGGCGACCCTTTGTTGAATATACAATGAGAACGGATAAAGGTGTAAAGCCAGCACCTGATCAAATGAGTTTTTGGAAATTGTAAATGTTTGCTTTGGTATATTGCAATCTCCAGGACATTGTATGTAACACAGAGGTGGGATACTGAGATTGTTGTTAAAATAATATTGATTGATTTAGAAAAAGTTGGCAAAAGTAGTATGTAATAGAAATAACTGAATATAAACGTGAAATTTGTTTGTATAATGTCTTTTTTCCTGTTTATTTTTCTTTTATGTATTGTATGGTTAAAATTTAAAAAATAAAAATAAAAAAATAATAATTCAGCTACATATTCAATCTTAATAAGCCTTAACACGACTGGCTTTTGAGCAAGGGAGGCCTTTACCTTTATGTAACACACTGTACCATGGTGACACTCAATTCTCTGTCCTGGTAGAAGGCTGCCTCTGATCATGGCTTCAAAGCAGTGGTCAGTGGGCCGCAACAGGTTAGCACCACCACCACGGCAGGAGGGTGACAAAATTGGGTGGCCTTCGGGCGGGGGCGGGGGGGGGTAGTGAAATTGGGTGGCCACGCCCACCTCCCTGCCCTGCCCAACACAGTTGCCATTTAAAAAGTTTTATTCTGCGCAAGAATATCAGAGAGTAAACAAAACAAAAAGGCAAAAACGTTGTGGCACCTTAAAGACTCACTGCTGTATTTTAATATGAGATTTTGTGGATCAAGTCCACTGGCTCTTTGACTATAAACAGAGATGAGCACTGAACCCCAGAGTTGGTAACGACTGGCTTTCAAGCAAGGGCAACCTTTACCTAATAACAGAAGATCCCTGATTGGTATTCAAATTTGAAGTCAGGTTTTGTCCCTGCAAGTGGTTCTCCTTTGCTCAAAAGCCAGTCATATCCAAGTCTAGGGTGCAGTGCTCATCTCCATTTACAGCCAAAGAGCCAGTGCTGCCTGTGTTTGCAGATGTATACATGGCCATATGGCAGGCATGACTAGATCGCCCATGACGTAGGCTCCGCCCAAGATGTAAGTTCTGCCAGACGTAAGCTCCGCCCATGACATAGGCTCCACCCATGGTGTAGTATAAAATTTTTTGCTGCCCACCATTGCTTTAAAGCAGTGTTTCCCAATGTGGGGCCCACACCCCACAGGGGGACTTCACTTCCCAGAAGACTAAGTCAGTACACTGGGTGATCAGTGGTTTGGAGAATTGACTTAGGCTTCTGGGAACTGAAGTCCAAAAAATAAAAAATAAAATAAATAAAAAGGTTGAGAAACACTGGACTAATTGAATGTATTTACTAATAAAATAAAATAAATGCAAACATTACATGAGTATGTAGCCTCAGGCTACACAACTAAAAAGTCTTCCTTAGTTAATGACAAATAACCTTTGGACAGTAATATATCTTATATAAAAAATTGTATTTTGATTTTTAAAATTCCTCAAAAAGCATTTTATTTAAAAATCCAATTTGATTTTTAAATAATTTTTTTTTCCCAAAAAACATTGATTTTTATTCACCCGGCTTCTAATGAATGAGTCCATGACTGAATTCTTTGTTGTTTACCAGTGCATGACCTTCCGAGTGACCAGGAGTTCAGCTAGGGACTTGTAAAATTACTCCATGACAATGGCATTCCCATGTAAATATTCAACTGCTTTCCGGTCAGTGCATAGCATTCCTCGTGACCCTTTAAAAAAGGTTCTGGTCCTGCTGGTTGCCATTTGTTAACAACTCCGTGTTAGAGCAGATGCAACCTCTACAGACAGACACTCACTCACTCACCAGGATCGAGGGCTCTCTTTTCAAATTCAACCCCCCAGGCCTCAGCCACATGGGTCAGCAGGAGCTTGGTGATGGAGCGGTGGACCCAGCGGTTCCAGTGGATGCCATCATTGTGGTGGTGCTGATCCAGGAAGCGGAAGGAATAGTGGAGGTCCAGGACATCAAACTTATAGCAAGATGCCAGGCAGGCACTGTAGAAGTTAGCCTCGATCAGATCCTCAGGTGTGGACTTCTTGGTGGTCTCCTAAGGAGAGAAAGTCAACATCTGGAGATCTTCTGGATCCTGGAGAACCCCAAGACAAAAACCATGCCATATAGATATTGAGTTTCAAAGGAGAAGCCACCCAAAGTAGGACTCTCTGGGCCCTGACTGCCTTTCCAACATCTGTAGCTAGAGCAGGGGTGCCCAAACTATGGCCCATGGGCCAGATCTGGCCCTCGATGCCAATTCATCCAACCCATGCCACCCTCATTTCTTCTGGAAGCGGAAGTAAAATGTGCCCGTATGGACATGTTTTACTTCCAGTTCTGGGAGCAACGAGGATGGCGTGGGTAGGATAAACTGGCATAGGGGACCATAGTTTAAGTACCCTTGGTTAAAGCAGATAAAATGGCAGCCTAAAATCTATCTCATCTTGTTGCAAAACAGACTGCAAGGTGCATCTTGAACAAGGCTATCCAGGTATCCAGCTAAATATGTATTTAGATATATGTTATAACTGGGATGGGGGTCAAGAATGAGTCATGGGGTCAGGAGAAATGTTGCTGAAAGTGCTGGACTTGGGGGGAAAACAAGTTTTTCTCAGTTAAAGTCTGTAACAGGATATGGGGGAGGAGTATAGAAGTACAGTAATACCCCGGATAACGCAAGTACCCGATAGCGTGAAAACCGCATAACGCGACAAGATTTTCGGGAAAATCTTGTATCGAATAACGCGATTTTCACGTTATTCGATACAAGCGTATGCGTGGGGGGGGCAGTTGGATTGGGTAGAACATCTACCCAAACCAACCCACCCCCCAGCGCCCGCCCCCACGATGTTTGGAAAGGGTACGGGGATCCTTACCCTTTTGAAATTTCGAGTTGCGAAAGGGTAAAGATCCTTACACTTTCGGAACTTCGAGCGTGCTCGCGCATGTCGTTCGGGGTTAGGGCAGGAGACGGGAAAGACCCCTGTCTCCTGCCCTAACCCCGAACAACACGCGCGCGCACGCTCGAAGTTCCGAAAGTGTAAGGATCTTTACCCTTTTGCAACGTCGGGCAGCTTGGAGGCTTGCGCGACGCGGCGGCGGTGACGGGAGGATGCGAGGGACCGTACCGCATCCTCCCGTCACCGCCGCTGCGCCGCACAAGCCTCCAAGCCGCCCGAGGTTGCAAAAGGGTAAAGATCCTTACACTTTCGGAACTTCGGGCGCGTGCGTGCGGCGCAGGGGAGGATGCGAGGGACCTTACCGCATCCTCCTGCCGCCGCCGCCGCGCAAGCCTCCAAGCCGCCCGAGGTTGCAAAAGGGTAAAGATCCTTACACTTTCGGAACTTCGAGCGTGCGCGCGCGTGTCGTTCGGGGTTAGGGCAGGAGACGGGGGTCTTTCCTGTACCTTGCCCTAACCCCGAACGACACGCGATCGCGTGCCTACCCGGGGGGGGGGGGGGGATGCCGAGCCTTGCCTCGGCGTGGTTTGTCCCTGACGTCAGGGCTTTTTTTTTAGCATTGTTCGATCAATGTATCGAACAACGTGAAAAACCTGACAATGTCATGACTTGTGGAACCATTTAATCACGTTGTCCGGGGTTCTATTGTAGTACTAATGATGTGTTTTGCTTCTGTAGCCAGCTTGCTTAGCCACTGAACATATATGGGGACCATGTATTTTTAGACTGATTGAGAAAACTATAAATGTCTTGTCTGTATGCGGGGTGGGGTCCCAGTTTTGGAGAGATCCACTGGGCACCCCAACTCGTCTAATATTCCAAATAAAGGAAGCTGAATTTCATCTCCGTTGTGGTCTCCAGTTTCTTAACCCCTAAGACTTCCATTTTAATCTTACTTCCGCTTCTGGTGAGAGGAGCTACATGACTGGCCCACTGAACCACATGACTGGCCTGCTGAACCACATGACTGGCCCGCTGAACCACATGACCGGCCTGTGACCCAAAAATGTTTGGGCACCCCATACTAGAAGACAGGACATCAGGCTAGGACCAGGGTCCCAATCTCCACTCAACTAAGGTAGTGATGATTGTAAAACACGGTTTCTCCTCCATCCCACATACCTTGAAAATGCTACTAGGTTTGCTATACATCAGGTGTGTCTTGATGGCACTTAATGCACTAATGCTGAATAGGAACGGCTCCAATCAAAACTATTGCTACCCATCAGGCATGGGAGGACAGCAGATAAACTACAACAAGACTGGTTATGCCAAAAAGGCCATGCGTAGCAGACAGGAGGGGAAAGAAGGCTAAGAGAGGAGATGCTGCAACTCATATCCCTGAACAGCAGTTATTTTGCTTCAAAATAATTTGTTTAGGTAATTAAAGCCTTATAGTTTGGCTATGTTATCCTGCTGTGGTAATAAAGTAGCCCCAGCGACTCAGCACCAATCAGGCAGAAGTTAACTAACCTGATCACCCTGAAGACTAATGGCCTTGGGTGGCAAAGTCCACAGGGAAGGGAGATGCCCCCCCAGGTGGATTAAATTCACTTGAATCCATCTGGATGTTGGGCAGCAGCTTCATCAATCCTGGCCTTGGGGCTGAGGAGGACTTTGCATGCCTAAAGGGCTCAGGACAAGAAAGTGACTCATGGAACTGGATCAGTGGTACGGTGGGTGTCACACCACTATGTAGAAGGCCAATAGAAGTCCACTGCATTATATGGTTCCCAGGACAATCTTCATGGCTGATTGGGGTTTGTAGTCCCAAACAATGACTCTCACAAGCTCAGCAAACAACGCATGCCAGTGGCTATTTGGAAAAATTGTCTGCCAGCCCAAAAGTCAAACCACCAACAACACTCTGGCCATAACAGAATACATACTGCCATTCAAGAAGCTCCTCTAAGACAGAAGAGTAGCCTGTCAAGGGAGAGGCTACAGTCTTGACAGACTGGTTTTTGGTAGGTAGGAACCTATCTTGCATAGAAGAGTAGCGTCATCAACATGAGCCCGGATCTAGACAGCACAGTGGGGCAGGTCTAGTGCAGGTTGGTGAGAGTGAGCAAAGAAGAGTCCCTTGCCTTCTGACCTTGAAGATGCTTCCATAGGTCATTTGTCTTAACGGGGTGGCTGTACTCCAGAGGACGAGGCAGCTGGAGGGCAAGAGGTCGCTCAGGCGGTCAAATAACTTTTCCATGTTTTGCTGGTACTCCTTGAGGGCCTTTGGGATTGGGGGTTCTTTGGAAGCCGAATCCTGGTATCTGCATGGAAAGGAAAAGGCTGTCAAGTGTCTCTATGAACAGAACGAGAATATATTTTTATAGGGATACAGCAGAACCCCATATCATGAAAATAATTAGTTCTACAAGGCATGTGGTTATACGATTTTTTTCGTTATACGATGCGTGCATCATGCAATGAAAATCCCTATGGGAAAAAAATCATACAACGAAAATTTCTTTAAAAATCATACAATAACAAAATTTTCATTGTATGATATTTCCCATAGAGATGCATTGCATTGTATAACAAAATTTTCCATTATACAGAGCATAATGGTTTTTTCAAATCCTCTTCCTGCTTTATGTATTTATGCCTGCCTAGAAGTCCCCGATAGCTTGCTAAGAGAGAGAGAAAACACAAACTCTTATGGGAAAGGGGAGGTTACTTTAAGCCTAGAGCAGAATTTCCCAAACTTTGGTTCTTGGACTTCGATTCCCAGAAGCCTAAGTCAGTACATGAGTTGATCAGTGCTTTTGAGGAATTAGCTTAAGCTTCTGGGAACTCAAGTCCATAGCCCAAAAGTTGGAAAACACTGACCTAGAAGCAAATCCAACCTTGGCAAATTCTCATACATGCTTCCCTATCAAGTCATTGTTTGGAGGTAGCCAAGATTTTGTTGCCACCCTCATTCTAAGGGAATGACATATTTTTTCCAAAGACCTACTTTTAAGAATTGGGAAAGGATTTTGTGCTTATGTATTCATTGCAAAATACGTGCAGATTCCATATTGGCTTGTTGGGGTTGCCGTAAAGTTATCCCTGTCTACCTTCACAAGGAGCTATGCCAAGGCATTCCACACATCACACTGCACAATTAGCAGGGCAACATGCTGCACACCCCCATGTAAGTGTACAACCAACATCTTCCCAAAGAAACTGCCTACTAGAGAAGATTGCCTCAGTACAAATTTCACACAGTAGCTTCAAATTACCCAGGCACAGTTGGGCGACAGGCTTTTTGGCCAGTGTATTCTTTATGCATGCTGGCTGGATAGCTCACTGGTTTGGCTTTATCATCTCCTAGGCCAGGAGTGGCCAAACCTTTTGGGCTGTGGGCAGGTCACATGGTTGAGCGGGCCAGCCACGTGGTTCCTCCTACTGTAAAATGCATCCACGGTGCATTTACGGCAGCATTTGCGCATGTGCGAGGCGTGTCCACTTTCACTATCAGGGAGGGTGCCACAAGCCGGATGGTTTGACAAAATGGGCCACATCTGGCCCACAGGCCATAGTTTGGCCACCCCTATCCTAGAGTTCTGTTCCGTGGGAGGCTAGCTAAATAGCCCAGTGGTTTAGAAATCTGACCGCAGAGCCAGAATTTGGGAGTTCAGATCCCCACTTGTGCCTCCTGGGAGATGAGACGACCCATATAGCCTTAGGCTGGCTGCTGTATTGCTATTGTTTATTGCAATAGAAATGGGCAGTATAAAAATGTAATAAATAAATAAATATTATTTATTTTCTTACTGCCCTGTGAATATTTAGTCCCAGCCTTAGACATATTCTGTGGTACGTATGCTTTTGACTCTTTGTGACTACTACACATTGACCACCTACTACACAGCTACACACAGCTACACATAGACACAGACACAGACCAGCATCTCAGAAGATGGTCCTGCTCCCAAGGGGCAACAGAGAGGCTATGGTGGCCGACAAAAGCCTCTGTTACCTGTTGAGGTCCCAGAGACAGGAGCTGATGATGAGGAGATCTGGGACCAGCCCCTTCTTGAAGTCTTCCAGGACGCTCTCCATGTAGGCAGAATAGACACGGGTGATGAAATAGAAGCGGACAAGGTGGTGGCCGGTGCAATACTGGCGCACCTCACGGTAGCTGGACCCAGGCTTCAGCCCTTCAAATTCCACACGGCAATCGTTCGCAAAGGTCTCCTCACCCTGCAAGCAGAGGAGGTATCACTCCCAAGGTCCCTCTTTACTCCCCGGTGGCCAGAGAGCGCCAGCCTTCCACCAAGCCACCTCAGAAACAGGGAATCATGAGACGGCCCAATCCTCATTCCCTGCAGAATGCCAGTAATGGTTACAGCATGAATCCTACTCCATCCTCTACTCAGAGTCCACAACCAGATCTTGGAGGAATAAAGTACCTTCAATGATAGAGCCGGGGGTGGTTTGTGGTTTGCTGTAGCTCTCCTGTAAATTCTATGGAGACCTTCTTCCTGGCTTTACAGGCCATCCTTGGGTACAACAAGCCACGCACGCCGCCCAGTTGATCACACACACTACAGTTTTGAGATTATTTCAGAGGAATTTTGGAGTCACTCTAGCAATACTTTTTCAAGGATTATGTTCTTCTCATTCTGGAAGAAATGAGAAATTCTGGTGCTGCCCTGCATTTCACTTAGAGGCAACCAGTAAACCACCTCCAGGCAAATATTTGCAGGGAGACAGAAAAGAAAGTAAATCTCTACTCCAGATCAGTGAATTCCAACAATGGCGACAAGGAAGATAGATTTATATCCATCAAAGTATGAATGGTTTTTCTACCTAAGGCACACTAGTAAAGGTAAAAGTCTCCCTTGCTCAAAAGCCAGTCATGTCTGACTCTAGAGTCCGATGCTCATGTGGCAGGCATGACTAGACACCAAGGTGCACAGAATGCTGCTACCTTTTCTGCTGAAGTGGTACCTATTTATCTACTTGCAATTCCTTGCTTTTGAACTCCTAGCTTGGCAGGTGCTTGGACGGACAACATGCACTCATTCTGTCATGCTGCACTCAGATCTAAAACTACTAATCTATTGACCTAATTATTTTCCTGACTAAATAAGGAAGGGATGGGGCAGGTCATGGTGACCCTTTCCTGTGTTCCCAGCTGATAATGACCATTAACGAGTCCCACCTGGAAGGACATTGCACTTATTAGCCCAAGCCAGATGGCCGTTGTTGGGTTTGGAGATCCTCTGAGTGAGAAGCATAGTGACAAGGAAAATGACAGTACTCTAGCTGCTAGGATATAAGAGAAGGGGGACTTAGTACCCAGACTGTGGAGCTCTCCAGACATCAGAAGAGCCAGGAAGTATCTGTTAAGAGTAATAAGTATTCACCTAACTAGTTGTTTTACACCATAAGTAAAGAAACCCTTTTGCACAAAACAAGTTTTGGTTGCTGCGTTGATCAAAGTGCCCACACCTTCTGCTGTGCGCCCTCTGGTCGCTCTGCTACACACCAATAAACAGTATCCCTGCCACCTAACCAGGCTCCCAGGTGGCTAGAGCAGGGACAGAGGGAGCCCATGGTAGGTAAATATAGTTTGCATGTGTTCTTGTTTCTTACACTATCTGTTATCTTTTGTTTGGAGAACTGTCTAATAAAGACTTGTTTCTTCACCCACTGAGTGCTTATCAGCTCTGAGATCCTAAAAGAACCTGAGCCCATCAGGCCTGGCCAGCCTGCATTGGCAAGACATGTTCCATATACCTAGTGATATAGTAACAATGGAGTAGGGACAGTGCCGGGGGCGGGGAAGGGGGGGCTGATTGTCAAGGGATCCGCAATATTTGGAAACAACACCTTTGTCTGCAGGTGAGAAAGGCTGAGCATCTTATCTGTTTGTAGGATGTAGATCAGGTCTTTATACACCGATCGGTAAACTGCACAAAAAAGAAAGAAAAAACAGAATGTCTGTACAGTACATACTAAGGACAGACACAAATGCTGCTGCTGCTGCTAAGAAAAAGCCCATCATCCCCTAAGTTAGGATGGGCATCCACAATGACATTCCACCACCACCACCACCACATCAACTAAAGATGTAGTCGATGACATTTTGGATTATTTGTGTAGCTCAATCTTTCATGGGTTATTTTCCTTCTAGGTTGACTGAGTATTGTGGGCGCATTTTACATCCGCTTCCAGGAGCGATGAGGGCTTCGCAGGCCGGATGAATTGGTGTCAGGGGCCGTACCCAGCCCCCGGCTCTTAGTTTGGACTCCACTGAATTAGAGTGTCCAAGTTCTTCCCCCCTTCATCCATTGAATTTTCCCCAAACCAGCTGGTGGTGGCCTAAGACTTTTGCCCAGGCCTTGGAACGTCCAGTTGATTTGAAGGCAAATTGAGTTAGATTGTTGGGAGACAGGGACACCTTCAGCAAGATAAAAAGCTTCTAACAAGGATCTTCCAGGAATGAGGTGCTGTAGTGGGACGTGCCAAGTGACCCCTAAAAACCCCTACTCCTTCCCCCAAACCAGCCCCCATTTACTTAACCACAGCTCAGCTAGGAAACGCACTGGAGTCACCCAGGATCACAACAAATTTGTTGTGGAGCAGCTGCTGGGCCTCTTCGGAAGAGAAATCATGGATGTTTCCCAACGGAATGTGGTGGTCCATCACGCCTGCCTGGCTACGGCCCTTCTCCTCCTGAGGAAGAAAAGAGGGAAGAAGCCATGTGAGAGAGCCCTCCACTCCACTCCACCGCGTGGGGAATGGTAGGCCAAGCCAGCTCCCTTGAGACTTGTGGGGCAGCTAAACAAGGATTATGGAGACGGCATGCTCCCATGTACTGTATTTCACTTGCCTGCCTCCCTTCTCTTAGAACCTGGAGCACAAATGAAGCACAAACTGAAGAAGCAGGTCCAGGGAAAGATCAAAGGGTCAAGATCTCCCTTGCTCGAAAGCCAGTTTTATCAGATTCTAGGGTTCGGTGCTCATCTGTTTACAGCCAAAAAGCCTAGTGCTGTCTCCATCCGCAGATGTTTCAATGGTCATGTGGTAGGCATGACTAGACATCAAAATGCATGGACCGCTATTACCTTTCCAATCAAAGAGGTCTCTATCTACAGTACTTGCAATTTCTTGCTTTCAAACTGCAAAGTTGGCAGGAGCTTGGACAGACGGAAGCTCATTCCAACATGTATTACTCGGGTTTCAAACTGCTGACCTTCCAGACCCCATGTTCAGCACCTTAACCACTAAGCCACCCAGAGGAAGACCAAGGGCTAAATCCAGTTGAGATTTCTTCTCCTTTTGTGTCCAGGTCAAACTTTAAGCTGACTTTAAAATGAACTGCCTCCTTGGCTTTGTCCCTGGTCAAACTTACATCCTCATTTGTATGTGTTTCCGATAGTAATTTACAGACCAGCAAATAAGCCAGATATTCTCTCTCTCTCCACATTCATCCAGTTGAGAGAAACAATTAGCTTTGGGCTGCAGTTTTCAGGATCCTGGGAGCAGGAGTCTGGAAACAGAAATTTGCACCCCTCTTATGATCTTGCGGGATTGTGGTATTTTAGATGCCGAACTTGACAACTGGAAGGTTGGCAGGTCAGCAGTTCAAGACCCAAGTACTCCACAACAGAATGTGCTCCCGACTCTGTCCCAGTTCCTGCCAACCTAGTAGTTTGAAAGCAAGAAATTGCAAGTAGATAAGTAGGTACCACTTTGGTGGGAGGGTAAACAGCATTCCATGCACTCCAGCATCAACAGAAATGTCTGCAGACTCAGACAGTGAGTCTTTGACTGTAAACAGAGATGAACACTGAACCCTAGAGTCAGATACAACTGGCTTTTGAGCAAGGGCAACATTTACCTTTACCTATGATCTTGCATGAAGAAATCAGTCATAGTATTGAAATTATAACGGATTATCAAAAGCATATTTAAAACAGAACAGCATCTCCTGTGCCTTTCCTCATGTATTTCATCTCTCATAGGCATCTCCTTTACCCAGGAGTCCCAAAAAGCTGAGTTAAACCAGGCTCCTGGCACCCTGTTGACAAAATTCACACTCCACTACTATGCACCGTTTACTGTTGTTTTGTCACACCAAACTTCAAAGAGATCCTAGCGGGACATCCAGGGATTAAGATGTGTTAGACATTCCAATAATAGTTCAGCAATAAACCCCCAACCCCCAACTCTGTGAGTTTCCATGGACAAGCAAGGATTTGAACCCAGGTCTCTCTATGAACTACATCACACATTGCTGTCAATGAAGCCATGCGTAGAGGGACAGGATGCCTCAAACCTACATCGGTTGAGAAAATATATCTTCTTGTTAGTATAACTCTACCTAAGATAATGTGTAGAAAAGTAGTAGTGGATGCCAAGAGAACTAAGCAAGAGAAGGACTCTTGACACCCTCCGAATGGAGATGAGCCTCAAGTCTGCCAGCTCAGATCCAGGAAGAGCTTTATGGCAGGAAGAAACATTCTTGAGGGTACCCAAGAGCAAAACCAAAATAAAAGATGGAGGAAGGAGCTCCCTGGACAAGAAAGAACATTAAAGGAGGAGATGGCTGAGGAACTCAACCTCACCTACGTCACTTGGAGGAGCCTGAATTGGCTGAGGTTTGGAGTCTCTAAATGCAAGACACATGCTCAAGTGGGGGCTGCTGGTGGACAATAACAAGCTGTGTAAATCTGAAGACACACAGAATTGGGCTCATTTACTGGTCTGCCAATTACTGCCAAAAACATGCAGCAATGAAGATTTCATTTTAGCCAATGACAAAAGCTAAGAAGATGGCTTCATTTTGGCAGTCCAAAGTTTGATTTGGACATGAAAAAAGAATCACCTTTTGTTCAGAAATAAAAATCAGTGCAAGTCCCTCTTGTTGCCCAAAAGGACTGGTTTAGAATTAAACAAAATTTAGAGATGTTTCAGCATATTAGGAGCAATAAGGAAAACATCACTAGACTCAACCTCACCCAGCCATAAAGACAGAGCCTATTAATCTGCTTCCCTCACATTCTAGCCCTAAAGAGAAAGCTGCTTTCTGCTGTTACAGCTGTTCCCAAACTAGAGTCTTACTCAGAATAGTCTCCTTTTTACCCCTTTTCTTCAAGCTCACCAGGTCCAAAGAGGGCTACATTGAATGGTGTCAAGAGTTAACGTTTACCTTATGTTCAGTCTTCATTCCGGGTGTGTTGTAGCAATTTTAGGACCAAAAGAAATTCAGCACTCCACGACTCAGAATCAGAAAAGCTTTTTATTTTTCTGATCAGAGAAAGATTCTCCAGTTGGTATCGTTACTCAACTGAGAATGCTCTCCATTGGAAAACAGAGCATTCTTATACAATTTTCTCTCCCCCGTCTTGTTTACTCAAGACATCTCGCCCGGTCACCGTGACCCTTTTGGGTCAAGTTGTACAAGTCATTTCTCCATATTTTCATCACTACATTTGCTGGCCAAGTACAGAGGCCAAGTACAGAGGCCAAGTACAGAGATTGCAAAAGAATACTTATGCAAGTTCTTCTACATACCATTGGGGAAATATAATTTCTTATGTTCCATGACCAGGTCTTCATCGGGTCATGGATGTTTGTCTTACACTTATATAACATTCTGTGTACTTTTAGCATACATAAGTTTTCCCAACATCACCCATGCAGGGGCTTTGCTATTACTAAGTTCAAGCTGACATTTTGGTACATTTTCAACATTGCACAAGTGATCATGCGGGCTTACATATGAGCATAATAATTCTCCTTCATAAACAGAATTTCAATTTGCCACGTCGCCTCTCATGTTAGCTTTAGTTTCTGTAGCAGCAAGCAATATTTAATTTATATTTTATTCTTATTATTTTACGTCTACATCAGGTGGGACAAAAGAGAATATCAAATTTAGCTTGCCAGTTCCACAGGCAGGACAAAATTCTTCTGCTGGTGGTAGGAGAACATAGTAACCCTTGGCAAAAGTTAACTGCATAGATTGAGCTGCTTTGAAGGCAGCTTTTACCAACTTGGCTTTTGCCAGATGTGTTCAGAGATCAACCTCATCCCAATCAGGTTGTGTACATCTGTGTACATCTTTTGTTGTTCAGTCACACAGTCGATTCCGACCCCTTGCGACCCCATGGAACACTGTCCGCCAGGCAATTCTGTCCTCCACAACTCGCTCAGCTCTGTGCCCATTGTGTCCACAATACCATCTAGCCATCTCATTTTTGGCCGCCCCCTTCTTCTTTTGCCCTCCACCTTTCCCAGCATCAAGGCCTTCTCAAGTGAAACCTCTCCTCTCATTTGATGTACAAAGTACTTCATCTTCACTATTTGACCTTCTAAGGAGCAGTCAGGATTGATTTCTTCTAAGATTGACCTGTTTGTTCTCCTCAATGTCCAGGGAACTCTCAAAACTCTCCTCCAGCACCACATCTCAAAGGCATCTATTCTTCTGCACTCAGCTTTCCTAATGGTCCAGCTCTCACAACCATACATTGCCACCGGAAATACCAATGCTTTGACTGTACTACTTTTCACCATGTTCCCCAGGTTTCTCATTGCTTGCCTCCCAAGAATCAGTCGCCTTTTTATTTCATGGCTGCAATCACCATCTGGAGTGAGCTTGGATCATAGGAAAGTAAAATCTGTCACTGCTTCTACTTCTTCCCCATCTATTTTCCAGGGACTGATAAGGCCTGTTGCCTTATCTTGGTTTTCTTGATATTGGGTCTCAAGCCAGCTTTTGCACTTTCTTCTTTCAACCTAAGCAGGAGCTTCTTTAGGTCCTCCTCACTTTTTGCCATTAGGGTGGTATCATCTGCATACCTCAAATTGTTGATGTTTCTCCCAGCAATTTTAATCCCAAATTGTGATTCCCCCATTCCTGCATTGCGCATTATGTGCTCTGTGTATAAGTTGAATAAGCAGGGTGACAAAATGCAGCCATGTCTTACTCCTTTTCCTATTCCAAACCACTCTGTCATTCCATATTCCGTCCTAACTGTTGCTTCTTGATTCATGTACAGATTTCTCATGAGGTATATAAGGTGCTCTGGTATTCCCATCTCTTTAATTACTTGCTACATTTTATTGTGGTCCACACAGTCAAAGGCCTTAGTGTAGTCAATGAAACAGAAGTAGACTTGTTTCTGATATTCCTTTGTTTTTTCCATGATCCAACGTATGTTGGCAATGTGGGCTCTAGTCCCCCTGCCTCTTCTGAACCCCGCTTGCACTTCTGGTAATTCTCTCTCCATGTGCTGCTGCAGTCTGTCCTGTATTATCTTGAGCATCACCTTGCTAGCGTGTGGGATGAACACAATTGTTCGATAATTTGAACATTCTTTGGCATTACCCTTTTGGGGGATTGAAACGTATACTGATCTTTTCCAATCCTGTGGCCATTGTTGTGTTTTCCAAATCTGCTGGCATATAGAATGCAATAATTTGATTCCATCATCCTTTAGGGCTTTGAAAAGTTCAACTTGGATACCATCATCTTTGTTGTTTGCAGTGGTTTTTAAGGCCTTTCTGACTTCACTCTCTAGGATGTCTGGCTCAAGTTCAATTTCCTCATCATTGTTATTATCAGGAGTGTTGAGGTTTTTGTTCATTACAGTAATACCTCGGATAACGACTGCATTGGATAATGCTAGAATCAGATAATGATGCAAAAAAAAAATTTTTTTTTTGCATCGGTTAACGATCCGTTAGCGTTATCCAATGCAATCGTTCGTAGCAGCAGGGTGGCTGGAAAGCTGCACGGTGGTTCCCCATGTGGCTTCCCAGCCACCCCTCAGCTGTGGAGGCAGGGGGGTGGCTGGAAAACTGATGGGGGGCTCCTCTGTTGGCTTCCCCAGCCACCCCACAGCTGTGGATCAGGTCCCCTGGCCTCCCCGGAGTGGGGAGGGATGCTGAAGAGCCCAAAATGGGTGAAAAAACTATTTTTTTCACCCATTTTGGGCTCTTCGGCACCATTTTGGGCTCTTCGGCACCCCTGCTGGCTCCGGGGAGGTCAGGGGACCTCATCTGCACTGTTCCTGACATTCCCCGATGTCTCCGGCTGCTGTAGTAAGCCAAAATGCTGGGATTTGAATCCTGGTGATTTGGCTTACTGCAGAGGCCGGGGGAACTTCAGAAACAGCGCGGATTGGGTCCCCTAACCTGATACGGTGATGATTGTTATTATGATGTTGAATTTGTGACTGTTATGCTGTTATTTTTTATATATGCAATCTGTAAGCCGCCTAGAGTCAGGTTCGCCTAAGCAGGGCAGGGTATAAATTATTATTATTATTATTATTATTATTATTATTATTATTATTATTATTATTATTATTATTATTATTATTATTATTATTATTATGGGCGGGGGGAAATGGAAGAATTTTTCGCCCATTTCAGGCTCTCTAACACCCCTGTCGGCTATGGCGACATGATCCGCATGATTTCCACCATTCCCCGACCTCCCCGCTACTGCACTGAGTCAAAACATTGGGATTAGAGTCCCAGTGTTTTGGCGTACTGCAGCCACGCCCCGACCTCCACAGAGAGGGCGGGGGAGCAGGGAACCTGAAATGGGTGGGGAAAAATGAAAGTTTTATTTCATCCATTTTGGGCTCCCCGACACCCCTGCCGGCTCTAGGGAGGTCAGGAGACCCGATCTGCACTGTTTCTGAAGTCCCCTGACCTCCCCTGGCGTTTTGCCTCACAGCACCTGCCGGGGAGATTGGGTGACTTCGGGAACAGTGCGGATCAGGTCCCCCGACCTCCCCAGAGCCGGCAGGGGTGCCGGAGAGCCAGCATCCATCTCCCAAAAGACCCCCATAGGCCCTGCAAAGGGGGGGGGGGTTGGGAGAGGCCAACGCATTCACACAGCTTCTCCCCAAAGCCCCCCTGCAAGGACAGTGATCAATTGCTGGACCTCCGGAGGAGGTTTGGGAGAATATGAGTTTATATACTGGCCTCTCCCAAACCTCCTCTGCAGGGCTAGTGATCGATAGCTGGCCCTGCCCGGGGGGGGGGCTTTTGGGAGAAGCCGTGTGAATGTGTTGGCCTCTCCCAAAAGCCCCCCCACCCCCGGCAAGGTTTGGGAGAAGACGTGCAAATGTGCTGGCCTGTTCCTCCTTACAACCCAAGCCCCAACCCAGCCGGCACTGGCTCAATCCACCTGCCTCTTGCGGGGATCGCTGCCCCCCGCCCTTTCCTAAGAGGCAGGTGGATGCCCCCCCCCCCGTTCCCTTTCCTCTTCAGAAAGGGAAGAGTGGGTTGTTTTTAACATTGTGCAATGTATGCATCACACTACATTAAAAACCAGATAACGATGAGACTTGTGGAACCAAGTCTCATCGCTCTCCGAGGTACTAGTGTACATCTAGAAACTGCCAAGTTGGAGTATGCCTTTACTTTCCAAAAGAAAACTTGTCAAGGATCCAGCATCAAAAAGTTGCCACTTATAGGCAATATTGCTACCTGAAGTATTTACCACTTGTTCTACTATTTTCTTGGTTTCTAACTTCAAAGCCAAGAGTCAACATAATTGCAGGTAAGCTTGTTAAAATCCTTTTGCCACTGAGCCTTAATGTAAACAGATTAATTGTGCTGAGCTCCGAACAAATTTATTAAACCCATTAAGCTTCTTCTACTTATATTTTGGACTGAGGTGGCTTGGTAGGAAGGTGGCCAGGTCAGAAGGTCAAGACCTGAGTGCTACATGACAGAATGAGCTTCTGTCATCTAGCTGCGGCCAACCTAGCAGTTTGAAAACAAGACCCTGCAAGTAGATAAATAGGTACTGCTTTGGTGAGAAAGATAACAGTGTTCCATGCACTCCGGTCTCTAGTTAGGTCTGCTATAGAATCATGGAAACGTCTCCAGATAAAGACAGCGCTGGATCTTTGGCTGTAAACAGAGATGAGTGGCAAAACTTAGAGTTGCCTTAAGACTTGCTTTCACCCAAGAGCAACCTTTACCTTTACTAATGTTTTAAACCCTAGGCCACTAGGTCCATTTATCCTCATTCAGTTGTACCCCGCTTAAAGAGCATAATGCGTTCCACAGGATTGTTCTTTAAGCCAGCTTGCTCTTTAAGCGAAACAATTGTGACCAATTGTGACTTCTGGCACATGCGGGGTTGGGGGGATTGTGAATTTGTTAAGTGAGTTTTTGGTTGGTTTTATTTGTTCAGCGAGGCGACCATTCAGAGAAAATCCTGCTCTTTAAGCGAGTTACCCTCTAAACGAGGAGGCGCACTTCTTTAGGTGAGGGTTGACTGTATCGTCAACTCTGGGTGGGCAGCCATGGCTCCTCTCCAGGGCTTCAGGCTGGATTCTTCTCGTTGTTGCTGGGCGATTTCCATCTCTACTGAGGTGCCCCCTCCCCCCCACCTCCTAGCCAAGCCTGGCCCTGCTTAGGTGAGTTAGGGTTGGGTGCTCAGGACAGCAAAGATGAAAAAGAGTTGGCTTCAAGCCAAAAGGCATGGGAATGAGATGCATAGAAGAAAACATGGCTGCACACCTTGCTATAGACGGATGTCATTAACCCCCTGTGGCTGCTTGGGGCCCTTCCTGTGGATAACAGCGTCTGGAGAGCCTGTGACACCTCAAGCAACCTATGGGACATGGGACCTTCTCTCTTTCCTGCCCTTGTCCGATGGGGTGAAAATGCACAGCTTACCAGAGGAAGTGGTGGTAGGGAGGAGAGCTTGAAAGGCTTGGAGCTAAAACCCACAGATCTCTCTTTTGCTGATTCAGGGCATTTTCTCAAATGACAGCCATTGTTTCCATTCAAGCAGAGAAACCCAGATTTATGGCCGGCAGTCTCTGTTTCCTCACTCTGATGTGGGAGGACCTTTGGGTAAAGAGACCTAAGACTCCTGAGCTTTGAAGAGGAGAGATGAAGGAAAGAAAATGGGAGAGACAATTGTCCAACCTCCAGCCAGGTTTAATAAGAAAGAAGAGTCAACGAGGACAGGAGGAAGTTTTGAAGTACTACAGTACTAGAAACAAGGAGGGTGTGTGCATTTCTTTGCTGCAAATGAGAGAGGTTACATAGAGTGGTGTGGTGATATAACAACAGGCTAGAACAGGAGTGTTTTTCACTTCCACTTCCGGGAGCGATGAGGGAGAATTGGTGTTGAGGGCCGGATCTGGGCCACAGGCAGCAGTTTGGGCACCCCTGGTTTAAGCAGAGACAATCCTGCTGCAAAACAGACTGCAAGGGGCATTTTACTCCAGCTTCCAGTGGGAAGAACCATGTGACCAGCCCCCTGAACCACATGACTGTCCCACAGCCTGAAAAGTTTGGGCAACCCTGGGCTAGAACTCAGGAGACCTGGGTTCAAATCCCTGCTCAGCCATAATGACTCATGACAGATGTATGGAACTGATTTTTCTTTCTTCCCTGTCTAAGCCAGATGTGAACCTGGCAAAATGAAGGCACCTTTGGGTGAACTCATTCTGCAGTTCCTTTCATCTGACCCAGTGTGAGAAAGATTAGCTGACAACACAAAGTTGCCATGACCAGGGTACACCTGGTTGTGGTTCACAAATACCAAAATGTTCAAGGAGGCTCTTTCTGTGTACCTCTATGGAACTGATAAAACAATTCCTTCAATATCTGTTACCTTGAAAGACCTATTAACAATAGCACCCCATCAAGTAAATTCTGATTTATGAAGACCCTTACAGGGTTTTCCAGGTAGAGAATGCATAGTACCAGTAGTGGTTTCCCCATTCCATTCTTTTGGAGGCATCCTGGGACGAATCAGTTTGCCCAAAGCTACACAAGTTGGCTCTTTTCCTAGGAGGATGGGCCGGGGGAGGGGGAATTGAACTCCAAACTCTGGATCAGCAGTCAAATACCGGAACCACTGAACTTTCCAAACAGCTCTAATTAAGACCATATAAATCAGTTCCAATTTGACAGTCAGTTCCAATTTGATAGCAGAGGAGAGGGGACTGCAGATATTCACTTTGTTAGCTGGAAGGTCGGCAAGTTGGCAGTTCAAGACCCAAATAATACTGGATGGTGAATTGAGCTCCCATTTCTGTTCCAGCTCCTGCTGACCTAGCAGTTCAAAAGTAAGACATTGCAAGTACAGTAATACCCCGTATAACGTATCATATAACGTTAAAACCGTATAACGTTACAAGATTTTCGGAAAAATCTTGTATCGAATAACGCGATTTATAACGTTATACGATACAGTTGTTCTTAGCAGCAGGGTGGGTGGAAAGCTGAACGGGGTTCTCCGTTCAGCTTCCCAGCCACCCTGCAGCTACGGAGGCAGGGGTGGGGAGGCTGGAAAGCTGACGGGGGGCTCCCCCATCGGCTTACCCAGCCACCCCACAGCTGCGGAGGCATGGGCGGGTGGCTTGGGAAGCTGACAGGGAGTCCCTGTCAGCTTCCCCAGCCACCCTGCAGCTGTAGATTGGGTCCTCTGATCTCTCTGGAGGTGTTTCTGGGCTTCCCCGACGTCCTGAGCCAGTGCAGCAAGCCAGAATGTCAGAGTTCCAATCCCGACATTCTGGCTTGCTACACTGGCTCAGGACGTCGGGGAACCCCAGAAACACCTTGGAGCAGGTCTGCCCACCTCCCTGGACCCAGCGGGGGGGTCAGACACCCCAAAATTGGTAAAAAAAACGGACATTTTTTTTTTACCAATTTTGGGGTCTCTGACCCCCCCGCTGGGTCCAGGGAGGTGGGCAGACACGATCCAAGCTTTTTCTGAGCTTCCCCGACGTCCTGAGCCAGTGTAGCAAGCCAGAATGTCAGAGTTCCAATCCCGACATTCTGGCTTGCTGCACTGGCTCAGGACGTCGGGGAAGCCCAGAAACACCTTGGATCGGGTCCCCACACCTCCCTGGACCCAGCGGGGGGGGGGGGTCAGAAACCCCAAAATTGGTTAAAAAAACGGACCTTTTTTTACCAATTTTGGGGTCTCTGACCCCCCCGCCGGGTCCAGGGAGGTGTGGGGACCCCCTCCAAGCTGTTTCCAAAGTTCTCCCACCTCCCTGGAGGCTGCAGCAAGGTAAAATGTCAGGATTCGAATCCCGACATTCTGGCTTGCTGCAGCATAAAAGAGGATGGGGGAAGTTCAAAATTAGCACGCATGCCCACCTCCCTGGACCCGGTGGGGGGGGGGGGTCAAAGACCCCAAAATTGGTAAAAAAAACGGACGTTTTTTTTACCAATTTTGGGGTCTCTGACCCCCCCCCCCCGGGTCCAGGGAGGTGGGGAAACCCGCTCCAAGCTGTTTCCAAAGTTCCCCCACCTCCCTGGAGGCAGCAGCAAGGCAAAATGTCAGGATTCAAATCCCAACGTTCTGGCTTCCTGCAGCCTCCAGGGAAACAGGGCTTTTTTTAACATTGTGTGTTCAATGTATCGCACAACGTTAAAAACCGGATAACGACGGGACTTGTGGAACCAAGTCATAACGTTATTCGGGGTACTAGTGTAGATAAATAGGTACCGTTTCAAGGGGAAAACATCTTGGGGACATGAAAGAAGCGTCATTCAGGCATCCCCTGAGTGGAGTTCCTCCAGTAAAAATGGCTTAAGAGTAATTACTGTATATGATTCTCACAACTTTTCAAGATACTCCAGACACCCACCAACAGCCAGAGGGGAGAGAGAGATCTATTATTGATTTAGAAAAATGTATTAATTTTTTTTGTGCTGTGTTGTTTTGCTGATTGTAAGCCACCCTGAGTCGCCATGGTGAGTGGACAGCGATAATTCTAAATAAATAAAATCCTTTCAACCCAGAAAGCATCTTTGTGTGTTTTTGACACATTTTTTAAAAATAAGCATAGGACAGTGAAACAAACCAGGAGTGAAATGAAGACAGGGTACACTGGCTCCCTTTAAGGTTTATTATTTTTAATGTATCTCAGCCTCCTCACTCTTTTTCTAGAAAAAGAAAAGGGTGAATTGCAACTCTGGGAAATCTCATCCAAGAAGGACTGCTTACTTTTAAAATATGCCACAACCCCATCTGTGCAATTTTAACACCCCAAAGTACCAATTTTTCAAAAACTGGAGCAGAGGTACGATTCTCAGGGTACAATGCTCATCTCCAGTTACAACCAAAGAGACAGCGCTATCTGCCTCTGCAGATGTTTCTGTGGTCATGGTGCAGGCATGACTAGACACCAGAGCACACAGAATGCTGTCACCTTTCCCACCGAATGCTAGGTTGACAGGAGCTGGGATAGATTGCCAGAGCTCACTTGGTTCTCGAACTGCTGACCTGCTGGCCTTCTAGATGTCAAGCAGAGTATCTTAACCACTAAATCACTGAAGGCCCCCTATCTTTAGACCAGTGGTTCCTAACATAGGGCAGAGGCCCCACAGTGAGACTTCCATTCCCAGATGTCCAAGTCAATACATCGGCTGATCAATGTTTTCAGGAATTGACTTAGGCTTCTGGGAACTGAAGTCCAAAACCAAAGGTTAGGAAACACTGCTTTACACTAAGAAACACACATTTTTGGGCAATGCATGGAACCATGCAACACTATGCATAATGCTTGTTCATGGTTAAAATGATTCACCTTTAAGGCATGTAATATTAAATAAATGGACCTTATTATTCTCCCTGAAAAAGGTGACTATTGAACAATGGAATTTATCAGGGGTGCTCAAACTACGGCCCAGGGCCGGATTTGGCCCCCAATGCCAATTCATCCAGCCCGCAAAGCCCTCGTCGCTCCTGGAAACGGGAGTAAAACATGCCCATACGGACATATTGTTTTGCTTTTCATGAATTTTCAACTCCAGTTTGTTCTTGGAAAGAGCTCTGTGAATACAGTCCACCCAGAGATAACCCTTCCTTAAATCTGAAGTAGTTTCTCTCACTGAGCAGTTTCTGTCATAATAATTCCCTTGGTCTATAGAGCAGGGGTGCTCAAACTTTTGGGGCCATGGACCTGTCACGTGGTTTCTCCCACGGGAAGTGGAAGTAAAACACCTCATAATCTGTTTTGCAACAGGATGAAATAGATTTGGGCACTAGATAGGAGCCCTGGGTAGAGATCCCAGAAAGCAGAGAAAGACTGGGATATTTTGGATGGGTTCTTTGGCTTGGTATAAGGCAATTTAGGGCATTCCTACAATTTATTGCGAAACACCGAAAAATCTGGCCTTTGGACTATGATTTCCAGAACCTAATAGCAATTCTAGGATCAAAATACTGTATGCAACTTTCTGTCCAGTCATCCCAGAGTGCAGGATGCATAGGAGGCTGAAACTACATGAAGGCAGATATAGGCTGGATAACATGAAGAACTTCTGCTGAGGGGACGAACGTTGGACAGGTGGAGGCTGGTGGAACACTGCCGGCCGCCTGACTCAAAAGAGGAAACCACCTAAGTCTAAGCAGGCATAAACAAGTAGTCACACTCTATACTCATGCTTTCTGTTACATCTAAATATATCATTCCCCAGGTGTGATGGGCGGCAGGCTTCTCCGCTCTAAATATAGTCTGCTTGAAATGTACACTTTTTCCCACCTGGCCTTTTTCTCTTTTGTGTCACCCCTCATGACTGTCACAAGGCACAGGGGAGAACACCTTTTGCAGGAATAAAAGGGCTCAGGCTTTCCTTCTGGATCGCCTCCTCCAGATGACAACTTGAGTCTGTGTGCCATTGCTTCAAACTTCTTAACTGTTAGAGCAGTACAACAGTGGAACCAATTGCCTCAATAGGTGGCGAGTGCTCCAGCACCGGAAGCATTCAAGAGAGAATTGGGCAACCATACCTGTCAGATCTTTGATTCAGATGCCTGCACTGAGCAGACAGGGTTGGACTCAATGGGCTAAAAGCCCTCCATCCAACTCAGTCATTCTATGATTCTGTTACTAACTTTCTAAGACCTCTCCTAACCTTCTTATGAGGGATGCTGAGTGAACCATCCGGGCTTGGCAATTAACAAAAAGATCACAGATTGGGTGATGTTGACAACTGTTCAGTTGTTGATTAACCCACAGGAAACAAAACTACCCACATTCTGCAGCACAGTTTTGGTTGGCTAAAAACCATCTGAGCAAAATGCTAGATGTCCCAGTGGAGGAAAGACACAGCTTTGGGGGAGAAGAAAAGGAAGGGTAATTACTTTGTCGTTCACCTCGGAAGCCAAGCCGAGTCTGGAGACCGTTGGGTTACATCGATGCACACTTGCCTGCCATCTGGACACTGGTCTCGGCACGATCAGAACACACGCAGGTGTGACAAAAACACCCACGCACACCCACTGCTGTCTGCCTTCTGCAGAGAGGCATAGTCAGTCACAGCGGATGAATTTCAACATCACTGAAGTCAGGGCAACACTCACAGAAAGCAGGAAGAAAGAGCCGGAAAGGAGGCCCCAGCTAGTTCGGTTTCCGTTTTCCAAAGTGATACCAAGACAGGCAGGGCTCGGTTGCTTCCTATGTAATCAAACATCTGGGCACCTGGGCGGGGGCTGAAGGCGGAGCTTCCCAAAGCAGGAGGCGGGGCTTGAGGGTGGGGGCAAGAGTTTGGACAGATTCAAAGAGATTATAATGTAGTTCTCAACCTTTTAAAACCGGGGCCGGTTCACACTCCCTCAGATACAGCTTTGAGGGGCAATAGCCATTTTGCCCTTCCTCCACCACATGGCACTTCCTGGTGTGGTGGAGGCAGTGTGGCCCTACATGAAATGGTACTATGGGCTGCATCCAGCCCACAGGTTGAGAATCTCTGCATAAAAGATTAGCATTGTATTGTGGACTTTTAACACAAACAAGTATCTGAAGCATTTGCAATATGGGTCACAGGAATCTAAGAATCATCTGGATCAGTTGGATGACCAATGCCCAAGTCTTAATAAATTGAACAACGTATACAAAAGCATAGTAAAGGTAAAGGTTTCCCTTGCTCGAAAGCCAGTAGTATCCGACTCTAGGGTTCGGTGCTCATCTCTGTTTCAAAGCCGAAGAGCCAGCGCTGTCTGCTTCTGCAAACATTTCCGTGGTCATGTGGCAGGCATGACTAGACATCAGAGTGCACGGAACGCTGTTACCTTCCCACGAAGTGGTCCCTATTTATCTACTTGCAATTTCTTACTTTCGAACTGCTAGACTTTGTGACATGGAAATCAAGAAGCACAGATCGTACAGGTCAGTACCAATTGTTCTAGAAGGGACTGCTTAGTGGTTACGACGCTGAACTTGATGACTGGAAGGTTGGCAATTCAAGACCTGAGTGCTGCACAGTAGAGTGAGCTCCCATCTCTGTCCCAGCTCCTGCCAGCCTAGCAGTTCGAAAGCAAGAAAATTGCAAGTAGATCAATAGGTACCACTTCTGTGGGAAAGGTAACAAGTGTTGTGTGCGCTATGGCATCTAGTCATGCCTGCCACATGAGTATGGAAATGTCTGCAGATTCAGACTGCATTGACTCTTTGGCTGTAAACAATGATGAACACCACACCCTAGAATCAGATACGACGATGAACACCACACCCTAGAATCAGATACGACTGGCAGCGACCTTTACCTTTAAGATTGTTCTAGAAGATGATCATTCAGCTCAAAATAAATGGGAAAAGAAGTGAGAGGAGGAAAAGCCTTTTGGCCAAGAGTTTGGGATACTGATTTTGAGCAATATAAATATTGCTTTAGCGCAGAGATGGTTCAGGGAGCTGGTCCCTATGGACCGACACCAATTCAGTCCACAAAGCCCTAGTACGGATTTGTTTTACTCCCGCTTCCAGGAGCGACAAGGGCTTTGTGGGCCAGATGAATTGGCGTCTGGGGCCAGATCCAGCTGACAGGCTGTAGTTTGGGCACCCCTGCTTTAGGGCTGCTGCCTGCAAAGTTAACAAGGCTGAAAGCTGGTTATCACTTACCCCACCCCAATCCCTAATGCTACCATAAATACTCTCCCTCTGGTTCACAAGATAATAATGCAAACCCCCAGAGGTCTTCTGAACAGCTTGTTAACACTCTAGAACAACTACTCTCTTTCCATTTGAATGCAGCTCAGACTCAGCTAGTGGGGGGACGGAGGGGGGGGGGATAAAGCTTTGCAAATACCCTGGTTCAGAAGACAAACTAAAGGGTCCTGGAGCAAATAAAGCTTGAACTATCCCTGGAGGAGGAAATGATGAAATGGAGGCTGTCTTACTTTGGGCACATTGAGAGAAGACAAAGTTCTCTGGGAAATAGGATAAAGTTGGGGAAAGAGCAGGGAAAGAGGAATAGGAAATGCAAAATGGACTGCCCCCCTAAAGGAACCCACAGGCCAAAGTTTGCAAGAGCTGAGCAGGGTTGTTAAGGACAGGACATTTTGGAGATTTCTCATTCATAGGGTTGCCATAAATTGGAAGTGATCTGACAGCACAAGACAATGGACTCAGACCCCTCCCCTACAAGTAACCCTCACCCCCAATTTTTCAAACACAATAGAATCAAACAGGCTTTGTTGCCCATGGGAGAAAGAAATAAAGAACATTTAAACCTGCAGTAGGGGTGTTGAAAAGCAACAGGAAAGCACACTATCTGGCCAGGCACAAATAAAGAGAAGGTGGAAACAATATACTTTTTAAATTTTTAAAATAATTTTAAAATCTTTTATCATCTTAAATCTGAAGATTTAGGAATGTTTTTGATTGTTATGTGAGTATGTTTTATGCGATGTAAACCGCCCTGGGTCGCCTCGGTGAGGAAGGCGGTATATAAATGTGGATAAATAAATAAATAAATAAATACTGTACTGTAATTGGAACCTCCTCCCAACCGAGTCTCCAGGCGGAGATTCTCCCCTTCAGAAAAATTCTCAAAACCTGGCTGTGAAACAGGTATGGGGTATCACTGGTATAGAAACGTCCCCCCCCCCCCAATGATATAAGGCCTAGACTGGGCTTTGAGGGTGGCAGAATGAGGATACAGTATTTGTCTTTTAAAAGGGTTTTTAACGTTGATGGTTTTAAGTGATTTTATTGTCATGGAATGTTTTTTGTATGTTTTTATATCTTCATCTGTGAGCTGCCTGGAGTTGCTTTGGCGAGGGGTGGTGGTACAAATGTGAATTAATAAATAAACAACAAACAAAGAATTATACGTACAGACAAAATGGGTGACAGATTCCTTTGAAGAATCCTGTGATGAAGAACTTGCAATTTTAGAATGTGAAGCGAAAGCCATTGCCGGAGTACTTGGAAGAATTAAATCACTAGAGCTGGATTGCACACTAATGTCCAAGGCACAGAGGCTAACTCTGTCAGAATCCTAACAGGGATATGCCAACAAATATGGAGAAAAGAACAATGACTCAGAGACAGTAAACATTCAAAGAACGGAGACACTAGGAGTGCAATGACTACAGGACTATTGCATTAAATTTCCAAGCAAAGGAAAATTATGCTGAAGGTGTTACAAAGAAGACTTTTACCCTATATCTGTGATGGCACCCCTTGGCACTCCAGGTGTTCTCGAACTTCAATTTCCAGAAGCCCTGATCAGCAGGAGTGCTGACCAAGAACACCTGGAGTACCAAGGTTAACCATCACTGCCCTACATGGACTGAGAAATACAGTACCCAACTTTCAACCTGGATTCCGAAAAAAGAAGGGGCACTCAAGATCATATTGCAAATATATATTGGCTACTGGACTGTATGAAAGAATTTCAGAAGAACATACTGTATATGAAAATCCACATTAAATTTAGATGGGAGGAGATAAAATATTAATTCCTCCCTCATACTGGCTCCCTCCTTTCAATTTGCCATGTGTGGAGAGACACAGCATTCTTGGCTGGAGAATCCAGTACATCCCTTCACTTTCCGGTACAAACCGCCTGCACAAACTACACATTTCTACCCGATGAAGCCAAAGTGCTATGAAACTGAATTGTACAGCGCAGATGCTCAATGGATGCCCGAATGAGGATCCTTTATGTCCCCAAGAGCTGGGCACTCAATCCATCATCACATCATGCAGTACCCGGGTCTCGAACTGCTTACTTGCCAGCCTTCCAGCTGACAAGGCGAACAGGTGAGCCGCAGACACAGCGCGACCCTCTGGGCAGGAAAAGCAGGATATAAATGTAACTAACAAAGAAACCCAATCAATCGGATGTGAGCAAAATTGGATGGCACTCTTAAAATAAAACACCTCCAGAGGAAGGCAGGTCCGGACAGTTCACCTTTGGGGATGCCATCACCGGCAGGCAGATTCACATATCCCCATCCCCACGGGTTTCTCTCGTGCGGTCTACACGTGAAAGCCATGCCCACATGCCAAGAGGACGATTTCCACGACGCCCTTGCAAAGTTTCGCCACCTTGGCCAGTGGAGTGGCGGAGGAAGCAACCCCCAGGAATTTCCCCCCCCCCCCCAAATAAAAAAAACCCCAAGCATTGGGGCGGGATACGGGGAGGCAACTCCTTGGAGCGCATCCGCCAGGACTTCAAGCCCACAACCCCGCAAGCAAGGTCGGCCCGCCCGGCTCCGGCTGGATTCGAACCCAGGACTTGCGGAGGGAGGCGCAAGGGGGACTCGAACTTCCAGCGCCTGTCTCTGCAGCCAAGTCCCCAAGACGCTGAGCTCCCCATCGCTTCCCTCCCGACTCCTTACCGGAACGCCAAATCCCCGCTTCCAGGGAGGGGGGGCAGCCAGAACGCCTCGGGCTTTGGCAAGGCAGGGGGTCCCTCCGGGGTCTCTCGGCTCCCCTCTCACTCAACTTCCCAAGTCGCCCGTCCCGGCTCTGGGGGTCTCGGAGTGGCGGAGGAGGGGGTGGACGGGATTTGGGAGTGACTTCGGAACAAAGGGGGAGGGGGCGGGGATCTGGAGTGACCTCAGAGCAAAGTGGATCAGGGATGGGGAGTGACTTCGGAGAGGAGGGGGTGGTGGGGAGGGAGGGGATCGGGAGTGACTTCGGAGCGATGGTGGATGCGGAGCAGAGCCTCTCGCTCACCCGAGTTCCTCGAAAGTGGCGCGGGATTTTAAATTGTTCTTTTCCTTTCGTGCCGGGTCCGGGATACTTTTTCCTTCTTCCCTTCATTCCGAACCCGTTCCGGATTATTAGGCCGTTTACGGCCAAGTGGGGGCCAGCGGAATCCGCCTCGCTGGGGGGGGGGGGGAGGCGGTCCTGCCCCGGCGCGAAGAAACGAAACCGAAATCAGGCCAGAAAAAGAGGGTTTTGTTTCCCCGAGTGGTGGTGGTGATGATGATGATACAGCATCCGATTGCCATCATCCTGGCATTCAGCCATGAAAATTGTCCTGGGAACAACAGAATAATGCAGTGGCCTTTCATCTGCTCCTCAGTCCTTTTGGCACACCAAGTCCTCATCAGCAGCCCCAAGTCTGTTTCTGAACCATAATTGGACATACCCTGGTAATGGCAACTTTGTTTTGCTGGCTAATCTTTCTCACACTCGTTCAGGTGAAAGGAACTGTAGAACGAACTCACCGAAGGGTGCCTTCATTCTGGCAGTTTAACATCTGGCCCAGACACAGAAGAAGCCCCCAGGCCAGGAATGATGAAGCTAATGCCCTCCATCAAGTGGGATTTAAATCCACTTGGGGACCATTACCCTCCCCTCTGGGCTTCACTGCCCAGGCCATTAATCTTCAGACTGGTCAGGTTAGTTAACTTGCCACCTGACACTCAGCATTGCATAGTTAGCAGTAGGGTCTACTCTGTTACCATAGCAGGATATCCTGGCCAGACTGGATCCATCTACAGATCCTTTGCCACTACACAGAACCAAAGTGAACAGAAATAAATTTGTCTGGGATCTCTGGTTCATTACCACGTGTAAAAGCCCACTCAGATTTGCAACTACAGTAGTACCTCTGATAACAATGAGACTTGGTTCCACAAGTCTCGTCGTTATCCGGTTTTTAACGTGCGATGCATTGATCGCACAACGTTTTAAAAAAGCCCTGTTTCCCTGTTATACCAGGAGTTCTCAATCTTTTCAAGCCAGGGGCCATTGGGTCACGCTCCCTCAGACAGCTTCAGGGGCTGGATGATCATTTTGCCCTTCCTCTACCACATGGCACTTCCTGATGTGGGGGCCCTCATGAAATGATCCAGCCCGCAGGCCACAGGTTGAGAATCCCAAAGTTATACTAACCAACCATTAGTATGAGATGTAATCACCAAGAAGAAGGTAGGCAGAGGGTTTGCATTGGCGGTTAAAAGGACCATGGTTGAATCTGGTAGCCTTAGCAGATGGAGAATCCCACTTGAGGGGTTGAGAACATGCTGGCGTGAGATGTTTTCTTATGACTAGCAGTGGTGTGTGGGCCAACTAGGTGTTTGACAGTCCTCCCCAGAAGAAGGCTTTCTCCTTGGTGAGAAAAGTTATCTCCTCCATCCACGGAATGAACTTTAAACTGATCTGAAGGTCTGATTCCTACTCTGGAGTCTCTGCTCCAGGGGTGCCTAACATTTTTGGGCCGTGGGCTGGTCACATGGCTCAGTGGGCCAGTCATGTGGTTCCTCCCACCAGAAGCGGAAGTAAAACATGCCTTGCAATATGTTTTGCAACAGGATGAGATAGATTTTAGGCTGCCATTTTCTCTGCTTAAACCAGGGGAGCCCAAACTATGGCCCATGGACTGGATCTGGCCCCTAAAATGCCAATTCATCTGGCCCACCCCAACCTCATTGCTCTTTCTGTTTTCCTCCAGAGAAAGCTTGGGACTATGGCTGTGCCTTTCACTTCAACTAACCATTCTGTGTACTGTAGTTAGGAAAGCAAGGAAATTAAGAGACTCTTTTAAACCAATTTAAACCAAAGAAGATGGAGACTTGTGACCACCAAAGAAAAGTGGAAGGAGCTGGACATGATGAGATAGGGTTGGGTTGGAGCTAAGGCAGTCCAGAGCAGATACTATAGAAGTCCCTTCCCCCCAAACTAGGTAAAGGTAAAGATCACCCTTGCTCAAAAGCTTGTATCCATCTCTAGGGCCCAGTGCTCATCTGCTTACAGCCAAAGAGCCAATGCTAACTGCATCTGCAGATGTTTCCATGGACATGTGGCAGTCACGCCTGTGACACTGGAGTGCACAGAACACTGTTTCCCTTCCTACCAAAGTGGTATCTATTGATCTACTTGCAATTTCTTGCTTCCGAAATGCTAGGTTGGCAGGAGCTGGGACAGATGACTGGAGCACATTCCATCATGCAATACTCTGGTCTTGAATTGCTGGTCTTCCAATCACCAAGTTCTGAGTCTTAACCACTTGAGCCACTGCAGTTCCCCAACTACAACTCTTTTTTGGATCACAACTTCCCGAATCTCCCAGGCAGCATAGCCAGATGTCATCCAAAGGGGATTTTCCAAAGTTCTGAGATACCATCTTCAAATATTTGGAGATTTTGATACCAACTTAAGTGATACATTAGTTTTCTGTTTCTCTGGTGGTGTAGATCCCAAACCAGAGGGGTCAAGTGAGCAGGAGAAGATACAGGCCAAGCTTGCTGTTAGATGAGGTTAGTCTACAGGTGAGGTAGCCTACAGGTATATCCCAGAGACCATAAGGATGTACATCCTGGGAGGTATTTCTTTTTTTTTTTAATCTGATGAATTTTACTTAAATAAGGACTACCTTTTGAACTGATTTTTGAACTAGATGATTGGTGGAGAAAAGAAAATTTAATGAGGACTTATGTTTGGGCAATGACAAAGCGTAGAAAGTGGCTTCATTTTGGCAGTCCAGTTTGTTTGAGTGCAAGAGAATAGCATTGAATTGCCACTAATTACCATAACTAGTGGAACACAGCCAGGAATGAGCACAGTCAACTTGTTAATTAACAGCAATTTTTCATCACAGTTTATTCAGTTACACTTAAAGGTAAAGGTCACTCTTGCTTGAAAGCCCGTTGTTGTGTCTGACTCTAGGGTTTAGTGCTCATCTCTGTTTAGAGCCGAAGAGCCAGCACATTTCCGTGGACATGAAACAACTTTAAACCCTCTTTCTCCCAATGAGTCGTCTTTGCAAGAAGTGTCATAATTCTGCTATTCGAGTTTAGTTGTTGCTGCTTTTCATCGATACAGTACTCTGGAATTGGCGCTATATTTCAATGCAGGAGAGGAGAACGTCCTGTTTTCTATTCTTACAATTTAATAAGAAAATCTGGTTAAGTTTCGGACTTAGCCTAGATGCTGGGAGATGTGAAAGAGTCTTTTCCTTGCTTTGACTCCTCTGCCTTCATGAACAAGATAAGAACTTATTTCAAGGGCAACACATGGAACATAAATATTGGGAGGAATTTCTGCGGCATTCTGTTCTTGATAAATCCCATGGAAACCTCTGAGAGGCATCATCGGCCTGAATCTCTGAGTGGGAGGCCTTCGTTGCATCAAAAATAGCTCTCGGTTTATTGCCTTTGTGTGCCAGGTTTTTGCAAGATTTATCCAAGTCGACTTAACTGCATAAAACCCACAGTTTAAAGAAGAAGATAGCAAATCCTTGGACAAAAGATTGAACAAAACAAAAATCTAAAAATTGACTAATAGTAGACACTGATGAAAATGGGATTGAACTGAAATGGAGGCTGACAAAGCTTCTTCTTCTTCTTCTGTATCCCAATCAAACCACGGACTGCCAAAATAAACCCACTAACTCCACTTTGTCCTTGCCTAAACCCAAGTCCTCACTGGTGCATGCCTCTGGCAGCAATTGGCAGAGCAGTCAATGAGCCAATGGATTCTATAGCTTTCCAAAGCTGGCAAAGTTGCAGAAAACAAAACAGTTGTATTGAATACACATCTGGTGAAATCAAAAGGGGTTTCCCCCACGAGGGCATCTTAGGCTAGACCATAGATCCTTAAGGTTCTCAGTCCTCAAAAAGTTCTTTTTAAAATTTCTACCAATGCATATTGAGAGAGACAAAATCTGATAAAAATGAATGAGAAGGAGAAAATTTAATAAAAATTGTATATGTTTAGATATACAGTACTGCCTTGAGTTGCATCCTGTTAAACTGTCTGGAACGGTCATAAATTGATTAGGTCATGAGCTTGGGGGGAAAAGTTCAGCTTTGACTATTATAGAAGTGCTTATGCCACTGAAAGTACTTTATTGAATTACTTATGCTATACAAGTTACTTTTATTGAATAAATGCGAACTCTTGCTTTTTGTAATCATGCTTGCTATCCAATGGGGCTCTTTTGCCCCAGACAGACCCGGTGCATAATCTGGGGGTCCTCCTGGACTCACAACTCCTGCTCAAAGAGCTGGTGGCAGTTGTGGCCAGGAGGGCTTTCGCTCAACTTTGAGTGATTTCCCAATTACACCCATTCCTGGAGTGGGACTACTTTCTTATAGTCACTCATGCACTGGTCACCTCCAGACTAGATTATTGCAACGCGCTCTACATTGGGCTGCCCTTGACGTCCATTCGGAGGTTGCAACTGGTGCAAAATGTGGCTGCCCACGTGGTGATGGGGTGTGGGCGCTATGCCCATGCCTCACCCTTGTTGCGGGAGCTGCATTGGCTCCCAGTGTGCCTCCAGGTGCTGGTGATTACCTTTAAAGCCCTACATGGTATGGACTAGATTACCTAAGAGACCGCCCGTCCCACCAGAGCGGACTGGAGGGGCTCCCTAATGATACCAATGGCTAGAGAGGCTCATCTCTCTAGCACTAGAAGGAGGGACTTTTCGGTATCCTCTCTGGTCCTGTGGAATCTCCTGCCACCAAACTACACCTCCAGACAGTCAGTTATTAGCCTTTAGAAAAGGCCTCAAAACTTGGCTGGCCCAGCAGGTGTGGGGTGCTGCCTGTGGAGCAAACACCCCCCCCCCCAGTTCATGTGAATCAATGGCCATCTGGGTTTTAGTCTTAAACTGTGAATGTGGAGGGGTATGATTTTTAATGCTTTTATGGTTTTAATTGTTATTGTGGGGATACTTTTATATTTTAGTATTCTCATTGGTTAGACTGTAAGCCACCCGGAGTCGCTTCTCGAGGGGGGCAGCGATAAAAGTTGAACTAAATAAATAAATGGGCTGGCTTGGTGCCATTTATGGCCACGGCCTCCAGCTGTCTTCCAAAAAAGAGGAAACAAAAGGCTGAGACTCACTGTAATTTTCACTCGGACTTTTGGAAATTATTCCATCTGAGTCCTGCTAGCAGAAAATAAACCTGTTGCTGTTTTTCACCAATGTCTGTGGTCTGTTCTTATCTCTGGGCTGACTAGCCACTACAGTATTACCCGAGTTGGAGAGTGTAAAACACCTACATTTTTGCCTGCACAGAGTAACACAGCTACTGCTTTAAATAATTCTGGTCTCTGTTCCCTTTCCTATGTTGAGTTTATTTGCAGGAGGGAGAGTTTCATCTTTGGCAAAAGCCTTCCAAATCCAGGGTCCTGATTCCCTGGGAGGGTCCGTAAAGCCTTGCAGGTGGCGCACAGATGCACACTCTTGCAACATATGGTTTCTCATTGTCTTGCATGGTAAAGTTACCTTTTGGGGGTTACTCCTGACCCTGGAATCCTTTAGTCCAGTGTTTCCCAAATGCTGGTTTGTGGACTTCCATTCCCAGAAGCCTAAGTCATTTCCCCAAAGCACTGATCAGCCAATGTACTGACTTAGGTTTCTGGGAATTGAAGTCCACCTGTGGGCTGTGTACCCCCTGTTGGATAGTCTCTATAACCAAGGGCTTCCTAAACTACAACCCACGGGTCAGATCCAGCCCGTGGACTTGTAGTTTGGGTACCCCCTGGTTTAAACAGAGAAAATGGCAGCTTGAAATGTCTTATCCTGTTGCAAAACAGATTGCAAGGTGTGTTTTACTTCCGCTTCAGGTGGGAGTAACTATGTGACCGGCCCACTGAAACATGTGACTGGCTGGCCTGCTAAACCACAACCAATTTGGGGCAGTGATGGACTGCCAAAATGTTTCCTTCACTCTGTGGGCGTGGTACGATAGGCATGGGCAGGGGAAAAGCCCTGTGTTGCACCCAAATTAGGACTAAGTAATACCTCATATAACATTAGTATCGAATAACACGAAAATCGCATAACATTAAGGAATCTGGGGGGAAGAATTGCATCAGATAACATTAAGATCCTATGGGATGCTTCAGATAACAACCGCTAAAGCCTGTGTGGTTACAATGTATCTCTATGGATCCCATAGGATTTTAACATGCATCAGATAACACTAAAAATCGTATAACACCAAGACTTGTGGAACCAAGTTTTAGTGTTATCTGAGGTTTTACTGTACTTTATTTCAAAACTTGGATGGGCAGACGGGCCGGCCAGAATTTCTGCTGCCGGTTCTGGTGAACTGGTGCGAACCTGCTGATGCCCACCACTGGCTTGGGGCCAAAAAAGTTTAGGCACCTCCTGGACTACAGCCTCCGTGCCTTTCCCCTGAGTGCCTTCCCTCCTCCTGAGAAGATTGAGGGAGAAATGGGGCCCAGCCAAAGAGCCATTGTCTTTGAAGATCCTCTGCTTTTCAGGAGCAAATGAAAACCAGGAACTTTTCACCTGGAATTAAAACAGGGGTGACCAAACCTTTTGGGCTGTGGGCCGATCATGTGGTTCAGGGAGCCGGTCACCGTACGGGTGCGTTTTACTTCCGCTTCCAGGAGCGACTAGGGCTTCATGGGCCGGATGAATTGGCATCGGGGGCTGCACCCAGCCCCCCCCCCCCGGCCCCTAGTTTGGGCACCACTGCATTAAAAAAAAAAAACAACAGCAAGCAAGCAAATCTTTCCTGCTGCTTTCCTTTTGGTGTTCTTGATTGGCTTTTAAATCTTTGTAGTAGTTTTATTCCTTTAGGGCTGATTTGATCCCAGGGATTTGTTTGTCATTTCAATTCACACAAAGGAAGTGCTTGCCTCTTCCCTTCATTTTAACAACATCCTAACAACTTGTCTTTTTGCAAATGTAAGAAAGGATTTTGGGGGGGGAACATTCTGGTGAAATGGAAATATAAAGTTGAAAAGGCCCTAGAAGAGATTGTAAACTTCCTGCTTCTGAAACTTTTGCAATAAAACCCATGAATGCTTGGGTTTTGCTGAGATTATTATAATAATTTCATGTCAGAAATTATTCTGGGTTGAAAGGATTTTTGCAGAAGAAACTCCACTCAGGGAACGCCCAAATGAGGCTCCTTTACCTTTCATGTCCCCAAGAGCGGGGACAGAGACTGGTGCTCAATCTGTCATGGAGTACCCAGGTTTCAAACCACAAATTTGCCAGCCTTCCAGCTAACAAGACGAGCTTCTTAGCCACTAAGCCAAAGCAGCCGCATTACTGAGATTGAAAGCAGCCAAAGGAACTGTAGGAATCTCTGTTGCCTTCTTGAATGTATGCATACCTAGTTCATTAAAATGGTTTTTTTGTCTTGCTATGTCGAGGAATACTGAATATCTTGTTACCTGAAAAATTGTAACCTTTTAACTTTAAGGGGAACGTTCCACAGGCAGGGGTTGAAGCAGGAACCAAAAGACCACACAATGAGCCCCTAACTAAGAAAGGAGCCACAGACAGTAGCTTGTTGCAATCTCTCTCTCTCTTCCATAACACATGGCCTATATGCTGGGAGGAGTTTCGCCATGAGGTCAGCTATACAGCCAGACCAGCTAACTAGTGCAGCTCATTAGGGGTAAAAGGTTACAGGTTTTTTTTTCTTCAAAAGGGAAACTCATGGCTATACAAATAAGATAAGTACACAGATTAAAGAGTAAATGTTACAGTTTTATAATCACAAAAGAAGCAGCAACTTTTGGAATTTCCCACGTCCATGCATTCTTTTCTTGATGAGTTCTCCTAAAGCCAAACAATAGAAAGACATCAGCAAACATCTGGAGAGATAGGCAGGAGAGGAAGTATTCTGGCAAGATTATCAGATTTCCTCCTTAGCAGTGCAGGGAGACCTCCCTTTAATATTGAATTCTGTTTTGATTTAATATCAAAATTATCCTTTTACTGTAGTTATAATTTTTCCATTTAACTGTTCCTTGGACTGAGGAGACATAAAATCCAGTACAGTATTAATATCATAGTCAAATACAAACAAATCATTCCATAAAAATTCCCTATACATTCCTATCTTAAAAAGGAATCAAACTTCATCTTTGAGCAAGAGAGCTAAGTCTCAAGATTTTTGTTGTTGTTCAGTCGCACAGTCGATTCCGACCCTTTGCGATGACCCCATGGACCACTGTCCGCCAGGCACTTCTGTCCTCCACCATCCTCCTCAACTCGCTCAGCTCTGTGTCCATAGTCTCTACAATACCATCTAGCCATCTCATTTTGGGCCGTCCCCTTCTTCTTTTGCTCTCCACCTTTCCCAGCATCAAGGCTTTCTCAAGCAAATCCTCTCTTCTTATTTGATGTCCAAAGTACTTTAGCTTCATCTTTACTATTTCACCTTCTAAGGAGCCGTCAGGGTTGATTTCTTGTATTTGCCAGCAGGATAGATAAGCAATTAGTTTATTTCCTAAAGTGAGATTAACACCAAAGGTGATTCCAGGATCACCCCACCGGGTCAAATCCCACTAATTTCCAGGCTCCATTTGAGTGTGTTGTGTGAAGCTTAGGTTTACATGGTCCATGAAGGGAGTGGGGGTATAAAGGAAATCTTTATTGATTAGAAGGAAATGTCTATTGATGCTAAAGTATGACCAGGACATGGGTGTTAATTGATACAGGCATTGTCTGCCATCAAGGTCTGTGTCCTTGGGAACATGAACCTGTGATGACCACTTCAGGGGCCATCACAAGGGAAACCAAAGAGGTTCAGACAACTTCATTTAACAATAAAAGAATAGGCCTTAAACTAAAGGGTGAATTTCAAAATTGTATGTAACAATCAGAGAGTAAATAAAACAGAACACCAAAAAAAAAAAAGACCAAAAAAATGTTGTGGCACCTTAAAGACTAACTCCTGTTTTTAACTGTGAGCTTTCATTGACCAAATCCACTTCATTAGACATATAAGAGTGAGGCCTCATGGCATCAATTTATGCACAAATCAGGGTACACAGGCACACAGTAATCGCCCAGCCTAACAGAATAGTAACATCGTATCTTTTTTCAACTGACAAAATCCCCTGTTATTATTTAAACCTGCTGCAAAGCCTGCCCCCGTTTTGCAAATGGTTGCAAAACAAATTTCTCTTGGAAGCTGATGCATCACCTCCAAAAGATCAATGCGATAAATATTGAACATTGAAGAGTCATTCGATGTATTAGCATTTCTACGACAAAGAATCTTGGAGCATTTGGAAAGCTAAGGCTGTAGGTGCCCTAAGGCTTAAAGCACCTACAGACTGTAAAAGCAAGGAAGCCTTTAAATGTTCCACAAACCTCTGGGTTGGTTTTAATGGCGAAAAAACCAACCCAGCTCCCTCCCCTGAGATTATGGCTAATGCACAACAGCTGATGTATCAGAGAGAAACCTGGGTTCAAGTCTTCTCTTTGGTGTGCTGTTGAGCAACCGCCCGGTAGCTTCTCACCCTAGTGGTTGCATATGACAAACAAGGAAAGCCCTGACCAGTTGGCAAACCTGGAACAATTGGTGAAATAGAGGTTGAAACCTTTGGTGAGTTTTAAAATTTATTTTTTGTTGATACCTAAATGTTTTGCAGCTTCTTGCAGAGACTTCAGTGCCTTTATTGTGTGTGCGCATCTACTACTGGCTTCCCTCTTGTAGTCATGATCACAAGGGCAGAGAAGTGCTTTGTGGAGGAGGGTGATCCCCTGTAGATTTTTGGCCCGCAGTTTTTGCCATGCTGGGACATTTAGGTCAGCTTCTGTAGACATATATTTAGATTTGCAATGCTGATGGCTCTCAGTGTTGATGGCCCATACAAGTAGAAGAAATAATAATAATAATAATAATAATAATAATAATAATAATAATAATAATAATAGTCAAACCTCGCATAATGAGCATTTCGCTTAGCGAAAAACTCGCATAACGAGCAATTTTTTTCTAAGCGGTCTGACTCGCATAATGAATTTTTTGCTATGTGAGTCGGACTTTTCCCTATGGAAAAACTCGCATAACAAGCGTTTCTATGGGGAAAACTCGCATAGCGAAAATTAGAAACGCTTGTTATGCGAGTTTTTCCATAGGGAAAAGTCTGACTCACATAGTGAAACTTCATTATGCGAGTCTGACTTGCATAGCGAAAAACTCGCATAGCGAGCAGCCTCGGAGAACAAATTAAATTCATTATGCGAGGTATGACTGTAATAATAATAATAATAATAATAATAATAATAATAATAATAATAATAATAATAATAATAATAATAATAATAATATCCTTGGAAAGGCCTGAAACCAGAGGTTTTAAGATGGTGCCTGTTGTTAATATGGGTTCTAGGGTGTTGCTCCTTTCTTGATTAAAGGTAAAGGTCTCCCTTGCTTGAAAGCCAGTTGTGTCCAACTCTAGGGTATGGTGCTCATCTGTGTCTACAGACACTTCTGTGGTCATGTGGCAGGCATGACTCGATGCTGGAGTGCATGGTAAGCTGTTACCTTTCCCACTGAAACGGTACCTATTTCTCTACTTGCAATTTCTTACTTTCGAACTGCTAGGTTGGCAGGAGCTGGGACGGATGACGGGAGCTCGCTCCATCACGCGGCACTTGGGTCCCGAACGACTGATTTGCCAAACACCACGTTCACTGTCTTAACCACTAAGCTACCCCCTTTCTTGTTTACACATCCCCAAATCTCCTAGCCTAGATGACTACTTTTTTTTCGTATGGTCAAAATATTAAAATCCTTTCTCCATGCCCCCTTGCCTTAATTCAGAAGCACTTTGTTGAGTCTGGATTGCTGGAGTTTTTTGGGGTCTTAAAACCAAGCAGAGAAGAAATTCTTTAAATCGGGGAGCAAAGGCAGTGGAAAGAAGAGGGTTCTGGGGCAGAGACTGGCCTATTTGGCAGCTCCATCACTGCGCACCAAAAGTGGCTCCAATCCTGGTGCTTCTGGGCACGGAAGACCTTGAGTTTGGGATATTTCCCCTTGGGAGGGAGGGAGGGAGTCGGACTCTTTCAAGGCAGGGGAGAGCGTGGGAGGGAGAAAAGTAGAGGAGCCAATTTAATCGGCCCAGACACCACTCTCTCCTGCTGAAAGGGCTTTATATTTTGCATTTTACCCTGGATGGGGAGGTGGGGTGGGGCGCAGGGGCTTGTCTCCTCTGCAACTTTACCATTCAACTCCTGAAATGCAGCTTCCCTCCTCCTTCCAAGGCGTAGAACCTGCAAGCCCTTGTTCCACTTGCTAGGAAGCCTTGCCTTCAAAAGCGCCAGTAAGAACCACCAGAGCTTACTTTTCTGGCATCCTCCCAAGGGCCTTATGTATCAATGGGTCTTTCGGTCAGAGAGAGAGAGGAAGAAGCCCCTCCTCTGTTTGTTCTCCCTGTTTTTGCAATTTTACCCATGTCCCTTTCACTGGCCTTCTAAGTGGGTCTGACTCGGTGTGCCCAAGTGTGGTCTTTGCACAGGGTGGGATCTTTTTCCTTTACACGCTTCCCTCTACTTTTCTGCAGGTGTTGGGCGGCTCTTCCAGGAACATCTCCATCGGCGCAATGCACCGCTTTAGTTCGAAGGAGGCCTGCCAGCTTTTGCATAACAAGTTTGTCGTCATCCTAGGAGACTCGAGTGAGTGCCCCAAAACCTGACAGCGTTCTCAGGTTTGGTCCTGGGGAAGGGATGACTCCATGCATGGATGGCTTATGACCCGTCCTTTGGGTCTGTGAAAGGGTGGAGGGAGAGGTCGGGTGGAAACCCTTTAGCATTTTAGGTAAAGGTCGCCCTTGCTCCAAGGCCAGTTGTATCCGACTGTAGGGTTTGGTGCTCATCTCCATTTACTGCCAGAGAGTCAGTGCTGAATGCGTCCGCAGGCGTTTCCGTGGACATGTGGCAGGCACGCCTAGTCACCAGAGTGCACAGAGCGCTGTTACCTTTCCCACCAAAGTGGTACCTATTTATCTACTTGCAATTTCTTGCTTTCAGACTGCTAGTTTGGCAGGAGCTGGGGGAGGAGCTCCCTCTGTCATGCAGCGCTCAGGTCTCGATCTCTGAGCCGCCGGCCTTCCAGTTGTCAAGTTGAAGCTAAAATTCACAATAAATTGTTTGAATATTTTAAAAAGTATTAACAAGAGATGATATTGAAACAATTGGATAATAAAGAAGAGCCCTGGTGGTGCAGTGGTTAAACAGCCAAAATGTTGTGCGTTCGATCCCGTCATGGATTCAAAGTTGAGTCAGCCTCCTCCATCCTTCCGAGGTCCATAAAATTGAGCCCCCAACATGTTGGGAAGCAAAATGCTAATTGTGAACTGTTCAGGGAGTGCACTAAGCGTTGTGGCAGGGAATTCTCAACCTTTTCAAGCCGAGGGCTGGGTCAGGCTCCCTCAGACAGTTTCAGGGGCCGGACAGCCATTTTGCCTTACCTGCCACACATGGCATTTCCGAGGGTGGTGGAGGCGGTGGGGGAACCACATGAAATTGTGTCGTGGGCTGCATGTGGCCCCTGGGCCATAGGTTGATAGCCCATGCACTAAGGGGTGGCATAGAAGTGTTATTGCTACAATAGCGTTACTGGAAGAGATTTAAAATCAACAAAAAAGACAAACGTACACAAAGACTGACCCTTTCATTTTAAAAAGACATCATCCTCTTAGGCAACCTGCCACTGGGAAAAATCTTGCCTGGAGAAGATGTTTGCTCCCTTGTGGAAAGGTTGCAAAGACTGGCTTCCAGTGGGAACCTAAGTTTACGATGACCTTTCCGTTCAGTTTGTGTTGGCTTTCTCATAACAGGAAAAGGAGGCTGAGATTCAGGCCAAATGATTTGCCAGGGAAGGGTCTTCAGCACCTTTGCTCTTAAACCCATTTGCTTCATCTGTCCCTCCTCCGTCTGAAAGTCACCCGGAGATCATTTAGTCTGGCCCAAAGGCTGGATCTTTGGCTGTAGCCTGGCGTTGCTTGTATTGTGGCATTGCCACCAGGAGAGAGAGAGAGTTTGTGAGACCTGCTCTTGTTGTTTTGTCTTGTCTTCTTTTGCAGTCCAGAGGTCTATGTACAAGGATCTTGTCCGGCTGCTACAGACGGATTCCTTGCTCATCACTTCCCAGATGAAGGCCAAGGTAAGACATCTTTCTGCCTTGAGGGTCAGAGAGTGGTGGATTCATACTTTCTGTTGTGGCTTCGCACTGGAGCTCTGCCAGAGGACCCTGAATAGGCTGAGGGTCAGAGTCCCTCAATGTAAGACCAACGTGGTCAAGTGGGGGCTGCTGAAGGACAACAACACAGTGTGTGAATGTGGAGAGAGGCAGAATCCAATGGCTCATTTACTGGTTTGCCAGTAACTTCCAGAAACATGCGCCGTCGGAGACTTAAGCTTGGCCAACAACAAAGCCAAGAAGGTGACTTCATTTTGGCAGTCCAGGGTTTGATCGGAACATGAAAGAAGAAGGACCGCGTGTATTTAAAACACTATGAGACACCCTGGTGTTGCAGTGGTTAAAAGTTGTAGTATTACAGCCAAAACTACTAAGGTTGTTAGTTTGATCCTAACCAGGATCAAAGTTGACTCTCCCATCCTTCTGAGTTGGTAAAATGAGTGCGCAACATTCTGCAAGCCTGGCTTCTCATTTGGGACTTGGAGCCAGAGAGCATGCAAGGCCAGAATGGGTTCATGCTTCCTTTAGCACAGGGGTGCCCAAACGACGGCCGGTGGGCCAGATCCAGCCCCCAACGCCAATTCATCTGCCTCATGCCACCCTCGTCACTCCCAGAAGTGGAGGTAAAAAGCTGGCCCTGGCGCTACGCATAAATATAATAATCTCTGGAAAGAGGGGGTGACAGTGCTCCATGCTCGGGGGCACCACTCATCCCCAAAGGAATTGAAGGAGCTCAAATGGGCAAAGAGACACCAAGAGCGCTGCTGGGTGAAGACCAAGAGTGAGTCCGACTGAACACTTGCTAGAGCCACTATTAAAGCCTGTCTTGTGGCGATAGAGGTAGTGAAAGGTCAATATTTCACCACCCTTATTGCCTCTGCAGATAATTGCCCAGTGACCCTGTTCCGGGTGACCAGGTTCCTCCTTGGCAGAGGGGGTGGGGTGGGCTTGGCCATGGTTGGCAGGGGTCTGCTGAGGTTTTTGCTGATTATCTGACGGAGAAAATAACTCGGATTCGCTCGAAGTTTAACCCTAGCGTGGAAAATACAGGGCTGGGGTTGACTGGATCTCAGTCTAGCCACGTTATCTGCGATAAGTTTTGGTCTAGTTGTCCCTGAGGAAGTGGACAGGCTCCTGAGATTTGTTCGTGCCACTGCTTGTGCATTAGATCTATGCCCTGCCTGGTTAATTAAAACTACCATGGCAGTTACAGGTGGCTGGGTTGGAGTGATTGTGAACTCTTCTTTGTGGGAGGGGGTCTTCCCAGCAGCATTGAAACATGCCTTGTTGCGCCCTCTCCTGAAAAAGTCATCACTTGACCCTACAGTACTCACCAACTGCTGGCCTGTATCCAACTTTTGGGAAAGGTTTTAGAGAAGGCAGTGGCATGGCAGTTTCAGGAGATCCTGGATGAAGTGGATTATCTGGACCCTTTTCAGTCAAGATTCATGCCTGGATATGGCACCGAGACTGCATTGGTTGCGCTGTTGGATGATCTCTGGTGAGAGCAGGACGAAGGTCATCCGTCCGTCCTTGCTCTTCTTGACCTCTCAGCGGCTTTCGACACCATCAACCATGGTATCCTTCTGGAACGGCTCCGAGGATTGGAGATCCAGGACACTGTGTGGTCCTGGTTTTCCTCATTTCTAAAGGGCCGGACCCAGTCAGTGTGGTTGGAGGGCGAGAGGTCCAGTCTGAGGCCCCTCCAATATGGGGTGCCTCAGGGCTCGGTTCTCTTGCCTCTCCTATCTAATATCTACATGAAGCCTCTGGGAGAGACCATCCGTTCCCACGGGGTGAGATATCGTCAATATGCAGATGATACTCAGGTGTATATCTCGCCCGTGGGGACCCAAGCGATGCAGTGGAAGTCCTTTCCAGGTGCCTGGAGGCTGTTAGGGTCTGGATGGGGGACAACGGGCTACAACTGAATCCTGACAAGACTGAGTGGTTGTGGGTCAGGTCCTGCGTTATCCCGAGAGCTGCCATCTTTGGTTCTGGATGGGGCCGTTTTGCCCCAAACAGACCCGGTGCATAACTTGGGGGTCCTCCTGGACTCACAACTCCTGCAGTCGTGGCCAGGAGGGCTTTTGCACAGCTTCGTGTTATTTGCCAGTTATGTCCGCTCCTAGATCAGGATCCTTGCTCATGGTCACGGATGCTCTGGTCACCTCCAGACTTGACTATTGTAATGCGCTCTACATGGGGCTACCCTTGATGACCACTCGGAGGCTGCAACTGGTCCAGAATGCAACTGCTCGAGTGGTGTAGGGAGTGTGGGCATTATGCCCGTGCCTCGTCACTGCTTCAGGAGCTGCACTGGTTGCCAATATGCTTCTGGGTGCAATTCAAGGTGCTGGTAATTACCTTTAAAGCCCAACATGGTAGTGGGCCAGGATACTTAAGAGACTGTGTCACCCTGAGAACATCCGTTCGTCCCACTAGAGCGGACCGAAGAGGCTCTCTCATTGTTCCATCGGCTAGAGAGGCGTCTCCCTAGCACTAGGAAGAGGGCCTTCTCAGTGTCTGCTCCATCCCTATGGAACCTTCTGCCAACTGAGTTGCGTCTCCAGACAGAGTTGCTGCCCTTCAGCAAAGGTTTAAAGACATGGCTGGCAGGGCAGGTGTTGTGTATCAGCAGTGCGGTAACCCTGGCCTGTTGGTTAATTCGGTAAATGCTCTTCTCTGTCTTTTAATTTTTTAATTTTGTAATGTGTTAATCTTTCAATCTATTAATTTTGTTTGGTGTCTTTTGATGGGTTTTTAGATTGTTGACTGGCCTTTGTTTTCCTTGTGAGCCGCCCAGGGTCTCCGGAGTGGGGCGGTGATACAAATTGAAATCATAATCATAATCACGTGCTATCAAGTCAGTTCTGACTTATGGTGGCCAGTTGAGCGCTTGACCCTTTCCCACGAGGAGTAGGTTGACTCTTGGTTAGCCCTTTTTGTCTCTTTCCCCTGCCAGATGCCCTTGACGTTGGAGCGCCAGTGGTTTCATTCGGCACCCCGTAGTAATCCTTATTTGGAAAGGTTGGAGGGAGGGACAAAAGACTGGCCATGATCAACCGTACCAAGCTCTGTCCTCTGTGCTCTTTCTGCAGGGTGAACTCTGCTTTGAAAATGACTGTTTGGTTGAAGGCGGGGTGTGGGACGGCTTACACAATGGGACCCATTACCGGGAGGTGCGCCAGTACCGCACTTACTACCACCTCGTCCGCTTCTACTTCCTGACCCGGGTGTACTCGTCATACCTGGAAAGCATCCTGAAAGATTTCCAGTCTGGATTGGTGCCGGATGTCTTGATTCTCAATTCCTGTGTCTGGGATGTCTCAAGGTAAGCCGAGTCGGTGGGTTTCAGAAGGTGCCTAGATGCCTTCATGTCTTCAGAAAGTCCTCTGGTGTGACTCATTGTTGAGAGGTCCAGCCGGAGATTGTGATCCAACAATGTCACTCATGGTCCATCCCTCATCAACTGGGGTCTTCTCAGTCCCAAAGGTTACTCTGTGATGGCTGAGGGCTCTCCCATCTTCCCTCAGATATGGCCTGGCCTCCATGAAGGAATACCGTGCAAACTTAGAGATGGCCTTCAACAGGTTGGATGCTGTCCTCCCGTCCTCTTGCCTGGTGATCTGGAACATGACCATGCCACTGGGCCCCAAGGTCAAGGGGGGCTTTCTTATACCGGAGGTAAGAAAGGGGTCACAGCGTATCCCTGTGGCTTAGTTGGGCGGTTGAGTATTTAATGTTGGCCAATGACAAAGCCAAGAAGGTGGCTTCATTTTGGCAGTGTAAAGCTTGATCTGGACATGAAAGAAGAAGTTGAGCACTTCCCAGATCTTGGTGAACTTCAGCTGTCCATAGTTCCAGTCAATGGAATGATAGTTGTGGTTGCAACAACACCTGTGGACCCAGAGTTGGCCAACCTTTTGGATGATGAGATGGGATGTTTGAGAAGGATAGCTGTCTTTGTGGAAGTTAACAGATCCCTTGAGTTCAGGTGAGGGAAACAATGGAGTGTGGGTTGGGTTTGGAGCAGGGGTTCTCAACCTTTTCAAGTCGTGTCACGCTCCCTCAGACAGCTTTGGGGGGGGGGGGGCAGAGGGCCATTTTGCCCTGCCTGCCACACATGGCATTTCTGGGTGTGACGGAAGTGGTGAGGGGCCACATGAAATGATGTTGTGGGCAGCATCTGGGCCATAGGTTGAGAACCCCTGGTTTAGAGGATGCATATAGGATAGGACACAGGGCAAAAGGTGGGTAAGGGAGGGAATGAATGCATAAAGTGGTATTTGCATGTTGTATAATTCCCAGAACAAACTGCAGATTCCTTAACTTTTGACACCTCTGTTTCCTTATCTATCTGCTAGAGGAGAAGCAGAATAATTGAAGGAAATAACAAAGGTTGCCTCTGCCTGGGCTTTTATACTTCAGTAACTGGGCTGCAGTGGCTCAGGGGTTAAGGTGCTGAGCTTTACGACTGGAAGGTCTGCAGGTCAGCAGTTCGAGACCGGAGTGCTGCACAGTAGAATAAGCTCCTCTCATCTGCCCCAATTCCTGCCAACCTAGCAGTTTGAAAGCAAGAAATTGCAAATAGATAAATAGGTACCGCTTCATCAGGAAAGATTCCATCCTCTCCGGTGTCTAGTCATGCCTGCCACATGACCATGGGTATGTCTGCAGACTCGGACAGCGCTGGCTTTTTAGCTATAAATGGAGATGAACACCAAGCACTAGAGTTGGATTCAACTGGCTTTTGAACAAGGATAACCTTTACCTTTACTAACTGGGCAAAACAGAAAAGGCAAACCTTGTAAAGTTCGTCTTCTGGATGTTGTAGCCTAAAAAGGTCACGTTTGAAGTGCTAAGGCAGAGTTTTATTATGAGCCAGCAACCACGCTTCTAGATCTGTGGTGGTCACTCCTGACCGGTTTGCTTGTGCTACTGGTGGCACGCTCTGGAGCTTTGGTGCTCTACCTTGTAGGTCAGTGATGGCACAGTAAACCCATTTGTCTGGATTCACAGGGACTCGGGCTTCTGGGAATTGAAGCCCAAGAACAGCTGGGGTGCCAAGGTTCGCCATCACGGCTCCATGTTGCCTCCTTGCTATAAATGGGTCTTATTTCCCCCATTGCTCCCCGTTCCCTCCCTGCAGCTCCACCACTTGAGCAAGACCCTCCGCAAGGACATCATTGAGGGCAACTTCTACGGCGCCACGCTGGCCGGCTTCCACCTGTTTGACGTTGTGGATCTCCACTACCACTTCCGCCACGACTTGGGCAACCGGGTCAAAGATGGCATCCACTGGAACAATGTGGTCCATCGGAGGATCACCAACCTGCTGCTGGCCCACATAGCTGACGCCTGGGGTGTTGTGATGCCGGAAAAGCAACCTCACCAGGGTGAGTGCCATGATCCCAGTAGCCCATGCCTCTTCTAAGCATATTAAAAGGCCCTTCTGCTATGTTAGCCTAGAATGGTTAGTTCTATGCGGAGTGGTTCCGAATGTGGGGACCACGCCCCATGGGGGGGGAGGGGACTTCAGTTCCCAGAAGCTAAGCTGGTGATGTACAGACACCTTCTAAGTAGGAGCCCTTTGAAGCAGGATTGGGTAATGGAATAGTAGCCATGTTAGTCTGTGGTTCAGGCATATCAGAAAACAAAACAAAACAAAAAACACTGTAGCACTTTAAAGACGAACTGCTTTATTTTTATTGTTAGCTTTCGTGGATCAAGTCCACTTCTTCAGACAAAGAGTGGAACTGTCACTTAACTCCTCCAGTTGGCAAAGCTCTTCTGCAACGTCTGATACAATGGAAGGACGGTTGGCTTTCGGTTGCCAGGAAGCCTTGAGGATACCACCGGGCACTGTTGTAGACAGGCCCTCCAGGCAGACACCCTGTAGGGACTGGCAGAGGTTGTTGACCTGTGCTCTCTTCTTTCTCTTCTCATTGTTGTGTTCAAGCAGGAGGCATCGTTACACAAAAACAGGCATGGACGCGTAGCTGAGGAGACCCCGAGAAGCAGAGGTGGTGGGTGGCGGCTAGCTATGTTCTGCCGGAAAGAAAGCCCACGTTGGGTGGGAAGCCGCGACTTGGCAGGTGGGGCCCACCCCTCCAACCTCCCTGGGGAGGAATCCTGATCCCTCTGCCTTTTTCTCACAGGCTTTGCAGGCAACGCTGAGCCCATGGCCTCTCTTGACCTTCGGCCAGCACCACCTCCGTGCCTTCCCTGGAGACTGCCTGAGCCACACAATGTCCACAGGCCGTATCCTGACTTCTTCCAGGACGATGACTTCTTTTTTGGATTTACCAGCTTTGAGGATGCTCGCCTTCCCCCCTTCCACCTGGACGGTATGTTCAGAGGCTGTTTTCCACCCATGGTTAGAATTCTAAAGGGGACATTTGGGATGGCCCAGAACATTAGATTGCCTCTTGCCTTTTTTAAAAAATGCCTTTTCTGCTTCCTCCCCCAAAGGCTCTGCTTCTAGAAAAGTGAGGGCTACCCTAATGCTCAAAATACAGTAATTTTTAAAATTGCAGAAGAAAAAAAAGGTAGAAGCTGTTTCTGAACAGCTTGAAAGCAAGGAACTGCAAGTAGGTAAATAGGTACCACTTTGGCGGGAAAGGTAATGGCATTTCCTATGCTCCGGAGTCTAGTCATGCCTGCCACATGACCAATGAAACGTCTGCAGACACAGACGATGCTGGCTCTTTGGCTGTAAAAACGGAGATAAGCACCACCCCCTAGAGCAGGGGTTCCCAGCCTAAGGCCCACAGGCAGGATCCAGCCCACGGCACCATTTCATGTGGCCCACCCCTCCCAAGGGCATTTGAGAAACAGAATGGCTGTCCCTTTGAAGATGTTGGGACAGAATGGTCACCCCCACCATGCAGGCAGGGCAAAATGGCCATCCAGCCCTCAAAGCTGATTGAGAACCCCTGACCCGGACCCCCCGGTTTGAAAGGTTTGGGGGAACCCCTGCCCTAGAGTCAGATGCGACTGGCTTTTGAGCAAGGGACACCTTACGCCTGCTCTCTGGACTAGAGCTCCCAGAATCCCTTAGCACGCATGCGAATTGTAATCTAAAGAAATAACCTCCACTGCTTCGTTTTTCTTTTATCTTCTTCTTGTTCTCTCTGTAGCTGCGGCGCTTAACACCTTCCGCCATTTTGAGGAGGCTGACCAGGCGCTCTTCCCGTCCTACCCCTCCCATGATCTAGAAGACCCCCCCTCAAGACCCGGCCACCATCGCAGAAGAGGCCATTGGTTCACCGAGTCCCAATATGGCCCTGTCATGCGCCCTCCCTCGTTCCGCATGAGAAATGCCAGCCCTTACAGGAGAGCCCCCCCGCATCTCCCACAGATGCTACTGAAGCTGCATCCCTTGGGTGGGGAAGGAGGACCGTACCACAGGGGGTCTTTTTGGCCACACAATGCTCCTTGAGACAAAATGGCTCATGACACAAAAGGCTCTGCTCGTTGTGGGTTCGGTGGCTGGCTTAAGTAGCCAAAAGGTTTGACACAGGGATTGGTTGGTTGGTTGACACTTGCGTGTTACTTTGTGTTTATGTGGGATTGAGATCTCATTTACTTCTTGACACATGAACATGAATTGCAGATGCTTTCAGTGCTGTGTGAAGTCTATGCTTCTAGCACTTTGTTTATGTCCAGTTCTAAGGTTTAGGCCAGAGATGCCCAGGGTCCTTTTGAAGCGAGGTTGGTTTCCCACCCAGGAAAGCTCCTTTTCACAGTGGGCAGCTAAGTTTTATTGTCATCTGGGTTGGCTAAAAATGTGCGTCTCTTATTCAAGTGGGAAAGACGGTCACCTTCCCTGTTTGTTTAGAATTCCTTGCCTGGAAGCCATGTGGGAAGGCTGCGCATGAACCCCTGGGTGCCTTTTGAGGCAAAGTGGCTGGTGGGGACGGACATGGACGAGGAGCTCTCTGATGGGGGCGGACATGGACGAGGAGCGCTCAGGGCAGTTTTAAGATGCACACTTGGCAGTCTGGATTTTTAAAAATCCTCCACGCTGGACTTTGGGTCCCCACCTCACCAGACCCCGATCCCTCCCTGACCCCCGTTGGCTTTTATTTTGTATGTTCTGAAACATACAGTATGGGTGGCTGTTTTGGGCCTTCAGGAGGAATGGAGGGCCTGAGAGGGAAGAGCCATAGAAAACCCTAGACCTAGAGGTTTCTTGGGGCATGTGGGGTGGCGTTGGGGCTGCAGGCCACACCGATCCCACCCTTGATGTGCACGCACACATCTCGGACCCCTGTGTGTGCATTTCTGGATCTATGTTGCACTGACCTCTCTGGCCAACTTTCTTTATGGGTTGCAAGGCAATACAATGCAACTTTTGGGGTAGTTCATCATAAGATTGTGTGGAGGATTTTCAGAATATTCATTGACAAAGAGGACCTCTTGAATGTTGTGGACAATTTTTGGGGGAAATTGGGTGTCTGTTTTTACAATTAAACCCTTGTTATTCACAGCGTTTTGTCTTTTTACACTGCTATGGTCATAGAGTAGACCCTCCTGCCAGCGATTCAACGGCAGCAGTGAACTAACCTGACAACCCTGAGGACTAATGGCCTTGGGTGCCAAAGTCCACAGGGAAAGGTGGTGGTCCCCAATGGATTAAATGGTCCCCCTTGAATCCATCATGATGGAGGAGGGCAGCAGCTCCATCCATCCTGGCCTGGGGCCGATGAGGGCTTTGTGTGCCAAAAGGGCTCAGGAAATCCAGAAAGTGACTTGCGGAACTAGAAGGTAAATGGAAGGCCGCTGCATTGTAGGGTTCCCAGGACAATCTTCATGGCTGATCGCCATGATGAGAGCCAATATTTGGAATTGGATATGGCAGTTGAAGAACCAGCAGAAACTTCTTTGCCTTTACAATCTCCTGCCTGGAGAGGGCAGTCAAGTTTTTTTAAAATTTTTGGACAGGACACGCAAGGCTTGAGGCTCTGGTAGGAGCGGATTGGTCCTTTTTCAGAGCACTGGATGTGGTTTGGGTGCAAAGCCCTGGCACAGAAGCAGTGACATGAGTGGCTGGTGTGAATGGAGATGAGCCTCAAGTCCTCCGAATCAGGTCCAGGAAGAGCTTTATGGCAAGAACAAACATTCTTGAGTTTATGCAAGAGCAAAACCAAATGAGAAGGTGGAGGAAGAAGGAGCTCCCTGGGCAAGGAAGGACATTAAAGGAGGAGGATCTGGCGGAGGAACTCAACCTCCCCTATATGTCACTTGGAGGACCTTGAATAGACTGAGGTTCAGAGTCCCTAAATGGAAGACCAACAAGCCTGAGTTGGGGCTCCTGGCTGATGACTACATGCTGTGTGGCTGTGGAGAGGTGCAGAATCCATGGACTCATTGACTGGTCTGCCAATTGCTGCCAGAAACTTGCACCAATGAGGACTTAAGTCTGGCCATTGACAAAGCCAAGAAGGGGGCTTCATTTGGGCAGTTTAAGGTCTGGTGGAGGAGAGAAAGAATACCCGTTAGCCTGTCAAAAGAGGTATAGAACAGACTTCTAGGTTTAATTACAGTTACAGATTATTAACACTGGCCATTTACTCAACTGTTTGCTATTATTGGTGGTTATTATATAGACTGGCCTGGGCAAGATGGATATAGCCTGGCATAGAGTAGCTTGGTATGTTTGACCTTGGAAAGGTGTTACTTTTAAAGAAGAACACTGAGGTCTTCTCTGCGGAGGTCTTTGGTCCTTCCTGCCTTTTCCCAATCCCAGCCTGCTTGTGCTCATCCTTCTTCCCCCAGGAACAGATTGCCCGTCCCTCCTCTCCTTTCGTTCTTCAGAGCAAGAAGAGGAGGTCTCACTATGAGCTGTATTACCAGGGCTGTGCTTGGCACCTTGGGAGGGCGGTAGACAGGAAGTGATGGGGGCGCCTCTTGGGGGTTGGGGGAGAAATCCCATACATTCCCATTATCTCTGTCTGCCTGGGTGGGGGGCAGTTGCTGGGGTGCCCCGGGATCAATCCCTGTGGGCCAGCACATCACGGCATATTACAACCCTATCCTCCCTCCCACTTTCCTGCTTTCAGGAGGAACAGTGCGTGAACAGAAAGACAGGTTTTGCTTATATCAGCAAACCACTTCAGCCTGTCCTTGGATTTGTTGCCCCCAAGTTGTTTTCATCTCATGGTGACCCTTGTGAGGCTTTTGAGCAGTGGTGGGCAGCAAAAAAAAAAGTGCTACCACACCATGGACAGAGCCTACATCAAGGGCGGAGTCTACATCAAGGCGGAGACTACATCATGGGCAATCTAGTCATGCCTGCCATATGGCCATGTATACATCTGCAAACAGGCAACACTGGCTCTTTGGCTGTAAATGGAGATGAGCACTGCACCTTAGAGTTGGATATGACTGGCTTTTGAGCAAGGGAGACTTTGAACCACTTGCAGGGACAAAACCTGATGGGGCAGGGCAGGGAGGTGGGCGTGGCCACCCAATTTCGCCACCCCCTGCCCAGAGGCCATCCAATTTTGTTACCTACCCCCCGGCGGGGGCGGCGGGGGCGAACCTGTTGCTGCCCACCACTGCTTTTTGAGGCGTGGCAGATGTCTAAGAGGTGGGTTACTCTTTCCTTCCCAACACTGGGATTTCCATGGCCAAGTAGGGATTCGAACCCAGGTCTATTCTGACAAGCTGCTTCCTCTGCTACCTGATGGGGAGAGAACGGTTCACAGCTCTTTGCTTCTTTACATGGTTCCTTCTTTGTCCCCATCGGTTGTGTTGAAGGAGATTCACACCATGGGCTCCCTGCTTGGACTCTGTGTATCCTTTGACCTTCTGTGGCACATGGGACGTGCTGTATGCCTCTCTAAGATGGACTTCGGAATCATTTTAAGCATGACACACTGTCATGCTTAAAAGCTGGAGCAGAAAAAGGTATAAGATAAAGGTAAAAGTCTGCCTTGCTCGAAAGCCAATTGTATCCAATTCTAGGGTTTGCTGCTCATCTCCGTTTACATCCAAAGAGCCAGGGCTATCTGCATCAGGAGATATTTTTGTGATCATGTGGCAGGCATGACTAGATGCCAGAGCACATGGAACACTTACCTTTCCTGCCAAAGTGGTACCTGTCTATCTACTTGCAATGTCTTGCTTTCGAACTGCTAGGTTGGCAGGAGCTGAGACAGAGACAGGAGCTCACTGTCATGCAGCACTCAGGTCTCAAACTCCTGACCTGTCAACCTTCCCATTAATCAAGTTCAGTGTCTTAACCTGGGAAATGTGTACAACACAGGAAACAATTGAATTAATTGTTATTGAGCTCAAAGCCAAATGAAGTTAAGTTGTTGAAGACCATTTTTTAAGTTTATTGTTTAATTGCCATTGAAGCTAAATTATTGATGCCTTATCAGGGGGGAAAAAACAAGAAAAATTGATTCATGACTTTGCTTCAATCTCTTGTCTTCCCTCCAAAGCAAGAAACATCATTTCCCTCTTCCTTACTTTGCCCACAGTGGGGTGACGGTCCCCCTTCAGTGGAGGAAATGTCACCGGACACCATCATATCGGGCCCAATATGGAGATGGCTCCGTGATCACAGTGTGTGGGCCACTTCATGGCAAGATGGGATCCACCTTAAACTCACGCCAGTGACATTTTTTCTGCTTCAGGGGGAAAAATGCATTCTCAGATACGAGCATCAGATGACGATGACTTCACCCACAGCAACAGTCTTGTGAGGAAGGGACAGATGGGGAAAGACTGGCTTCTTAAGTGAGGATCATATCTGGGTAGGGAAGGCATCTCCTTGGTCCCGATCCGATGCTTGCTAGTCATGACACCACCCTGGCTCTCTTCTCTACCGGCCTGCAAGCAGACAAGAAGTCAGGATCCTGGTCATCTCACCCTGAGGGCCTCTCCCCTAGTTCCAGGGACTCAGTGAAGGAGCCCCCTTATGTGAACCTAGCCCCTCCTCCAGTGAGAGAACCGGCCTGCAAAAGCCTGCCAAATCCAGCAGACTTCTTTCTGTGCTCATTAAATGGAGCAAGTTGGGGAGATTGGTAGCGAGCCTTCATGTGTGCAAGTTACCTTTGCTGACGAAATGAGACGTAGATCTTCAACCAAAAATAGTAGATTTATTGATCAGGTTCTTAAAGTGTAGTCCATAGAGAATAAAATGTAAATAAAGGTCAGTAGCATATAGATCAGTCCAGAAATGCTAAATACTCTAGGTAATCATTGTGAAAGCAAAAAGGGAAATGTCCCCAGGCATAGATGTTAACCCATAGACAACCAAATGCGAACTGCACCTGTTTCCCCCCCCCCATGGAGAGTCTTAACCATGTGTCGTGTTTAGGCCAATCAGAGACAGTTCCTATAGAAAGAGAAACTTTCCCATAACATGGAAAGTGTTTTACACATATGTAGTCACAACAAAGCGCAACAAGGCTTCCTCTACTAGCTAGAGAGATAAGAGATATACACTGTACCGGAAAACAAGCAGTCTCGTGACACGCAGTCTTGTGACACAAAGAAGGGAAATGATTTTTAGGGCCTAGTAAAAAACAGGTCCCCTCCATGCTTTGGGAACGTTAGGAAAAAAGTCGTCGTTCCATGACACAAGTGTTGGCCCAAAGTTCTTGCAAAACGTAAGCCACCATATTGCTCTGCTCGCCACAGGTGAACGGGATGAACCACGCAACTTCCAGGTCTGCTCCAATGGTGGCACTGTCATGCGCTTCGTCATGTTATGGGGGTTAGGTGGATGGCTTCTTCTGCTATGTTGTGTTGTAAGTTATATTAGTGTGACCGATGGCAAGAATTCATTTCTTCATTGATAAAACCACCCAAAAGCTATTTAGTTGTTACTTATCAGGTTCTTCCCACAACATGCGAGAAAAAGGCTCTCTTCACATCATCCCATGTGGAGGGTGATGTTTCATCAGCAGGGAGGTCCCTGCTCTCAGGTTGCAGACTTTCCTTGTAAGCAAGGACTCCTCCAAATCTATCTGCGCATCAGGTGGACTTTTGGGAGAAGAAATGTGTCTCAGTAAGACCCCACAATCTCATAGCGGTAGACGAAGTGGAAGGGCAGCAGCTTATACACGAAGGAGAGGTAGAGCACCTTGACCCTGCGGAAGCCCATGCTCTCGTACAACCGCAGAGCCACGTGCTGCACCACAGAGGTGGTCAACACGACTTCCTTGTAGCCACGTTCCTGAGCAAAGCGGATGACGGTCCTGGTGAGGGCCTTGGAGAGCCCACGGCCTCGATGCTCCTTCTTCACTGACATGCGCTTTAGCTCCAGTGCTCTGCCCCGCAACGAAGGCTCTTCTGGATGGATGGCAGCAACAGTTGCTACCACTTCCTCTCCATTATCTACAACCCAGAAGCAGCCGTCCTTTGGCTCCAAGTAAGTCCCATGGATGTCCAGCAGGTCTCCATCAAGGGCCTCTTGGATGTAATCTTTCACCCTGACCTTCATCTCATTCCAGCCCATGGCCAAGAGGGCAGTCAGGATGCCAAGGGAGAATAAGAAGGACGCAGAGGCCACATAGACCAGAAGAAACACAACCAGGAGTAGCAGCAGTGTCTGTGGGTGCCTCAGAATGTACCAGAAAGCAGCAGAGGTATGTTCACGCATCCCATTAGAGAATATTATGCGGGCTGCCTCATAGTCTTTGTCCTGGTACTTGCGGATGGAGTATTCACCCATGATGGGAATGCCACATCCTCTTGCACTAAGAATGAGAGCAGATGACCAATAAGTCAAACCAGAATATTGACAGTGTTGGTTATAAAGCCCAAACTAGACTTGGGCTATAAGAAAATATCAAATCCTTGTCAAAAGGAATGGCATTGTGCTGACCCATCAAAAATCATATCTGCGGAATAGCTTTATTAAGATCAACTGCTAAGCCTGAAGAAAACTTCTAGTGAGCCTGAATACAGTTTAAGTTTTTGCTACTGGTCCTAATAAAAGCAAGACATGGGGGGGTGTCTTTCAATATGTCCTGAGTAAACACCCTTTCAATATGTCATCTAAGTAAACATCTCCGACTTTTTGACTGTCCTTACAGGCCCGTATCCAATCCTTCAACATTAACACACCATTTTTAATAAAAACTTCCTTCATCTTTCTGTCAATTTTTATAGGAAAAGTTTTAATAGGATTTTTATCGCTAGATATTTTTAAAGCACTTGGTCCGTTACAATGGGAAACAACGAGATGATCAAAATGTATGGGTTTGGGAACAAGTTTGGAAGAATAATTGGAAAATTATATCAACAAGGTGCTGCCAGAGTTAGGGTGAACGATGGTTATACAGAAGACATAAAGTTAGAGGCGGGAACAAGACAGGGTTGCCCACTATCACCAATATTATTTATAATGGCTATGGAATTGTTAGCAAGTGCTATAAGAGAGGATAAGAGTATAATTGGAATAGAAAATAATAAAATAAGTTTGTATGTGGATGATACATTAGTAATTATGAAACAACCTATAGAGACATTGGAAAGGATACAAATACATTTAAAGACATTTGAGAAAACTACAGGATTGAGAGTTAACTGGAATAAACTGGAGATGATATTGTGTAATGCAGAAAAAGAATAGGAAAAATAAAAAGTATAAAATACAGGTTAAAGATAATTTGAAATACTTGGGGATAATTCAGGCAAAACAGATGATCTTAAGAGGTTAAATTATGACAAGCAAAAGAAAGAGATTAAGGATAAAATAGCACAATATAAAAATTGAATTTATCTTGGTTTGGCAGGGTTGCTTTATCTAAGATAATGTTGTTATCAAGATTACATTTTCTGTTTGACACTGCCAATTCAATTTAAGGACAAAGAGATAAATATCAAAATATGTTAAATAATTATTGTAATGGAGGGCGTAGATCGAGACTACCAAGAAATTTATGGTATTTATCTCAGAAAGAAAGAGGTTTAGGGCTACCGAATGTTATGAATTACTATAGAGCTTTTCAAATAAAGAGTGTAGTAAAGATTTTAATGAAAGAGGACACAATTTGGGAAGAAATTGAGATGAGAGAGTCGTTCCAAGTAGGTAAATCAATTTTTTAAGATAAGGATGTAAAGAAAATGGTTATTAGAAATAAAATGATAAATATAATTTTGGAAGTGTGGAAGAAAGTGAAGAAGGAATTGGTACCAGATATATCCCCGATTATAGAGTATTTCAGAGCTTTTAGGACTCATTAACACTGTAGAAAAATAAGTACAATACTAATCTAGCCACATTCCTTCCAGAGTCATCGGAATTACCCATAGAGAACATTTATTCCCCACTCCTTTGTGCTGGTTGGTGCTAATTAGCATCAAGTGAGTATGGATTTTACCAATGTTTCTGCCCCCTCCACTCACTCCCCAAATTCCACATCTCTTCAAAAAAGCAGATTTACACTAAGTCAGGCTAAAGGAACTGCAGAATGAACTCACCAAAAGGTGCCTTAATTCTGGCAGTTTCACGTCTTGCCTAGACATGGAAGAAGAAATGAATCAAAAACAATTCAGAGAGATTGAAAAACTCCCTTACAATGATCTTTTGTACTGGAATTTATGTTGTGTGCATGTTTTATCATTAGTAGATTAATATTCATTAAACATGACTCTTTTAGTGGAGGTTCCTTTCACTCCTAACCTCCTTTAGAAATCAGCTGTCTTTCACAAAATCTCTTTGGAAAACATGAAGATTTAAAAGGATTCTCCTTTTTGGATTTCCTTTTGTTTCTCAGCAAATTAACACCAACAATGAAAGCATTTTATCTAAACCCCTTTCAATGGAAATTCAATTACTGCTCCCTCAGACAGCTTCAGGGGCTGGATGATCATTTTGCCCTTCCTCTACCACATGGCACTTCCTGATGTGGGGGCCCTCATGAAATGATCCAGCCCGCAGGCCACAGGTTGAGAATCCCAAAGTTATACTAACCAACCATTAGTATGAGATGTAATCACCAAGAAGAAGGTAGGAAGAGAGTTTGCATTGGCGGTTAAAAGGACCATGGTTGAATCTGGTAGCCTTAGCAGATGGAGAATCCCACTTGAGGGGTTGAGAACATGCTGGCGTGAGATGTTTTCTTATGACTAGCAGTGGCGTGTGGGCCAACTAGGTGCTTGACAGTCTTCCCCAGAAGAAGGCTTTCTCCTTGGTAAGAAAAGTTCTCGAATCCATCCACGGAATGAACTTTTAAGTCTCTACTCCAGGGGTGCCTAACATTTTTGGGCTGTGGGCCAGTCACATGGTTCAATGCCTTTCCCCCCAAAAAATGGCCAAAAATGTCAGCTGACTATTGGAGCCATTTTTTGCTCCTTTATTTTTGGCCCCGCCCATGACATCATGACGTTGGCCCCGCCCATGACGTCATGATGTTGGCCCCGCCCATGACGTCATGACGTTGGCCCCGCCCATGACGTCATGACGTTGGCCCCGCCCCACTGTCCCGGCAGTTTTGTAAGGTTGGACGCCTTATTCAATGGGCCAGTCACATGGTTCAGTGGGCCAGTCACATGGTTCCTCCCACCAGAAGCGGAAGTAAAATATGCCTTGCAATCTGTTTTAGTGGGTCACGCTCCCTCAGGCAGTTTTTGGGGCCAGATGGTCATTTTGCCCTTCCTCCACCACATGGCACTTCCTGGTGTTGTGGAGGCGGGGGGGGGGCACATGAAATGGCACCACAGGTCACATCTGGCCAGCGTGCTGCAGGCTGAGAATCCCTATGTTAAGCAATCCAAGTCAGGAAAGGAGAGATGATTTTTGTTTCAAAAGGGCAAAGTCCAGTCTTGGAAGCTTCTGGGTGCGGAAATCCACCTCTTTCCCTTCTTCTCTCGTGGGGGAAATGGAGCGGATGTGGACGGTTGTGAGGCCCACAAAACAGCCAGAGATCAAACCTTTCCCAGCCTTGCATTTAGATTTTTGCTGAATGCCCCTTTCCAGGTGTGGCAGGGAGTCAGTGGGGAGATGCTCTCTATAGAAAGCCCCCCTCCTCAATTTAGAGGTGGCTCATCTTGCAAGGCTGTGGTGGCTTAGTGGTTAAGATGCAGAAACTTGCCAACCAGAAGGTCAGCAGTTCAAGGCCCAAGTGCTACATGACGGAGTGAGCTCCCGTCTCTGCCAACTGAGCAACTCAAAAGCAAGAAATTGCAAGTAGATAAAAAGGTACTGCTTTGTCAGGAAAGTTAACAGCATTCAGTGTGCTTCGGCATCTAGTCATGCCTGCCACAGGACCACAGAAACGTCTGCAGATGCAGACAGCATTGGCTTTTTGGCTGTAAACAGAGATGAGCACCTCCCTCTAGAGTTGGATATGACTGGCTTTCAAGCAAGGGCGATCATTACCTTTGCCTTACCCTGCCCTGAGGGACCAGGTTGCATATGCCTTTTGTTTCAGGTATCAGATTCTTTCTTTTTTTGTGTCCTGATCAGACCCTGGACTCCCAAAATGAAGCCACTTTCTTTGCTTTGTCATGGCCCAAACCCAAGTCCTCATCAGTGTATATCTCTGGCAGCAATTGGCAGACTAGCAAATGAGCCAGATTCTGTGTCTCTCCACATTCACACTGCATGTTGTTGTCCACCAGCAGTCCCCACTTGAGCCTGTGGGTCTTGCATTTAGGGACTTGGACACCCACTCTATTCAGCGGGTCCTCCAAGTTCAGCTGTATCCACTTTTAATGTTCCTTGTCTGGTGAGCTCCTTCCTCCATCTTCTGATTTGGTTTTGCTCTTGTGTACCCTCAAGAATGTTTGTTCTTGCCAGATTAAGACTACTTTTTGGAATAATAATTGCCCAGGCAGTGGCTATCCCACATGATTTTGTTTTGTTTTTAAATCTGTTGCCTTGATTTTTTTTTTGCCAACTCATTCTGCTTTTCAAAGCAACGTGGAGCTTTTAGCTGCATGTCAGTTTGGATATTTCCCTCCAAGAAGGAATGGGATGTAAATCTTTGATGCATACAGAAATATATTAAGTGGTTTACTTTAAAATGTTACATTCTGTGGTGGTTGGGTGTTAAAAAGAAAGGTCTGAATTTCCTCCTTAAATAGCATCTGTAATTCTCTGCCAGGGGAGTTTGGCTGTGTGCCCTGGTTTTCAGAAAACAACAGTTTGAAAGAGGCAGCCTTTCCACTTTTAAAAGTGCATTTAAACTTTGCACACACACACACACACACACACACACAAACACCACCATCCTCTTAACTCCCCACTGTCATCATTCTCTGCCTCTTCACTTGGGCCTCCTTGCTACAAACTGCTTCATTGGGAAAAGAAATTAGCAGAACAAAGAGCTGCGGTGACCCTTGACTAGCAACAGTGACCACAACAAGTGTTGGATATAGCATAACTTTGATTGACTTGAGCCTCGTTCATCCAACACACTTTGTGGATTCTGGTCCATTAAAGCTCCTGGGCTTCATCATCTGCCTGCTACTCTGCTTCCACCTTTGATGACAGCTTCACACAGTGCCAAGAGGGCTATTTAGAGAAGAGGATGCGCAGGTATAAAACCCAAACAACTGTATAGAGCAGAGTTCTCAACCTTTTAACGCTGGGGGCCATTGGGCCACGCTCCCTCAGACAGTTTTGGGGGCCGGACGGCCATTTTGTCCTTCCTCCACCACATGGCACTTCCTGGTGTGGTAGAGGCAGTGAGGGGCCACATGGAATGGTGCCACAGGCCACAGGCTGAGAATCCCTGATATAGAGGGGAAAGCTCTCGGCCCTTCCTTCTCAAGATGCTTCACAGAACAGGGTGGGTAAATGGCCTCTGCCGAGGTCACTCACACACAATTAGCAGTTCCAGACCCAAGTCCTGCATGATGGAGCGAGCTCCTATTTCTGTCCCAGCTCCTGCCGACCTAGCAGTTCGAAAGCATTAAATTGCAAGTAGAATAGGTACTGCCTGGGCAGGACAGGTAACGACATTCTGTGTGCTCCAGTGTCTAGTCATGCCTGCCACGTGACCATGGAAACATCTGCAGACACAGTGCTTGCTGTTTGGCTGTAAACGGAGATGAACCCCTAGTCAGATACTTTCAAGCAAGTGTGACCTTACTAACCGTTTACAACTCAACAGAATCAAACTTCAAGGCAATAAACCTGAATCCCAATCAGGGATCTTGTTATTACTGGTTGTAAAAAGTCACACTGGTTTGTAAACTTATCTGTTATGCCAGCCAATTACTGTGTAACTCTGTACCTGATATGTATAAACTGATGCCATAAAGCATGGGGTTCCCCAACCTTTTCAAGCCAGGGACCATGTCACTCTCTCTCAGCCACCTTCAAGGACCGGATAGCCATTTGGCACTGCCTGCATGATGGGAGATGGTCATCTTGACCCAACAGTTTCAAAGGGATGGCCATTTTGTTTCTTGAATGTCCATAGAGGGATGTGGAGCCACATGAAATTTTTACTACCACACTGTGGGCATGGCCAGTGGGAAAGCCCTGCGCTGCATCCGAATTAGGAGTACCTGTACTTTGTTTCAAAACACGGATGGGCAGAAGGGCCATCCAGAATTTCTGTTACCGGTTCTGGCGAACTGGTGCGAACCTGCTGATGCCCACCACTGTTGGGGAGCCCCTGCCATAAAGTCTCACTCTTATATCTGATGAAGTGGACTTGATCCATGAGAGCTAACATTAAAATACAGCACAGCAGTTTGTCTTTTAGGGGGACAAAATGTTTGTTGTCTTTTCCGTTTTGTTTTCTCTCTGATATGCTATCCATACACTAAATAAATAAATCTGATATGCTTGCACGGTCTAACAAGGCTGCCACTTCAAAAACATATTTATTATATTTAAATCCCACCCATCTGGGATATTTTCCCACTCTGGGTGGTTTAGAACATATTTTAAAAATATTTACAATAAAAAAAAATTAGACATAAAGAATAAATCAACTAAATAAATTATAAATATCAACAAATTGAGACCGTGATGGCTCAGTGGTTAAGAAGCTTGCCTTGTTAGCTGGAAGGCTGGCAAGTCAGCAATTCAAGACCCGGGTACTGTATGACGGAATGAGTGCCTGTCTCTGTTTCAGCTCCTGCCACCCTAGCAGTTCGAAAGCAAGAAATTACAAGTAGATAAATAGGGACCACTTTGGTGGGGAAAAGATCTTGGGGAAATGAAAGGGGTCTCATTCGGGCATTCCCTGAACGGAGTTTCTCCAGCAAAAATCTTTTCAACCCAAAAAACACCTTTGTGTGCCTATGACACAATTTTAAAAAAAAAAACCTACAACAAAGAAAACATCTTGGTGTCATAAAAAGTTAATCATAACCTGTTGCTTCTTTTCTTGCCGCAGCAGATTCCTGGCCAAAGTTTCTAACTTCTCTGTGGGTTTGACACTCCCACCGGTTGAAGGCAGACCCTTCTTAAAATTTTCCTCTTGCACGGCTGGCTCTCTTTCTTACCTGCAACTGGATCCCGACATAATGGCTACCTCTGGAGATGGCTCGCCTACCTGCCTGGAGCTGCCTACAGTGGGTTTTGCAAGATGGGGAGGTGCTAGCAAGGTAGCATCATTCCCTCCTCCTCCTCCTCCAACAGCCAACCAGGCAGTAGTCCAGACAAATTGAAGGCGGAGAGAAACCAACCAGGAAAAGGAAGCAAACAAGATTCACCCCTAAATGTATGTTTCCTGCTACGGCAGGGGTGCCCATACTACGGCCCTTGGGCCGGATCTGGCCCCAAACACCAATTCACCCAGCCCACACCACGCGGCCTTGCCACTCCTGGAAGTGGGAGTAAAACGTGTGAATAGCAATTCAACTAATCAGGCTCATCGCTGGCTGAGTCAAGCACAGCTATACACCCACTCCTAAGGCAGTATCTGATCCTGTGCATATTTTGGGCAGGATGTAGTTGTGTATTTCGGCACATGAATACATGTACAGTACATGAACACACACTTGGACTTTGCCCCTCACCCCACCCTCCCAGGGGGCAGATTCTGGGCAAAGGGCAGCCCCTTCCCCGCTCAGAGCCACTCTTTCTGTGCCCCAGGGCTGCGTAAAAGGTAGGGGCATGTTTACGTCCACTTCCAGAAGTGGCAAAGGCCGGATGAATTGGTGTAGTGGGCCAGATCTGGTCAGATCAGGGTGTAGTTTGGGCACTCCTGTTTTAAGCAGAGAAAATGGTAGCCTAAAAATCTTATTTTTTGGAATCTTATCTCATCCTGTTGCAAAACAGATAGCAAAGCGTGTTTTACTTCCACTTCGGGGGGGGAGGAACCACGCGACCGACATGACCAGCCCACTGAACGACATGGATCAAAAAGTCTGGACAGCCGGTGCTGTAGACTTAGACACTGAACATGATAACTGGAAGGTTTCGATAACTGGGCCGCACCGACACTTTCGCTTCCCCCGGATTCGCAACACCTGTCCGGGGGAGTGAAAAGGACCGCCAGCAGGAGCCCCGGCCAGAGACGCTTTCGACCATTCCCTGGCCGTGCCGACGTCTTCGCTCTCAACCGCTCCCTGGCCAAGAGAATGGAGAACAGCTGCGAGGGGCGACCGGCCGGCATAAAAACTGCGCTCCCACAGCCGCCGCCGGAGGATTCTTCTCGGCTGGCTTTGGCTTCAAGCTGGGTGAGGTGAGGAGGACTCTGGCCGGGAGCGCCTGGACTCGCTTCACCTGCCGACGCTCCCGGGCCTCGCCCCTACGCCGGGCTACAAAAGCCCCTGCAGCAGGATACTGCCATGGCTTAGGGTGAGAGCCCTGACATTGTTGGATCACGTACTGTATTTTTATATTGCATTACTGAGACTATGTCATGTATACGTAACTGGAATTTGTATTTTGTAACCTTATTTTGCAGTGTGGTTATGTTTTATTGCACTGCTGTACTGGATTGTTATATTGTATTATACTGTATGACCTTTGATTATGTTATATTACTTTTGATTGTCTTTATATGTATGGCTTCTGTAAACCGCCCTGAGTCAGTTGTACCGAGTAGGGCGGTATATAAATCGAATAAATGAAAGAATGAATGAAGGTTAGCAGGTCAGCAGTTCAAGCCCCGAGTGCCACATGATGGAAGGAGCTCATGTTGTCTGGAAGGTCTTCATTACCCCAAGTATTGCATGACAGATTATTATTATTATTATTATTTATTAAATTTAATACCCCGCCCCAATCGGGAGGACCTGACTCTGGGCGGCCCACAATCAGAATAAAAAGAATAAAACAAGAATAAAACTATCACTAAAACGTCAAAGTTAAAACAATCGAAAGATTAAAAACAACACAGGGATAGATAACAGTAAATCTTGGGGACATGAACGGAGACCCATTTGGCCATCCCCTGAGCAGAGCTCCTCTAGCAAAAATCATTTCAATCCAACTGTAGATATAAATATATTTATTAAAAAGAAACCACTGATTTTAATTCCAACATTAGAGTATTTACAGTTACTACTGGGGATATTTTTGAAATAACAGCAACCATATTAATTACAAACATTTTGCTGATATGACTGGCACAATTTGGGATAAGCAAGGGAAAAGAGATTGGAACTCACTGCTCTAAGTTACTACACGTCAACCTTAAAGCACAAAATTAGCTAAAATTAATTATTTAACCATATTCCCTTTACAAAATAAATATGCAATTAAAACAAGGGGATAACATAAGCAAAGCCATTTTGGAATGGTGCAGTTCATTCTAGTTGGACAGTTGTTTTTCAAACTAGTCTACTGAGAACACACCCAAGCAGACATGTACACCACTGAACATGTTAGAAAATTTGTGACAAGGAAGGGGACAGAGTGAATCATCATCATCATCATCATCATCACATTTATATGCCGCCCACTCGACTATGCGACTCAGGGCGGCTAACAAAAATGCAAATCATAATAGCAAATAAATCACATAACAGTAAATAAATCACATAACAGCAAATAAATCACAATATAAATCACCACATCATAAAACATCATAAAATACTCATAAATGTCCATATTCATAAATGTTCATTTATACAGAACTTCATTGCATATGTAAGTCTGAATATTGTTACATCAAGAGAAGAACATGGAACGGCTACCGCCCATCAGCACTATTTGGGTTGAAGAACATGTGTGCGTAACTTGTGAAGATTAGAAAAGCTTCATTGAAATTGGCAATAAGGCGTTCCCGGAGCCTTCTGGAACCAATGAACCACATGTGCGCACGTTATACGTCTATGATGTACAGTAATACCATGTTATGCTATGATTTACTTTCTTGATAAAATTCTTTTTTATTTCAAAATCTCTGGCTGTTTCATTTATATTTAAGTAAACTTATAAGTTGATCACATTTTTGAGGGTTTTGAGGTGACAAACCTACAGAGAAAACCATCTCCCTTGTCAGCAACAGAGACAAACCTACAGAGAAAACCATCTCCCTTGTCAGCAACAGAGACAGATGCGTCATCTGGAAGTCATGTCATCTCCTCTCAAGAAAAGAGGAGCCCCTTTTATTGTTTTATTAGATGCACATTTTCTTCTTCTTTGCTTCCTCTTTTACCCCATCGGGTGTTGAGAGAGATGTAAGGTTCTTTTTCTGGCACTTCCAACAGCCCCCACGCAGTGTTATTTGGTGTTCTTGTTCTCATATGTGAAATGGCCAACCTGTCTTGAGTACGTGAGTCTTTCTATACCAAAACTCTTCACCCTGGCTCCCCACCCCCAGGAGGTATCAGAAAACAAACCCCACCATCCCCTACCCCATTAGCTTTGATGGCCTGGATTTGATAAGTTTGATTTTTTTTTAAAAAAAAGGAAATAATTTTTTTAAAAGGGACAAATGAGGAAGACAGAACAATTCCAAACTCTTACTTCAGAGTAAGTTCCCAAACAATCACATATGCAAGTGGACAGTTTGATTACGCAGTGTTCACAGAAGAAAACAATAAATCGTTTCTTACTCTGTTTCTTATACTTATATGCAGAGAGAAATCAGTAAAATAATCTTAATATACTGTATAATGAAGAAATAAACCTGCCTCTCTCTGCTGAGTTTGATGAAGAGGCATCTCTCCTTGAAGAGGAAGCTGCCATCCAAAAAGCAATGCTTCTCAATGTGTCTTTCAACTTCTTAATGAGCTATCAATAGGATTTACACTTCTATACCACCCCATAGCACTTAGTGGACTGTCTGGGCGGTTCACAAGTTAATTAGCATTTTACCCCTATTAACATGCTGGGTACTCCTTTTACCGACTTCAGAAGGATGGAAGAGGCCGAGTCATCCTTGGGCTCTGGTCAGGATTGAGCTCACAATGTTCTGGCTGCAGTACAGCAATTTAACCACTGTGCTCATCACTAATGACCATTCATCCCTTTGGAAATTACTAGGAGAGTCTGCCACACAATTAGGCAGAATGAGTTGGCAAAAAAAAAAAATCAAGGCAAAAGAGACTTGTCATAGTTCCTACAATGAAAAAAAATTCTCACAAGCTTTATCTAAGGCAGTCATTTTTGAAATGCGATATCCTCTCCAGCCACAATAAGTCATCAAGGAATGTGCGGTTTTCCTTTTGGTCATCTTCAAAGAACCCCAGAGATGTTACAAGCAAACCTCAAGTATGTCAGTATCTTGTCAAAAAGCAACAAGACAGTTCCTTGGGCGTCCTTCACAAGTCTAACCCAGATGGTCCACCTCCATGTTTAACCTCTTGAAAATTCCCTTGACCAGTTCAGTGGCACTCCATCTCAAGCAGAATATCAGAGAAATTTCTAGCGTATGGAGATGATACAGGTTAACACACACACATGCTGCAAAAAACAACTGTTAAAAAGCGTTCTTGTGAGCATATTAAAGAATGTAAAAGGTTTGAAAGCAAACTGACTACCAGTGTGGTGTTTAGTCTTGGATGGAAAGGAAAGAGAGACAGGTGAAATCCATTCAACTAAGCAAGGTTAGGGCCTCCTTCAAGGTTGGTGATGGTAAACCCATTCATCTGGATTCACAGGGACTTGGGTTTCTGGGAATTAAAGGCCAAGAACAGCTGGAGTGTCAAGGTTTGCCATCACAGGCCTAGTTTATGCATTTGGAAGAGGTGCTTGGTTCACAGAGGCTGCATCAGCTAGCCCTCAATCACCTGGAGGTTTTTCTCCTTGAAGGTAAATTGCCACAAATTGCTGACAGGCCAACTACCTGGCACTTGTAATGCAGGATGAATGGCTAGGATGCAGTGATGGGATGTCCCCGGTTCCAGACGGTTCCCTGGAACCGGTAGGACCAATCCCGGAGGGTTCTCTGGGAGGGGAGTCCACTTTTGAAGCGTCCGGTTCCGGACGCCTCACCGAAAGAATTTTTTTTAAAAAAATTGTGGCTCCAAATGACTGCGCATGCGCAGAAACTCAATCTGACGCATTGCACATGTGTCAAATTGAGTTTCTGGTCATGCGCACTAAATTGGAGCCAAATGGCTCCAATTTTTTTTAAAAAATTCTTCCGAAGCTGGAGCCGCCCCTTTTTAGAGTGGCTCCAGCAGCTGCGGCGGCAGCCCTCAGAGAAGGGCACCTCCCCTAGCCGGCCACCGAGCTCCCATGGGCACATTGGTGCCTGCCCGGGCCGTCCGTCCGCCCGAGCCACGCCCTCCTAGGGACTTGGGCCCGACAAACCCCCATGCCCTGGGTAAGCCCGGCGGGGCTCGCCACCACCGCATCCTCCTCTGCCGGGCGCCTGCAGCTTCCTCGGGGCGATTCCTTTTCACCCCGGCTCTGGCTGAGGCCACGGGCGGCCAGGGCCTGGCCGCGGCTGGAGCCACCACCATACCCACTGCTGCCCCCAGGCCCTGGCCGCCCGTGGCCGCCACCAGAGCCGGGCTGAAAAGGCACCGGCCTGAGGAAGCTGCAGGCGCCCGGCGGAGGAGGATGCGGCGGTGGCGAGCCCCGCCGGGCTTACCCAGGGCATGGGGGTTTGTCGGGCCCAAGTCCCTAGGGGGGTGCGGCGAGGGCGGACGGCCCGCGCAGGCACCAATGTGGCCGTGGGAGCTCGGTGACCGGCCAGGGGCTGCAGGCGGCTGTGGCGGCCGTGGCCGGCGGCTACAGGGCCGGCCGCGGCCTTCGTAGGAGGAAACAGCCGCAATCGGGGGCAGCGTGTCTTGCCGGGTGGTCCCAGGCCACATGGAGGTTCGTCGGCGCCAAGGAAGGTAAGTGAGGCTTTTATATTTAGGGTGGGTGGGTGATTTATTTGTGTTTTGGGTGGGTGGTTGTACTTTTATTTAATTTTTATTTTATTTATTTCTTTATTTTATTTCTTTAAGTTGTTTACGGGTCTGTGTGCGTGTTTATTTTTTTTAATTTTTATTTTATTTTTGGCCTTGCCCACAACGTCATGATGTCATGACGTTGCCTCCGCCCATGACGTCATGATGTCATGACATTGGCCACGCCCATGACGTCCATGACGTCATGGCGTGGTAGTAGAATTTTTGACATCCCATCACTGCTAGGATGTATTTTCTTCTTCTCTCAATTCCAGATGTGAAACCTGCAGACTCAGCACATTCTGTAGGCCTGAAGAAATTACTGTAGGTCTTAGAAAAGGACAGTGTGGCCCTCATTTCTGCAATGTTCAGGTTCAAGATCTCACTCCAGATGCTGGATGATCCCGCAGTGCAATTGAACAGGAAGGATACTGTCCACACCTTCTTGTGCTTTTTTGTCTTGCAATGCCTGAACACCATCAGATAGCCAATTAACACTGCTTTAGTTAGGCAGTACTAAAAGTTGAACTTCATGACCGGAAGGTCGACAGGTCAGCAGTTCGAGACATGAGTGCTGCATGACGGAATGAGCTCATGTCCCTGCCCCAGTTCCTGCCAACCTAACAGTTCGAAAGCAAGAAATTGCAAGTAGACAAATAGGGACCAATTCGGTAGGAAGGTAAACAGTGTTCTGTGCACTCTGGTGTTTACTCATGGCTGCCACATGTCCACAAAAATATCAGCATAGATAGTGTTGACTCTTTGGCTATAAGCAGAGATGACCACTGAACCCTAGAGTCGGATACGACTGGCTTTCGAGCAAGGGCGACCTTTACATTTACTGAAAGTTGAGAATCCAACTGAATGGCCATTACAGTTTTTACATAGCAGTTGACTCATCAACAGGAGGCATTGGTGGGGAATCAAGGCAAATACAGGAGCACGGTTGAGCTATGGTCTAACAGACTCCTTCCCATTAAAAAGCAACCTATCAACCACTCTCATGCTAAGGCAGCCAGTCTGTCCTCCAGCCCATCTTTTGGAATAAAGTGTGTGCGTCAATGAGACACTGGGATCTCATAGCTGTACATGTAGATGTAAAACTGCAGTAGCTTACATAAGACGGAGGGAGAAAACACCTTGACTAAGCAGAAGCCCATGCCCTCGTACAACCGTTGAGCTGCGTACTGTACCATGGAGGTGCACAACATGACTTCCTTGTACCCACGATCCTTAGCAAAGCAGATGACAGTCCTGGTGAGTGCCTTGGAAATTCCACGGCCTCGGTGCTCCTTCTTCACAGACATGCGCTTTAGCTCTAGTGCTCTGCCCCGCAACCAGGGCTCTTCTGGATACATGACAGCCACAGTTCCTACCACTTCCTTGCCATTATCTGCGACCCAGAAGCAGCAGTCTTTTTGCTCCAGGTAGGTCCCCCAGATGTCCAGCATGTCTCCTTCAAGGGCCCCTTGGACATAATTGAACCAGATGGCTCTTGACTGATTCCAGCCCACAACCAAGAGGGCAGATACAACTCCGAGGGAAAAGAGGAGAGATGCAGAAGCCACATAAGCCAGCAGAAACACACCCAGGAGCAGCAGATGCGTCTGGGGACATCTCAGAACATGCTGAACTCCAGCAGGAGCAAATTCATGGATCCCATCAGAAAATATGGTCCGTACTGCTTCATGGTCTTGGTCTTCATATTTGCGGATGTGGTAGTCAACCATAATGAGTCTCTCCCCTTCTTGTTGTCCTGGGAAATGGGACAGGTCAACAATTAACTGAAGGAGAACATTTTTGTGTTATGTCTTAATTATTCCCATGAAATCGCGCCCATCATCCTGAAAGAGAATGAGAAATGATTGTTTGACAGGGAAGGAGACTTTCAACAGTACAGTACATGCAGGTAATTCCCCTCTGTTAGGTTTATCTGTAAAACTAGGGAATTGTTCTAGTGAAGGAGAAAGGCAGTACTGTTATCTACCTGTGGGTTTTATCCAACCACTTAAACAAGGAAAGACAGCTTCAATGATGTTAGGGCCAAGTTTCTGCCACCCAAGATACTGCAGTGGCTACACAGACCACAAAATCACTAAAAAACATAATAAAAGTCATCTTCCCATCTTGAATACTCAGTACTGTATTTGAATGTGGTAATGTTGTGGCACTTTAAAGAATAACGATGTACCAGTATTTTAATGTTAGCTTTTGTTGATCAACTCCACTTCATCTGATTTTTTTTTCTTTGTAATGGCAATGATGTTGTGGTATTCCTTGGCAGTTCAAGACCAGAGTACTGCACGATAGAGTGAGTTCCCATCTCTGCCCCTGCCAACCTAGCAGTTCAAAAGCATGAAATTGCAAGTAGATAAATAGGTACCACTTTAGTGGGAAAGTAAACAGCGTTCCATGCACTCCAGTGTTGAGTCTTGGCTGGCACATGTCCACGGAAACTTCTGCAAATGCAGATAGCACTGGCTCTTTGGCAATAGAGATGAGCACTGAACCCTAGAGTTGGATACGACTGGCTTTCGAGGAAGGGCAGCCTTTACCTTTACTACTTTTATTCATCTGGATCTGTGTCTGTCTCTTGGGTCCACTGCTGATTATGAAATACCTTTTCAGGTGAAGAGAAAGGATATTTCCTTGAACTGCTGCTTTATCACATAATTTTGGAAGTGTGAAAGTAGATAGCATCCATGTGGACAGGTGTGTGTCACGATGCTCAGCTGTGTCTCTCCGTGGCTAACCAGGATTGGAAGCTTTGATGGCACAAATGGTCCAACCTTAAAGAAAAGCCCACCACTCCTTCTTGTCTTTTTTCCATCACATTACTCAAACAAGTCCCACTCTGAAGTTTGGGTAGGAGTAGCTACTCTTCACTGTGAATCACCAACACAGAGGATCTGGAACTGGGTTTGCAAGAAGTCCAACCATACTGTTTGTTTCCAAAGGAACAGAAGCAAAGTCTCTCGTGGTTGAGGACTACAACAAATTCCCTGCCAGACCTTCTCAATTTCCATGCTAGAGATACAATCCCGCAGGTCACAGACACCATTCTTCAATGTATTCTCTTGCATGTACCCACAAACACATCTTGCCCCAAACCTGCTGTTACAAAAAGTCCAGTCCAAACACCTAGGCAGGTTGTGCCAATCAACTGTAGCAGGGGTGCCCAAACTTTTTGGGCTGTTGGCTGGTCACATGGTTCAGAGTTGCCCAAACTACAGCCTGGAGGCCAGATTTGGCCCCCAGGCCTGTCAGCATAAAGCCGCCCTGCTCTTGCCTTAGGCCTCTCCCAAATCAGTCCCATTCCAGGAGACCCTTGCTTAGGATCCCCCTAGAGACTTGCCCAGACTGCGGGCCAGAGGAGCCTTAGCGCGTTCCAGCCAAAAACCCTTGGCTGCAGAAAAACTCCGGGGCGGATGTGCCTGCAGAGCCCAGAGAAACCAACTTAGGGAGAGTGAAAGAAATCGTGGTAGCGTCAGGGGTGGCGTCTGGCTTGCTTGGATCTTACCCAGTTATCCCAAGAAAGAGTAATTGTTGTTTATTGAAGAATAAAGCATGGTTCATAAAAAAGCAAAAGTTCTTGTAACAGGATACAAAAATCAGCATTCAAAAATACTACTCAAAATAGAGAGCATTGCATATCTATAAGCAGAGAGGTTCCCATCACATGAGCTGGGCCTCTCTGCAGAAAGACAGTTTACATTCCTTTTCTGTGAGATGTACCATAACATTGGCCACTGTTTCGCACCTGCAAGATAAGACAGGAAAAGATTTTCTCTTGCACTTTGCAAACTGCTCGGCTGCTTCTAGGCCTTAGAAGAGCCAGGTTAACTCCACTTTGGATATGTTAAGGACTTATGAGTCCATTCTATTACAGGGCTGTAGTTTGGGTGCCCCTGAACTGTAGGGCCAGAGAGATGAAATACACACAGCAAGAAAGAGCTTTTGCATTAGTTTATTCTGCAGAATAAAGCAGTTCACAAGGGCTAATGCCCGGCAAGTGACTTGGATTTCTGCCTCAAGCATTGGAGATGATGTTAACCTGTGACAGTGCAAAGTTCGTGCACTCATTACCCATGAAAGGAGTACATGCAGGTACAGAACAAACAATTGGTGCCCTGATATCTTACTCCTTCAGTTGCTGGACTATTTATGACATACATCTGCAGATAAAGAAAGAGATCAGACACTGGTGACAAGTTAGGCTTCTACACTCTTTCCACTTTCTGCTATTTCAGCACATTCTTTACAGAGTACAGAGTGTGGCTTTGCTTAGATAGTTTCCATTGTTTTTAAATCTGTAGCATGTACAAAGAAATGGGGAAATGGCTGCCAACCCCTGAGTTTTCTATCACCACCATCCACACAGACAGCTCATCCACAAGCAGCCAACCTGGAAACAGCCCACAGGCAAACTCAAGGCAGAAAAGCGAGCAAGGAAGATCAACCCCCATATTATTATCTTCCAGTTACAGACACAGATAAATGGCCCAAGTTAACCCAAACAATAGGACAAATGGCTACATGCTTTGCAATTCAACTGAAGTCTATTTAGGATTGGAAACTTCCTTTTTCACGTGGAATTTCTATATGACTATAGCTTTTGAGTACTAAATTGGGTTTAATGTCTTATGAATTGAAGTATGTTTGCCTTTTTGCAGTCTAGTCTTGACTGCTGATCAAATGTTTAAGGAGAACCTCCATGGTCAGCAATAGTCTATCTTCGAAATTAGTTATTACAGAAAGAGTGGGTGGAAACACCTGCTCAAGATGGTCTTTCAAAAGCTTTCCTTTCTTGATAAAACCAAAATGAATCCTGCCTTAAAAAGGGAGGTTGGGCTAGATTTTAAGATAGACTTTGCCTGTATGTGACAACCAAAGAGAACAGGGTAAATGTACATCATAGAATAGGCTAGTTGAGTATGTAAGATCAAGATAAATGTGAAACGCCTACCAACCATGGGAGCACCTCTGGATTGAAGCACACGTGTGCGAAGCTTCGTGAAGACTATAAAAGGCTGACTGAATCATTAATGGGGGTCCTTGGGTCTAAATAGTGATCTGAGACCATGCATATATGCATTATGATATACAGGTACCATGATCATGTGTTATTGTGTTACGTTATGCTATGATTGAAAATTGTAGATAAAATTCTCTTTTTCCATTTCAAAACCTCTCTGGCTGATTTATTTACCTAAAAGCTGTTCATCTCTTAGAAAGTGGGAGTGACAGTTTCATAGCTGAAGAGTCAGCGCTGTCCACTTCTGCAGATGTTTCTGTGGTCATGCGGCAAGACTAGACTAGACACCGGAGCGCACAGAATGCTGTTTACCTTCCCACTGAAGTGGTCCCTATCTACTTTCAATTTCTTGCTTTCAAACTGTTAGGTTGGCAGGAGCTGGGACAAAGACAGGAGCTCATTCCGTCCTGCAGTATTTTGGTATCGAACTGCTGACCTCCCTCCTTCCAGTCAGCATCTTAGCTACTTGAGCCACTGCAATCCCTGTATTATCAGGTAGGAACCAACTAATGCAGGAGTTCTCAACCTTTTAAAGCCACGTGTTGGGTCATATTCCCGCAGACAGCTTTGGGGGCCAGACGGCCATTTTGCCCTTTCTGCACCACATGGCACTTCCTGGTGTGGTGGGGGTGGCAAGCCCCCCCACATGAAATGGCGCCATGGGTAGCAAGTTGAGAATCCCTGAACTAATGTGTAGAAAGAAACTCGAGTGAATAGTTGGTTCTCTATCTCAAGGAAACTATCATGTTTCTAACATACGAAAATGATGCAAGTTAACACACACATATATTTATTTGCATTGATAAGAATGAGGGACTGTTAAGACAGACTTCCTGCATAGCATACTGAACATTACAAAAACAAGGAAAGTAAGCAAACAATCCTAGAGGTGGTTATAGTGTCCTATGAGAAGCAAGGACAGACAGGTCAGATCCATTCACCTCGACAAGATTAGTCTCCTCTAAGGTAGGGGAAGATGATAGGCCTGGTGTATACATTTGGAAGAGGTGCTTAGTTAGCTAACCATGGACTACCTAGAGGTTCTTTCCCACAAAGGTAAATTGCCACAGATCTGCTGGCAGGCCGTCTAACTGGCACTTCTATTGTGGGGTTAATGGCTAGGATGGGCTTCCCTCTATTTTCCTGCTTCCAGAAGTGAACCCTACAGATTGAGCAAGTTAGGTCTTAGACATGGTCTCCTCCCTGCAATGTCCAGATCCAAGGAGATCCCACTCCAGGCATTGGTTGACCTCACGGTGCAATTGAACAGGAAGTCCACCTTTCATGTCTTCCTGTGCTTTGTCTTGGGACACCAGGACACTATCGGATTGCCAGTTGAAACTACTTTAATCACTCAGTACTGAAGCTGGGGATCCAACTAAATGGCCATTACAATATCATAGTAGCTGCCTCATTACCAGGAGGCACAGGTGGGGAATTAAGACACATACTGGATCAATGTTCTCAAGGTAAGGTAGCCATGCTGACTATTGTGTTGTCAATGAGACCCTGGGATCTCATAGCTATAGAAGTAGATATAGAAATTCAATAGCTTACATAAGATGGAGGGAGACCAAATCCTGACCCGGCGGAAACCTACGCTTTCATACAACTGTTGAGCAACATAGTGCACTACTGTGGTGCTCAATATAACTTCCTTGTAGCCACAATCCTGGGCAAAGCGGATGACGGTCTTGGTGAGTGCCTTGGAAATCCCACGGCCTCGGTGCTCCTTCTTCACAGCCATGCGCTTTAGCTGTAGCGCTCTGCCCCGCAACGAAGGCTCTTTTGGTTGGCGGACAGCCACAGTTCCTACCACTTCCTTGCCATTATCTATAACCCAGAAGCAGCTGTCTTTTTGTTCCAGGTAAGTCCCCCGGATGTCCAGCATGTCTCCATCAAGGGCCCCTTGGACATAATTGAACCAGATGGCTCTTGACTGATTCCAGCCCACAACCAAGAGGGCAGATACAACTCCGAGGGAGAAGAGGAGAGATACAGAAGCCACATAAGCCAGCAGGAACACACCCAGGAGCAGCAGATGTGTCTTGGGACAGCTCAGAACATGCCAAACTCCAGCAGGAGCAAATTCATGGATCACATTTGATACTATGGTCCGTGCTGCATCATAGTCTTTATCTTCGTATTTGCGGATGTGGTAGTCACCCATGATGAGACTGTACCCCTTTCTCTTGTCCTGGGAAATGGAACAGGTCATAATTTTTGTGTTGGTTCTAAGGTAGGGAATGGAAACCAAGCCCTATCAGGAAAGACTGGAGGAATTGGGCATGTTTAGCCTTGAGGAAAGAAGGCTGAGGGGAGATATGATAGCGATTTTCAAATACTGTACTGTAACTGAAAATAATCGACAGAAAGTGGCCATGATCTGTTCATCTCAGAATGTAGGACACATTAGTATGGGCTCAAATTATAGGAACCCAGATTTCGGTTGAATATCAGGAAAAACCTCTTAACAGTTAGAGCAGTACGACAATGAAACAAATTACCTAAGGTGGTGGTGAATGTTCCATCAACGAGTACAACAATATTGTTCTTTTTCAGTCTCAGCCTGTTAAGGGCTACAACAGAGTCCCTGCCAGCCCTTCTAAATTTCCATGCTGGAGATACAATCCCACAGGTCACAGACAAGCACTCTTTGACTTACTCTCTTGCATGTACCCACAAATACCACTTGTCCCTACCTGCTGTTGCAAAAATTCCAGTCCAAACACTCCAGCAGGTTGTGCCAATCAGCTGTAGGATGGAAGAGATGAAATACACACCACAAGGGCTTCTGCATTAGTATATGCTTTGTGAATAAACCCACTCACAAGGGTTAATGATTGGCAAGTGACATAGATTTCTGCCTCAAGCACTGTAGAAAAAATATATCTCATACAGCAGGTGTGGCTAGATATATCTGCTAGTAATTTATTATCCAGCTCCCTGCAAAGATGCTTGCTAAGTTGACTTCCTGTCTGCTCATCATTAAACCAGTATAAAGTCCAGGAGAAAAAAAATATTGAACCTGGCGGAATATCAGTTCATTTGAACAAAGTTAATTCACTCCAGGAACTTATTGTGGGGCAGGAAACAATTAAGAATTAGAAAGAATGGAAAGTATTTTGTTAACAACAGTGGGCATTCTATCTCTAAGCAGAGTACCATATGCATTTCAAGGAGATGACACAACAAATACAGACCAACAAGTGAAGGACACAAGAAGAACTGCTACTAAGGTGAAGAAAGGCTTTTAGGCTTGTCCACTCAAGAGAAGTCGGAACTCTAAAACAACTGGCTTTAAGAACATGTCCATCAAGGTGAAGGAGTGGGACAGCCCACTGTAAGGACCTTCTCCCACTCCTCTTCCCTGTCATCAGAAAAATGCTGGACTACAACTCTCATCATCACTCAGCATGGGAGCTGTAGTCTGATATGAACAGGTACTGGTTGCAGAAGGCTGGTGGAATTAGCACTAATTATTCCTGGAGTCCAGGGCAGAGGAATGTAATCGCTCCTTCTCCACAGCAGAAATTACGTCTTGAAGCACACCCACATACACACAACCCAGAGATGGAAGGATTTCCCCAAAGATAAACGCTGCATTTATTAGGTGGACAGAATGAATGCTGTTTAGAGATTTAAGCTCCAGCAAAACTCACCGCCCAGAAACACAGACATTTTGAACTGTATTAAGGTGATAATACACTTCTGCAGGTTCAACCTGATACTGAATGCAATAGGCTGCACACTCTGACAAAACAAGTAGAAGTTTCTGCTTGAGGCTCACATGATGGAAATGTCACTGAACATCCTAGGTAGAGACGAGAAGACCCATGGCAAGAGCAGCAACGAACAGTACACGCTTGTGAATTCCTGGACCGTTCACTTGCCATGTGTATCAGGAACTGTTCTCTCATGAAACAAGTTAAGAGTGGACTGCCCACCAAAGGAAAGTGAGTAACCCTAAATTACTTTAAAGTGCTCCTTTATCAGCCAATAAGGACATTGTTCTGTAAGCCCCATTTGCTTCTGACTCAGCATTCCTGCCACCTTGCAAATACACTGAAAGAGAAAAGGAACCTTTAGAAGATATTCTGGCTTCCTTCTTTACTACAGCTTCTTATCACCTGTAGATGCTCACTGTAGCAATCAGAAAGTTAGTCCTCACTCCTTGAGACACACTCCTTGATTCAGCACCAAAATAAACCATTTTCATTCCATGGAAGCTGCTGCCTCTAATGTCCAAAGGACAAATGCACTGATATTTGTAATCCAATCCGTCACCAATGAACATTCCCCCAATTTTCCTCCCTTAGTCCACAGAGGGAATATCATACCGATACTTGGAAATAGTGCAGCTGGCCAACCTGCCATAGATGGTAGGCAGGATGTAATGGCGATACACTTTGAAACCAACACCCTCGTACATGGCACGGGCCTCATGTTGCACCATGAGGGTGTTGAGTACCACTGACTTGTAACTGTGTTCTTTGGCAAAAGAGATCACTGTTTTACACAGGGCCTTAGCAATGCCAAGGCCTCTATAGTCCTTCCGGACAGACATGCGCTTCAACATGAGCTCTTCCTGGTGCTCCTCAGAGGGCCTGGCACCCACAATGGCCACCACACAATCATCCACCTCAGCCACCCAGAAACAAGAGCGCTTGTCACCCAGATACGTGGCTTGGATGTCCAGGAGGTCCTCCTTCAAACAATGCTCGATGTACATAGTCCAGATGTAGCCTAGGAGTTGGCGGCCCACAGCCAAAAGCAGAGTGATGGCAAGGATGGGCAGAAGTAGCGATTTGGAGCTGGTGAGGAGCAAGCAGAAGGTACATGCCAAAACCAGGATCAGCCAGGGCTGCTTCAGCATATGTACACATAAGGTGGGCATGTACTCACTCATCCCAGTGGCAAACAAGTCCCGCACTGTCTCATAGTCATCGGGACGATACTCACGGATGCGATAAGTCACCATGATGCACCAGTTAGAGGTGGGCAAAGAGTAGGAGCAGCAAGGAGGAGTACCACCACAGGGAAAATGTGCGTTGGTGGAAGAATACTAAAGCCATGAGACAAAGAAACAAAAAAGGGTATCACCAGAGGAGCAGGAGAAACTGGTTCAATCAATGTATCTTATCTATGAAACAGAGTAACAAAATACAGTCCTGAATGTGGAAAGCTTTAAACAAGGGGTGGTCGAACTAGGAACCATGGGCCGGACCTGGCCCGCAGTGCCAAATCATCTGGCCCGCACTGCTGCCAAAAGTGGAAGTAAAACACATCCGTGCATGTGTAAATGCTGCTGTAAATGCACCAGCGGCTGTCGTAAACATATTTTAAGGTGGGAAGAACCATGTGACCAGCCTGCAGCGTGAAATGTTTGCCCACCCCTGCTTTAAACAGGCTGCATGCCAGGATAGGAAGATCAAAGGCTAATCTGAGAAAGTGAGCTTTCCCTGTAGATGACAGCCTGTGTGAATGTGGAGAAGAACAAACTATCCCCAATATGATACAACACGCAAGATGCCCCTCAATGTGCACTGAGGATGGCCTTATGCTGGCAAGAGGAAATGTTGATGTGGCCCGATAATGGGCAGATGTCACCTGGCCTTTTTAATCCTATTTTGTTTTAGTTAAGTTTAGCTTTCTATGTTATTCTATGCTCATGGTGTGTCTGGCATGAAACGAAGAAAGTCCTGGATGTCAGACAGATAGAATGGGAGCACAATCAAGAATTTAACACAGGGAGAAAATGATACTACTGTATTTTTTTCACTATTGGAAACAAAAAAATCACAAATTCTGTTTGGTATTGGGAATTGTCATAGATGAGTGATCACTGGGACTCTGACAATTCACTTCCCACTTGGTTTGAGGCACATCCTTCAAAACAGCACTGATTAATCAATACAGGAGGGCAAGACAATTCCTAGCTCTGGCTGCCACCTCTGAGGATGGTTCATACATTTTCAAAAGCTTCCTGATGCCTTTTCTCATTTTCCTGGCAAGATGCTCTAACTCCTTGATTTGTTCAAATGCCCTTAACATGCATTTCCTGGCTATACAGAAGGGGCTTTCCTTCTGCAATTTTTTGAGACAGCACTTTCAGAACTACACGCGGCATTCCCAAATGGAGGCAGGTTCACATTACAAAGCGGCTTCATTTTGCTACAGCTGCTATTTACTTTTTTATGTCAGAGAGTAAATAAAACAAACAAACAAACAAACATTGTGGCACCTTAGAGACTAACTGCTGCATTTTAATGTTAGCTTTCCTGGATGAAGTCCACTTCATCAGACTTGGCAGGCTTCTGGGAGAGAGAAAGGATAAAGGTTGCCCTTGCTTGAAAGCCTGACTCTAGGGACGGGTGCTAATCTCCGTTTACAGCCAAAGACCCAGTATTTTCTGTGTCTGCAGACATTTCTGTGGTCATGTGGCAGGCATGACTAGATCCCAGAGCGCTTGGAAAGTCACTTTCTGGTCCTAAACCCTTTTGGCATGCAAAGTCTTAAATCGGGTCCAGAGGAGTATGGATGAAGCTGCTGCCCTCCATCAATATGGATTCAAGTGGGATTTAATCCACTTTTGGGACTCTTCCCTGTGGACTTTGCCACCCAAGGCCATTAGTTCTCAGGTTGTCTGGTTATTTAAACGCTACCTGACGATCTGCGCTGAGTTGTTGGCAGTAAGGTCTACTCTATTACTATAGCAGGATCACCTGGCCAGACTGGCCAGACTAACCCTTTGGGGAAGGTAGACTCCTTGGTGAGGTTGAAAGACTCATGGTGCAATGGAGGCCATCCCAATCCCTGGCCAGACAGATGGTACCTATTGATCTACTTGCAATTTCTTACTTTCGAACTGCTCGGTTGGCAGGAGCTGGGTCAGGCGATAGGAGCTCACTCGGGTCTCGAACTGCTGACCTTATAGGCAACATATTATCTTGGTTAAAAGAAAGGAACTCCCCCCCCCTTTTGGGCCCCCCCAATAGGGCCTCAGCCTTTCCTCCCCCTCTCCGCCTGCCTCGACCCTTCTCCCTCACGGTCGGACCCCCCGGGGGGGTGCTCACCTTTTCTTCCTCTTTTCCGTCACCAGCACCTCGAAATACCTTAGGCAACCAAAAATAGCCGTTGGCGACGTCACTTCCGGAAGGCCAAAACCCTCGCCCCACAAACCCCGTTTCTGCCACCACGTGACTTCCGGCCCCTCCCTTCCGAGGTGAGGCGACCCTCACCCGCCCCTCAGGGCCGAGGAGGGCGACGGCGCACGCGCAGAAGCCGCCGTCTCCAGGGCGGAGACCGCGCGCGACGAGGCGTGGCTTGTGACCCCGTGGGGGGCGGGGGCTTCTGCTAAGTGGGCGGGGTTTCGGGATTGACTTCTTCGGCTGCTGGAGGGTTTACTCGGGAGTAACTAGGCGCTTCGAGCGAAGCACGCCTTATCCAGAGCTCTTCCAACTTGGCACCTTCTTTACATGTTGAGTTAAACAAACCTCCCCCCCCCCATAGTCTCAGTGGCTGAGGGATGATGGGTATTGTAGTCCAGCAGAAGACTAGGCCCATTGCTTGGACGGATTTTACTAGCAAATATATGCATAGTCAAAGCATTTGTATTCCCTGTGGCAATGTGTGGTTGTGAGAGTTGGACCATTAGGAAAGCTGAGCGCAGAAGAATAGACGCCTTTGAGATGTGGTGTTGGAGGAGAGTTTTGAGAGTCCCCTGGACAGCGAGGAGAACAAATAGGTCAATCTTAGAAGAAATCATCCCTGACTGTTCCTTAGAAGGTCAAATAATAAAGATGAAGCTAAAGTACTTTGGACATCAAATGAGAAGAGAGGATTCACTTGAGAAAGCCTTGATGCTGGGAAGGGTGGAGGACAAAAGAAGAAGGGGACGGCCCAAGATGAGGTGGCTAGATGGTATTGTAGAGACAATAGGCACAGAGCTGAGGAGGATGGTGGAGGACAGGAGTGCCTGGAGGACAGTGGCCCATGGGGTCGTCGCAAAGGGTCGGTATCGACTGTGCGACTGAACAACAAAAAATACCTATGCAAGTAGACTGCAGTGGCTCAAGTGGTTAAGACGCTGAACTCGACGACTGGAAGGTTGGAGTTCGATTCCCAGATACTGCATGACCGAGTGAGATCCCGTCTGTGTCCCAGTTCCTGCCAACCTAGCAGTTAGAAAGCAAGAAATTGCAAGTAAATAAATAGCGACCACTTTGGTGGGTAGGTAAACAGCGTTCCATGCACTCTGGTGTTTAGTTATTCCTGCCACATGTCTATGGAAACGTCTGCAGGCACAGACAGTGTTGGCTCTTTGGCTATAAACAGATGAGCACAGAACCCTAGAGTTGGATACGACTGACTTTTGAGCAAGGGCGACCTTTACCTTTAGACCTGTGGGAAGTCATCAAGACATAAGGCCGTAATGTCAATTATTGTGAGGATCCAGTAAACCCCTCTTGTTTCCTTCCACCACCCCCACCACGGTTGTGATAACAATAACTGCAAATACATTTATTTATTTATCATATGATGAACTTCAGTTGTTTACATTAATGCTGATTTATACAGTGAGCGCAAATTGACCATCTCAAGTTCCTAACTAGTGTTCCATATCTAGGTTTGAAAGCCATTGAAGGGCTCCATCTGTGGCATGCTAATCCTCCAGTGTGCCTTTAAACATGTGTAAGGGACACTTAAATATGATGTGGTCCATAGTTTGGTCTTCTTCTCCACAGTCACACTGGATAGAGGACTTCCATCCTCATGTGAATAGAGTGGCTCCACATCTACCACAGTTGGTCTTCATGTAAAGACATGAAGAGCTTGCTTTCTCTGTCAGTCACTCACAAAAAAGTTTCAATCGTAGTGTTGCTGAAAAATGAGCAAATTGTAGGTCATGTGGCTGTGGGTACCAAAAGGAATTACATGCACCAAAAGTAGGAGAGAGAAAGGCTTTATTACTCTATTCTATGCATACCGGCTCCTCTTGCAGCAAGAGGGGCAAAAGATATATATAGACAAAGCCCTTTTATAACCAGGGCCTGACAGAAAACCAAATACACAAAATTAACAATAGGGCAGACTTTATGTCTTTTGCAAGCCAACTTGGTTGCTTTACCTGCTTCCTAGCAGGTACACAGAGGCATAGGGAAGAAGAGAGGAGGAACTTTTTTACTCTTTAGTTAACTTAAAGTTCAACACGGCTTTTATTCAGGTGCAACAGGCTGCTCTTCACTTTAGAGAAAACCTCGCCGAGTCTCTTTCTGAACTTTCCCATAAACCGTGGTACCCAGTGGAGTGGATAGAGCCATGATGGTGAACATATGTGCACTAAACCCATTCTTGTGGATTCATAGATACTTGGGCTTCTGGGAATTCAAGTTACGTTGTGTATTGATAATTGTGATGTATTTTGATCTATTGTGTATTGATCTATATGCATGGCCAGATTTACATGAAAAGAGGCCCTAGGCTATTCCACTTATGTGGCCTTTTCTCCTCCCATTCTTAAGTTTGTAAATTACATGAGAGAGAATAAAATACACTAGTACCCTGGATAACGTTATGACTTGGTTCCACAAGTCATGATGTTATCCGGTTTTTAGCGTTGTCTGGGGTATACATCGAACAACGCTAAAAAAATAGCCCTGACGTCAGGGACAAACCATGCCGAGGCAAGGCTCGGCTTGTCCAAAATTCCCCCGCCCCCGGGGGGGGGGATTTCGGACAAGCCGAGCCCTGGGTAGGCACATGATCGCGTGCGTTGTTCGGGGTTAGGGCAAGATATGGGGAAGACCTCCGTATCCTGCCCTAACCCCAACTGACGTGCGCGTGCCCGCATGCCGCCCGATGTTTCGAAAGGGTAAGGATTTTACCCTTACCCTTTCGGAACATCAGGTGGGCGGCGCGCGTCGGTGGGGGTTAGGGCAAGATACGGGGAAGGGGTCATTCCATATCAATTCAACCAAAAAAAATTAACTTTCTCACCCAACATCTCAGATTTTGGTGAAACTTGGCTTATTTGTTCTACCCACAAAGATAAGTACCCATGCCAAATTTTAACACTCTAGCTCACTTCGTTTCCATTTTATAGGCTTTTGAAGTTTTGTATTTTTGGCAATTGTAACCAACGGATGTCGCGAAATGAAGGTCGCTGACATTTTGAAAATAATTTATAACTTTTTTATTTACCATCCAATCTTGATGAAAGTTTGTAGTCTTTTTCTTCAGAAAATGAGGATTCTAGAAAAAAATACATAATACCTCTAAGAAAACCTACTAAGTCTGAAAAAATATTTTCGTTTACATCTTTGTATTTTTTAAAAACCAAAACATAGGTCAGCGTAAAATTCCATATCACAGAAAGGGTATGTGATAATCACAAAATCTTTTTTTTCAAAATGATCCTTACTAAATGGGCTATCAAATGCAGAAAAAAATTGATGGGGTTTTGATACCTTTGTTGTGTTTCATTATGTTATATATTAGTTTTTTAAATTGTTTTATTCACCAATTTTACTGAGTAATAAGGATTTTAAGGGATTAAAATTCTCTAGGTTCAGACTATTATGAAGATTGGACAACTACCTATTTTATCATCAGTTGATAACATAATATTTTAACCAGAATTGTCTTCTTCAATAACTTAATTTTAGACTAACTCAACAACATAAAGAAACGATAAGGTCTGGAAACTTACCAATGTATTTGATATTTCCAGTATTTACATTCTTCAACTTCTATAGTAACAAATTTAATGGAGGTTTGACATTTTCTCTTCAATTGACCTCATACATTTTTCAGAAAACCTCTAGGTCCTTCCAGTTGAAGTGTCAGGAGGATCAACAATTGAGAGTACATGAGGTATAGGCACAGCGCAAATGTCCTCTCGCTTAGGCCAATAAAATGATGGGGATTGCCCTGCAGGATGTAAAAACTGAACTGTCACATCACCTTCTTCTTTGTTCACTTCAATTATGATTCCAAAGTACCATAGATTGTCATATTTACAAGCCACATAGCACGATGGGTTCAAATTTTCTTCTCTCACAAATGATGTTAATTTGTTCTTTAAGTCAAACGTGAGGGCGGGTTTCTCGTCAGTACTGATCCTTCTTGCTTCCAAGTTCCTCAAACAGTCTTTCATCAAGATTGGATGGTAAATAAAAAAGTTATAAATTATTTTCAAAATGTCAGCGACCTTCATTTCGCGACATCCGTTGGTTACAATTGCCAAAAATACAAAACTTCTTACCCTTTCGGAACATCGAGCGGCGGGCGGGCACGGGGGGAGGGGGTTGGATTGGGTAGATGTTCTACCCAATCCAACCCCCCCAACAACCGCGAAGAGCAGAGGAGGCGAAGGAACTGGAGAGGAAGAGAGGGGGGAGGAAGGAAGGAAGGGGGTGCCCCCGCCGCCGCCGAAGCCGCTGCTGCCCAGCGAGTTGATCCTAATGTCACCTTGCTAAGGTTCCCCGAAGAAAGAAGGCAGTTTAAGAAACATTAGGATCAACTAGTGAGACAGCAGTGGCTTTGGCAGCGGTGGGGGCACCCCATTCCTTCCCCGTATCCTGTCCTAACCCCCACCGATGCGCGATGCGTGCCCGATGTTCCGAAAGGGCAAGGGTAAGATCCTTACCCTTTCGAAACATTGGGCGGCATGCGGGCATGCGCGCATCAGTCGGGGTTAAGGCAGGATATGGAGGTCTTCCCCGTATCCTGCCCTAACCCCACTGACGCGCGCCGCCCACCCGATGTTCCGAAAGGGTAAGGGTAAGATCCTTGCCCTTTCGAAACATCAGGTGGCGGGCGGGCATGTGCGTGTCACTCAGGGTTAGCGCAGGATACGGAGGTCTCCCCCGTATCCTGCCCTAACCCCCACCGACGCGCGCCACCCGCCCGATGTTCCAAAAGGGTACGGATCCCGTACCCTTTCCAAACATCGTGGGAGTGGGCGCTGGGGGGGTTGGATTGGGTAGATGTTCTACCCAATCCAACTCCCCACCCCTACGCACTCGCTTGTACCGGATAACGCTAAAAATCGCATTATTCGATACAAGATTTTTCCGAAAATCTTGTAACGTTATGCGGTTTTAGTGCTATACAGTACAATTGTTATCCGGGGTATTACTGTACATCATTACTGTGATATATATCAATATATAGGCCTCTCTTGATCTTGAGGCTCTAGGCTGAAGCCTAGTTAGCCTATAGGAAAATCCGACCCTGATTATATGGTAACTACTGTACTTATTGTTCTGTTATATTGTATGCCACTGTATTTTTGTTGTATTGTAACTTGTTATTGGTGGATTCTGTGAGCCACTCTGAGTCAGTTTTCACAGAGTAGGGTGGCATAGAAGTATAATAATAGTAATAGTAATCATCATCATCATCATCATCATCAACATCCAAGAACAGCTGGAGTGCCAAGGTTTGCCATCACATGGATAGAATGATGAACGAAGATCCAAGAGACTTGAATTTCTGGGAATGTGGAGCATAAACATCTCACCTTGAAAGGCCTTTTTAGGGTCTGTCTAAAGTCACATTTTCTTCTGAATGCTGCCAGTATTGAAGTGCTCACCACCTCTCAAGGTGATGGTGTCAGTATCTGTGCCTGGGCATGGCACTGGTTGCAACATGGACAAATGGTAGACTATACCTTTAAGGCTCCTTCTGGAACAGTAGCCAGCTGCACTGGATCAGCTGCTAACAAGGAACCCTTCTTTTGCATAAGAGGAGGCAAAACCCGAAGCCAGCTTGCTTCAATGCCTGGCTGCTTCTTGTGCCATTTTTGCTTCCTGTTGTTCCTGCTGCTTATCTTGCTGGACTACTCATGCTGGAGTGTTTGTCACTCATTGTGGAGCTGACCTTATGGGCCTGTGAGTTTTGGGACCCTCGCCACATCGTGGAAATAAGGACTGTTTGTGTCAGTAATTTAATCTGTTGGTACTTTCGTCTGGAGTTACTGCTTCTGCCAAAGAACTTTGCCTAACAGCTGTTCCAAAGGTTTGGAAGCATCTGCCAGAGAACCAACAAGGACTTTGTGCTCCGCTTAGTAGGTGAGCGTAAGAGAGTGAGTTGGAATACTCTCTATGAACTCTGTGACTCTTTGTATAAATATTCCCTTGCTGTTTTTGCTGAAGAAAAGCCAGTTATGTTTTGCCACCGTTGTAAATAATTTTTCTGCTTGCACCTCACCTTGAGAGTAAAAGTTCTTTTCATTTTGTCTCACAAGAACTGTATGCCTGTGTTTTCTTGGACACACATTATGCTAGTCACAGACACATAAGGCAAGGGCATGGCAGGAGCACACTCCGCTGCTTAAACACTCTGTCACATGGGTTCCGTTGTCATACTGCTCTAACGGGAAGTTTTTCTGATATTCAGCCTGTATCTGGCTTCCTGTTGTTTCAGCCCATTTTAAGTGTTCTGTATTCTGGCATGATCAAGAACACATCCTGCTGCCTGTGACTCTGTATGACAGTCTTTCAGGTGTTTGAAAATGCTTTCATGTTGTTCTGCACATGTTACTCTAGAAACCCTGCTGAGCAGCGTTATAGAAGGAGGTCAGTGTAACAGAAATATGGACATTTTGATGCTTTCCGGGTGTTGATGGGTTGCAACTCTTACCACTCCTCCCCATTGCCTATGCTGGATGACAGCCAATGAGGGCTGGAGTCCAATATCATCTATCTGTAAAAATACTAATAATTTTGCAAAAAAGGACAGGAAGAAAGAAACCTAGTCTTAAATGTTGCTTATGTTATTTTTGTAGGGAGCAGGAAGGGGATAAACTGTTCAGAACTGTATATTTTTGTACTTATTGTTAAAATCTGCTGCAAATCCCACTTCATGCTTCACCGTGGAGCAGCGGTGACCCTGGCAGCTATGGTGGTGGGGGTGTATTCCCCCAGTAAGTTCAACCATGCCATAAAGATGTCGACTAGTGGTCTGGAATGGGGAGTTCCCTGTTCTAGAATCATAGATCAGCTAAGTGGGGTCGAGTACTCGGGCAATGCACCTGGCCAGTGCATTGCTCTAACATGGCCAACTTTGACATGAACCCAGCCAGCTGTGTCATCGTATTTAAAATGACTAAAGGAGCATCAAAAACACGGGCCTCAGTCCCCTGCATGCCATCGGACCCTGCTATGGTAGCAGTAGTTCCTCCCAACAGCAAGAGGCTGCTAAAATCTCAAAACAGCAGGAGATGATGCTTCAATCTGCCACATCAAACTGATGTGCAAAACATAGATCAACCAAGTAAGTACTGTTAATATTACACCACACTCTGTGCCCATGATGGCAAACATTGGCACTTCAGGTGTTCATGGACTTCAAATCCCAGATGCCTAAGACTCTGTGAATCCACACGAATGGGTTTACTGTGTGTGTTCTTGGACTTCAATTCCCAGAAGCCCAAATCTCTGTGAATGGGTTTACTGCATGTATGCACAGTAAACCCATTCATGTGGATTCACAGAGACTTGGGCTTCTGGGAGTTAAAGTCCAAGAACATCTGGAGTGCCAAGGTTGACCATCACAGCTCTATGCTTATGTGCTATTTAATTTAATAGATTTATATACTGCCCTAACCAATGGACTCTGGGTGGTGTACAAACATTAAAACCATTGGATTTGTACTGGTGTTACTGGTTGAAATATGTCAGTAAGCAGCATCCTGGAATGAAAAGACACACACACCTCAAGGGAGAACAAGAATGAGAACTGGTAAAAGTTATTTTTTTAAAATTATTGCAGAAAGTTAAAAAAAGGTCTAATAAAGTACAAAAAAGTAACATTTCCAAATTCAAGGAAGAACAAGTTAGAGGTTAAATAACAAAACATGTATTTGGTAACAATCTGTCTGATGCCACTCGGCTAGCAAGGGCATTTCAATGCCAGCATTTTCATTTTCAAATATTCCCATAAACCCAAGGGCCCCCTTCCCCATTTGTCTCCTAACACCGTGTACCCTAACCTTGGGTTTTTGGACTTGTTCCCAGAAGCCTAAGTCAATTCTTCAAAGCTCTGATCAGCCAATGGACTGGCTTAGGTTTCTGGGAATTGAAGTCCAAAAACCAAAGGTTGGGAAACACTGTCCTAACAGGCAACCAGATACACAACATGTTCTAGTCCCGTGCCATTGGTCTGTAGGGGGATAGCCACGATAATGCAACCCCAGCACAGCCCATATATTCAAGAGAATGATACAGGAAACTAGTTAAGTCCTGGAAATAATATCCATTTTGGAAAACACAATCTGCCTTCACACTTAAGGTCCCTACTTGTTGGTCGTGGCTGCTGTGATTTGAAAAAGGATTTGCCTTTTTTGGATTCTCCTCTCTCCTGCACACCATTGCATTTGCTCTCCTACTTCTGGGATGCTTAATGGGAAAAATGCACAGCATTGGGAAAGGATCTGAGTTTCTTGCTAGGTGCACTGGGATGTGACTAAAAATTTGCAAACCAGTTTCCCCGAGGGGCAAAGTGAGCTCCGGAGACCAGCCTTCCTTCCCTGTTTTTGCCAGTTTTGCACCCTTGTTTTTTTCTTGCTGGTTTTAAATATTCCCTGCACTTTCCCCAACTTGCCCTCTTTCGATGTGCTCAGCTGGCAGTAGCTGGAGGCCTTTGACAGCTGCTTTCCAAACATCTGGAAGAGACCAGGGTGGGGGAAGCAGCAACTTTACAAAGAGAGGTTTGGTTTATTTTGCAAGCCAGATTTTCTGGCCTGGGAACATGTTGAGTTATAATGAGTTTAGACTCTGTTCCCCAGATGTTTCTGGATTGCTGTTCCTCTCATACCACTCACTATAGTGGTAGGGCCAGGTGAAGTGATGAGCCAAAAACAGCTGGAAGATCGGAATTCTCTGGGCAGTATATTTTCCTTCTTTTAATTGGATGTGGCTTTTCCACCTCTGTTCTGCACTTTAGGGCACAAGCCACATGAAATGTCACTTCCATTTGATGCCATGCCAATTTTAAAGGTATAGATCCTTCCAGAATCTGAGCCTAGGGCTCCAGTGATGGCGAAGCTTGGCACTCCAGGTGTTCTTGGACTTCAATTCCTAGAAGCCCAAGTCAGCACTCCAAGAACACCTGGAGTGCCAAGGTTCGCTATCACTGGCTAGGCCATTGGTAATGGGATTTAGGCTGACACCATAGTGCCAAAACAATATCTCATCCCTGATACATATCTGAAAATCAGTCCTGAGACTATCCCTTGGGTTATTTGATATATATGCTAAATATTGCCCACTGACAGAGAACAAAGCAAAAAAAGAGTAGCTTGGATATCTGGATGGGCTATGTTATTTCTGACCACAACATAGAGAGGCTGCAGGGCTCGCCTGGAGCCCATTTGCAAGACCAGAGTTCAACTCCAGAATATATGAAGTTATAAAGTTGAGTGTTTCTGTGCATACAAACTGAGCACTTTCTTTTTGCCACTGACTAAATACAATCTACATGCAGGGAAGGCTAGGTAGGAAGGAAAAAAAAATAAATGTCAAAGTATAACATTTAATCCCTGCCCTGGGGTACACAAAAAGTGTCTCCTTGAAAATTGTGTTATTTTTAAACCACAACTGGGTGTACCCTTGGTAATGGCAACCTTGTGTTGCAGACTAACCTTTCTCATACTAGGTTGGGTGAAGGGAACTGCAGAATGAATTCACCAAAAGGTGCCTTCATTTTGGGAGTTTCAGATTTGGCCTAGACGAGGAGGAGGAAGAAGAACCCCAGCCCCAGAGTATTCTTTGGGATTTGAGTGCTGTTTTGGACACCTTCACAACCTGTGTATCATAAAAAGCTACATACTGTATTTTGTTGATGCCAATCATCAAACCAGCTAAGGTGGTAAATGCAGGAGGAAAACCCATTCCTGGCTTTTTCACAGGTACCCAAATGCAGAGGGATCCACCCAAGCCACCTGGGCAAATTTTGGGAGCTGTATTTCCTTGACACCTGACTGGGTAGAAGAGGAAGCAAAGAAGGAGGAGGAGGGTTCCAAAACAGCAAATCTGCCCATCCCTACAAGAAACTCAAAGCTGCTGATATAGGAAAAGGAGGCCTCAATCGGTCATCCACTTGGCTCTGCAGAAGTCCAGGGGAAAAGTCAAACGGTCTCTCCCTCTTCTTCACTGGGTCTGGGACCGTCTCTGGGACTGCAGTTTGCGCAGGCGCAGCTGACGCAGGCGCAAGGCCAGGTCCTTGGGGACCTTTCCCCCTTTGGCCAGGATTTCCTTGAGCCGCTGTTTTGGTGTCTTTGTCAAGTGGAAATTGCAGGTGGTGGGGTGGTCCTCGTAAGAAACCCGGCAGCTCCGGGTGACAGGGTGGTAGCCCTCAGCCTTGGCCATGACTTCGTACTCGCCAGGGTTCAGCAGGCGCCAGTAGTCCCCATCGAAAGCTACCGGGCAACAAAAGAAAAGAGGCATTCAGGTTTGTTTGGCCATTGGATAGAATGGATTCGATACCATACAAAGAATATGTGGCATTTCCTTCACCACCTAAAGGGATAAAAGGAGGAGGAGGAAAAGAAGAAGAAGAAAAAGGAGGAGGTCTTTCTCAACCTGAGATGGATTATAATCCACCCTGTTCCCTGCCAGTGCAGCTAATAGAGCAGGGGATGATGGGGTTTGTATTCTGACACCTCCTGGTAGTGGGGAGCCAGGGTGAAGTGTTTTGGTATAAAAAGACTGGTGTATTCAATACAGGCTGGCCATTTCACATACGAGAACAAAAGCACCACACAGCTATAAATCACACATGACTTGTGAGGACAGAATCACAACAGCCTCCGTTTTGGGAGGAGATAATTTGGCCCCCTTTCTTCCTAATTTTGTAATCTGATGGTCAAGCTTCCCATATGTAAGTGCCACTGATTTGAACAAAACTGTCTTGAACAAAATGACACAGAAACGTGATGACATGGTCCAAGAATGGAGCTTGCCACTCACAAATTTACCTAGGGTCAGTGATGAGCTGCTACCAGTTTGGACTGGTTTAGCCAGTAGTGGAAATCCGGAGGGGTTCGTGGGTGGTGGTGGTGGTAGTAGTAAATCCCCGGGTGACCGGTTCGGTTGCCTCTCCAGTCGCCCTCCGGATTCCTTTTCCAGGCAACCCAAAATGGCTGCTTGGAAGTGCGCATGCGTCAAAACACCATTTGACACATGTGCACTGAAAAATAGAAGTGTGCATGCGTCAAATGGTATTTTGAAACATGTGCACTGAAAAATAGAAGTGTTCAAGCGTCAAATGGTATTTTGAAACATGCGCACTTCCGAGCAGCCATTTTCAGCTGCCCAGAAAGGGCGCAGTGGTGTCCTTGGAGCAGTGGCAGCGGCCTTTCCTTCACCGCCTACCGCCAACGCTGCTCCCACGGTGGCACCGCCAGGCCTGGCTAGGCCAGGCCAAGCCGCACTGCCACAACCTACCTGCTGCTCCCCGAGTCCCCGACCCCACCAAAGGTAAGGAACTAGGGTTTGTTTTCTTTGTGTTTCGGGGTGGGGTGGGGTGAGGTATTTTATGTAGTGTGTTATTTTATTTTTATGTATACTGATTCTTTATTTTATTTTTATTTTATTTTACTTTTGCTCTGCCCACATCATGACATCATGATGTTGGCTCCGCCCACACCACATTGCCCAGTGTGGTAGTAAAATTTTTGGCTGCCCACCACTGCCAACCCACCACTGCCAACGGTATGAACATTGATGTGTCCCTTTGATAAAGGAATATCTAGTCTAGCATTCTGCCTTCGCAGTGGACATAAAATTACTCAAGGGCTTTCCAGCAGCCAGTAGGAAGGGCGATGGGAATTGTGGTCCCGCAACCTCTGAAGGGCAGCTCTTGACTAAGGTTACATAGGCTGGCTCTTCTCCATCAATCAGTAAGGTAGAGGTAAAAGTCATCCTTTCTCGAAAGCCTGTCATATCTGACAGTGCTCATCTCTGTTTACAGCCAAAGAGCCAGCACTGTCTGCGTCTGCAGATGTTTACGTGGACATGTGGCAGGCATAACTAGACTCTGGAGTGCACAGAATGCTATTTACCTTCCCACCGAAGTGGTACCTATTTATCTACTTGCAATTTTTTCCTTTTGAACTGCTAGATTGCCAGGAGCTGGGACAGAGACGGGAGATCATTTCATCATGCAGTACTCAGGTCTTGAACTGCTGACCTGCCAGCCTTCCATCAGCACTTGAGACACCGCAATCCTCCATCAATCAGTTTTGTTGGTCAGTCGCACAGTCGATTCCGACCCTTTGCGACCCTATGGACCCTTACCTGCCAGGCACCTCTGTCCTCCACCGTCTTCTTCAGCCCGGCCAGCTCTGTGCCCATTGCATCTACAATACCATCTAGCCATCTCATTTTTGGCCACCCCCTTCTTCTTTTGCCCTCCACTTTTCCCAACATCAAGGCTTTCTCAAGTGAATCCTCTCTTCTCATTTGGTGTCCAAAGTACTTTAGCTTCATCTTTACTATTTGACCTTCTAAGGAGCAGTCAGGGTTGATTTCTTCTAAAATTGACCTATTTGTTCTCCTTGCTGTCCAGGGTACCCTCAAAACTCTCCTCCAGCACCACATCTCAAAGGCATCTATTCTTCTGTGCTCAGCTTTCCTTATGGTCCAGCTCTCACAACCATACATTGCCACCGGGAATACCTTTGCTTTGACTATGCAAATTTTTGCTTGCAAGGCGATGTCTCTACTTCTAACTATGTTCCCCGGGTTTCTCATAGCTTGCCTCCCAAGCAGAACATTTAATAATGGAGGTTACAGGTGCTCCAAGTGGAAGATTCTCAGTAGATCCCTAAACATGTTGTATTGGATATTCATATACTGTACTGTACCACTGGAGACAAGGTGAATGTTCACCCATTTTGGATCTTTCCATACCTGTCCTAATGTCGTGGTTGATGCCATCCACCGCAATGATGGCATCAGCAATGCCTTCTTCTGTGTCTTTGTCTCGGACGATACCCTTGATGCCTCGGCGGGTCTGTAACAACAGCTTGGGTTAGTGCAGGGGTGCCCAAACGTTTAGGGCCATGGGCTGATCACGTGGTTCCTCCCACCAGAAGCAGAAGTAAAACTCACGTTGCCTTCTGTTTTGCAACAAATACATTTTGCAAGAGGATGAGATAGATTTTAGGTTGCCATTTTCTCTGCTTAAACCAGGGGTGCCCAAACTACAGCCTGTGAGCTGGATCTGGACCCAATGCCAATTCATCTGGCCCATGCCACCCTTGTCACTTCCGGAACCACGTGACCAGCCCATGGCCCAAAATGTTGGCAGGAACTGGGACAGATGACAGAAGTCACTCAGTCATGCAGCACTCAGGTCACGAACTGCTGACCTTGGATTATCAAGTTTAGTATCTTAGCCACTAGGCACCAAGAAAATCTGCCATTTGGGCTTCCAATATGCTTTGCTCCTCTGTACGACCCATATTTTACCTGCACACACTTCCATTATACAACAAAACAATGCTGAGGGTGGCACACCGGACCCAGTCCATGTGGTTGGAGGGCGAGGTACCCAGCCCTAGGCCTCTCCAATATGGGGTGCCTCAGGGCTCGGTGCTCTCGTCTCTCCTATTTAACATCTACATGAAACCGCTGGGTGAAATCATCCATTCCCATGGGGTGAGGTATCATCAATATGCAGATGATACCCAGCTGTATATCTCGGCCCATGGAGACCCAAGCAATACAGTTGAAGTCTTTTCCAGGTGCCTGGAGGCTACCAGGGTCTGGATGGGGGACAATGGGCTACAACTGAATCTTGGCAAGACTGAGTGGCTGCGGGTTGGGGGTCCTGCGTTATCTTGGGAGCTACCATATTTGGTCCTGGATGGGGCGGTCCTGCCCCAAAAAGACCTGGTGTGTAATCTGGGGGTCCTCCTGGACTCACAACTACTGTTCAAAGAGCAGGTGGCAGTCGTGGCCAGGAGGGCTTTTGCACAACTTCATGTCATACACCAGTTAGGCCCGCCCATAGGCCAGGACTCCTTGCTCATGATCACACACGCTTTGGTCACCTCCAGACATGATTATTGTAATGCGCTCTACATGGGGCTGCCCTTGGTGACCATTTGGAGGCCGCAACTGGTACAGAATGTGGCTACTCGGGTCGTGATGGGATGTGGGCATTATGCTCATGCCTCATCATTACTCAGGGAGCTGCACTGGCTCCCAGTATGCCTCCGGGTGCAATTCAAGGTGCTGGTTATCACCTTTAAACCCCTACATGGCAGTGGGCCAGGATATTTAAGAGACCACATCGCCTAAGGACATCTGTTTGTCCCACCAGAGCAGACCAGAGAGGCTCCCTGGTTGTACCATCGACTAGAGAGGCTCGTCTCTCTAGCACCAGAAGGAGGGCTTTCTCTGTGTCCTCTCCGGCCCTGTGGAACCTCCTGCCAACGGAGCTACGTCTCCAGTCAGAGTTGCTGGCTGGTGGGACAGGTATGGGATTTGGGCCAGACGGTTACTTCGGATCATTGGCTCATATGACCCCTCCCTCTCAATGTATGAATTATTATTATTATTATTATTATTATTATTATTATTATTATTATTATTATTATTATTATTATTATTATTATTATTATTATTATTATTATTATTATTATTATTATTATTATTATTATTAATTAGACTTATATGCCGCTCTACTCGCTTCACTGAGGCGACTCAGAGTGGCTCACATAACATAAGCAACATATACAGTATCACAATCTCAAATATAAATACTGTACAGCATGATATAAAAATATAACAACAGATGCAGCACAGATAATGCAATCAATAAATTTTACATAAAAACAAAAAAACAAAAAAACAATAAAATAAAATACAGTGTAAAACATACAGTACAGTCAAGAGAAACAGCAGTCTTCGGGCAACTGGCCAGTTCTCACAGCTGACCTTCATTCTCCCTGTCCGACAGGCAGGGAGAGTTCTGTGATGTTCCTGGGGTGGTCTGCTTAGTATTATATTTTTAATATTTTAATCTTAATTTTATACTGTGTTTTATGTGTGTTTTAAAGCTTTGTTAGCTGCCCTGGGTCTTTTTGAGGAGGGCATATTAGTTTGATTAAATGAATGAATGAATGAATGAATAAGCATAAGTGAAATTATGTTTAACCCTACAATCGTTAAAAAAGAAGGCAGTGAAAGTCAAATAAGTGCTCAATGAAATGTAACAAGGCAGGTGAAAGGTGACCTCCTACCTGCTCCATGTACAGCAGCAAAGATTCCTTGTTGTTCTCCCACTCCTGGGGCAACTCAGACTCATGTGGGAATTTGTCGCAAGACAATTCGATGGTGATCTCAAAGCAGTTTGTATGCAGGTAGCTGAAGTCATTCATACCTGCAGAGAGGTAAGAGAAGGACACAGGTAGCCACTGGCAACGGAGAATTTAAGTGGGACACAGACCCTTCTGTAAACGGTATCGGAAGACTAGAGAGAGGGGCTCTTTTGCCATTTGTTTTAAAAATAAAGCTTTTCTCTCGCTCTACAACTTGGAGTGTTATTATTCCTTTCACTCCTCTCAGTCACCAGAGCAAAGCAAAAGCGAAGCAAAGTACTCCTCACACTATACCGCCTCTCCATAGTGCTGAGTGCATTCTCTGGGCAGGTCACAAGTTAATTAGCATTTTGCCCCCATCATGCTGGATACTCATTCTACTGACATCAGAAGGATGGAAGGCTGAGTCAACCTTGAATTCTAGTCAGGATTGAACTCACAACCTTTTGGCTGCAGTACAGCAGTTTAATCACTGCACCAACAGGGCTCCTCAGAGCTGTGAATTGCCCACTTCGGCTGGGTGAGGAATATGGGAATGGTAGTGTCAACCCATCTAGAGGGCAAGAGCCTGAAAAAGGTTGGCATAATAGATAGGGCCACATCTGCTTCAAATTCCTGCCCAGCCCAGAGCAGTTCAGGCTCTAAAATTTAGAAACATTTTCTATTCTTATTCCTACAAATGTATCAGAGTGGCTTTACTGAGACTTTGACAGTTAATAAGAAAGAGGGACTCTGGGAGACATCTAGCTATTATCCTCTAGGCCAGGGGTTCCCAACCATTTTGCGCCATGGGCTGGACCATGACCCCACACAGCTGAGTGATCTAGTCATGTGGTTCTTCCTGCCATAAACGCTGCTGTAAAAAACGTCCATGGCTGTCATGAACGCGTTTACGACAGCCGTAGGTGCTTTTACGGCAGGCGCAGGCGCGTTTACACATGCGTGGGCATGTATTACGGCTATCGTAAATGTACCCACTTCAACTTCTGGTGGCGGCAAGGGTGGCGGCGGGCCACATGAAATGGTGCTGCGGGCTGGGCCTGGCCCATGGGCCGTAGGTTGGCCACCCCTACTCTAGGGATCTCTAAAGAGAATTCTACCAGAAATTCAAAACTCTACAACAAAATTTGTGTCAAAGAAAGCAAAACTAGAGAAATAGACTAAATCAGTATCCATCTGCTTCTCTTTAGAGCCTGGGAAAGTAACTTTTTGAATGACAATTCCCAGAATTCTCTTTCCAGTGAGGGGATTATGGGACCTGTATTCCAAAAGAGCATTTCAACCTTGACCCTCAGCCTCGGTGAGAAGAGTAAGGTTTGGAAATGTCAAACGAGCCTCCTTAGTTGACTTACTTCCTGGTACAGTGTGCCAGTTGGCCCCGTTGACGATGTTCCCCTGCCGGATGAAGTCATCGTAGTGGCAGAGGCGCCGGTCCTCTTCCACCATGACCAAGTTGGAGGTGGCGTAGACAGTGGCGAGCCAGCGGAAGACAGCATCGTCGGCAGTGGGCGTGAGCTCCTGTGCTTTCCAGTAGGTGCGTGTCATGTCAAACGGATACGTCACCACCAGCTCGCCTCCATGAAGGTTGGCGCTCAGCATAAAAGGGTAGCGTTGCATCCAGCCAATCACTGCCCGGGTTTCGGGGGCGACCTGTTGTAGTCAGAAGAGGGAAGGAGGAGTCCATCTTACTCCGGAGTGGCTGCAAAATGGACCTCCTCACCAAAGGAAATATTACCAGCCATATCACCGCAGAAAGTCACCAGGTGAAGCTCCTCCATTTTGTGATACCCTTGGGACCACAAAAAAATGTTATGGCTGAACCACCACCTTTTGAGGCATGGCCCTGCTTCTTCTTTTAGGAGCTTAAATTCATACAGATATTTTGCAGTCATTCCCAGTCCCCTTTTTTGTTGTTCAGTTGCATAGTCGAGTCCGACCCTTTGTGACCCCATGGACCATTGTGCACCAGACACCCCTATCCTCCACCATCCTCCTCAACCCACCCAGTTTTTTGCCCACTGTGTCAACAATACCATCTAGCCATCTCATTTTTGGCCGCCCCCTTCTTCTTTTGCCCTCCACCTTTCCCAGCATCAAGGCTTTCTCAAGTGAATCCTCTCTTCTCATTTGATGTCCAAAGTACTTTAGCTTCATCTTTACTATTTGACCTTCCAAGGAGCAGGCAGGACTGATTTCTTCTAAGATCGACCTTTTTGTTCTCCTTGCTGTCCAGGGGGCTCTCAAAACTCTCCTCCAACACCACATCTCAAAGGATCTATTCTTCTGCGCTCAGCTTTCTTTATGGTCCAGCTCTCACAACCATACATTACTACTGGAAATAGCTTTGCTTTGACTATGCGTACTAAGATTACACTATCAACCATTTGAAGCCTGATTTGAGCAAGCCTCAAGTGTGCGATTCCTACCTTCGAAACCGAGAGACAGGGGTTACATGGTAAGGAAACTGATGTCCGCATCATTCAGCATTGAAATACCTTGGTTTGACTCTTGATATGAAGCTCTCTTTTAAGCAACACTGACTAAATACCATAGCTATAGTTAGTTCAAGGAACACCACCATCAGGAAACACACAAATTATAAATGGGGAATTCAATAATCTATGCTGCTTACATCAGCTTTGGCCCTGAGCATCTCCGCAACAGAGCTTGCTGCTCCAGTATGGAGCCCCTCCACACATGCAAAACAAGTTGATATCACTGTGAATGAAGCCATGTATATAGTGACAGTTTATTCTTGCATCATTGGGTAGAGTCCTCAATCTGGTAGCAAACACTATTTTCCTGGCAATTTTTGACAGAAAAGAGACACAAAGATGGGGCTCACCGTGGCATTGGGGAAAGTGTAGTACTCTGGGATGGGGATGTAGTGGTTGGGGAACTTGTCAGGTACCATCTCGTTGTCCTCTGCATCCCAGAGGGCGGTGTTGAGGTCTGCAAAGTTGTGGTTGAGGTCGTAGCCTTCGTACGTCCACCGGCCCATCGCCCAGCCCGACAGTTCAGAGCCCTGGATGAGGAAGAGGAGGAGGAGTGTGAGTCTCACATGGACCACTCAACCACTGGTTGCCACCTTCCTCTTGTGGCATTTGCTCCTCCTCTGCCCGGAGCAATGGTCCGTTCCCACTCTCAGAGTTTCTAGGAAGGGGGAGGAGGCAGATCTCCTCAAACTGGACTTTTAAACATTTCTCTTGATTACTGTGAGTCTTTTGATCTGGAAGACAACAGGGACAATTAAGAACATATTCCTTATAGCCCAGTGTTTCCTAACCTTTGGTTCTTGGACTTCAATTCCCAGAAGCCTCAGTCAATCCCCCAAAGCACTGATCAGCCAATGGACTGACTGAAGCTTCTGGGAACTGAAGTCCACCCATGTGGAACATAGTTTGAGGAACACTGCAATAGCCAATGAATAAGTGGATAATTGAACTATGCTACCCCTGGATGCCATCAATTGTCATTGTTGTGTATATTTCTGGTGTTAATTATTGTATACTGCCCAGAGGGAAATATTCCAGATGGTCGGTATAGAAATTTAATAAACAAACAAAGATGCACACAAACAATTATCATCAGCCAACAAGGATGCAAACTGAAGAAAATGCCTGATTCTGAGTATTAAGTAATAGTATTCATTTGATTAAAACCAGCTTTTCTGGTGGATAGACCAAATTTTATTCCCAATTCTCTGATATGGGAGTTGCCACATTTCTGTGTAACTTCATGGCCATTTTAAGATGAATCTGGAGTCCCAAAAGAAGGAGTGGAGGAAGAAATGCTCAATATGTGACAGCTGCTTTTCTGATGAGTTGGGGGGGGGGAGGAGCCTAACCTAAGACTGGAATTTGCAGCCTACTCTCCTGGTTTGTTTGAAAGCCCTGCCTCTTGGATTTCACATTTAATTACTTTGGTCATGGTGATTTTATGGTTTTTATTGTCTGCATGCAGGCAATATTTTAATCTGAACACAGATATGTTTTGCAAAGTCATGCAAAGTCCAGCTATTTCCATATCAGGGGATTGATGCCCAGTTGATAGGAAGATGGAGCAGGATCAACTGGAGAAAGCTTTTCTTCTGCCTTCACTATCTTGGGTAGGGTTGGCCAAGGTCAAGGCTGACCACAGCCAGGTAGAGAAAGCTTTATTGCCAATTAATTCAGTCACCTTCCCAGGAAAACACACATATTTGCAAAGCAGAGAACTACTATAGAAGGCTCTGATGAATGTGAGCTTGTCTCGGCTGATGAGCTTCATCGTGGGTATTAAGAGTTGAAATATTCAAGAAGGCCAATACAAATTTTCAAGAACTTGATGTCTTTGGATGTTAGCCTCTCCTTAATGTGAGTTAGAAAAGGACTCTGTGTAAGCTCAGAAATCTGTTTATTGCTACAAGGAGGTACCTATGTATGGCGAAATATTTTTCTTGTTATGGTTCATTCCCATAGGGTTCAGAATCTATTTCATAATCTGGCTATTTTCTGTTCCTTCCCCTCGAAAAACTAGCTTCCTTCTTATTTATTTATTTATATTTGTTTATCGCCCTCCTCCCCGAAGGGACCCAGGGCGATTTCCAACAATTTTAAAAACACTTTAAAAAATTAAAAACTTTAAAAAGCTTAAAAACTTAATTAAAAGCTTTCCTTCCCTTTTCATTTATAAGGCGCTTTCCTTCCCATTGGGAATATGGGTGGGCAGAATTGATTCTAAACCGACTCTTGGCTTGCTGATCAGCTGCAGAAATAAATTATCAAGCATTCACTGCAGGGCTGGTGTTCATCAATGAGGGAACAAATGACTGAAAGGCCAAATGTCGGAATTATCTTGAAATTTACAGAAGCCAGAGGAATTGTTTTTTGGACTACAGTGCCCAGAATCCCTCACTTGACTCAGCCGCTGGCCTTGTGTGCATATATGGAATGGTTGTGGTGGTCAATACTGACAGTGCATAACTAAACTCTTGTCAGCAGAAACTGGTGGAGAACAATCTAGAAACAACTAGATGTGTAGCAGGGGTCATTGTAGGTTTTCAAGCCTGGGTTGTGCTGGTTGTCGGGGACTGTAGTCCAAAACTCAACATTCCTGAGGCCTCCTCATTTGTCCCGCCCTGCCATGCCTTTGCTGAACCCACCAGCTTGTAGGCCGTCTCGTATCCGTCGGGATTCATGGAGGGGAGCAGGTGGATCCGGGTCTCGGTCACCAGCCGCACGACGCGTGGGTTGCCTTGCTTGAACTCGTAGCAGAGGTATTCCATCAGGTTCAGCACCAGCTCCCGTCCCAATGCCTCGTTCCCATGCATGCCAGCCACGTAGCGGAATTCGGGCTCACCTGGGATGGTCGGAGATAGAGAGGACTAAGATGGCTTAATCTTGAAGGACCTCTTCCTCCCCATCTTTCCAAGAAGGAGAGGTACAAAGCTCAGACTTTCCTGCTCATACGGTGGTTATCTGGTTGCACTCCAAGACCCAGAAGTGGCTAAACTGAACCTATTGTAATTTGGCCACATCATGGGAAGACACAGATCTCTGGGAAAAGGCAGTAAGGTGAGGAAACGTGGGAGGCAGTAGGAAAAGACAAAAGTCAAACGTGAAATGGATTGATTCCCTAAAGGAAACCACAAGCTTGAGTTTGCAGGTGTTGAGCAGGGCTGCTAAGGATTGGATGTTTTGCTCATCCATAGGGTCACCATAAGTCAGAAGGGATTTCGTGGCACAAAATATCATCAAGATGGAGTCCCAGACTACCTCCAGGGAAAAATGTTTGAGAGAGGAAGGCTCAACTGTAAAGGGAAATCATTCTTCACAGATTTAGTGACACACTGTTTGTCATTATTGCAGCGACTAGAAGGGATAAAATCAGGAATAAGATTATAAGGGAAATAATTGGAATAGAACCAATCTTCAGCTACATGAAGAAGAAGAAGAAGAAGAAGAAGAAGAAGAAGAAGAAGAAGAAGAAGAAGAAGAAGAAGAAGAAGAAGAAGAAGAAGAAGAAGAAGAAGAAGAAGAAGAAGAAGAAGAGGATAAATTGGGTTATATAGTGGTGAGTGCCAGGAGGAGTCTTGGGAAATCCATGTTCTAGACCCTGGTTAGGCACAAAACTTTCTGATTTCCCTTGGGAGATATACCCTCCCTCTCAGTCTGTCCTACTGTGCAGGGTTCTTGAAAGGCCAGATGGAGGATGAGAACTACAGACTCTACTTTGCACCCAGCAGAGGAATGGTGGGATGGAAATATCAATTACCAAAATAAATTAAATATGTATTTATAGTCATGCTTTGGTGGGTTTTTTAATGGAGCAAATGCAGAGGGGAAAAAACAGTAAAAACAGATTTGTCTCCACTGTAATAGGACCGCAGTGCACATGCCAAGAAGGAATGAAATTACTCTGTGTATCTGCCAAATTCATTCCTCAACAAAAGGGTGGACTGCAACTAGGCCTCCCGAACGGGTATATTTTCCAGGCTGAGTCAGCATCGCCTTCACTAGGTTTTCAGGGCCAGCCAGGCAGTTCAAGTTAAAACTACATCTCCTTGAATAGGAGAAAAAGTATCTTCTTCAGCTCAGAAGGTATCATGCAAAACACCCCAAATCCAACCCACAAACTGACCCCTAATCTTGCAGAAATGACTTGAGCTGGACTGTCTATATTAGCATTGGGAGTGGTTGGTATGAAAATGAAACAAAAACAAACAAACAAAACAACAAATACATACTCTTGTTGGCATCACTCCACCTAAGATAAAGAGAGAAGTAGCAGCAGACAAGTAAGCATTCAACCTGCTAGGGTTCCCCCACCTCAGACCTCTCCATTTCCCCCTTGAAACTTTGAGACTCCGAGAAACCAGCAGTTAAAAGCCTGGCCCTGCGAAACCCTTGCAGCAACCTGAGATTTCCACTTATTTAAAGTGATCCCAGACAATGACAATGGAGAGAATAAAAGAAATAGTTGTGGTAGCACGTGGCGTCTTCTTGGCTTATGCCAGGCTAAACTTTATATGTCTTACCCCCTTTCAATAATCACACGCTGTATTGAAGAAGTTCTTGTTTATTTTTCTTAAAGCATAGTAGAGAAGATAAAGTTCATCCATTGATTTCAGGATATAGAAAAATCCACAAAAAAGGAGAAATCTAATCAAAAAGATACAGGAACATACTCTGGTTTCCCCCATAGAAATAAATGTAATCTAACGATCACTAAGTAATCATATTGAAGACTTAGAAGAACTTAGACTCCTCACCAGCTTAGAGCCCACACCATTGATGGGATGCAACAGGTTCTCACCAGTTTGCCAGAACCGGTAGTAACTTTTCCCAGTGTCCCGGAGAACCGGAAGCAGGGTTTTTTTCTTTTTTGGGGGGGGGGGGGACCACCTTCGGGGCTTACCTTTTAACTGGTTCCCCCACTGCACATGCACAGCAAGCACTTGGTGTGCATGCATGCCTACAGTGCTTGGCGCTTATGCACGGCCTCCTTGCTGTCCTCCCAAGCGGGGAGGAGGAAGAGAAGCTGCTACCCTGAAGCTCCCTATAGCCTGCTCCCCAGGCTACGTGACTCACTTTTGGATGTGGTGTGTCTGTGTGTATTTTAATGTGTATTTAATACCTTTACCTATATTGACGTACTACCACAATTCCTAAAAAGACCTGGCGGCTGGCAGGCCTGACTTGGGGTTTTTAAACAATGTCTTGGAGTTACCTCATCAATAAGCTACACCTGTGCTGTTCCAATTGGAGAACCCTTAAGTAGGTACAGCTGTTTTACATTTATGTTAAGGCATATTATCCTAGAGAACTGGTTAGGCAAAGACTTAGTACCTAACTTCTTTGTTGAAAAGTGCCAAAATGAAGCTATCTTGTGGTGAGTTCATTCTGTAGTTCCTTCCATCTGACTTAGTGTGAGAAAGATTAGCCAGAATAAGCTTTAAGCTCTGGTTTAAAAACTCTGGTTGATTTGTGTTTGGTGTGTGTGTGTGTGTGTTTGGGTGGGTGGCTGTATTTTAATGTATTTTTTATTTAATTTATTTATTTAATTTATTTACGGGTTTGTGTTGTGGGTGGGTGGGTTGAGGTGTGTGTGTGTGTGTGTGTGTGTGTGCTTATTTTTATTTTATTTTATTATTTTATTATTTTCTTTGGCCCCGGGACTCCGGCGGTGGTGGAGGGTCCCGGCACCTGTCCCCACAGCGGCCTCTTCGCCCCAGCCACTAGGAAGTCCAGGGGCAGCAGCAAAGTCATATTTATTGTGCAAGTAGGGCAAAACAACCATTGAAGCTGTCTGAGGGAGCATGACCCAACCCTCAGCTTGGAAAGGTTGAGAGCCCCTGGTCTATAATACAGACCACAGCTTCTGGTTCAGCTAATTAGCACCCCATTGTCTGTTCTCATAACATCTCCCTCTCAGTTCACAGAGGCAGGAGGTTGATATAACTCAGGCATTCCATCCCTTGTGGGTAGGAATTAACGCAGGCTTTGAGGCCTTGGCAAAGGTCTCTCCCAGTCTCCCACTTGCACCTGCTTGATAAGCCTAGCAGTGAGAGAACAAACCTTGGCATTTCTGCACATCTCTAAACAACATACCAGTTTCTAACCCTAAGAAACTCCAAAATGAATAACTTGTAAACCCATAGTACTACATTACCACGACAGGACGCTGAGAGACTGAAGCAAGAGAAGGACCCTTGAGCTCCTCTGAACAAATCCAGGAAGAGCTTTATGGCAAGAACAAACATTATTGAGGGTACGCAAGAGCATAATTGAATTAGAAGGTGGAGGAAGGAGCTCGTTGGACAAAGAATACCCTTAGAGGTGGGTGTGGCTGAAGATCTCAACCTCCCCTACATCACTTGGGAGGACCCTGAAGAGGCTGAAGGTTGGACTCCCTAAATGCAAGACCAGCTTCTTGGCAGACAACAACACATGGTGTGAATGTGGATTGATACAGAGCCCATTAGCTCATTTACTGGTCTGCTGATTACTGCCAGAAGCATGCGCCGATAAAGTCTTAGGTCTGGCCAATGATAAAACCAAGAAAGTGGCTTCATTTTGGCAGTCCAGGGTTTGAGCGGGACATGAACGAACAAACACACAAACAACTCACCTACTTCGTGCTGGCCAGGGTTGTCCGAAATCTCCATGACATACATTTTGAGACCACGGTAGCTCTTCCCGATGCTGTACACTCGAGTGATGTCGGGGCAGGCATCATTCACCTTCTTCATCAGCTGCAAGAGGGCACATTTCACATTTATTTACTTATTTCATTTACTAGCTTATCTATGCCGCCTTTCTCCCCAGAGGGGAGATCAGTTTCTGCCTTTCCACCATTCTTACTGTCGCTTTCTTTGAAAGTAAGCATTTTTCTGTGTCAGAAAAGGGGAACATCCCCTACTCACAAGGTCAATGCCCCAAAACTTTATGATAAAGCCACAAGGCTTTGTTTCACCCCCTCAGGCGTCCCTGTTTCCTACAATTTTAGCTGCAATCCTCACAATATTTTGGACACAAATGGATTTACCCAAGACCAGTACATACAAGCCCTGCAGTAACGGAGGGGGATTTTTGCTCTCGGATGGGTCATTAAAGGTCAAGGATTCCCTTGCTCCAAAGCCAGCTACGTCTGACTCTAGTCTAGGGGACACAACTGGTCTCTGTTTACAGCCCAAGAGCTAGCACTGTCAGCATCTGCAGGCACATCGCAGGCATGACAAAATGTCAGAGTACATGGAACGGTGTTACCTTTCCTGCTGAAAGAGTATCTATTTACAGTATCTACTTGCAGTTTCTTGCTTTTGAACTGTTAGTTTGACCTGCCTTACCATCCAGTCATCAAGTTCAGCATCTTAACCACTAACCCACCGCAGGCCCTTGGAGGGTCATTAGGAGCTATTAAGTTTGCAAAAGACCTGCTTCTCTTTGGTAACCAGTCCAGACGCCTACATTTATGTGGGTGAGTTAGGAACTGGCAGGCTCTCCCCTCCTTCATTTCAGGAAGTTACAGGCTAACCATTTCCAGGCTCATCTCATTTCCAGAGCAAAGGGATGAGAGAAAGGACTAAGATCCTCTGATGGGATCATGCTTTCAGCTTTGTCTTTTCCAAGCAGAGAAGGAAGCCTACCTTCCTCATGTCTTTGTAGTCGTGGTGCCTAAAGTCCAGTTTATCTTTGGTCACAGGTACTTCGTCCCAAAAATAGATGTTGTTTGGGTCTGGAAAGCAGAGAAAGAGAAGAAAGTCTAGGCTAGGCAGTTTCATTTTACCGACATCAGAAGGATGACAGAGGCTGAGTCAACTTTGATCCCTGGTCAGGATCGAACGCCAAACCTTTGGGTTGCAGTACAATTTAATTACTGTGCCACCAGAACAATCGGGGCCTGAAGAAGGCACTGCGCTTTGTGCCCTGGTCCTGCTCTCCAGCCCAGCTCAAGCGTCACCCCCCAGGCTCCACTCCTGGGACCCACCAGGCAGGGCGCAGCCCAGGACCTCCATCCGCAAGCAGATGGTCCCGTTCTCAAACCAGGTTTGAGGATTGATGCGCAGGTAGCGAGCCACTACGGGTTCTGGGAGCAAGTTGAGGACTGGCGTCTCGGGGTCCTTGTTCCCAGGGAATACCTGGAAAATGTGACAGAGAGAGAGAGAAGAAGAAGAAGAAGAAAAAGCTGTGTGATGGAAAATGCTGTGCAACCAAATAATCAGATCCAGTGACTCCCAGTGTGGTGACGTGGCTGGAGAGCTGGGTTGGGGCCTGAGAGATCTGGGTTCAATTCACCACTGAAGGATGCAGCGATCCTTCTATAAGGTAAAGGTCTCCCTTCCTTGAAAGCCTGTCATACCCGAGTCTAAGGGGAGGTACCCATCTCCATTTACATCTTATATGTATGTCTTCTGTAAACCGGCCTGAGTCGGTTGTACCTAGGGCGGTATATAAATCGAATAAATGAAATGAAATGAAATTTACAGCCAAAGACTAGACGCTCGAGCCCACAGAATGCTTTTATTTTCCCCCATCAAAGTGGTACCTATTTATCTACTTGCAAATTCTTGCTTTCGAACTGCCAGGTCAGCAGGAGGTGGGACAGACGACAGGAGCTCACTCTGTCATGCAGCATCCAGGTCTCGAACTGCTGACCTGTCAGCCTTCTAGTAATCAAGTTCAGTGTCTTAACCACTAAGCCACTGCAGTCCCCTAGCTCAGGGGTCCCCAACCTTTGGTGTTTGGACTTCAGTTCCCAGAAGCCTCAGTCAGTCCATTGGCTGATCAGTGCTTTGGGGAATTGGCTTAGGACTTCTGGAAACTGAGGTCAAAACACCAAAGGTGGGGGGGGGGCTACCCTAAATGACTAGTGGCTGCCTCTAAAGTCACTGGCAACGAGCTGCATTTTTTGGAATAGTAGCCGTGTTAGTCTGTGGTTCAGGCATATCAGAAAACAAAATAAACAAAATAAAATAAAATAAAAAACACTGTAGCACTTTAAAGACTAACTGCTATATTTTTATTGTTAGCTTTCGTGGATCAAGTCTACTTCATCAGACAAAGAGTGAAACTTACAGGCATGTTCTTTATATACCAAATTCAGGGGCTCAAAGGGAGAAGGGGTGTGGGCAAAACGACAGACAAGCAAGCACAAGATTGCAGCTTCACCTAGCCATTATCAACAATAGTTTATTCAGATAAACTCTAAATGACTCCCTTTCAATCTCAAGGTTGCTGAGAAAGCCCATTATGGTCTCTGATCAACTTGTGACCTGCATGTCAGGGGGAAAACAAACAAACACCTGTACCTGGTTTCTTTCTATTTTACTAAAGAGAATTGGCAGGAAAGTTGTAATATAAAATCATATAGCAATCTGTGTATCAAATTTGATAATGTCTCAGAAACCCTTCACTAATATTTAGCCCCCTGTGATGGGTATCTATTTGATTTCTGCTGTCTCCCTTTCAATCCTAGTTTTGTAATTTCTCTGTTCCAGAATTGCAACTTTCAGGTCTTGGATAGAGTGTCCAGTTAGATTGAAGTGGTTTGAGACAGGTTTCTCGGTGTTGCCATTCCGGATATCTGATTTGTGTCCATTAATTCTTTTGCGTAAAGATTGTCCTGTTTGTCCTACATAAAGCACAGATGGACATTTTTGGCAAGAGATGGCATAAATCACATTGGCAGAAGCACAAGTAAAACTGCCTTTAATGTTGTGTGTGGTGCCATTGGGTCCAGTAATACTGTTTCCAGAGCGAATGTGGGGGCATAGTTGACATCTGGATTTGCAGCAGGGTCTAGTTCCCATATGGGGCTAAAAGGAGCACCGCAAAATAGCAGGACCCTTGATGGGATTTCAAAAAGCAGCTCTTTCGAGCCAGTTTTATCTGTGCTGGTGTGCAGCAGGTACAGATGCTGGGGCGGGGGGGGGGGGGACTGGACCCACCAGCTATAAAAATGCCCCAAAGATTGGACTAAAAGTATGTGTAAACAGGCTCTGATCCAGAGAAACGGGAACTAGGAAACCAACAAGAAGTGGCCTTGTACGAGGGCAAACGCTTGATCGTTCTTGCAAAACGGGGTCTCCTCAGGACACCTTTTCAGGACTTCGAGCAAAGAGAGGCATTTCCCCCTCCCCTCCCCTCCCTGCTCGATCATTTCATCTGGATTGAACTGGGGTTTTTTCCATCATGGGCACAGCAGTGGTGCTCTTCCTGAGAAGCTCAGATGTGCATTCTCGGTTTCCATTCCCAACCCCAAAAGGATCACCCAAAGCTTTTAGCATCACCCAGTTCCTTGTTTGTGACCTCTAACGCCTTGGTGGGCAACGCTCTCTTAGTCTGAAGCATCCCAGCTAAGGCTATATAGATTGCTGAACTGCAGCCTAAGCAAGCCTTTGGCAGGCCTTGGCTCATACCCTACAAACAGTCTTCCGCACAAGCCAGGACTGGGGATGATTCCAGTTTACTGGGACCAGTGGGTACAGGAAAAGCCCATTTTGAGCAGGATATTACTAGGGTTGGCCCATGGAGACTTTGCTCCAGGCACCAGAATTTAAAAGGTGCTGAAATCTAGAGGTAGTGAGTGTTAGGAAAATAAACACTCTGGTAGTGCGTTACTGTATTACGAAAATAAACAGTAACATTTCTCAGCCTCCTCATGTATGTTTGCTCTGGAAGCCTAAGTGTTCTCTCTCTTTTCCTTTGGAAGAACACCAATTTCTCCTTTTATTTACAAGGTGAGTTTGTGCCTTCCTAGGTGGGAAATGGCCACTGTTGTCATCTTAAGGTCTCCTGATATAGAAGGGCAAGAGTGTTGACCAACGTGCCAGTCTGGTCAGGTTATCCTGTCATGGTAATAGAGAAGACCCTATTGCCACTGACTCAACACCAATCATCAGGCAGCAGTTAGCTAACCTGACAACCCTGAGGACTAAAGGCCTTCCACAGGGAAAGGTGATGGTCCCCAAGTGGATTTACTCCCACTTGAATCCATCTGGATGCAGGCCAGCATCATCATCCATACTGCCTTTCTGTGCCAAAAGGGTTCATGGCCAGAAAGTGACTCACAGAATTGGATCCATGGTATGGTTGTCACGCTGCAATGTGGAAGGCCAATGAAAGGCCACTGCATTATATAGTTCTCAGGACAATCTTCATAGCTGATCGCCACGGGGAGAGCCAATAATCAGAATCAGATATGGCACAAGAAGAAGAAATCCCATCATGCTTTGTGCTTGTTTTGCATACTAACATGGAGATGGGAAGGGCCAGCATTTAACAAACGTAGTCATTGCCTATGGATGAATCTAAACAGCTATCCAGCAGACTAAATGTTTCTTTCCTGCAAAAATAACTGCTTTCCACTGGGTACCTATGCTGAGCGCTGTGTGTAGGTTGTAGTGAAGTTTGTCTGTCTGAGTGGTTCTGTTGTTCAGCCTAGTTCATTCTCTTTCGGACTCAAAATGTGTTAGTCTCAGAAAGTCAGCAACTCAATAAGGTCTCTTGCTTAGTTCTCTTGGCACCTGCTGCTACTTCACTCCTTATCTTAGGTGGAGTGATACCAAAGAGGGCATCTTTTCTCAGCTGGTGTAGGTTTGAGGCATCCTGACTCTATGCAACATTACGATCTATTGGTAAGACTTGGTTATTTGAGGTGGGCAAACAGGAGGAGAAGATGGAACAAGGAAAAACAAGGTTGGAGCAGATGATGATGATGATGATGATGGCTATTCAGCTTCCTCACTGAACCCAGCAGTGTTTCTGTTTCTTTCTGTCTGGGAGCGAGTGACGTCAATCAGCAAATGTGCCCAGGACAGGTGGGTTGGCACCCTTCTACTAGCAGATTAAACTGGCAGGTTGGCATCTTCTCAGAAGCACATTTTTGCACCGTCTAAATTGAGATACCCAAGCCCCAGTATCCTTGTCCTCGCTGTGGTTCTGTGTCTTGTCTGGCAAAGATGCCATGTTCTCAAGAACTTGCACATTTGTCTGGGCCTTTGCACACTTCCTCTGTTGGCCTATGAAGGTAATGCCCCAACGTGGCATTGGCTTTTGGCCCACCCTAAGACCACAGCTTCTGCTTCTGGCTAAACAAGGCAGGTTTCACCTGCAACTCTGTCAAGCAATGGTCAGAGCTCAGCCAGCTTAGGTTTTTTGGACTAAAACCCCCACCTCTACTGGCTACAAAGGCTGTAGTTTTTTTTTAAAAAAGTAACTTTTCTAAACTCTGAAACATGAAGGACCTGATGTTGTGTAGACACTCCGGGCAAGGAATGAGGAATCAAGGAACAATTACAAGAGAAAGACTAGCTCCCAAGTTCTGCCTCGGCTTTTAAGGATGTCCTTGTCCAACCTTGTCCTGGAAGGAGGCTTAGAGCAAGGCAGAAATTCGAAGAGCCACTTGGCTGGCAGAGAAGACACGGATTGCTCTTTTGCTTGGCTTGGCACAGCTGCAGGGTACAAACCTCTGGTGATTGACAGAGAAGGGATACTGAAGGAAGGAGTGAAACAATGGAGGATCTGAGCCACTCAGAAATGTGCTGACCTCAGGAAGGACAGCAGAATTTGGGCAGAGGGAAGATTAGAAGCATTTCAAAGGTCGTTGCAATGGAATTGTTTCAAATGTTTCTGCCAAATAAATATGTGAGCATTTTCTAAGGAGCCCATCATTAACAATGTTGCCTAGCAAAGGAGGCAGAGAATCACATGAATGCCTCTCCCTGGGAAACAAAAACTTCTGGAGAACCCACCCAATTGACAGAGTATGACTTTGCTTCTCCATCCAGATAATCAAGCCTTGCCTGCTAATCCACGAAAGCCTCCTGCCCGGATCCCAGCCCGGACTCACCACCTCCTGGGTCCCATTCATGCCAGGCCGCCACTGGTGTGTGTCATTGCTGAACTGGATTTTGTACGAGGTCACCCAGTCGTACCTAGTGGAAGAGAAGAAGTCTTAACACTGTGGGATGCACAGGAGCAAACTGATTGTGTGTGTGTGGGAGGAGACTAAGTCCCCCATATTGGCGGGGGATATGTTCTGAGACCGACTGCAGATCCCTTTAAACATGGATAAGTGTGAACCAATTATTTTAGGTTTCAGGCAGTGGCCTTTAGTGGACAGCTTTGGTACTTCACCATAGGAAATGCATATCCAGTGGTACCTTGAGTTACGAATGCCTCAAGTAACGTAATTTTTGAGTTACGAAAGGAAATCCATTGAAAATAATGCCTCATGATATGAATTTAAATCGTGGAAAATTCATAACTCAAAATGCAGTTTCCCACAGGAATGCATTGAAAACCAATTAATCCGTTCTGGAGGTCAGGAAAAAAAAAAAGGTTTTCAATGCCTTCCTATGGGAAACTGCATTTCGAGTTACAACTTTTTCATAATACAAGATGTCCCGAAGAATGTATTAATTTTGTAACTCAAGGTACCACTGTATATTATGCTTTTCAGGATTTTTTCATTGATTTTGAGGTACACAGAAAAAGCCTCCTCGAAGATTGTGGTATTTTTGAACTACAATTAGGTGTACCCTGGTAGCAGCAACCTTGTGTTGCCAGTGAATCTTTCTCACACTAGGTCAGGCAAAGGAACTGCAGAATGAATTCACTAAAAGGTAGCTTCATTTTGACAGTTTCATGTTTGACCTAGACATGGAATAATGATAATTGATTTTTAATACCCATAGAAAAGTGAAACTGCTGCAGTGAATCAGTGGTTAAGAAGCACACCTTGTTCACTGGAAGCCTGACAAGTCAGCAGTTTGAGAGCCAGGTACTGCATGATGGATTGAGTGCCTGTCTCTCTCCCAGCTCCTGCCAACCTAGCAGTTCGAAAGCAAGAAATTGCAAGTGCCGGTAGATAAATAGGGACCACTTCAGTGGGAAAAGATCTTGTGAACATGACAGGAGCCTCTTTCAGGCATCCCCTGAGCAGAGTTTCTCCAGCAAAAATCCTTTCAACCCAAAATAATTTCTGACACGAAATTATTATTATAGTGAAACCATGAATACTGAACCTGTGGATACGGGGAACAATCTGTCACTGCAAGAGGAAAAAAACATAGCACGTGGAAGAGAATTTCCAGCACTTTTAAAGACTTCATCCAGTTGAGAACAATCCAGCATTCTAAAGATTGCAGTTGAGGGAAGACCCAGGGGCTCAGGGTTATAACAAGCAGATAGCCAGCAATGTCTGTCTGGAGACATTTCACAAGCCAGGGGGTTGGTAGGAAACTGAATCCAGGAATCCAGGACAAAGGGGACACTTTTAGTGTTCAGGGCAGTTGGGCTGACCCAAGACCTCTAGCTGCCTCAGGTGAAGAATACTAGGAGACGGCATCCTGTTCCTGTATGGAAACACAGGTACTGTATTGGGAAATCATCTTCCAACAGACTGAAGGATGTCCATCCGACACTCCCATCTTAGGGGATGCAGGTAGGGCTACTTTATATAGAATTGTCTAGCTAGCATTTGAGGCTGCCTTTTGCCTGACCAGGGTGGGTGGGGAAAGCCACATTATGCCAGCAATACGAAGCAGGAGATGCAAGACAGAGCAAGCAAAGCACATGCAAGCCTAAGAATGTGGCAATGAAGATACCAAAGCAGAACATCCCTGTATCAGCAGCTTCAGGGCCTCATTAGATTCCTTATCTAGGTAAAGGTCTCCCTTGCTAGAAAGCCAGTCGTATTCAACTCTAGGGTCCAGTGCTCATCTCAGTTTACAACCAAAGAGCCAGCACTGTCTGTGTCTGCAGACATTTCCGTGGACATGTGGCAGGCATGACTAGACACCAAAGTGCTGGGAATGCTGTTTACCTCCCTGCCAAAGTGGTACCTGTTTATCTACTTGCAATTCTTGCTTTCAAACTGCTAGGTTGGCAGGGGCTGGGACAGAGACGGGAGCTCATTCCATTGTCCAGCGCTTGGGTCTCGACCTGCTGACCTTCCAGTCATCAAGTTCAGCATCTTAACCACTTGAGCCACTGCAGTCCCTCCCATTTCTATTTAAAAAGCAAAGGTCATGCGCCCTCTGAGCCTAAGCATGACTTGCTCCGCATGCAGTAAATTTGCTTGCTTTTTGTTTTGGCAGACAGCAAGGCTTTCCTGGCGCCACTGGTATTTCAGGCACATAGTGCTGGAAGATTTGCTTGCCTGAAAGGACAACATTTCAGGAGCAATTAAAATGCCCATGTGCTCATGTCTCCCAGGGGTCTCCTCTCCACTTACGTCCAAATGGAGTTCAAGCCCTGCGTGATGATGCCGGTGAACCGTGTCAGCCTCCGAGCATCAAACTCTAGCCACTGGTTTTTGTCTTTGTGCCCAGCACACCAACCGCCATCGTAGAAGTCTCCGTCGTGGATGCCAGACTGGGGTGGAAGAAAGACGAGTCAGTGGAAGAGACAAGCTCCCCAAAGCCTTGGGTGGAAGGAGGAGGATTGAGATGCCCGGGGTGGGTGGGTGTCCTTAAGTCATTCAACCTGACAGTTGTTGAAGGATCAACAGATCCACTTTTGGACTATAGATCTCAGAATAATGGCTACCAGCTGGGGATTTTGGGAATCCCACTTGTTCAAAAGCCAGCTGTAGCCAACTCTAGGGTACAGTGCTCATCTCCATTTATAGCCAAAGATCCAGAGATGTCTGCGTCTGCAGATATTTCCATGGTCATGTGGCAGGCATGACTAGATGCTGGAGTGCATGGAACCTTCCCACCAAAGTGGCACCAATTTATCTACTTGCAATATCTTGCTTTCGAACTGCTAGGTTGCTATCCAAAAAGTATCCCACCCCCACCTCGCATAATAACTCTAAACTCTTTGAATCAGTGCCCTTTTTGATTAAGGTCTTGGAGAAGGCAATGGCATGGCAGTTGCAGGGTATCCTGGATGAAGTGGCTTTATCTGGACCCCTTCAAGTCAGGATTCAGGCCTGGGTATGGTACAGAAATTGCATTGGTCGCACTGGTAGATGATCTCTGACGAGAGTGTGACGGAGGTTACCCGTCCATCCTGGCTCTTCTTGACCTCTCAGTGGCCTTCGATACCATCGACCACGATATCCTTCTGGAACGGGTTCAAGAATTAGGGATCCAGGGCACTGTGTGGTCCTGGTTTTCTCCATTTCTGAAAGGTAGGACCCAGTTGGTGCGGTTGGAGAGTGAGAAATCCAGCCCTAGGCCTCTCAGATATGGAGTACCGCAAAGCTCCATGCTCTCGCTTCTCCTATTTAACATCTACATGAAACTGCTGGGTGAGATCATCTGTTCCCATGGGGTGAGGTATCATCAATATGCTGATGATACCCTGCTATATATCTCAGCTCGTGGGGACCCAAGCGGTGCAGTGGAAGTCCTTTCCAGGTGCCTGGAGGCTGTCAGGGTCTGGGTGGGGGATAATGGGCTACAACTGAATCCTGGCAAGCCTGAGTGATTGTGGGTCAGGGGTCCTGCGTTATCTCGGGAGTTACCATCTTTGGTTCTGGATGGGGAGGTTTTGCCTCAAACAGACCCAGTGTGTAACTTGGGGGTCCTCCTGGACTCGCGACTCTTGCTCGAAGAGCAGGTGGCAGTCGTGGCTAGGAGGACTTTTACACAACTTCGTGTGATTCGCAGGTTACGCCCACTCCTAGATCGGGACTCCTTGCTCATGATCACACACGCTCTGGTCACCTCCAGACTCGATTACTGTAATGCGCTCTACATGGGGCTGCCCTTGACAACCATTAAGAGGCTTCAACTGGTCCAGAATGCGGCTGCCTTGGTGGTGATGGGGTGTGGGCGTTATGCATGTGCCTCACCGCTGCTTCGGGAGCTGCACTGTCTGCCAGTGTGCCTCCGGGTACAATTCAAAGTGCTGGTTATTACATTCAAAGCCCTACATGGTAGTGGGCCAGGATACCTAAGAGACCGCATCATCCCAAGGACATCTGTCCGTCCCACCAGGGTGGATCGGAGAGGCTCTTTGGTTGTGCCATCAGCTAGAGAGGCTCATTTCTCTAGCACTAGAAGGAGGGCCTTCTCAGTGTCTGCTCCGGCCCTATGGAACCTCCTGCCAACTGAGCTGCGCCTCCAGACAGAGCTGCTGCCCTTTCGGAAGGGTGTAAAAACCTGGCTGGCAGGGCAGGTCTGGGGTACTGAAGCCACAACAACCTCAGCCTGCTGGTTGGTTTGACACCCCCCCCGCAGCTCCTTTAAGTTTTTAATTTTTAAATTATACAAAAATTTAGTTGTAGTTTTAATTGGTTTTAATTATAGATTTTAAGAACTTTTAAAATTTTAACTTATATTGTTCTGATGTTATTAGGCTGTGTTAAACCGCCCTGGGTCACCTTTGGCGATGAGGGTGTTATAGAAAGTTAAATAAATAAATAAAAATTTACCTTAAAATCTCCCTCCATCAGTTATGACATCATTACTTCTGCAGGCCAAACTCAGTTCGAAAGCAAGAAATTGCAAGTAGATAAACAGGTACCACTTTAGCGGGAATGGCAACAGTGTTCTATGTCTAGTCATACCTTCCATATGACCATGGAAATGTCTGCAAAAGCAGACAGTGGATGTAAATGGAGATTCTGAAGGCTATACTCAGGAAACAGGATTCTGGTCAATGTTTGGGGTTTATTCTAGAAGAGGGTAGCTATCTTTTTGGTCTCCATACTTAAGTAAGAGCAGTAGATCTTACTGTTTCAGAAAACCAATGCAGGAATAGTGTCAGAGGAAGATTCATAAACATGGTGACAGAAACCCCCTAACGCTGATTTCTCTGTGTGCGGATATTGGTGGAAGAAGAACTCTCAACAAAACCGTCCACTTGTCAAGATCTCCCCACAGCATTTCCCCAAGGCCTACTTCACCTGTATGTTGAGGCGTCCACGGTGAGCCCCAAGACCATAGCGCTGGACGCTGGAGGCTCGGAGCCGGGAGTCTGGCACCTTCAGGGACTCCAGTCCCAGCGGGGGACATTCTGGGTTGAAAGGGGTAAAGGAGGAGGGTGAGAAGGACCCAAAAGATATAGCACTTAAATCAGAATAAAAGAATAGCACATTTAATATTCCAGCGTTTAAACCTTCAAGTAAACATTTTGGGCTTTAATTTGATGAAGGCAAAATCACAACCATACTGTCAAATTCAAGACAAATAAACCTTGAACTGGTTTCCCTGCTAGATTGCTAACACTGGGAATGATGTGTCTGGAATTCTCCTCCCATTTTGTGGGGGCCCACAGTGCAAAAGTCTGCTGCTTAAAAACGGCACAGAACAGAAACACAAGATAACCGGTTCCCTCATGTGGATATTTCAGTGCTGTTTCACTGACCTGCCTCATTTAACAGACAATTAACTGCTAAATCATTGTTTTTTTTCCTCCATAGATTCGTGCAGACATGGGGGGCTGTGTTAGAATTTATTGTTGAAATAAAAGGAGAGGACCACCTTCCCTCACTCTCCTCCTTTTTTCAGACTCTTTCTTTCTGCCCTCCCTTTCCTTCCCTGTCTAGAAGGTGCTGGACAGTTCTTGCAGAAGTCCAAACTCAGCACCTGCACAGCCATTTTGAAAGCCACGTGAGAAGAGTCTGGTGTCCTTCCTTGTATCTTCATCGGACTTCCATCTTTCAATGTAGGGAGGAGGAGAAAGATGCTCCCATCCTGAGCGAAGGAGATCCAGCAGAGATGGAGGACTCTGTGTGCTTGTGTGCTCAAATGTACGTACAGTAATACCTCAGATAACATTTACCTCGAATAACGCTAAAATCGCATAACGTTAAGCGATCTGGGGAGGAGAATTGGATCAAATAACGTTAAGGTCCTATGATGGGATGTATCAGATAACAACTGCTAAAGCCTGTGAGGTTACAATGTATCTCTACATTACAAAATCCCATAGGATTTTAACATGCACCGGATAACACTAAAAATCGGATAACATCAAGCCTTGTGGAGCCAAGTCTTAGTGTTATCCGAGGTATCACTGTACTAGGATATCAAAACCACACCACTGTTTCTCGCATGACTCTTGGATGAGTCAGTGGATCAGCAGGAGAAATCCCAGCCAGAAAAGGGACAAGATGTCCCGCCACACTTTTTGGGAAGAAGCCGGCTGGAGACGTGTCTTCTCCGGCTCCTAATCCTTTCCCACAGAAGCAGATGAGAGCAGCGGAATGCTGAACAAGCAATTTTAGGGAATGAAATTGCCAACTTCATGCATGCATGAAGTATAGCAGGGAAGTTCAGGCTCCTCTGCCTTTAAAAGCTGCAGAATCAACTTCTTTCTTCTTTAAGTGCCGTAACCGAATCTGAATATTGGTGATCAGCCATGAAAATTGTCCTGGGAACAATATAATGCAGTGGCCTTCCATTTGCCTTCCACATCCCAGTGTGACCACCCATAGTACCACAGATCCAGTCCCGCGAGTCACTTTCTGGTCCCGAGACCTTTGGGTACACAAAGTCCTCCTCCTCAGCCCCAGGCCAATATTGATGAAGCTTCTGCCCTCCGTCAAGATGGATCCAAGTAGGACCATTTAATCCACTTTGGGACCATCACCCTTCCCTGTAGACTTGACCACCTAAGGCTGTTAGTCCCCAGGGTGGTCAGGTTAGTTAATTGCCGCCTGACGATCAGCATTGAGTCACTGGCAGTACGGTAGGAACTACTCTATTCCCATAGCAGGATCACTGGGCCAGACTGTGCAGAACCAATAGAAACAGGCAGACCCTGTGCCAGGAAAGGTTTCACCATCTAACTTGCCACTTAGAAAAGCAGAGGACTTGTTTAAAAGGTCAATAATCCAAGTCAGCACTTTGGATGATCTCAAAACAGACTGGACTTTGGAAATTGAAACATAATATTGATGCCAGAGGAAGAATCTGGATTTGGAAATGCCGGAAAATAGGAGGGATGGAGGCTGTTTATAGAGGCTTAGGATGAATGGAAGGGGCTTAAATGACTGGCATTATATTGGATATACAATGTATAATGCTCTCTTGAGGAAAGTTGGCAAATAGGCAGAAGTTGGCAGATAGACTGTGTAATTTCATTCCAATAGCCTCCTAAAGTGTCCCTTGTCTTATTCACAAATGTAAATAGAGAAACATTTGTACGTACTCTGTGCATACTGTTACTCCTCAGCACCAGTGGTGGCAGCAACAGGTTCACACACACACCGGCAGGGTGTGTGTGTATAGCAAAATTGGGTGGCCTTCGGGCGGCAGCGGCGGGGGGCGGCGGCGGGGGCTGGTTTTTTTTTTTAGCAAAATTGGGTGGCCACGCCCAACTCCCTGCCCTGCCCTGCCCGTCGTAGCAGTGGCGTAGGGCAGGTTTCAGGTGCCCAGGTGCTGGCGGTGGTGGAGGGTCCCAGCGCCTGTCCCCACGGTGGACTTCCTACTCCGGCCCCCAGGATGTCTAGGACGGCAGCGGCAGCGTCCCCGCAAAGTGCCACCCGGGGCAGACCGCTCCCTCGCCTTCCCATGCCATGCCTCTGTTTCATAGCTACCATTCAAAAAGTTTTATTCTGTGCAAGCATATCAGAGAGTAATAAAAAAAAGACAAAAACGTTGTGGCACCTTAAAGACTAATTGCTGTATTTTAATGTGAGCTTTTGTGTTTCAAGTCCACTGGCTCTTTGGCTAGAAACAGAGATGAGCACTGAACCCTAGAGTTGGTTACAACTGGCCTTCGAACAAGGGCAACCTTTACCAAATAACAGAAGATCCCTGATTGGTATTCAAATTTGACATCAGATTTTGTCCCTGCAAGTGGTTCAAGGTCTTGTTTGCTCAAAAGACAGTCATATCCAACTCTAGGGTGCAGTGCTCATCTCCGCCAATGCTATAGGCTTCACCCATGATGGAGGCTTCACCCACAACATAGGCTCCACCCACGACATGGTAGCAATTTTTTTTGCTGCCCACCACTGCTCAGCACTCTGAATTTAGGTACATGTATCTGCATCAACCAATTCCCAATAAATGGAGTTATCTTTTTTTAAAAACCCTTTCATTCTTCTTCTCCTCCTTTGCTTTCTCTTTTATTCCTTTGGGTGTTGAGAGAGATGCAAATTTCTTGTTCTGGCACTTCTAGAGGCCTCCACCAGTGTCACGTTGTGTTCTTGTAACATTTTCTTGATGTTATCTCCTCACCTTCCTCTGGGTCTGCCATGTGGTCTTTGTCCTTCTCCTCTTTCCACGTATGCCTTGTAAGATATAGAATCCTAAGACATTCTCTCCAAATAGGAAAACCACTTTATTTGTTTTCTCTGTGTGCAGTACAAGATTCACTCTATTCCATTTCCCCCCTTATAATCTCATTCCTGATTTTATCCCTTCTGGTCACCCGAGCAGTCTTTTCAGACATCTCATTTCTGTGGTGACCAATTTTCGTTTAGTTGTAAGTGTCCATGTTTGGCAGTGGTAACATAATGTGGGAATGAATGGGTTTTGTATGGGGTGTTTCTTCGGTATTGCCGTTCTGTATAGTTTTCTTAAATCCAGCCACATGCATAGGGTCCTCTTTCAAAGCCTAATGGGGCTATGAATTTCTGTCTCTCTTTCTCTCTCAGAAGGAACCACTCTTCCTGTCTTTCCAGCCTACAAGCTTCATAGGTACACATTTCATCCGGCCACCCTGCCTACGTTTCATTTGGCAACAGCACCAAGCCAAACACAAATTGCTCCATTAAACCTCAAAAGCCCGAGGAAAAATAGCAACGCCAGCTTTCCAAGAATAACCGGACGAAGCTCAAACTTGCTTCTGGAATTTTGGAAAGCTGAGGCCCCTTTTATGTAAAAAGCGAAAAATCAGGACACTATGAAGGCCATGTGTCTTTTCTTGTGTTGTGGGTTTTTGCACACAAGGCCCCGAAGAGCCACTAGTTCCCCCCCCCCTTTTCCTGCATCTTTGAGATTCCCCATACTGTATGCTTTGCAGTGGCTTTCTGACCCACAAGTTTTGAATTTGATTATATGTTTAAAGCTTTTCTAATATTGTTGGAGGATATTATTTCTTTCAGTTATTAATTTTATTTGTTTATATTAATGTATACTGACTTGGGTTTCCTCGAGGAGAAAGATGAAGCATGACTTTTAACCATTGGTGGGCTGTCAAATTTTTTACTACCCCACCGTGACGTCATGGGCAGAGCCAACGTCATGACGTCATGATGTCATGTGTGGAGCCAATGTCATGACATCATGACGTTGTGGGCGGAGCCAAAAATAAAATAAAATAAAAAATCAATAAAAATTAAATAAAAATACATGTTAACATTAAAATAATCAACCCACCCATCCCAAACACAAACCCGTCACTTACCTAGGCAGGCAGGCAGGCAGCAGGCAGACAGGAACCGTGGTGGCATGGCGGCACGGCGGCAAAGCGCCGCTGCGCCACGGCAGCCTGGCGGTGCGGCGAGGAAAGGCCACCACCACCGCTTCTAGAGGCACTCCCTGTGCCCTTCCTCCATTTGACGCATGTGCAGTTCTATTTTTTAGTGCACATGTGTCAACCCATCACTGCTTTTAACCAACCAACCAACCAACCAGCCTGCCTGCCTGCCTGCCAAGCAAGCAAGCAAGCAAGCAAGCAAGCCAGCCAGCCAGCCAGCAAGCAAGCAAGCAAGTAAACATTATGTGTAGGAAGAGGTGTAGCATTTCCTCAGACCATAGCATAGTAACAAGTTTAAATATTATACAAAGCTACTGTATATGTTAAAAAACCAATTAAACACCAAGCAAAATTCAAAACAATATAAAAAACATTAAAAACATTCTAAATATTCAAAATTTATAAATGGATTGTTCCCCTATGTAGTAGAAGAAAAGCCAATTTGAATTTTAAGTGAACAAAATAATAAAAAGTGCTCCCCCCCCCCCTTCATGACTTTGTGTAGGAGCCAAGAAGCAGGTAAAAGAACTGAGATGGCATGCAAAAGACAAGGTAAGGCCAGGTCTGCATTACTGTGAATTTTGTGTAATTGGCTGGCTGTCTTGGGACTGGTCAATAAAAGCCTTTGTTTGTTGATATCTTTTCCACTCTTGCTGGAAGAGTAGCCCATGCATATGTATGCATGCATGCATGCATGTGTACAATAATAAAGCAATTCTCTCTCTCCTACTTTTGGTGCAAGTGTTTCTTTTTTTGAATCCCCAACCATCCAAAAATAATAGTGCTTTGCCACCTATATTCCCACTTCTTACTTAAAAACCTGCCTGACAAGGAAGGCCTTTGCCTGATGATGGGAGGAGGAGGAGGACCAGCCTGGGAGCCACCACAGAGAAGGCCTTGGGTCCCTGCCAAAGTAGGGGAGATGATGGTACCAAGGCAAGGGTCTCCTCAGAAGACCATAAAAGCTAAGAAAGCTCCTGTAAGGCTCATTCATTGGACTCAGAAACCTCATCATCACCCTCAGGAGAGGAAAAGGGATGCAGCAATAATGAGAAGGATAACAATGGCAGTCATTGTTCTGAAGCCAGCATGGCATATCGGTTCTCCCCTCTGGCTGACATTGGCTTGGCCCATTGCAGCTGGCAGAATTTGGAACTCAAAAGTTTAGTTCAGGGAAGGCTGGACGGATGGCCGGTGTGTTTTGGCAGGAACGCACAGTTCTTATGAAACGAGACACTTTGCGTCGCTGGAAAGAGCAACTGGAGATCAGACTAGCTCTGAGGAACCCAAGAGCCAGTGGGGGATACAGTGATTTGGGGTGTTGCATTTGGGATGTGGAAGTTACAGGCTTAGGTCTTCCCTCAGGCTAGGAAAGTTGCTGGCTGAGCTGGGCCCAGCCAGTCTTTCTCAGAGTGGCCTACCTTAGAGGGTTGTTGTGGCAATCAAGTAGGAAGGATAGAGCAGGGGATGCTTTATGGAACTCACCGGAGGAAATGTGGGATACATTTACATTATTTGGAATAGTAGCCATGTTAGTCTGTGTTTCATGCGTAACAGAGAATAAACAAAAAAACAAAAACTCTGTAGCACTTTGAAGACTAACAGTTATATTTTAATGTTAGCTTTCATGGATCAAATCCACTTCATCAGACATCACTGTCTGATGAAGTGGACTTGATCCATGAAAGCTAACATTAAAATATAACAGTCTTCAAAGTGCTGCAGCGTTTTTGTTTTTGTTTGTTCTCTGATATTATTATTATTATTATTATTATTATTATTATTATTATTATTATTATTATTATTATTATTATTATTATTATTATTATTATTATTATTATTATTATTACATACAGCACAGTTTAGCAGCAATCTCATAAATAAATGTTCTCTTATCAGCTCTTTCTCTTTTTCCCTTATTCACCAGTGGTGGGATGTCAAAAAATTTAGTACCACACCATGGGCGGAGCTGACATTGTGGGTGGAGCCAATGTCATGATGTCATGACATTGTGGGCGGAGCCAAAGTAAAATAAAATAAAAAATTTAAATAAAAATACACATTAAAGTACAAATTAAAATAAATATACATAAATACATATAAATTAAAATAAATACATATACACATAATACACATAATACAGAAATACACATAAAAACAAACTACATAAAACACATACAGTCAAACCTCACATAAAGAAGAGCGCCTCACTTAAAGACCTCCTCGCTTAAAGAGCAGAATTTTCTCTGAATGTTCGCTTCACTTAACAAATAAAACCAACCAAAAACTCGCTTAACAAATAAATCGGGGCTCACAATCCCTCCCACAATTGGTCACTTACAATGGTGTTTCGCTTAAAGAGCAAACTCGCTTAAAGAGCAATCCCGTGGAACGCATTATGCTTTTTAAGCGAGGTACCACTGTACCTCAACCCACCCATCACCCCAAATACAAACCCGTCACTTACCTTACCCTGGGGTCGGGGAGCAGCAGGCAGGCAGGCAGGCACAGCGGCAGCACGGCGGCCTGGCCTAACTCGGCCTGACCGGGCCCGGCAGTGCAGCGGAGCCTAGCCTGGCAGCGCGGCCTGGCCGCTGCCGCTCCTCCAGGCACTGCCTGCACCCTTTCCGGGCAGCCCAAAATGGCTGCCCGGAAGTGTGCATGCGTCAAAACTCCAAATTGGCACCAAATTGGGTTTCTGCGCATGCGCAGTTTATTGGAGCCTTTTCGGCTCCGTTTCTCTTTAACTGTCTGCCGGTCGGAGAGGAAACCGGGGCTTCCGTGACGCAACGGGGGAGGTCCAGTACTATTTTCGAAACAAGGGTAAGTCGAAATTCCCCCTCCCTAAATGAGATTGCCGCGCAGAATCCGGGATGGTTGGCCGCCCTAGATTTTGACGCATGCGCACTTCTGAGCAGCCATTTTGGGCTGCCTGGAAGACAGATCCAGAGGGCAGCCGAAGAGGTGACTGAACTGGTCACCCGGGGGTTTACCACCACCACCACCCGTCAATCCCCTCCAGATGGATGCTACTGGTTCGGCTGAACCAGTCCGAACTGGGAGCAGCCCATCACTGGGCAAGCCCCTGAGCTGGTTCCCCCCGCTACCGGTTCTCTGGGACACTGGGAAAAGTTACTACCGGTTCTGGCGAACTGGTGCGAACCTGTTACAACCCATCACTGTTCGCAACCCCATGGACCACCCCCGTCAGACACCCCCTATCCTCCAGGATCTTCCTCAACCCATCCTACCTTTGTGCCCATTGTGTCAAAAATGCCATCCAGCCATCTCATTCTCGGCCGCCCCCTTCTTCTTTTGCCCTCAACCTTTCCCAGCATCAAGGCTTTCTCAAGTGAATCCTACCTGAGGCCTTTTTTGCAGCTATTTCCTGGGCGGAAGCCTTGCTCTTCTTCTTTGTCTTCGTCTTCAGGACTTTTTTCTTCACTACTTTGACTCGTGGAGATTTTGACAAAGCTGGAAGAAAGAGAGGGGGGGGGAACCACACACACACACACACACACACACACACACACACACACACACACACTGGGTCATCTCCATTCTTTCTCTGTGTTGTGGCAGAAGGTCTGACGGGCAGCATTTGCACAATAGCAGAGCGGGACAGCAGGGTCACAGCACAAGAAAAGTTCATTTTTGAACCACTGCTTCCTGAATTCCTCAGGCAGTATAAACAACAACAACAACAACACATCTCCCAGCTGTGGGCAAGGGGGATGGGCTGCAAGTGCACCCAGGAGAATGAAGTCATGGAATCATGGAATCATAGAATGACTGAGTGCGGAGGGAGTCTGAGAGGCCATTGAGTCCAAACCATTCCTGCTCAAGGCAGTAATCCAAATCAAAGCAGACCTGACAGAGGGATGCTTTCCAAGGCTCTCTTGAAGGCTTCCAGCGTTGGAGCGCTCGCCACTTCTAGAGGCAGTTGATTCTACTGTTGTATTGCTCTAACCCAGGTGTGCCCAAACTTTTTGGGCCATGAGCCGGTCATGTGGTTCAGGGGGCTGGTCACTATGGCCCATGGGCCAGATCTGGCCCCCAATGCCAATTCATCTGGCCCACAAAGCCCTCGTCGCTCCTAGAAGTGGAAATAAAATGCACTCATACATTTTACTTCCACTTCCAGGAGTGATGAGGGGTTCATGGGCTGGATGAGATGGCATTGGGGTCTGGATCTGGCCCATGGGCTGTAGTTTGGGCACCCCTGATCTAACCAATAAGAAGGGGTCCCCCCCCCCTGATATTCATCCTATTTCTGGTGTCCTGTAGTGTTATGTGTCCTGCACTCTGGGATGATCGAGAACAGATCCTTCCCTTCCTGTCTATGACCGTTTTCCAAGCACTGTGTTGGAAAAGTGCCATCATCAAATTCCCTCTTGGTCTCCTTTTCTGAAGGGTAAACATGCCCAGATCTTTCAGTCTCTTGGTTTCCATTCCTCTGATCGTCCTTCTTGCCCTTCTCTGGACCTGCTCCAATTTGTTACCCTCTTCCTTAAAGCGTGTGGCCCAGAATTGGACACAGGACTCTCGGTGTGGTCTAACTAAGGCCAAACAGAGGGGGACTAGGAGGACCTCACAGGTCTTGGAGACTATACTTCGGTTAATGCAGCCAAAAAAAGTGTTGACCTTTTCGCAAGTGCATCACAGTCTTGACTTATACAGTACTTAGTTTGTGATCTACAATTCCAAGATTCTTCTCGCATCTAGTATTGCTGAACCAAAGATCCCCCATCTTGTAACTACGCATTTGGGATTTTGCTCCTAGGTGTAACACTTTGCACTTCTCCATGTTAAATTTCATCCTGTTGGTTTCAGCCCAAGGTTCAAGGCTATCAAGATCTTTTTGAATTCTGCTCTTGTCTTCCAAGGTATGATGGGCTCATCCAGCCCATTTGGTGTCATCTGCAAATGTGTTAAGAATTCCCTGCACTCCCTTATCTAAGTCATTTATGGATGGATTTTGGGTGATTTGTGTGCACAAACCAAAACAGCCCGATTATGAATAGAGACACCCCCATAATTTCACCCCCCACACATGACATTTCTGTGCTAAGTTTTTTACTGAGCTCTTTTTGTAGGATGCTTATTATAACATTCAAGGCTGTGGTGAACTTGATGGTCAGCAGGTCAGCAGTTTGAGACCTGAGTGCTATGCGTTGGAATGAGCTCCCATCCTCTGTCCCAGCTCCTGCCTACCTAGCAGCTTGAAAGCAAGATATTGCAAGTAGATAAATAGGAACCATTTCAGTGGGAAGGTAACAGCGTTCGGTGTTTAGTCATTCCTGCCACATGGCCATGGAAACATCTGCAGACACAGACAACGCTGGCTCTTTGGCTGTAAATGGAGATGAGCACCAAACCCTAGAGTCAGATAAGAATGGCTTTCGAGCAAGGGAGACCTATAACAATCGAAGCAGCTTTGGACTAAGTCTTCTTTTTCTGATTGGGCTGGCTGGGGATTCTGGGAGTTTGTATTCCAAAAAGAAGAAAAAGAAACGTTTCCTCTGGCTGTTCCCCACAACCCCTTGCACATTTAGGAATGAACAAATTTCCTTTCTTCTTATCCCATTTCCTTCCTTCCTGCCTCCCCAAAACTGGTTTGCAGCTCGATAACACACTGTAGGACGGGATGGAGTCGCAAACCACCCCCCCACCCCCCAGCCAACAGTGACTGCTCTGTGCCGGCCGGTCTTGGCTGGACTCCATCTGCTCAGGCTGCTTTCCTTCCACACCGCTGGCCAGAGGAGAAACCTGGAGTCCAGGGCAAGGCGGTTTGCCTCTGTAGCACCCAGTGCAGAGTAGGATCCTGGGGAAAGGCCACAGGCTTTCCATTGGGAATACGGTCCCCTTCCAGTGTAGAAGGAACCCATGAAAGGAACTGAGAGAGAAGAGTTAAGCCAGGTGTCCCCAAAAGTTTCAGGCCACTTGCCAGTCATTTGGTTCAATGGGCCAGTCATGTAGTTCCTCCCACCAGAAATGGAAGTAAAACGTGCCTTGCCATCTGTTTTGCAACAGGATGAGATAGATTTTAAGCTTCCATTTTCTCTGCTTAACCCAGGGGTGCCCAAACTATGGCATATGGGCCAGATCCAGCCCCCAATGCTAATTCATCTGGCCCATGCCACCCTCATCGCTCCCGGAAGTGGAAGTAAAATGTGTCAGTACGGACACGTTTTACTTCCGCTTCCAGGAACGATGAGGGCGGTGCGGGCTGGATGAATTGGTGTCAGGGGCTGGATCTGGCCCACAGGCCATAGTTTGGGCACTCCTGAGTTAGCCTGATGCCTGGAGTGGAGAGACCTCCTCCTCCCCTTCTCAAACCTGGTGCAATTCACTGTGCAGGCCCCGATCCCAAGAAATAGGCACCCGCAGGAACCTGTGTGAGCCAGATGATGCCACTGGATGGGAATTCTAGAGCCAGGGATACAAAGAAGACTGGAGCCACATGGGTTTGTGCTTATGCCAAGTTTGTGGGTGCAAAACCAGCAGGTTGGCTGGCCTCCTTTAGCATTGACAAAGCACACCCCCTCCAGCTCCTGGACATCCATTTCCACCTTCCGCCACAGTGTTATAGGAAGCTGCTTCACCAGTGAGCTTACAGCCTGACACCCTTTTAACATATTGGTCAAGGTCTCCCACCCTCGAGAGCCAGTTGTAGCCAACTCTAGGGTACAGTGTTCATCTCCGTTTACAGCCAAAGAGTTAGCACTGCCTGTGTCTGCAGATGTTTCTGTGGTCATATGGTAAGCATGATTAGATGCCAAAATTGCATGGAATGCTGTTACCTTTCCTGCTGAATTTTTCAGTACCAATTTATCTACTTGCAATTTCTTGGTTTCCAATTGCTTGGTTGGCAGGAGCTGGGACAGATAACGGGAGCTCACTCCATTGCACAGTACTGAATTTTTCAAACTGACGCTCTGCCAATCTTTAGGTCATTAAGGTCAGCATCGAAGCCACTACATCTACAACCCTACAAAATTGTACTACAAGGGAGTGGTAGGCTCCAAAACTTTTTAACATTCTCTCACACTGCGATGTGCCCCAATGTCGAATTAGCACACAATGCTTCTGGCCGCACAAGAGACCACAGCAACTCGTGTGCCATTAGACTCACTAAGGGTGGCTCATGACTGATCAGGCGGTGTGTATTATAGCACTGCAGTCTTCACAAGGTACAGAATGGAAAGAACCAGAAGTATTGGTTAAAAAGAGAAAGAGAGAAAGCTGTTGCACGCTGGGTACCCTGACACTTGCAATTCAGTTGCATATACAGCCATACCTCGCTTAAAGAGCATAATGCGTTCCACAGGATTGCTCTTTAAGCGAGTTTGCTCTTTAAGCGAAACGCCGTTGTAAATGACCAATTGTGGGGTGGATTGCGAACCCCAATTTATTTGTTAAGCGAGTTTTTGGTTGGTTTTATTTGTTAAGTGAAGCGAACATTCAGAGAAAATTCTGCTCTTTAAGCGAGTTACTCTTTCAGCGAAGCACTCTTTATGCGAGGTTTGACTGTACAGTAATTCAAAGCAAAGAATCCCTTCCAGCTCACATCTGCATGTGGGGGTGACACCCACAAAGTGTACAATATGTACTGCTACTCCACCCACCCAGGCACGCATTGCCTTTATCTCATGGGATGGATGTTTCGATCAGACAGACAGACAGACAGAGGCCATCCCTGCCACCTCCTTTGGGAAAAATTAAAAGAGGTGATTGGCTTTGCAGTTCTCCTAACTTGGTGCACAAGAAACCTCTTGGCTTGCTGCCCAGTAGACCTCTCACATGTTTGTGCCCTTCTGAAATTATTGGACCACCGTGTGCGAGTCCTCTGTGGGTTTTCCTCTGCACTGGACTTTTCTGCTAAGAGATTTTCAAGCACACCAACCTCTGAGCTAATAGCCAGGAATGAGTACTGCTCTCCCCACCCCCACCCCCAGAAAATCCACACCAACCCCTTTACCCCACAGGTGATGCTCTGGTGCTGAGATGGGTACCTTTCTTGTCCGTTGGCTTCTCCGTGGAGAAGGTGGTCCTACTCCTGGCGCTTGGTGTGGCTGGTTTCTCCTTGCCGTCGGGAACGGCTGTGGTCTTTCGGCTGGCAGGAGCCCAGGTGGGCTGTGGGCTGGCCGTGCCCCTTACCTGTGGTGTCCTGGTGAGGGAAGGAGAGGTGAGTGCCAACTTGGGCATCGCTGTCATCTTCGCAGAGCTAGGAGCTGTGGCTTTAGGGGTGCCAGGTTTCTTCTGGGGGTGGCCATGTGGGGTGGCTGTGTGTGGGGCGCCTTCCCCAAGAATGAACCAGGATGCTTGAGCCAGGACGAGGATGACCACCGAGAGCACCCACATTTTGCAAAAGAAAGGCAGGACCAGCGAGAGAGAGAGAGAGAGGGAGAGAAAAAAAGAGAGAGAGGGAGGGAGGGAGAGGGAGAGAGCAAGAGCTCTCCCTGCAACTTCAGCCCCACCAGCCTCTGGCGCTTGGCTTGAGTCTCTCTCCTTCTCCTTTCCCTGCTGGGACGTTTGGCCCCCTCGCCTTTATAACAATCCCTCCCTTCTTGCATTCCTGGCCATTTCCATCCATGTACCGCATTGTCAGGAATAGCTGGGACCCTGGGAAAAAAACACGCCTCTGGCTCTTTCTCACTTGTTCCAACCATCCAAAGCCTGGAAAGGCAATTCCTTTTCTCTCTCACTAAATATCACAAGAAATCTTGGAACATCTGGAACACAAGCAATGTTATTTGCTTTCTTAAGGTGGATTTGTACTTTTAAAATTTCAATTTATTATTTCTTTGCATTATTGACTGGAGTTTCTTGAGCTTGCCTTGAAAGAAACAGGTTGCAGAATGAGCTGCTGACACCAAGGAACTGTTGTTAAACTTTGGAACTGTTGTTAAACCTCAAGGTGCCTCAGGATCCATTGTGGGTTCTGCTGCAAAAGGTGAACACAGCAAATTCTTCACATACTCAGATCCCTCAAATGTTTCTATACTGTGATATGAATCATTATAGAGAAAGCTCATGTTTCCAAATTATGCATCAGCTAAGCAAGAGAGGACCCTCGACATCCTCCGAATGGATATGAGCCTCAGGTCTGTAGGCTCAGATCCAGGAAGAGCTTTATGGCAAGAACAAACATTCTTGAGGGTACACAAAAGTAAAACCAACTTAGAAGATGGAGGAAGGAGCTCATTGAGCAAGGAAAATCATTAGAGGAGGATATAGTTGAGGAACTCAACCTCCCCTACGAAACTTGGAGAACCCTGAATAGGCTGAGGGCCAGCGTCCCTAAATGCAAGACCAAGTGGGGCTGTTGACAGATAACAATATGTTGTGTGAATGTGGAGAGATACAGAAACCAGATCATTTGCTGGTCTGCAAGTTACTACTGAAAACATGTACTGATGAGGATTTAACTTTGGCCAATGACAAAGCGAAGAAGGTAGCTTCATTTTGACAGTTTAAAGTATGATCTGGATACAAAAGAAGTTGTTCTCCAAGTCCCTGGAAAGCATCCTTTTTGTAAGCAATGCATCTTTTCCTTTCTTGTCCCATGTTACAGCTGCTTCTTTAATGCCTTTGGTTTTTCTTTTGCTTCCCACAGAGATTTTGCCATGATTGGACTCCTTCAGCCTCGCAGTTGCTCCACCCAGCCGAGAGGCAGTTGTTTTGGATTTGGAGCATACTATTTCCTAGGCTCCCTCCTAAGGTTAAGGGGTCTTTCAAATACCACGTGACCATTTTAGGGGGGAACGGGGTCAACCAAAAGTCACGGAAAGTCACAAGGGTGGTTCTGCATGAAGTCACGTGACTCCAAAATTTTAAACCCCTGGCAAGGTGGGAGTATGGGGGGTGGGGCGGCAGGCGTCCTCAGGCTCCAGGTGGAACCATCCTCTGCCGCTCAAGCCAGTGTGGCTTTTAACCCCCCAGCCAGGTGGGAGTCCAGGGGTGAGGTGGCAGGTGTCCTCAGGTCGGCCATTCTTCTGCCATTTCTCTTCAAATCATGGAAAATGGAGAAACCACGTGATTTAGGGGAGGGTGTTGGTCAATGGTTCCACAACGTCACAGTGGGAAGGGTGTGTGTGTCAAAAAGTGGCCTAGTTTAGGTCATGTGGTATTTGAAAGGCCCCTAATGCGAGGATAAAATGAGGCTAGGAAGGGAACCTTGTACGATGCCTAAATTCCTTCAGAGAAGGGTAGGACAGAAGCTGACAAATTAAAGTGTGCCTTCCTGAAGCTCTCAAAGAACTGAGGCCCATTTCAGGTGTGGCGAACTTCTAGTACCCAAACCAATCTCGAATCTCTGCTAGTTTTGAGCGTGTGGGCGATGTAGGGGTGCTGGGATTCCCCTCACCCCTCAATGTAGAAGACAGTCATTTCACATGTCCAAGTTATTCACAAGTGGGTCCCAGAGCAAATTAAGCCTGAACTGTCTCTGGAGACAAACATGATGAAGGTGAAGCTGTCCTACTTTAGGCACTTCATGAGAAGGCAAGGATCTGGAAAAGACAACAATACTGAGAAAGCTGGTTGGCAGCAGGAAAAGAGGAAGGCCAAATGTGAGATGGATTGACTCCTTAAAGAAGCGGTTCCCAACTTACGGCCTGTGGGCTGGACCTGGCCTGTGATGCCATTCCATCCAGCCAGCCCATCACCACCTCCACTGCACCCGGAAGTAGAAGACGATGCGTTTATGTCAGCCTTAAAATGACCGTGTGCATGCATAAACACACGTGCGGCTGTCATAAACATGGAAATGTTTACGACACACTTCCACTTCTGGGGGGCATGGTCTGGCCCATTCAGTTGTCCAGGGGGCAGGTGGTCAGGCCCATGATGTAGAAAGGATGGGCACCCCTACCCTAAAGGAAACTAGTGTCTTCTGTTTGTAGGTGTTGAGCAGGACCGTTGACGACAAAGCAGTCTGGAGATCACTTGTCCATAGAATTGTTGTAAATCACTCAGTTTATCCTCAGGTAGGGATATCATAACAGAAAGGCCCTGCAACCAATACCTTCTTAAACTGGGACTACCCCCCCCCCCCGTGTTCAAAACAGAACTTAAAAATGAGTTCTTCTTCTTCTTCTTCTTCTTCATCATCATCATCATCATCATCATCATCATCATCATCATCTAGGTTTTGAGCTTGTAGGGTTTTAATGGTACAATGTGTTCAATTGAGTTCTAGTATTATAATTTTTGTTTGCGTTTATCTGGACTGGCTTTTTGTTTTGCTGCAAAGCACTCTTGAGTCTCACATTTGGGGAGGAAGACTGAGGATATTAAGTCAGATAAATAAACACAAATGAAATGGAGATTTTTGGGCAGATGTGTGGAAACAAGAGGATTATTCCTGTTCCCCTCCAAGGAGATAACACAAAAGGGCATCTGGAATTCATTTGCTACTACTAAGCCTTCCTGTTTCCTTGCCCTTCCTTTGCAATGCAAAATAATATTCTTATGCAACTCAGAATATTTTGGTTTCTTCTTTTCTTCCTCTTTCTCTTCCCTGCATCTCAAGGACTCCAGAATTTGCTTTTCTACTGAAATCGATGACTGCAAAGATATTCAGATTTTGAATGTCATAGTGAAATCAATCACTGCTAAAAAGAAGCTCTTTAAGAAGAGAAAAACCTAGTAACCCAGATCTGTTGCTGGAACTGAGGGAGAACCTGAAAATGAACACACTTTCCAAGCACCCCATAAATTGACAGCTGCTGGGTTGACATTTTATGGCTTGTTTCGAAGATGTTCCATGTACATGATCACAAGAAATTCTTTCCCCAAATGACAACTGAGAAAATCCTCTGGAAAAAGAACAGCAAACCTGGGTGATGTTTGCCTGCTTCTCTTTGTCATCTCCTGGCTGGTGCAAATCACAAGAGAGTTAAACAAGAGACATTGCCTCTTACCAGTAGACTCAAGTCCAGCCGCTTTAGTATTGCCAACACAGGTTGGCAGTGGCTTTTCAGAGTCTTTGACGGAAACCTTTCTTAATGGAAACCCAGTGGTGGGCAGCAACAAGTTTGTACTCCCCCCCTGGGGGGGGGGATAGCAAAATTGGGTAGCCACTGGGCAGTGGGTGGTGAAATTGGGTGACCTTCTGGCGGGCGAGGGAGCGAAATTGGGTGGCCACGCCCACCTCCCTGCCCCGCCCCATCAGGTTTTGTCCCTGCAAGCGATTCAAGGGCTCCCTTGCTCAAAAGCCGGTCATATCCAAATCTAGGGTACAGTGCTCATCTCCATTTACAACCAAAGAGGCAGTGCTGCCTGTGTTTGCAGATGTACACATGGCCATATGGCGGGCAGGACTAGATCGCCCATGGCATAGGCTCCACCCAGGACATAGGCTCCACCCATGGTGTGGTAGCAAATTTTTTTGCTACCCACCACTGTGGGGATCCCATCTGGGGTGGGATCTTGGAAAATGTCTATTGATGAAGAATTTGAGTTCTGTTCTTTCCAGAGAACTCAAGAAAGACCCGAGATCAGTGTTCCTCAACTCAACCTTTGGTTTTTGGACTTCAGTTCCTGGAAGCCTAAGTCAATTCACCAAAGCACTGATCAGCCAATGGACTGACTTAGGCTTCTATGAAATAAAGTTTCCCTGTGGGGCCTGGGCTCCACATTGAGAACCACTGCCCTAGAATCCCTGAAAAAGGCAATAATGCTGAAAAAAGAAGACAGCAGCAGGAAAAGAGGATGACTGGACATGAGATGGAATGACTCAGTAAAGGAAACCACAGCCTTGAATTTCTGAGACCTGGTAATAATAAGGCCCTTTGAATGTCATTGGTTCATAGGGTCATCATAGGGCAGAAGCATCTTGATGCCATGAAACAGTTTTCAAGATTCCACTCCTCAAGGTTGTTCAAGATAGACTGACTTTGAAAATAAGCCAAGAAGCTGATGTATCTTACTTCCTTTGAGACATTAGTTAGCGTTGCCGCCAAGTTCTGGTAATTATGTTTCGCAGCTTCCCTATCTTTTTTCATCTCCTCTCTACTTTTCTTCATCTCTTCACTACTAGCTTGAATATCTTTTCTCATCTGTTCATTACTAATCTGTATATCCTTTCTCATTTCTTGCATAGTGTCTACCATTGTTCTTTCTAAAATATCCACTTTCTTAATAAACTTCTGAACTCGACAAACATTTGTACATTTTCCATCGCTGAAATTTCTACGACTGGTGGTGATGTTTCTTGTCTTTCTTTCTGTTCCTTCTGCTCCCTCTTTTCTTTTCTTGTCTTTGGTTTCGTCGCCTCTTCTTCTTCCTTGCCCCTCCCTCCCTCCATCGCAATCTTTTACTCCCTTGTGACCAATTGAGTTATGGAATCAATCTCTTATTGTATTATAATAGTCTTAAATCAATAAATTTAACACATAGATAAGTAGTCAGTCAAGGGCCCAATCTACCTAACTTAATTATAGATTAATTAGTTTTGTAAACTTCAATTAATTTAAAAAATTCCAATTAATTAATTTTTTTAATCCCAAAATTCAATTGATCTGAAAATGCTATAAAACGTTTCAATTTTAAAAGAGATAGATCAGTTATATTTTTCAATTAATTGGTTTCATACAACAGCACTTCCGCCTAACATCAATTTATCTTAGTATTGTCTCATACAAATCAAATTGTACAAATTAAATCAAATCCAATTATTTATTTATTTTTAGTCTGAAAAATTTAAATCAATGGTGATAACAATGAAAGGAAGTCAGTTGTAAACTATATTTAACACTAAAGGCACTTATAGTCAAAAAAGGGGGAAGGGAAAGGGAGGGGAGAAAGAGGGAATAGGAGGTCAAAGAGTTTTACTGCAAGGAGAAAGAAAGGCAATATATAAAAAGTTTGTATATAATGATTAGTACCAGTCAACAAAGCAGGAAAGAATAGGAGGTATGGATTTTTATTTTATTTTAATAAGAGCAAAAAATAAGAAAGAGAAAGGGAGAGGGACAGTGAGGAGGTAGAAAAGAGAGAGAGAGAAATGTCCAAAAGTGTCCAAAAATGTCCAAAAATCAGGTCCAAAAATCAATATCTTAATGGCTGCATTCTGCTTTACCTTCTTCACCAACGCCAATTAGGTTTCATTTTTTAATCACTTTAAGTTTCGCTTTCTACGCCATTAGTTTGATCAATTGACAACTTTCTCCTTTTCCGCTCACTCTTATGGCTGGTAAACAGTCTAATCCAAATAGAGGGAAGATAGAGGGAAGCTGGAGGGGAAAAGAAAAAGGAGCCCGACTGTAAAAATAAAAATAAAAAATTAAGGAAGAACTATCCAAAAAAATCAAATCCGCTTTCCAAGTTTTAGTGACTAGGTTCTTCTTAACTGTCTTGCGTAAGCTCTCGTTAAGTTCCATTTAAGAATTTTAGGTTTTATTTTCCTCCACCATTAATCTCAGTCTAAACAATTCCAAACAGAATCAAACGGCTTTTCAGTGTCAAGAAACAATGGAAAAATAAAAAAGAAAAAGAGAAAGAAGAAAAAAGCACTAATATTAATAAATCCAAAGGGCAGCAACCAAATATGTAGTCTTCTATAAAAACGAGTCCAGTTCTGTTAGGCTATGAAGCCTCTAAGTTTCGTTTTTTACACCGCCATTAAGCAAGACTATCTCCGTCTCTCCTTCTCCCGTTTGAAAAAAAAGCTCTCTTTAAGTCCCACCACAGTCTTCTGCTAAAATCTTCCACTTTATTATCTTTAAACTTTAGCTTTTACCTTCACCGCAGTCTCGTACTCTCACTCTTCGATACTTTCTCCAGCAGCCTTAGATCGAACACCACCACACCGCTGTAGATTACTCCTGTTTCGCGGTTACCGCAGCGTTTGCTAATCAGCAGCTCTGGTTTTTCCGATCTTCTGATACTTCCGATACTTCACGGCTCCCGGTCTAGCTCTAATTCTGGCTCAGACGTGCGGTGGAGTTCCCACGGGGAACCCTCACAGGGACCCTTGCACCCTCCAGCCGCGCGGAGCCAAGACCTCCTGAGCCCGTTCACCTTTGTCTAGAGAGTTTCAAAGGATCCTATTTGAGTACTCACTTTCAGCATCCTTTAACAAAGAAAATTGCTCTTTTATTAATTATCTATTTGCACTAATTCTCATTGTAATCGCATTGGTTCTGGCGGAGTGAGAGAATTCTGCTGTTGTCCCTACACCATCTTAAACCATGCCCCCAATGCTATGATGTCAGATGTATATAAACAGATGGGCACTTTGATAACTGAAGTAAATGAATTGTACATTGCAGATAAAGCCACAAATGTTAAATTAATAGCACAAGAAAAAAGATTGGATATGTTGGAGGAGGGGATGAGAAAGCAGAACATTGTAATCAGAAAAATGGAGGAGAGAATGCCAGACAAGCTTAAGGAGTGAGTAGTCGATTGGCTGAATTCTTTAAAAATGGGAAAAGATTTTGTGTCGGAAGATATTGTGAGTGCATTCAGATTGGGGAGTAAAAGAGGGAAGAAAGCGGATAGAAACGTTTTGGTCAAATTTGCAAATTGGGGGGACAAGTTGAAAGTTATGGCATTTATTAAGCAAGCAGGTGCTGGCGTTCTAAAGATGGATGGAGCTGACGTGGAAGTCTACAACGATATTGCCCCAACGGAGAGGAGCTGGAGATACAAGATGAAACCTGTAACAAAGTTGTTAATGGCTAAGGGCATAACATATAGCTGGAGATTTCCACAACAGCTAAGGTTTGTTTTTTTTTTAAATAGAAAAAGGCATGTGATTGATGAAAAAACTGATGTGCTGGATTATTTGTGTCAGATTGGATTGATTAAGATTGCTTCCCGAGAATGGATGGATTTAAGAAAGGCATTACAGGATTCTGGAAGTATGGAGAAGGATTCAACTTTGGGGGAGGAATTGGAAGGTGCAGTGGGGGGGGGGGGTCGGACTCACTGGAACTGGGAAGTTTGGTAGTATTAGAATAAAATGTTACCTTGGTGGGGGGAGGAGGGAATTGCTGAAGAATAAAGATCACATTACCTATGCCATACACCATCACCCTCACCCTCCCCTCTTTGGGATCCAAAGGCGAGATTCAAGAAAGAAGAGTGGGGAGGAGAGATTCTAAAGTTTATTTAGGTAAGTTTTTGTTTGTGTTTTTTATTATTATTTTTGTTTATGTAAATCTATGTAGGGCAGGGGGTAGCACATCCAGGAAGAATAGCACAATACGTGAAAATTTACAGATGTTGAGGGATATTAAAGTATCATCATGGAATGTGAAAGGTACAGGTTGTATGTTGAAAAGAAAGAAAATTCAATTAGCACTTTAAAAAGATAATTTAGACATAATTTTTTTACAAGAAAATCATTAAAAATCACCTGATGTAAATAAATTATATGTCAGAGGAATGCAGATATACGAAATGGCATTGGGAACATCTAAAGCCAGAGGAGTAGCGACTCTGATATCAAATAAGCTGGGGTTCAATCTCACACAAAGCATTGCAGATCCTGAAGGAAGATATTTAATTATAAAAGGGAATACAGATGATGAAGAGTTAACGCTGGTTAATATCTATGTACCAAATGACCATCAAGAAGAATTTTTAAATAAATTGGTTAAGATAATAAAAAAGGAAGGCTCACAGAATATGATAGTAGCGGGAGATTTTAATCTAATCCAGTCAGAAATTGATAGCACTGGGGCCAGGAGAAATAATAAAAGGGGGGTATTGGATAACTGGATTAAATTAACAGGGCTGAAAAATGTGTGGAGAGAAATTAAAGGGGACGAAAGAACATACACTTTTTTTCACAAGTATATAACACGTACTCTAGAATTGACTATTTTTTTGTTACAAAGAGCCTAATTAAAAATGTAGAGAAAGTTGAGACAGATATCTCTAAAGAATCAGACCATACAAAAATAATTATGGAAATAAAATTGGGTGGAATTGGAAGAAAATTTTATAACTGGAGGTATAATCCCATACTTTTTAGAGATCAGGTTATCAAAGAACAAATGACAAAAGAATGGGAAAACTATTGGAAATGGAATGATAATGATGAAGTCAACTATAGCTCAGTCTGGGACACTATGAAAGCAATATTTAGGGGTGAGACGATAAAATTAGCAAGTACAAAGAAGAAGCAGGAGCAGAGGCGTAGCTACCGCCGTATCTGCCGTATCAATTATACGGGGGCCCCGGGCCATAGGGGCCCCCAACGTGCGTAAGCAAAACAAATCTTTACCCTTCCTAAGGGCCCCCAAACAAATTTTATACGGGGCCCCGCCAAGGCACGCTACTCTTCTGAGCAGGAGACAGGCAGATATCAGGAGTTAGAAAGACAATTGAAAAATCTCCAACTTGAACACGCTAGAAATAAGGATCCAAAATTACTCGGGGAAATAATAAAAATAAAAAAGGAATTAGATGGTAAAGATATAGAGAAAGTCAAGAAAGATATAATTTTTTTAAAGAGGGAATACTTTGAATACAGTAACAAAAACTCCAAATTATTGGCAAGAGCACCTAAAGAGAAAAAACTCAAAAAAGCCAGATTGGAATCCTGATTGATAAGTCAGGGAAAAGATGTAATAAGAGCATGGATAGATTAAAAATTGTAGAGAAATTCTATAGTGAGTTATATTAAAAAAAACCCATGTAGAACTAAATAAACTTAAAATACAGTTTGAAAAACAACGGATTAAAAGAATAGTGGAAGAACACAAGAACATAATGGAAGAAGAAATATCAGAAAAAGAAATTAGGGAAGCGATAGGAAGACTAAAATCAGATAAGGCCCCGGGGGAGGATGGACTACCAGCAGAATTTTATAAAGACTTTAAAGGAATAGTGGTAGGAAAGCTCCATAAATTATTTAATAAAATATTGGAGGGGAAAATGATATCAAAGTCATGGAATAGAACAATAATAACCCTAATACCAAAACCAGGGAAAGATGTAGAAAAAATTGAATCATATAGGCCGATTTCTTTAATAAACCAAGATGCAAAAATCTCTACAATGATATTGGCAGATAGAATGAAGAGCTTTATAGGGGACTATATAAATAAAGATCAGGCAGGCTTTTTGAAAAATAGGTATATGGCAGATTTAATTAGGAAGGTTTTGGACTTAATGGACTCTGTAGAATGTAAAAAAGAAAAGATTGGGTTTCTAGCATTAGATATATTCAAGGCGTTTGATTCGTTACAATGGGGGACAATACAGGAAATGATAAGTCTATATGGATTTGGAAATAAATGTCAAGGAGTAATAGCCAAATTATATCAGGAAGGAATTGCAAGAGTCAAGGTCAATGAGGAATATACAGAAGAAATAAGATTAGAAGCAGGAACAAGGCAAGGATGCCCATTATCCCCAGTGATATTTATATTGGCAATGGAATTTTTGGCCAATGCCATCCGTCAAGATAAGGAAATAATTGGCTTAGAAGGTAACAAAATAAACCTATACGCAGATAACACATTACTAATAGTTAAAGAACCAACCCAGACATTAGGTAAAATTTGTCAGCATTTGAAGATCTTTGAAGAAATTACAAGCTTGAAAGTAAACTGGGAAAAATCAGAGATGATACTTTGTAATGGAGAAATAAATGAACAAGACAGAATTAGGAAAAGATTTAAAACTCAAGTTAAAAGTTCATTAAGATATTTAGCAATAATAATAACAGGGAAATTTGGAGACCTCAAAAAATTAAATTATGGGAAGATGAAGAAAGACATGGAAAGAAAAATAACATTATAAAACTCTGAATTTGTCCTGGTTTGGTAGAATAGCCCTTTCTAAAATGATGTTATTACCTAGATTGAATTTTCTATTTGACGCTTTACCAATTAAACATAGTGTTAAAGAACTTCAGGAATACCAGAACATGATAAACAAATTTTGTAATGGAACTTATAGGCCGAGGATTGTTAAGGAACTGTGGTACTTATCTCAAAAAGAGGGGACGGTTTACCGAATATACAGAATTACTATAAAGCTTTTCAAATTAGAAATGTTATTAAAATATTAATGAAAGAAAAAGTGATCTGGGAAAGAATTGAGATGAAAGAAATATCCCAAATGGGTAAGGCAATATTTTTAAATAAAGAAGGGAATAAAATAGGCAAAAAAGGTATACAACACAAACTTCTAAAGACAACTATGGAGGAATGGAATAGGGTAAAAAAATATATGGCACCAGGTGTATCACCAGTCTTAGAAATAGGGGATTTTAACAATTTTCCAATAAGAATAGATGGAAGAATTAAGACCATACTAATAGATAAAAGAGCCTTATTGCTCAAGGACTGGGCTAAAATATGTAAAGAAAGTGATGAAAGAAAAGAACTCTTTTTACAGATGAAATTAAACTGGTTACAGATCTTTCAGATAAATAAATGGAATAAAAACATTATATATGAAAGAAGTCTAGAAAGGGACCTGACAGCTTTTGAAGAAATGCTAGTTAAGATTAGAAAAGGTAAGATGGGTATTAAAGGGATTATTAGTAAGTAATAGAAAATTTTAAACAAAACAGGAAATATACAGGAAATTTTAAAAAATAACTGGGAGCAAGAATTGAATATAACAATTCCAGAAAAAAATGGCAAGAAATTTGGAAAAGGAGAATTATGAGAACTATGTCAGTACAAGTTAAAGAGCATAATTATAAATTGTTATGGCGCTGGTATTTGACCCCAGTTAAGTTACACCAAATAGATAATAAGACAAGCAATGTTTGTTGGAGATGTAAGCAATCAACGGAGACATATATACACATGTGGTGGAATTGTAATAAACTGAAAGAATTTTGGGGAGAAATAGAAAAAGAAATTAAAAATATGTTTGGACAGAGACTTGAACTGGGGCCGGAACCAGTCCTATTAACAAACTCGGATAAACCTATGATGTGTAATGATGATAAGGAATTATTGATTATAATGATGTCAGTAGCCAGACAATGTATTGCAAAAAAATGGAAAAATGAGTTAATGATAAAAATAGAAGATTGGTACAAAGAAATGTGGCAATTAGCACTTAATGACAAATTAACATGGGAGTTGAATGTTAGAAAAGGTATAGTTCATGAAAACAGATTCTGGAGAATTTGGAAAAGATTTGTGGAATATGTGATGGTTAAAAATAAAGGAATTAAACCTGTACCAGAACAAGCTAATTTTTTGGGGAAATGAATTGCTGCAATTCCTGGACAATGTATATAGCACAAGGGTGGTTTATATGTAGAGTTGAATAAAAATGGAAAAATGGAAAGGGTTAAGTAGTAAATATAAGAGGTATAAATTGTTGGAGAAGAGGTTTAAATAGATTACCTTTTCCCTTTTGATGATTCATGTATCTTTTTAGTTAAAGTATTTCTCAACAAGAATGTAATCAAAACTGATTTGTAAGTTAAGTTGTGATTTTTTGCATTTGTTGTATTGTACAGTATTGCTATTTTTTTGTCAGAAAATTATAAATAAAATTTTTTAAAAAAAGAAGCTGATGTCTCAAACCAGGTCAGTTCCTCCGGCTTTGTCTTGTTTTCACTGAATAGGAATGACTAGGCAGTGTGGGTCATGTACAGCTGCTCTGTGTCAATTTTGTCAGTCCCTGAACAAAAGAATTGATTAAACATGTTTCCCAGAGCAAAAATGGCTTCTTCTTCTTCTTCTTCTTCTTCTTCTCCTCCTCCTCCTCCTCCTCCTCCTCCTTCTGGAAGAGCTTCTCTCCTTCCCCACATCTTTTCTGACAATTTTTGGGCTCTGTAAGATGGTGAACTTGATTACTGGAAGGTCAGCAGGTCAGCAGTTTGAGACCCAAGTGCTGCCTGATGGAATGAGCTCCCATCGTCTGTCCCAGCTCCTGCTAACCTAGCAGTTCGAAAGCAAGAAGTTGCAAGTAGATAAATAGGCACCACTTCAGTGGGGAAGGTAACAGCATTCCGGGTGCTCTGGTATCTAGTCATGCCTGCTATATGACCATGGAAACATTTGCAGATGCTGGCTCTTTGGCTATAAACAGAGATGAGCACTGAACCATAAAGGCGGATATGACTGGCTTTCAAGCAAGGGCAACCTTTACATTTATGACCCATAAATGAGTGATGAGGGCACAGAATCGGTCCATTCACCCATCCAGGTTGCCCACTATCTCCTCTAGGGATTCCGGGCAGTTTTTTTTTTTTTTTGCTCACTCTTGTTTGGAGATGCCAGGAACAGAACACAGCAGGGATGTTGCATGCTCTCCTTCCAAGCCACGTCCTTCCGCTGCATTTGTGGACAGTTCTGACAGAAACCAGATGCTGCGAGGGAGGTGGAGGGCGGCTAGTACTGCGGGGGAAAAGCCTCCTCAGGGGCAGAAAGAGTCTTCCAAAGAAGAAACGTTGTTTAGGCTCTTGGAAGAGGTGGAATTGTCTGGGATTTTAAGATGAACAACTGTGCTATGGCAGAAACATTGATCTGGCATTGGATCCCACATCATAGATTCATAGAATAATGGAGATAGAAGGGGCCTGAGAGGGCATCAAATCCAACCCCTTACTTGAGGCAGGAATCTGCATCAAAGCAGATCTGGCAGAGGGTTGTCTAGTTTTCTCTTCAATGCCTCCAGTGTTGGGTTGGCCTTCCAACTTGTGAGGAGAAGAAGGAGGAGGAGATGGTTACCCTAAAAAAGCTCTAATGCCAAGTGAAACTAAACATAGTTCAGAGCTGTGAAAACTTAATTTTATATATAAATCCCATTGAGTTGAATAAGGCAAAATTCCAACTCACAGTATTGCAGCCAAAAACTTTACAGAAACTAGAGATCTGTCAAAGGCTCGGCACCCGTAACTCATTTGCCTGGGAATACGTGCCACTCAGTTCAATGAGATGCAACATCTGAGTAAATATATACAGACTTGAATTTTTAGTTATGCCTTATGATGTTGTTCACTCTGAAAGGGTTTAATCATTTGCTTGTCCGGCTGGGAAAGGTCAAATGTACAAACCTCTGGAGTTGGGGAACGAAGCACTTATATCCAGGAACATGAGAAAGACCTGAGCTTTAGATAAAACATTGTAGCTGACAGATTAAAAACCATCTTCCTTATCATAAGACAGAAGGGTTAGCACGGGGGCGCCAAAACTTTTCAGGCAACAGGCTGGCCATGTGGTCCAGGGTGCAGGTCACCATGGCCTTTGGGTTGGATCCGGCCATCAACACCAATTCATCCAGCCCGCAAAGCCCTCATTGCCCGTATGGGCGCGTTCTACTTCTGCTTCCGGGAGCAACAAGGGCTTTGTGGACTGGATGAATTGGCTTCAGGGCCCGGATCCGGCCTATGGGCCATAGTTTGGGTACCCCTGGGTTAGCAGTACAAGAAAGTGGCTCCATTTTGGCAATCCAGGGTTTGGTTGGGACATGTAAAAAGAAGGAATTTAATTTAAAAAAAAAACAGGCAGTGGGGAGAGGAGAAGAAAGGTGAGAATGGGGAGGGAATAAACAGTCTTACCACTAAATTGTGCTGCCTTTGAGTCAGAAGGAAAGTTTTGCCATTCTTTTTGCTACTTGATAATTTCAACAGTATTCAAAAGAAGAAACAACAAATCCTTATGTTTTAGGAAAGGGAGAGGGAGATTGCTTGAACTCACTGGCTGCTCCACTGAGCTTAAGGATTTGAAAGAAGAAATAACAACCGCAGAATCATTGAATAACTGGGCAGAAAGGGCCCTGTGAGATCATCAAATTCAACCCCCAGTAAAAGTTCTGCCATGTCTTTTCTGTGCTGGTAAGTAAACTTGAGCAGCTACAGCCAGTTCTTTCAGGGAGATTTCCCCTCTCGGCTTGTCGTTTTTCCACAGTGGGATTCAGAGTGCCTTGGAGCTAACTGAGTAGCACTTAAGTGCACTAGAGTCCAATGTTTGGCTATCATTGTAACATCTGGCAGTTGGTTGTGTAACTGTCCTTTGTATGGATTCACAGAGACCTCGAAGAAGAACTTAGAACGTAGGGGCAGAAATAGACATTGCAGATAGCTCATAATTAGAACATTGTTATATTTAACAAGGATATAGTAATAGCAATTACATTTATAAACCCTGCCTCATAGCACTTAGTGCACTCTCTGGGCGTTTCACAAGTTAATTAGCATTTTGCCCCCAACATGCTGAGTACTCATTTTACCGACCTTGGAAGGATGGAAGCCTGAGTCAACCTTGAGCCCTGGTCAGGATCGAACTCACAGCCTTTTGGTTGCAGTGCAGCAGTTTAAACACTGTGCCACCAAAGTATCTTGGGAAGAAGAGTAGTTGGGTGAGTGGGTGCTTAAGGGGGGGGGACGGGACATTAGCAATTGTGATAATGACTTGCGTGTGCTTTCTAATGAATTTGAGCCAACAGCAAATGCTCAGCTGTAGACCTCTGTTGTGCCGGGATGAACAGCACCGCATGATTCTCCATATTATACCTTGTTTTTGTCGTGTTCAAGATGCAACTGGAGGATAACTACTGGAATTGGAATAATGGATTAAACGAACCTTGGCTTGAGCAAGAGGAAGGACAAGGTATGAGAATTAAGGATTTTGAGATCTAAAGTAGCGGAACAGCCAAATTAGCTCCCGGCTCCTTGTTTACCCCTCCATCTCCTTGCCTTTTCTGACTACTCCACTGATGCTGAATGTCGACCTCTCTCCCAACACTTCTTCCTTCAGCCTCAGACCATCGTCAGTAATTAAGAGGCTTCTCTAGTCTCTTTGCTGAAGGTCCAGTTCTTTGCCACCACGGGACCACAAGTGTGTCAACGGAGGCATCCGTCCAGGGTAGCACAATCCTCTCCAAAGCAAACACACTGGCAGAAAACTCAACGGCCGACTTCAGGGCCTCCTTCCCAAACAAGCTGGCATTCTTTGGACAGTCCCATTCAGGGGCCCTCAAGAACTGGGCCTTTTGGCTTGGGAGAATAGGAAACACTCCAGCATTTAAAGTCAGAGTTTTGCAGTGAACTGATTCCAATCCTCCAGGGAGCTCTGAAACCATACTTGGTTGTCCTTTGTCCTGTGTTCTTAGCAAGTGGTGGGGAAAGTTCTTTTTAATATTTTTTGTTTTTACCCCAAACACCCAGAAACTAATCCTCAACATCCTCTGAACGGAGATGAGCCTCAGGTCTGTTGGGTCAGATTCAGGAAGAGCTTTAGGGCACAAATAAACATATCCTATGCAAGGAGGATATGGCTGAGAAACCCAGTGGGATTTAATCAGTGGTGGGCTGTCAAAATTTTTGCTACCCCACTGTGGGCGGAGCTGACGTCGTAGCCAGAGCCGACATCATGACATCATGATGTCATGGGCGGAGCCAACATCATGATGTCATGATGTCATGATGTTGTGGGTGGAGCAAAAAAATAAAAAATAATAAATAAATAATTTTTAAAAAATAAAATTCAATAAAAATTACAGAAAAATACACATTAACATTCATCCTGAATGTTCTTGTTTTTGCTGTTTCCCAGAAGTGGGTGATCCACCATTGCATACACATACACACACCAGTGGCATGGAAGAGGTTTCAGCCCAGGACGCAGGCCAAACTCGCCGCGCGACCCCCACCTAGGCTCTCCCCCATCCCCATCTAGGAGAGCAGGGGGTGCTTTTTCCTCCTCCGCTGCCTTTGTCCTCCTCTTCTTCAGGCTTCCTCTTCCTCACAGCCAGCTTGTGGCACCGAGCGGTGCTGCGCAGGGACCCGGGGCCACCCTTGGTCCTGGGTCGTGACCCAGAGGCTGAGGTGGTGCAGCTCAAGCCCAGCAAAGAGCCTGCTGTCAGTGTCCCAGGCACGCAGCCACCCCACCTTCGAACCTGATGGCAGTGCCCAGGAGGGCGGGAAGCGAGCCCGGGGGTCATTGTGGCCCAGCACCCGCAGCCGGAGCAGAGCTGGCCAGGCTGAAGATCCCCCCCCGGCAAGACCTGGCTGGCGCTGCTCTGGCTGTGAGTGCTGGGCCACAATGACCACTGGCCTCACTTCCTGCCCTCCTGGGCATCATTGCCGCTGAAGGTGGATGAACTGCCAGTGGTGGGCTCTTTGCTGGGCTTGCGCCACCTCAGCCTTTGGATATCGACCCGGGACCAAGGGCAGCCCCGGGCCCAGCGCAGCACTGCTCGGTGCCACAAGCTGGCCGTGAGGAAGAGTAAGCCTGAAGAAGAGGAGGACGAAGGTGGCGTCAGGATGAATGTCTTGAACTTGCTCCGGCTTCTCTCTCTCTCTTTCTAGCAGACCTTGAACAGAAAAGCACTGCCATCAAGTGGCTGAACTTTTGAATCGGTGCATGGGAGGATGGGGGTCTACAAGCAGTTCTTCTGCCCCATAGAGGACGGGGATCTGGGGAAATCCCTGGGTGAATTGCAGCCAATCTTCATGGATTTTTGGCTTCCAGATTGGAAGCACTGAGATCTAAGTCTGGTTGTGGTATGATAAATAAACCCAGTCTTGTTAGGCAGTGGAGTAATGTGTTGTTCAAAGATCTGAGGAGGGGAAATAGGTTAGCCTCCCCCTTTGTTTTTGCCTTGCTTCTGCAAGAGCAAGATCTCCATTCAATACCTGGGTTTTCTCCCCAGGATCTACGGGAAATCTGGATGATGACTCATTTGGAGATCCCTTATGGGCAGAAGTGGCAGACACAAATTTTGTAATGACAATGAACTGTTTGGCAGTGTGGATTAAGACTCTTCTAGGGCCTGTTGTGCCTTAGTGGTTAAGATTAGCAGTTCGAGTTTGAAAGCAAGAAATTGCAAGTATATAAATAGGTACCACCCTGAAAGGAAAGGTGAGAGCATTCTGTGCACTCTGGTGTCTAGTCATGCCTGCCACCTAACCACAGAAACATCTGCAGACACAGACAGTGCTGGCTCTTTGGCTGTAAACAGAGAGGAGCACTGGTCCCTAGAGTTGGATACAACTGGTTCTTGAGCAAGGACAACATTGACCTAGTAGCCACAAACCTACCGCAACTCTCACTTCTGGTGTGCATGGATGATTAGGGTTGTCCAGGTTCAAAAAGATTCAGATGAGTTGTAGTGGAATTGTATTCCTGATTAGTATGTACAGATATGAAAGTTGAGCAGTGAAGAAAGTTGACAGGAAGAAAAGAAAATGACCCTGCAAAATATGGTGCTAGAGTAGAGCTTTACAGATACAGTACCCTAGACCAGTGGTGGTGAACCTATGGCACATGTACCAGAGGTGGCAGTTGGAGCCCTCTCTGTGGGCACCTGTGCAGTCACCCCAGCACAGAGTTCACCCTGCCCCTCTACCCAGCAACCCGATGGGAATGCCTCCTCTCTCTCCCAGCACAGAGTTTGCCCCGCCCCTCTGCCTAGCAGCCCAATGGGAGCGCCTCCTCCTCCCCCCGGCACAGAGTTTGCCCTGCCCCTCTGCCTAGCAGCCCAATGGAAGTGTTTTCTTCCTCTTCTGTTGCTGTGTTGGCACTTTGTGGTAAAGAAGTGGGTTTGGGGTTGCCGTTTGGGGCACTCAGTCTTTAAAAGGTTCAGTCTTTAAAAGGTTCGCCATCAACCCTAAATTGTTTCTGGAGGGGAAAACAAGGAAGCTGATTTCTGTGATTTCTCTCACAGTGTGGCAGTCCTGAATGCGAGTCACAGCCATGCATGAGTGACTGCTGTCAGCCAAAAAAGAAAAGGATGATGGGGACACCTGATGGTACATCTCCCTGGCCCTCTGGTGTGTGGTTCTGAAGATCTCCATCTTCCTTCTTGTCAGTATTAAATTATATGTAGCAGCAGCAGCACGGTAAAACAGGGCAGGTTTTAGGCAAATCTTAGTTTGAATGCAAGTTCTTCCAGTTTCCTCCCTGTTTAGCCCATCCAAAGAATACTAAATGCTTAGCGAAAGGACAAAATAACATTTACTTATAATTTGTTCAGAGAAATATACATCATTCTTCTTTGGAAGGAACCACCACAGCCATTGCCACCACCACCACCACCACTACAAACAAGAGAGAAGGCCAGAATACATGCAAGAAGGCAGGAAACTTTCCAATTGGATACTTAGGAACAAGCAACATGAAACAACTTCCTTTAGTTTAGGCTAGTATTTCTGTCTCTATGGTTATTAGTCTATTTGTTTAGTTTATTTGTTACGATGATTTTAACAATGTCTTTCATGTAAAGTTTTTAAATGATAGCTTGGGTCTTTTTATATGGAGTCAGGTTCGCCTGATTGGGGATAATAAATCTAAATAAATAAATAAATAAATAAATAAATAAATAAATGGAGTCATGTGCAATTGGATTGTGAGCCATCTGGAGTTGCTTTGGTGATTGGGCAGCTATTCAAATCCAAATAAATAAATAACATCCACAGCATTCTGGGGTTGCACTACAATACTCAACAATCAGAACTAACACAAAGCGCAGAAGGGGTGTGTGTGTGTGTGTGTGTGTGTGTGTGTGTGTGTGTGTGTGTGTGTGTGTGTGTGTGTGTGTGTGTGTGTGTGTGTGTGTGTGTGTGTGTGTGTGTGTGTGTGTGTGTGTGTGTGTGTGTGTGTGTGTGTTGGGGGGAGAGAGGGTTATTTACCTGTGATGCAGTCACTTCAGTTTATGATGTCAGAGGGCTAGCAGGCCACCACTAAGGCCCTGTGCCAGAGGTATTGGTTAGGGAAGGGGGGCCTTCATGGTACCCATCCAGCCGGCCAGCCGGCCAACACTCTGTGCCAAAGTGTAACTCATGTCAATGGCCCTGGAGGTTTGGAGTCTGAGCCCCCTAGTCTAGTGAGACCCTTTCGCCTCTGAAAAGTGATGCTAGATGGCAGATTCCACCCTCCCTGGATGACTGGATGAGCCTCAGTGGGCAAGCATTCCTCCTCTAAGAGTGGTCTAGGGGAAGACCTATGATGGTTCCCATTTGAGCTGGCTCGACTAAACACGGCAAAAACGAAGCAGAAGAAAAGGGGGATGAAGGACAAGGGGCGAGGTTGGCACAGCGGTGCTGAAGGTAAGGAAGCCACAGCATGCTGGGGACTCATTTTACTGATCTTGGAAGAATAGAAGTCTGAGTCACCCTGCCTTGAGCCCTGGTTCTTCTTCTTTCGTGTCCAGACCCTGGACTGCCAAAACAAAGGCACTTTCTTTGCTTTGTCATTGCCCAAACACAAGTACTCATCAATACATGTTTCTGGCAGCAGTCGGCATACCAGAAAATGTGCTGGACTCTAGGTCTCTCCACAGAGTGCTGTTGTCCACTAGCAGTCCCCACATGAGCATGTTGGTCTTGCCTTTAGGGACTCCAACTCTCAGCCTATTCAGGGTCTTCCAGGTGATGTGGGGAAGATTGAGATCTTTAGCAATATCCACCTTTAATGATGTTTCCTTTCCCAGTGAGCTCCTTCTTCCTCCATCTTCTAATTTGGTTTTGCTCTTGTGTACCCTCAAGATTGTTTGTTCTTGCCATAATGCTCTTCCTGGATCTGATCCAGCAGACTTGAGGCCCATCTCCATTCAGAGCATGTCAAGGAGGTTCCTTCTCTTGCTTGGTTCTCTCAGCCTCTGCTGCTACTTCTCTCCTGATCTTAGCTGGAACAATACCAACAAGGGTCCTGGTCAGGATTGAACTCACAACTTTATGGCTGCAGTACAGCAGTTTAACTCCTGTGCCACCAGGGCTCTATAAAGATAGGCTGCATATCTGTAACTGTTCACACAAATGGATTCACAGGAGACCATGAAGAAGAACTTGATAGAGTGTAGGGGCAGAAATAGACATTGTAGATAGCCCATAATTAGAACATTGTTATTTATTTATTTATTTATTTATTTATTTATATTTCATACTTGCTAACCCGCCCCAATCGGGCAAGCCCGACTCTGGGCGGCTTACAACCCAAGTTAAAACACATCAATAAAAAATTTAAAAATTCATAGACTAAAACAGTATCTGGGGGTGTCGTCAGAAGGGTAAAATCCTTAGACTAACCACCCCACATGGGATCCCACATCCCTGGAGCCCCACACATGTCCTGCCAGCCAGGTCTTTAAGCTCTTCCGGAAGGACAGGAGCTCTGTCTGCATGCGCAGCTCAGTTGGGAGGAGGTTCCAGAGGGCCGGGGCGAACACGGAGAAGGCCCTCTTCCTGGTGCTAGCGAGGTGAGCCTCCCTAGCCGATGGTACAACAAGAGAGCCCCTCCGATCCGCCCTGGTGGGACGGATAGATGTTCTTAGGGTGACGCGGTCTCTTAGGTATCCTGGCCCACTACCATATAGGGCTTTAAAGGTAATGACCAGCACCTTGAATTGCACCCGGAGACAAACTGGCAACCAATGCAGCTCCCTAAGCAGTGGAGAGGCCCGAGCATAACGCCCGCGCCCCATCACTACCCGGGCTGCCGCATTTTGGACCAGCTGCAGTCTCCGAATGGTCACCAAGGGCAGCCCCATGTAGAGCGCATTACAGTAGTCAAGTCTGGAGGTGACCAAAGCGTGCGTGACCATAAGCAAGGTGTCCCGGTCGAGGAGCGGGCGTAACTGGCGTATTACACGAAGTTGTGCAAAAGCCCTCCTGGCCACGGCTGCCACCTGCTCATTGAACAGTAGCCGTGAGTCCAGGAGGACCCCCAGATTACGCACCGGGTCTGTTTGGGGCAGAACTGCCTCATCCAGAACCAAAGCTGGTAACTCCCGTGTCAACGCGGGGCCCCTTACCCATAGCCACTCAGTCTTACCGGGATTCAGCTGTAGCCCGTTTTCCCCCATCCAGACCTCAACAGCCTCCAGGCACCTGGAAAGGACTTCCACTGCACCGCTTGGGTCCCCACGGGCTGAGATGTACAACTGGGTATCATCAGCATACTGATGATACCGTACCCCGTGGGAACGGATGATCTCACCCAGCGGCTTCATGTAGATGTTAAATAGGAGAGGAGAGAGTACTGAGCCCTGAGGCACCCCATACTGCAGGGGCCTAGGGCTGGACTCCTCCTTCTCCAGGCACACCGACTGGGTCCTGTCCCTCAGGAATGAGGAAAACCAGGACAACACTGTGCCCTGGATCCCCAAACCCCGGAGCCTTCCCAGAAGGATGCCATGATCGACAGTGTCAAAAGCCGCTGAGAGATCGAGGAGAGCAAGGACAGACGGCTCCCCTCCATCCCGCTCTCTCCAGAGATCATCCACCAAAGCGACGAGTGCAGTTTCAGTACCATATCCGGGCCTGAATCCTGACTGAAACGGGTCCAGATAATCCGCTTCATCCAGGACATCCTGTAACTGCTGCGCCACAGCTTTTTCCAGGACCTTACCTAAAAAAGGTAGGTTAGACACTGGACGGTAGTTGGAAATTACCATAGGGTAATTATACAGTATTTAACAAGGATATAGCAATAGCAATGTCAGTTTTATACCACTCCATAGCACTTAGTAAACTCTGGGTAGTTCACAAGTTAATTAGCATTTTGGGTACTCATTTTACCAAACTCAAAAGGATGGAAGGCTGAATCAAACTTGAGCTCTTGTCAGGATCGAACTCACAACCTTTTGTTTCCAGTACAGCAGTTTAACCACTGCACCACTGCAGTGACTGCATGCCAAGAAGGTATCCTTCTCTTGACGGCTGTCCTACAGCTTTTGGACCTAAGATCTGATCTGGAAAATTTATTAATAACACGGACGTTGCCCAGAGTAGCTACACAGTTAGACAGACAGGATATCAATTGAAATAACCAATGAATCTGGCTGGAAATTTGGCCTGCCCTTTAGCTTCCCTTGTCTTGCGACTGCAAACGAAGCTTGTGTTTCTTGGATATCAACACAGGCTTCCTTTGCACACTGTGTAGGTCTGTCGGAGTCCCAGCTCTGGAACATGTGCAGATTTCAGTGGTAAAGACCTGTCTGGCTAATGTACGGTTTGCCTTTCAGTGGCCGTCATGGGCTTCTCTGGGTCCTCAGCCACCCATCCTCTTTTCTGTTTCTTCCTCAGGGACAGCCTTTCGTCTTGGGAGAAGGACCACTCTGTCCTCATGAGGTCCTCCACAGCAGATGCCTTTGAAGTTTTTGAGCAACTCCTGGATGTCGTGGTGTGTCTGGGGGCTCTCTACTTCCTTTCTTACACCTCTGTCGTCCTCTTCTTCTTCTTCCTTCTCCTGCCCCTGGCCTTCATCTTTGAAGACGTGGAGGGTCCACGGATGGAGACATCATTTTCTGAAGACACCGACTCAATACAGGAGTGAATTTGAGTAAACTTTGCCTTCCTCCAGGGATGTGTTCCTGAATCTGGGGTTGGAATGCTCCTAAATCTGCAAGCCGCCAATGTTATGTTGGGATCAATGGTGCGGTCACAAAATATGCAAACTTTAGAGTTCTATAGAGCTCTGTAGGTAAATATATAGGTCACCCTTGCTCAGAAGCCAGTCACATCTGACTCTATTGTTCAGTGCTCATCTCTGTTTGTAGCCAAAGAGCCAATGCTGTCTAAACCTGCAGACATTTCCATGGTCATGTGGCAGGCATGACTAGGCACAAGAGTGCACTGAACACTGTTTATCTTCCCACCCAAGTGGTACCTATTTATCTACTTGCAATTTTTTGCTTTTAAACTGCTGGGTTGGCAGGAGCTGGGACAAAGACGGAAACTCACTCCGTTGTGCAGCACTCGGGTCTTGAACTGCTGACCTACCAAGTTTTCAGTCTTCAAGTTTAGCGTCTTAACCACTAACCCACCACAGTCCCTTTTATGTAACTCTTTACCAGGTAAGAACTTGGGGAGAGGAAAATAGACATGGTGAGTGACAAGAAACTTCAGTCCCAAGTTCAGAGTTCTCCAGAAAAATCCCATTTTTAACCAGCCAATCACAAACGTCTTTTCTGGTTTCCTTTCCTGCCTCTCTTGTAATTTCATCTCTTTGCTCTCCTTTCTTTAGCTTCCTTTCAGACTCTGGGTAAGGCAGAGTAGGAGAAAAGACACAGATTTTTATTACATACTTTTTTGAGGATTCTGTTGCCTGGCAACAGCTTTCTTTCCCTGGTGCCCTTTTCGAGGTGACTAACTTATCATGGAAGAAACCTCTCATGGGTGGGCGGGTTGCTTTTTCTTAGCCACGCTGGATTTCCTCCTTGTGATATTCTCATGAACAGAAGAGGGCAAGAGAGTCACATGCTTTCGTGGTGTAGCCCATCTCTTCAACCACCACTGCTCTTTCTTCCAGCCACCAAAGTTACTTGTCCAATATCTTGGTAAAGGTCTCCCTTGCTCGAAAGCCAGTCGTATCTGACTCTAGAAGCAGTGATGGGCTGCTACCGGTTCGGACCGGTTCGCCCGAACCAGTAGCAGCTTTCCGGAGGGGATCGCTGGGGGGGGGGGGTAGAGAACACCCGGGCGACCCGTTCGGTTGCATCTTTGCCTGCCCGGAACTGCACATACATCAAAATGGCTGCCCGGAACTGCACATGCGTCAAAACTCAATTTGACGCATGCACACTAAAAAATAGAAATGCGTATGCGTCAAATTGAGTTTTGACACATGCGCACTTCTGGGCAGCCATTTTGGGCTGCCCAGAAATGCGGAGCGCCTGGAGGAGCGGCGGCGGCTGCAGCGGCAGCGACAGCTTCTCCTCGGCACATTGCCAGGCTGGGCCGGGCTTGGACAGGCTGCGCTGCTGGGCTTGGCTGTGCTGTGCTGCTGGGCTTGTCCCGGCCAGGCTGGGCTAGGCCACACCACCGTGCTGCCCCTGTGGTTGCCTGCCTGCTCTCCCTGACCCCAGGGTAAGGTAAGTGACGGGTTTGTGTTTGGGGTGGGTGGGTGGGTTGAGGTATGTGTGTTTTATGTAGTTTTTTAAATGTATATGTAATGTATTTAATTTATGTATTATGTGTATATGTATTTATTTTAATTTACAGTATATGTATTTATATTTGTATTTATATGTATGTATATGTATATATTTATATGTATTTAAATAATGTGTATTTTTATTTAATGTTTTTATTTTTTTTACGTTGGTTCCACCCACAACTTCATGATGTCAGCTCCGCCCATGATGTTGGCTCTGCCCACGGTGGGGTAGTAAAATTTTTGACAGCCCACCACTGTCTAGGAGCCAGTCCTCATCTCCATTTACAGCCAAAGAGCCAGTGCTGTCTGCATCTGCAGACATGCAGATGCAACATGACCAGACACCATAGTGCATGGCATGCTGTTACCTTTCCCACCAAAGTGGTGCCTATTTATCTACTTGCAATTTCTTGCCTTCGAACTGCTAGGTTGGCAGGAGCTGGGACAGACGATGGGAGCTCAGTCTGTCAAGCAGCACACGGGTCTTGATCTGCTGACCTGTCAACCTTCCAGTCATCAAGTACAACATCTTAGCCACTAAGCCACTGCAGCCTACCACAAATAAACCACATCAGAAATAAAAGTAATAGTTTTATAGGACTCATAACAGCTGAAGATCAATGTATTTTGTGAATTTTTCATGAACTTATAGCCTGTTTCATGAGGCATCGTCTGTCTGTTGTCTATCTAATTTGTTGGGCAAATGAAGGTGGGGTTAAGAAGATTTTGCAAAACAGAAGTCTTCCCCCACATTCGTAGCAAAGTGCCTATGGCAGGGGTTCACAACCTATGGCCTGCGGGCCATATCCAGCTCACAGCACCATTTCATGAGGCCCCCTACCCTCACTCCCATTGCCACCGCTGATGCCAAAAATGCACTGCCCATACTCCCACTAAAGCAGCCTAAAACATGCCATAAATGGACTTGCGGCTGTTGTAAACGCGTTTACGATAGCTGCAGAGACACTTTACAGCAGACAGCATTTACGGTGGGGAAACCAATTGTCTGGCCCACTCAGCTATCTAAGGGAACATGGTCTGGCCCACGGCTGGAAAAGATTGAGAACCCCTGGTCCATGGAAATGCAGTTGTACCTTGCTTAAAGAGCATAATGCGTTCCACAGGATTGCTCTTTAAGTGAGTTTGCTCTTTAAGTGAAACGCCATTGTAAGTGATCAATTGTGGGGGGGGATTGTGAAACCCAATTTATTTGTTAAGTGAGTTTTTGGTTGGTTTTATTTGTTAAGCGAAGTGAACATTCAGAGAAAATTCTGCTCTTTAAGCGAATTACTCTTTGAGCGAGATAATCTTTATGCGAGATTTGACTGTACAACCAAGTTATGCTGTAGGTGAGTCAGAAAATCACACAAACACATTTTCCCCTCACTGGCAGCTTGTTTTTTGTTTTTTTTAAACAACCCTTGTTGAAGCATTTGCCTTGTTCTGCTTAATGGGAAGGCCGGTTTTGAATGTGAAGGTAGGAGTTCAACGGTAAACGGACTGCCAGAAAATCAGCCTGTGATAATTCAATAAACACGTTAAGCCTCTGAAATGTGGTGTTTTTTAGCAGCAGTAATTGACAAGAACATGATAATCTTAGCACCACTGAGTAAATTAACACTTGTAATAGGACAGGAAACCAATATCTGTTCAGACAGAAAAGAGCAGAATTCAACTCATCCTTCAGGCTGCAGAAGAATGCATGAGCCTCCCTGGCCCTTAAGGTCTGTAGAGGAAGCCCTTTCGGTCTCATTGCCTCGTAGGTACTTTGGTTGGGGACACATTGGTCATACAGGTTTGCCTCGACCTGAGGCCGCATTTGGTACCCCCTTTTGCTTCCCAGCCTGGATGTCAGGTGGGTCTGCTCTTAAAATGTCCAGGAGCGGAGTCGTACAGGAAAGCTGGCTACACATTGCCCACTTTCTGAATGACTTGATGATAGAGATTGACTGGTGGATCCACATCTGTGGTTGGCTCTTATTGAGAGGATCCTCAGCGGTTGTGTTTTATGATGTCACTGCACGCCTCAGTGGGAATGGATTGCTGAGAAGGACAACGTCCGGGAAGCTACACTGGCAGAAGGATCCTTGGGTAAAGAGGTGCCAGTGAAGAAGTGGTCTCATGTGGGTGTAAAGGCTATCATCTGGACTGCCAGAAATGATGCTCTGAAAATAGAGATGTATGGTTAAAATCTGCCCAGACTGGGAGGTGAGTCACTGTTCTTCAGTCCCCTGCTTTGTCTGAGTTCTGATCTGAATTTAACTTGGGGCCAAACTAGATGATTTTGCTAGCATTGTCTTTCAGAAGCAGAAAATATACCTGTTTTTTCCTACCATGAAAACCAAGAGCTTTCCTTACCTCCTCATCCTGCAAACTGATTTTGTCTTATTTTGTGATTGGACGTTGGGGAGTAAAGAAGGGCTTCATTAGCAAGTCTGATTGCTGAGATAAAGAGCTTTGAAGAAATTGTGTGTCTTTAGCAGTGGTGATAGAGGGACTGTGGTGGCTTAGTAGTTAAGACTCCGAACTCGACAACTGAAAGGTCAGCAGGTCAGCAGTTCAAGACCTGAGTCCTGTACGATGGAGCGAGCTCCCTTCATCTGCCCCAGCTCCTGCCAAACTAGCAGCTCAAAAGAAAGGAATTGCAAGTAGATAAATAGGTGCCACTTCCTTGTGTGCAACTAGTTTTGCAAAGTTCAAACTGCTATTTGTTTGAATTACAAGACCCAGCATCCAGGCTGGCTGGAGGATTCTAGGAGCTGAAGTCCAAACCATCAGTTTATGAACTCTCTAAGCCCAAAGGACCACCCAGTCCAATTTCTTTATTTCCACACCAGCTAGCCAGCAAGGGGACGTGTAAAGCCCTTGGCCATAATGGTTTGTGTATGTTGGGAACGTTAATATGGAACGAACTCTTCCAGGGCTGACTCATGTGCAGCCCCCAAAGGGTCCTGGACTCAGAACATTTCAAGATTTACAGGTTCTTCTTTGGTGTCCAGGTTAAACTTTAAACTGCCAAAATGAAGCCACCTTTTTTGTTCTGTCATTGGCCAACGATAAATCCTCATCAGTACCTAACCAGCTTTGCAGGTTAAGCAGCAGCACCGCAGAGGTTTCTGGAAAGACACTGGAAAGTCAATTGTTTTAGAACAGACCTAGATATTAGCTAAGCTCGAGTCAGTTAACCAGTTGGCCATCCTATTCTTGACCAACATTCTTGGAGTTTCCGAACCCATTTCTGAAATGAGGCTGCAGAGAACACACACAGATAAAAACCAGGGTAGGTTAGATAAAGGTAAAGGTCCAAAGCCAGTTGTATCTGACTCTAGGGTTCAGTGCTCATCTCTGTTTACAGCCAAAGCGCCAGCGCTGTCTGCATTTGCAGACGTTTCCATGGACATGTAGCAGGCATGCCTAGACACTGGAGTGCATGGAACACTGTTTACCTTCCCACCAAAGAGGTACCTATTTATCTACTTGCAATTGCTTTCGAACTGCTAGGTAGGCAGGTGCTGGGATGGAGACAGGAACTCATTCTGTCATGCAGCACTTGGGTCTCAAACTGCTGACCCGTCACCTTCCAGTCAGCATCTTAACCCCTTGGGCAGGTTAGCAGGGTGTTAACAAGCTCTGAAGAGTGTCCCATTGCTCCATTGTTCTTGCTGTTGCTGTCCTCCTGCAGGTTTCTTCGCGATGCTCCTGGGGCCAATTCCAAAACCTCACCCTTCCCAGGGGGCTGGGGACGCCTTCCTCCAACCTCACATCCCACCCAGATTTGAGCGGTTCTTGAACGTCCTTTTGATCCTCGCTGCTCTTCACTTCCTAATCCAAACTGCAGTCTGTTTCTCCTGCCTCTTCCTCATCCTTCCTGCCACTTTTGCCATCTCCAATGTGATATCTGGGTAAGTGAGAAGCAAAGGAAGAGCGAAATGCCAGGCCAAATGAAAATGCACCATGTCTTCATGGATGAAGAGAACACGGGCAGGGCAAATAATAGGTTAGAAAGTAGAGGGGCCACGGAACGAGATATAGAAGTCCTTTTGCTTTATCTTTCTTTGCCAGGAAGACCAGGAAGGGAAATACGGGCCTCCCGATCATTATAAATTTCAGGAAGTGTTGAGCAGCTCATAGTTTACACTTCTACAGAAGCTGGGTACAAAATAATGTTTTACTGTATACTCGAGTATAAGTCTAGATTCCCCCCCCCCCAATGAAATCCAAAAAGGGCACTCAACTTATACTCAGGTCAATGATCCTAAGGGTCCCAAAACGGCAGTGGTGCAAATTCAAACATACATTTTTTAAAAAGCACTAACACTATCGTGAAAACTGATAAACATACCCACACAAATGTGTAAATTAATTATTTTACCGTATTTTCATGTATTTTAATTACTGAAACTCACTAGTAGCTGCTGCATCTTCCACCCCTGACTTATACTTGTCTCAATCTATTTCCCTGGTTTTAGAGGTCCAAATTAGGTACCTCAGCTTATATTTGGGACGACTTATAGTCAAGTATATATGGTAGTTGGGGCCACCCTGAAAGCAAGAATCTACTTGCCTTTTACTGTGTCTATCCTGTGCAAAATCTGCCATTGTAACAATCTCAGATTTCTTTTAAATTTCTTTTTAAAGGAAGCATGCCACATGGTGATATGGCTAAGACAGTGATGGCAAACCTTGGCACTCCAGCTGTTCAATTCCCAGAAGCGGAAGTCTCTTTGAATCCACACAAATGGGTTTACTGCGTGTACACACAGTAAACCCATTTGTGTGGATTCACAGAGACTTGGGCTTCTGGGAATTGAAGTTCAAGAACAGCTGGAGTGCAAAGGTTCGCCTTAAGGGTGCTAAGAAAACAGACTCCCTATAGCCAAGGAGTAAATAGAGAAATTATTCCCACTTTTTCAGAGAATATAACCTGATGAACAAACTAGATTAGTTTTGTGACCCCTTAAATATTATTATTTTTTACTTGGCATAAGCTTTTATGCCTGTTCCATCAGCTGCAATTCTTGATGCAGACTGTAGTTTTTGCTTTGTGTCTCTTATTTATTTATTTTATTTAAAATACTGGTATGTTGCCTTTCAGGGCAAAGACCCTTCAGGATAACTGGCGGAAACTAGTTAAAATCACAAAACATTTCTTAAAAATGTAGATGACTTCCTTCTTCCACCATAAAAGCACTGTAGACTAGGGGCTGTTGAGTTCCTCAGCTATATCCTCTAATGTTATTCTTTCTGAGGGGATAAATGACCCCAAAGTTAATTGCTTGGCTCATTTATTTATCTTTTGTTTGTATCTTGAGTGCCTGCCTTTCTTGTTTCTCCTCTCCATAGGACAAACACCATCATGGATCCACCCTTGGATAGAAACCTGCAGGTGGAACCCCATGTGGACCAAGGGGCAGCGGAGACAACGGTGCGGGCCCAGCAGACGATGTTCCTCCCGTACATCCAGGGAATTCAGGACCTGATGGTGTCCATGGCTGCTGTTTACTTCTTGATCCGTGCTGGACTCCTCTTCTGCAACCTCCTTTTCATCCTGCCCTTGGTCTTTTTCCTGAAAGAAACCAACAGCTCTTGAGAAGGAGGAAGCAAGAAGCGACCAGGAATAAAAGGAAAAGTGTGGAAAGTCAAAGTGATGGGTAGATTCCTTCTTTGGCTCGGGGTTCAGAATGTTACGGGCAGGCGGCTGGATTTTAGCTTAGAAACGACAGACACACTGACTTTTATAGGATGGTTGGAGTAGCATGGCAACACATTTAGCAAGTGACTCAAACTAGTTAGGTAGGGCAACAGCTGTAGGGAAGATGGATACACTAGGTGTTTTCTCTCTATGCTAAGGGTTCCCAACCTACAGCCCATGGGCCAGACCTGGCCCATGGCATTGTTTCATTTGGCCCAGCCCCACCACACCCATGCCCAGAAGTTGAAGTGGACACATTACACATGCACAGGCATGTCTTACGTCAGCCATAAAACGAGGCCGCACATGCATAAACGCACCCACAAATGTCATAAACGCAGAAGTGGCTGCATTTATGACAGCTGTAAATGCACCTGCTTCCGCTTCTAAGGGTGTGGTCTGGCCCACTCAGCTGTCTGGGGGGCATGGCCAGGCCTGCAGTGGAAAAAGTTTGGGAACCTCTGCTCTGTGCCCTTGATGGCGAACCTTGGCACTCCAGTTGTTCTTGGACTTCAATTCCCAGAAGTCCAAGCTCCCTGTGAATCCACACGAATGGGTTTACTGCGATTCATCCGGCCCGCACCACCCTTGTCGCTCCCAGAAGTGGAAGTAAAACGTGCCCGTATGGAGGAAGGGTTAATCTGGAAGAGCCTTAACCGTAAGCAGCACTGAATGGTTTGAGGAGGAGAGAAGGATGTAGGACCAAAATGCCATACATTCTGTTCAGTCAGAGCTTGTGATCACTAAAACACCTTATGTTCATATAAACATGCAGTTAAATACAAAAGGGAATGAAAGCCAGGATTTTCAGACTCATGCACCTGAATCTTTGAGCCTTGATCGATGAATTGCTCCACTGTAATTTTCCTTTCCTTTAATTTATTTTACACTTGAAGCTTTCCCCTTGTGGGAGCCACTGTTTCTTTCCATATGCAAAAATAGCTTGGAGCTTAAATGTAACTTTTTTCTTTTTGTGAGCCGCCTAGGGTTGGGTTCGCCTGATTGGGGCGGGATAATAAATCTAAATGAATGAATGAATACATCAGGTTATTAATTCTGAGCTTCTAGTCACAGGCTTCTTTACACTGCTGTGCACTGACTCAGGATCATAGAATAATAAAATTGTAGAACCGGAGAGTTAGAAGGTGACTCCAAAGGTTATCTTCTAGTCCAGCCTGCAGGCAAAACAATAAACCTGCAGCTAATACACCCCCAACAAATCTCTGTTTAAAAATCACCAATAAAGGATTCTTCATCACCTTTCTAGGTTGTCTGTTTCCAGAGCTCAGAAACAAAACGTTAGATTCCAGGTTTTGACATTGGAGTCATTCATGTTAAATAAAGAGAAGTAGCAGCAGATGCCGAGAGAACTAAGCAAGAGAATGACCCTCGACACCTTCTGAATGGATATGAGCCTCATGTCTGCTGGCTCAGATCCAGGAAGAGCTTTATGGCAAGAACAAATATTCTTGAGGGTATGCAAGAGCAAAACCAAATTAGAAGATGGAGGAAGAAGGAGCTCACTGGACAAGGAGCAACATTAAAGGAGGATATGGTTGAGGAACTCAACCCCCCCTACGTCACTTGGAGGACCCTGGATAGGCTGAGAGTCCGAGTGACTAAATGCTAGACCAACATTGCTAGATCTGAGCCCCAGTAGGGGTTTGTGGTCCGTGATGAGCTCAAAGTCCCGTCCGTAGAGGTAATCATGGAACTTCCTTACCCCTGCCACCGCCGCTAACGCTTCCTTGTCAATCTGCCCGTAGTTCCGCTCCGTCGGTGACATGGTTCTCGAGTAGTAGGCGATGGGTGCCTCCAGTCTGTTGGGAAGTCGGTGGGCGAGGACAGCTCCGATGCCGTAGGGAGAGGCGTCGCAGGCCAGGACGAGCGGCAGAGTGGCGTTGTATTGAATTAGGAAGCTGTCCTGGGATAGGAGATTTTTTACAGCCTTAAATGCCGAATCTTGGTCGGGACCCCACTCCCACACCGCTTTGGTCGCTAAGAGTCTATGGAGCGGCTCGGCGGCGGTGGCTTTGCCCTTAAGGAATGCCACGTAAAAGTTCAATAGTCCTAGGAAGGCCTGTAGTTCTTGCTTGTTTTTTGGGGCAGGGGCATCGCGGATTGCCCTCACCTTGCCCTCGGTTGGGTGTATTCCTTTTGCGTCTATTCGGAAACCCAAGAATTCCACGGAGGGTACCCCTAGCAAACACTTGTCCCGTTTTACCCTCAAGCCGACGGCCCTGAATTTCACAAGGACAGCCGCGACCCTATCCTTGAGTTTACCCGGGGTTTCCGCGATGATCAAGACGTCATCAAAATAGGGAACCACCCCTGGGAGGCCGTGGAGGAGTCTCTCCATGGTGCTTTGGAAGAGTCCCGGTGCGATGCTGACCCCAAATTGTAAGCGGGTGCATTTGAACGCTCCCCTGTGGGTGACTATGGTCTGCGCCTCAGCAGTAGCATCGTCTACCGGTAGCTGTTGGTAGGCCTGTGCCAGGTCTAATTTGGCGAATATTTTCCCGGGGCCCAAGGAATGCAGTAGGTGGTCAATTACGGGGACCGGATAGGTGCTTGGCTGTAGGGCCTTGTTAATGGTGCATTTGTAATCTGCACAGATCCGCACCGACCCATCTGGCTTAATGGGAGTCACTATGGGAGTCTCCCATCTGGCATGGTCGACCGGAACAAGTATGCCTTGGGCCACTAATTTGTCTAGCTCTTTTTCCACCCTGGGCTTTAGTGCCAATGGAACTCTCCTGGCCTTGAGGCGGATTGGGGCAACATTGGGGTTCAGGGAGAACGAAATAGGGGACCCCACATACTTGCCCAGCTCCTCTCCGAAAACGTCCTGGAACTCGGCAATCAGGTCGTCCCGCAGAGAGGTCGCACTGGACTGGCCGGCGTTGGTGCTGTGGATGCCTGCGATGGTCAGTCCCAGGGCCGGAAACCAGTTCGTTCCCAGGAGGGTTGGGAACTTCCCGTAGACGATAGTGATGGGTAGAGTTGACTCCTTGCTGCCGTATCCGACACGGACTCGTTTCTGGCCGGCGATGGGGATGATTCTGCCTTGGCAGTCCTTCACCCGGAGACTTTGGGAGCTCAAGTCCGACTCCCTGAGGGAAGGGAAGGCTCGCCTCATCCAGTCCCAGGAGATGATGGTTATGGCGGACCCCGAGTCGACCTCCATCTTGCATTCTTTTCCGTCGATCCAGACCGTCGTGTAGATCTTCTCCCCCTTCTCCAAGTCAGCATGGCTGATCGTGACTGTATGCGTTTCGGAGTCTTCGAATCTGGCGCCGCAGTTCGACTGGCGCCTCTGATTTTTCCGGTGGTTGGCGGCCATCTTTCTTGGCGGGAGATTTTGAAATGGCCGGTCTGCTTGGCTCATTGTTTGTCTCGTGCGGCAGGCCCCCGTTTATCACAGTGGCGGCAAATTGCATCTTTGAAACGGCAATGTGCCCTCTGATGGGGCCCGCCGCAGCTGGCACAACAGCGGCTGTTCCTGCCCTGGTTTGCCCCATTGGTCGTGCACACGTCTGCCTCCTCGTCGTCCTCCGCTTTGGGGACGGTATCTTCGTGGTGGATGGTGGCTGACCGTGGCGCCAACGGGGCTCGGTGGAGAGAGGACGCGGCCGATGAGGAAACTTCATACGCTCTCGCCTCATCTAGCACGATGGCCAGGGACAGTTCTTTACGGGCTAGGAGGCGCCTTCTGAGTCGGGTGTCCACTACCCCGCGTATAATTTGTTCGATGAGAGCCTCTTCGAGATTCGCTCCAAATTCGGCAGGGATAGCGGCTGCTCGCAGGGCAGCTACGAACTCGCTCACGGGCTCCCCGTCCTTCTGGTATCTGTCTTGGAAGTTGATCCGGTGGACATACTTCGATGGGGCTGGCGAGTAGTGCTCCTTGAGGGCGGTCTGCAATGTCTGCCACGAAACCGCCATAATAGGTGTCGGGGCTACCAGCGCTTGAGCCACTTCATACACCTTTGCGCCGCAGTGGGTAAGGAAGAACGCCTTCTTCCTATCTTCCGAAATCTCTCCCAATTCGGCGGCCAGAAGAGAGAACTCAAAACGGTCCAAGTAGCTTTCCCATTTCTCGTCCCTTGGCTGGAAAGGTGGCGGGGCAGTGTATGTAGCCATGGCGTTGTGCCGACTTCAGCTGGCTCAATGGGTTTGGCTCGATCCTCAGTATCCCATCCTCGTCGCCAGTGCTAGATCCGGAGATCCATGCGTGGAAGGGAGGACACAATAGCCAAGGTAGTTGAACCGAACAACACGTCTGTTTATTGTGGACACAACATGATAACAACAACAACGGTCAGGGAGGTTAGGGTTTAAATACCCTGCTAAGCCCGGCCCACCGGCCAATGGGATTCGGTGGATTTCCCGCTGAAGAACTTTTGAATATCCAACAAACATGTTCAAGTGGGGGTTGCTGGTAGACAACAACATACAGTGTGAACGTGGAGAGATACAGAATCCGGCTTATTTGCTGGCCTACTGATGACTGCCAGAAACATGCACCGATGAGGACTTAAGTTTGGCCAACGACAAAGCCAAGAATGAGGCTTCATTTTGGCAGTCCAGGGTTTGATCGGGGTATGAAAGAAGAATAAGAATAAAGAGAACTACATCAAATCTCCAAAAATATATGTTTCAAAAGCACCATTAAAAATGTGATTGTAAAAACATTCTTCAGATGCATCAGTTGACTTATTATGATCATTTTAATGCTGCTGCGTTGAAATCTAATGCCTCCTTCCTGAGCCTTGTCTGTTCTATCAAACAGTTCTAACTATCAGGAAGTTCTTCCGAATGTTTAGTCCAAATCTTGCTTTTCCTGTAATTTGACTGCTTGGTCACAAACCTGTTCCATCCTCCTTGTGGTAGCCCTTCCACTATTGGAAGGTGGTTCTCATATCACCTCTCAGCCTCCTCTCTTTTACACTAATAAATCCATCTTGCTCAACTGTTTGGCATAAGGCACTGTTTTTGCAGGCCCTACACCATGGTCAACTTTGGCACTCCAGATGTTCTTGAGCTTCAATTCCCAGAAGTCCTGATCAGCAGGACTCATTGAAGTCCAAGAACACTTGGAATGCCAAGATTGCCCATTATTGCCCTACATCATCTTGGCCAGCCTCCTCTGTGTCTTGGGGTGGTCACTGTGTGTTTCAACAAACCAAGAATATAGTCTGAACATGCTAAGGGTATTCCATGCTCTTTTACAGCACTGATGATGAACCCTGGGACTCCAGGTGTTCTAGGACTTCAATTCCCAGAAGTCACCAGGAGTGCTGACTTGGGCTTCTGGGAATTAAAGTCCAAGAACACCTGGAGAGCCAAGGTTCACCATCACTGCCTTAGAGCTTGCTTGTTTCCCTGTATCCACTGGGGAAGTGTCTGAGCTATTGACTTCCAGCCCAAGCATAGATGTCGTGAAGCACGTCTGGAAAGCATTCCAGTTCAGGATTAGGCTGATTCTCCTGAGGCTATGGGAGATATCTACATTAACTCTAGAAGTGTGAAAATTAAATTAAATTAAAATTAACTCTAGAAGTGCTGGGTCTCTTGCTCAGCCAAAAGCAATCATCACAACCTTCAACCTGTAGCAAAGAGAACTGGTGCTTTTGGGTTGATGAAAGACTTTAATAAAGATGCTGCTGAAACACAGTGCTGAAGATTTCAATACATGCATAATTCCAAGCCACCCAGAGAGTGCTTTGCTTTTGTTTTGGAAGCATGTTGAAAGATGGTGGGGAAGTGGAGGAAGGGGACCCTAGAATGGACAATATTTTGTTCGAGGGCAGCCACCACACCTGGGCAAAATCAGTTTGGTCAACTTTTGATTGCCAACCAAGGGCCAGTTCACATTGTTTGGTTCATGGTGGATCCATTTGCTTCTGGGGCAAATTAACTATGATGGAGCTCTCAAGTTAGGTCAGATTTCAGAGATCCTGTTTAGAGGTGCCACAACAACTCTGCCCTCTTTCCTGAGATTTCAAGATCCAGGGGTGGGTGGGTGGAAGCTTTGTGATCCCACAGAGGTGGCGTGAGTCAGGATGCCAGGGACCAGATCAGCTTCTAGGTCAGTTGGTCCTAGAAATGGCCATAACATGAGACTGAACGGGTCCAGAATCCACATACAACATGGCTAGCCAGGTAATATGAACTCCAGCAGTGGGAGAATTGTATTTTTTAGCCTCTAGCCATGTGGTCAAAAGCTCCCAATAGCTACAGCACCTGCTGATAGCATCCTCTACTATCTTACCTAGAGATCCAGAGAAACCTAGTAATTCTCAGGGACTCTATTCTGATCCCTGAGGGTATTGAGCAAAGCAAAAGCAAAGAAGCGCTTAGTGTACTCTCTGGGCAGTTCACAATTAGCATTTTGCCCCAACATGCCGGGGACTCATTTTATTGGCCTTGGAAGGATGGAAGAGGCTGAGTCAACCTAGAATCCTGGTCAGGATTGAACTCACAGTCTTTTGATTGCAGTATAGCAGATTAACCGCTGCATTACCAGGGCTCTATAATGACAGGTTGCTTATCTGTAACTGTTGTTCTTTTTCATGGTCTTTCTGAATCCACATGAATGGGTTTACTGAGCATATGTGCAGTAAACCCATTCGTGTAGATTTACAGAGCTCACGAAGAAGAACTTGATATAATTTAGGAGCAGAAATAGACATTGTAGATAGCCCATAATTAGAACATTGTTGTATTTTAACAAGGATATAACAAGAGTAATCACACTTATATCCCACCCCATAGCGCTTAGTGCACTCTCTGGATGATTCACAAGTTAATTGGCATTTTGCCCCCAACATGCTGGGCCCTCATTTTACTGACCTTGGAAGGGTAGAAAAGGTTGAGTCAATCTTGACCCTGGTCAGGCTCAAACTCACAACCTTTTCATTGCAGGACGGCAGTTTAATCACTGCGCCACCAGGGAGAATATTAAATGAATCTGGGCCAAAATTCATTCTCTCAGGGCCATACACAATGTCTCATCAGGGATCTGGAGTAGCACTTCCATCCGGGTTTTCTGCTAGCAAAGAGAAGGATTGGAGACAAGGGGTTTAAATGAGGTCAAGATCACCATGGCTTTTCCTGGTTGAAATAGGCATTGGTCCCCGAGCTTGCCCCAAAGACCCATACAGGTGAATGAGCACCAGGTGAACATGCAGAACAACCACTAAGTTCAAACTAAGTTCAAATTCCTGGTTGCTTGAACCAAGACAAAGGGTTTTTAACACTTTACGGTGGTTCTCAAAGGCCAGGATAACTGCATGTTTTTTTAAAACCATGGCTGGTTTCATTGGTGGGCTCCAAAAATTTTACTACCACACTGTGGGTGTGGTATGGTGGGCATGACCAGGGGAAAAGCCCTGCATTGCATCCAAACTAGGACTGCTTTATTTCAAAACTTGGATGGACAGAGGGGCAAGCCAGAATATCTGGCACCAGTTCTGGCGAACTGGTGTGAACCTGCTGATGCCCACCACTGGCTGGTTTGTATTTTTGCCACTTTCACACAGCCAAACATTAAAAAGTCACATCTCTTGGCATTGCCATTCAAAATGACCTCATCCATTCTCTCTCCCCACCTGCCTCACCCTGACCCTTTTAGGGTCACATGGAAAACAAGCCCCCTGTCCTGGGATCCTTTACTGAGGGGTTTCCTCAACCCTGATGATCAAGGCTTCTGGGAATTGAATTTCAAGAATAGCTGGAGTGCCAAGGTTTGCCATCACTGCTCTAGGAGGTGTTCTTGGACTTCAATTCGCAGAAGCCCAAGTCAGCACACCTATTGATCAGGGCTTTTGGGAATTGAAGTCCAAGAACATCTGGAGAACCAAAGGTTGAGGGATTGTGCTCTACTCTGCTGAGGGCTGGAAAGCACTGGTTACTTGGCTGGTGACCTCAAAGGTGGGCGGTGCCTTTTCTCCCCACTTCACAATGGGAGCCCTTGGGCTGGGGAAGCCAGAGCCATCTGTCCAGTGATGCCACCTTAATCCAGGAGGGATGGCTCAGCATGCCAGAACTGCCCCCCAGTCTACAGGTGAGCTCTAGATTGTCTTCTTCTAGAGCCAGATAGCCAGCAGGTTGATGGCTGGATTTCTGAGTGTGATATTTGGTCTTCAACACTATATACCAGGAGTTCTCAACCTTTTAAAGCCAGAGGCCATTGGGTCACGCTCCCTCAGATGACTTTGGTGGCCAGGCAGCCATTTTGCCCTTCCTCCACCACATGGCACTTCCTGGTGTGGTGGAGGCAATGGGTGTGTGTGTGCATGAAATGGTGCCACAGGCTGCATCCAGCCCACAGGCCACAGGTTGAGAATCTCTGCTGTATCCTGTACTTTCCAACCTGGGGGTCCCATTTCCCAGCACTGTCTCTTGTATCAATGGCCTTAATAATCACAAAATAGCTTGAGTGTTCTGCCGGTTGTCTTCTCTGACAGTGTCACCACTGCTGACCAGCAGCTGCTTTGAAGAAGGTGCCCCTCTTAGTCTGGTGTCTCAAATGAGACCATGTTGCCTTGGGTGACATCGCTAGAAGTCCAGGGCTCATGATGGAGTCTGGCTTCCTAATGGCATTGCTCTCCGCCTCTTTGACACAATCACACCCCTTTACCTCATTAGTGTGTGTATCCAAGAAGTTACTTTTAGGTAAAGGCAAAGGTCACTCTTGCTTGAAATCCAGTTGTATCTGACTCTACGGTTCAGTGCTCATATCTGTTTATAGACATAGAGCCAGCATTTTCTGTGCCTGCAGACATTTCTGTGGTCATGTGGCAGGCTTGAGATTATCACAGGAGTGCATGGAACATTGTTTATCTTCCCACCAAAATAGTACCTATTTAGCTACCTACAATTTCAACTGCTAGGGTTGACAGGAGCTGGGACGGAGACAGGTGCTCATTCTGTCATGCAGTACTCGGAGTCTTGAGCTGCAGACCTCCTAACCTTCCAGTTGTCAAGTTCAGAGTCTTAACCACTAAGCCACCACATAATTTAGCTCCCAAAAAATAGAGAATGCTACAAGGTTCTGGTCTGTCATGTAAAATATACTCTCTCCACAGCCAAACTTCTTGTCAATCCAACGCTCATAAGACAGAGCATGAGTCTGGGAAGCATTCGGTCTACCTCTTATGTCATCATGCAACCTCCAAAAAGACTAAGAAGGAGTGTTACTCTGTTGAAGTCTTATCATTTTTGTTTATTAAGCTACATTTATGATGTAATGTAGTTGCCAAAAGGAAGTAACCAGAGGGAACTTTTTATTTGTAACTAGCTGCTTCTAAGTCTTGCAGATGGTATATTGGACTTTCATGCAAACTGGGATCAGCACTGGAAAATGCGTTGGAATAAAATGGAGCTATTGTACCCTTTTTGCTCAGAGTGAGGCAAGTGAGTGCCATTTTAAAAACCCAACCCATCCTAAGAAGAGGGGGTCATTTGAAACAGAGCTAGGGTCATTAATTATTGCCTGCTGCTGCCAAGTTGATTTTGACTTAAGGAGTCCCTTTTCTGAGATTTCCAGGAGGAGAATAATATTCAGAAGTGGTTTTTCCATCCCCTTCTTTTGGGGCTGCCCTGGGAGCTTGTCCTGGAGGCACAAGTGTTTGGTCAGACTCACTCCGGGTCTTCACCCACTGGTGCTCTTGGCATCTCTTTGCCCGTTTAAGCACTCTCAGCTCCTTTGTGAACCATGAGGATGAGTGATGCTTACGAACATGGAGAGGTCAGAGTGGCACGATTGCATCCGGGGCTGCCACCATCCTCTCATTCCAAAAGACGACCAGAGCCTCAGACAAATCGTGTCACTGATCCAGAGGAATACACCCCAGTTCCCTTTGGAATCCATCAGGATCCATCAATTGCTGGGGGCGGGCCCATCGTACAAGCCCTCCCTCCCTGTGGTAAAGCCTCACCCCCCAGAAAGTCCAGAGTCACTAGATATTGATCCGACCATGACACAGGTGTGATATCTAATTTCTGTAAGCTCAGATCACTCTGCCACTGCTCTGACAAGAAAACTAAATCCGGGGTGTAGCCACTGCTCCTGGTTGGGCCCTGAATTACCTGAGTCAGGCCCACGGCTGCCATGGAAGCCACGGAAGCCACCTCGGAGCCAGTCCCCAATGAAGGCAGATTGAAGTCCCCCAAGACCATAAGTCTGAGGAACCCCAATGCCAACATGGTGATGGCCTCCAGGAGCTCAGGCAGGGAAGCCGCTACACTGCAGGGAAGGAGGCAGGTACAGGAGCAGAATTCCCAACTGGCCCTTAGGGCCCAAACGCAGGAGCAGAGCCTCACAACCAGGCACCTGCGGAGCTGTGGCTCTGGCAACTCCCAGCGACTCTCTGGCTACAATGGCAATGCCACCACCCCTCAGCCTAGGCTGGTGCCAAATACCAAACCCAACTGGACATAGTTCTGATAGAAGCATGCCAGGTCAGCCTGCTCCCCCAGAATAGAATCTAAAATTGGGGGGGGGGGGGTTATTACAAACTGACCTGGCATTCACCAGTAGCAGTCTAAGGGAGGGGACACTCTGGACCAGCTGCTCAGGAACCAGAGATGTAACCGGGAGGCTGGAACAGGGGAGAGCAATTAGACATCTGCGTTCCCCGAGTGTGGCCTGCCCCATGGCTCCCACAATATTGTCCCATGCCTGTCACTACACCAGTTTGGGGCCCAGGAACCCCCTGCCCACTCCAGACAAAGCGCTGCCCCCTTCCCTAGCTGGCAGGACCCTCCCTCCCTCCCACCCCACCCCACCCCACCCCATCCAATTCCCTCCCCACCTCATCCAATTCCTATTAGCCATGGCACTGCTGCAAAACAGCTGCACCAGCTGCGGATAAAGTCCGGAGGTGGGCGAAGGTTCCATCCTGGCTCCCACTGCCAGAGTAGTATTTTCTGCTCTGACCAGGGGGTGGGGTTCCAGGCGCCAGTGCTGGGATGGTCCAGAAGCCTGGCTACAGCTGTTCTCTCCCCTGGCCTCGGCGAGAGTTCCGAGGTGACATTGCCTCCCGCTGCCAGAGCAGCCTTTCCTGGCCAGGGGGGCGGTGGTCCAGGCACCGGTGCTGGGAAGGGCCAGGCACTTGGCTGCAGCTGTTCTCTCCCATGGCCTCAGGAAGAGTTCCCAGGACCAGCTACTCTTGTCTGTTACGAGCCGGGTGGGGCCAGTCTTGAAACAGCTGAGGTGGAGGTGGCAGGGATGGTCCCGGGGCCATTCGTGGCCTTGGCCACTCTTCTCTGTTCCTGGCTGGGTGGGCCAGTCTCGAAACAGCTGAGGTGGAGGCAGTAGGGATGGTCCCAGGGCTGGTCGTGGCCACTGCCCCTCTTGTCCGTACCTGGCTGAGCGGAGCCAGGTTTGCCGGGGCGCGCAGGTGATCCTTGTCTGTTCCCTGGCCGGGCCGGGGTGGGCCGGGGTGCCTCCAGCAGCGCAGCAGCGATGAACGATGGTGGGCGGCAGCCCTGGCATTGCCTTTGAAGGCGGCTGGGGGGCGGCGATGATCCTCGTCTGTTCCCTGGCTGGGCCCGCCTGGGGAGCCTCCAGCAACACAGCGGTGGCAAGTGGCCGTGTTGCTGGAGGCCGACTCCAGCAGGATGGAACCGTTGACTCCAGCTCTGTTATTTGGTGAAGGATTATTGTATCTTTATTACAATCAACGATCAGTTTCAAAAGCAATTTTAAAAACAGACTTATGTAAGAATAGTATTTTTAAATAAACAAATATATTTTTTTAAAAAAATATTTTTTAAAAACTATTAAATACTAGTTGAGTACTGTATACATTTGGTGCAATGACATTTGGTGCAATACATTTGGTGTGGGGTTCCAGGGATGTGGGATCCCATGTGGGGTGGTTAGTCTAAGGATTTTACCCTTCTGACGACACCCCCAGATACTGTTTTAGTCTATGAATTTTTAAATTTTTTATTGATGTGTTTTAACTTGGGTTGTAAGCCGCCCAGAGTCGGGCTTGCCCGATTGGGGCGGGTTAGCAAGTGTGAAATATAAATAAATAATAAATAAATAAATGAACTCCTAAATTAAAAATACATTAAAAAAACCACAATTATTATACAATTTCACGATACCATGTTGTAAGACTATACTGTACCATGGTCTTCAGTGGAATGTGCTGATTTGAATCCTGCCCGCCTGTTCTCCAGGAAATTTTCCTCCTCCAGCCAACTCGCTAATTTTTCAAGGAGGTGATGGGCATACAGCTTGCTGATCACACTTAGCAAGCTGATTCGTCTAGAGATCTGATCTATTTCCCTTCTTGTCAATGGGAAGTCCCTAGTCCTCTTGAATACATGCAGCTGGTCAATGCATGTGAACTAGAACTGCTAGAACTGGGAGTCTGGGACCCACCAGCTCATATTAACTTTAAGCAAATTTCTGGAGAGATAGTATCTTTCCCAGGAGCTTTACCCACTTTAAGGCTAGAAATATCTGCTAATTTTCAACGCACATACAGGGAGCCACTCAGGAAGATTATGGAGAGCTGTTTGTGAAATTATAATAATTTCATGTCAGAAATTATTCTGCTCAGGGGACACTCAAATGAGGCTCCTTTCATGTCCCCACGAGCTTTTCCCATTGAAGTGATCCCTATTGATCTACTTGCAATTTCTTGGGTGACCACACCCACTTCCCTGCCCTGTCCCACCCACCTCTCCGCCCCGCCCTGCCCACCTCCTCCTCCATGTTCTTCTCCTCCAAGTCTGAGCAGCCTTGCACAGCAGAGTCAATTAGTATTCAAAATTGACGTCAGGTTTTTCCCCTGCAATTGGGAATAATAATAATAATAATAATAATAATAATAATAATAATAATAATAATAATAATAATAATAATAATAATAATAATAATAATAATAATAATAATAATAATAATAATAATAATAATAATAAAGAGTAGGGTTTCCATCACACCTCATTCAGTACCTTTGAGTCAGTTTTTCAGGTAAGATCAAAACTGAACCTGGGATTTCTAGGCTCACATTCCCATCCACCCCCATCTCACCCACCCCCACATGCTCCTAGCCAGATGAGTGTCCCATGAGCTCCATGGTTTAGGTATCTGGCTACAGAACCAGAAGCTGCAGAACCAGTACGTATACATTAAGTTATAGGCTTCCATAGGGGACTATGGAAGAGTGCCTTCAGTGGCCCAAACAAGTCATTAAGGGAAATATCTACCCAGCACTCATAGAAGTGACATTTCACATTTGGACTTTTAACTGTCCTTTACCCTGAAGGAGACGAAGCCCATGTCCTTGACATACCCTGGGGGGGGGTGCCCTTGAAAGATAGCAATCTTATCTTTAAATGCCATCAATTTGAAGTCATTAGATTCCCGTGGGGCCAGGTGCTTTACCAGCACCTAAATGATATAAAAAGGGTCCCAAAAAGCTACTTAGCAATTCAAGAATCCCAGGGCAGAGGGAGCTTTCAAAACTCACCATGTAATGTGGCTACATTCCTTTCTGAAGAGGCATCACGAAAAACTTAGACTCCATGATGAGGCCGTAAGGCTGCTTCTAAAGAAATAGAAGAAATTGGGAGAGCAGACTTAGCGGATTTTCCAGACATCAACATTTGAGGAAAATAGCTAGATCTCCAGTACTTAGGAAATAACGGGTTTTTATTTTCTAGAGACTAAGTATAGGCAGGATTGCGTACATAGGAAAGGAAAGCTAGAGAGAGCACCTTTTTGTTTGAGAGCTTTGATTTAAAGCTGAAAGGGAAATTGTGTTTCTGGTCTTGTGGAACCAGAGCATTGGAGCGGATTGCGCGATGGCTTTCCAACCAAAGGAAACCTTTTGTATATAGACTTTTGAAATGCTTTTAAATACACACGGGGACAACACCAGTTTCTTTTCCAAGAGCTTTGGAGTTATTTAATTGAAGAGATTCTGGGCCAAGCATTTGGTATTTTTCTTTATATCCTGCTTAATTAATCTTTTTACCACGCTACACAGACACCTTCCATGGCTAGTTTTTTTGGAGAAGTGATGCCAGGAGGGATTGGAGCTGAACCAGCTGAGGCATAGCATCCAAAACTACGGGGCTGTAAGTTTATTGCTGGGGAAGTCAAATTTAGCCCTCAGCCTAAGGGAAAAGAGTTCCAGCAGATTCAGTTGAACTGCTTTGGTTCCCCCCTTCATCAAGGCTAGATGTGATACTGTATTCTTAACTTGAGTGGTGGGTCTGTGGAACCCAGGGCCAAGGGGAGGAGAAGCCGTGTGCACCAGTTTCACCAATGGTTTTTGCCCAATTCCTTTCAGGGGAAGTGTCACAGAGTTGCTGACGATGGTGAAGCCAGCATCCTGGGAGCAGCAGAGCCTCGTAGGAGACACTAGCAATGTGCTTAAGTACCTTCTTCATCCTGGTCCCAAGCATCTTCTACTTGCTCAGGACAAACGACAATATCCACGCGTGGGTGGTGGCCAGTTGTCAGTATTTTGACCCTCTGGCCTTTCCATTCTCCGATGCAATCCGCTTAAGTTCCACCCTTGTCATCAGAACCTTCTACTTCCTTCTCTCCGTTGTGCTTGCCTTCCTGCTCACTGGGATTTCCTGGGGGTTGCAGATGCTTATCGAAAGGTGGATCAAAATTATGCAGGCCTCCTGAAGGGCAAAAATCAGGAGGACTTGGTGCTGTTGCTGTGGAATCTCCTAACATCATATCTCGTGTAACTCAATAAACTCATCCGGCTCTTTCAAGCACAAACATGTAGCATCTATTCTATTGTGATATTAAGCTGGGCAAAGATGGTCTAGAGCAGTGATGGCAAAACCTTTAGAAACTGAGTGCCCAAACTGAGGGGGCAGGGAGAACTCTGTGCTGGGGGGGATGGAGGAAGCGTTCCCATTGGGCTGCTGGGCAGAGGTGTGGGGTGAATTATGTGCTGGGGAGGGAGGAAGTGCTCCCATTGGGCTGCTGGGCAGAGAGGCGGGACAAACTGTGCTGGGGGAGGGAGGAAGCGCTCCCACTGGACCGCTGGGCAGAGGGGTGGGCTGAACTCTATGCTGGAGTGATAGTGCGCATGCCAACAGAAAGGCCTGGTAGTGCCACGTCTGGTACATGCACCATAGGTCCGACACCACTGGTTCGCAAACTTTGACTATAGCTCCCAATGGTGAAAGCTTTGGGAAGTTTTAGTCCAACATCTTGAGCCCCACCGGCTTAGATGAAATAAGGGCCAAAATTCCCGAGTACTGCAGGACGGAATGAGCTCCTGTCTCTGTCCCAGCTCCTGCCAACCTAGCAGTTCGAAAGCAAGAAATTGCAAGTAGATAAATAGGGACCACTTCAGTGGGAAGGTAACAGTGTTCCATGTGCTCTGGTGTCTAGTCATGCCTGCCACATGACCATGGAAACGTCTGCAGAAGCAGACAGCGCTGGCTCTTCGGCTTAGAAACAGAGATGAGCACTGACCCCTAGAGTCGGATATGACTGGCTTTCGAGCAAGGGAAACCTTTACCTATATACAGTGGTACCTCGCTTAAAGAGCATAATGCATAACTGCGTTCCATGGGATTGCTCTTTAAACGACTTTGCTCTTTAACACCCTTGTAAGTGACCAATTGTGACTTCTGGTGGGAGGGATTGCAACCCTGATTTAGTTAAGTGAGTTTTTGATTGGTTTTATTTGTTAAGTGAGGCAACCATTCAGAGAAAATTCTGCTCTTTAAGCGAGTTACTCTCTAAGCGAGGAGGCGCTCTTTATGCAAGGTTTGACTATCACAAATAATCCACCATTACACTGCAATCATGTTTATTTGTTAATCTGTTCAAACATTTGTTTATGCCTATTAGGGGCATAAACAGAGATGAGCACTGAATAGAGATGAGCACTGAACCCTAGAGTCAGATACGACTGGCTTTCGAACAAGGGCGGCCTTTACCTTATTAGGAGCTTCTGGAGTGATTTACAATAGGTTAAAATGATTAAAAACAGATCCAAACGTTCCATGCAAGCAGGTCCAATGTATTCCGTGCAAGTCAATTAAAAATCCACACCTCATCCTACAGAACAAATGCTTTCCAAAACAAGATAATTTTATATGAGAGTAAATAAAACAGAACAGCAAAAAAATTTTTAAAAGTAAAATAAAAAAATGTTCTGTATTTAAATGTTCTGTATTTAAATGTGAGCTTTCATGGACCAAAAGTGGTCTTGGTCTACAAAAGCTCACATTTAAACACAGGAGTTAGTCTTTAAGATGCCACAACATTTTCTGTCTTTTATTTATTTATTTATTTATTTATTTATTTATTTATTTATTGCTGTTCTTATTTACTCTCAGATATGCTTGCACAGACTAACACGGCTACCACTTGAAACATTTCAAGATAATTTTTGTTGCTCATCGGAAGTCCCACAAAGAGGTTAGAAGAAATGTGTAGATGTGCTAGTTGGATGCAGCTGTAAGGGGAAGGGTCGGTTATGAGTTTGGATCAACTGGTCAACACAATTTTTCTGGCATGAGGTACTCTAACGATTCTAAGGTAATTTTGAGGTGCTGATTCCGAATCTGGCATCCATTTTTTTCTAGCACATCAGGTTTTTGAGATCGCAAATATTGCAATATACCTACGAACAGCAAATTTATCATCATATTCTTCGAGCTAAACAGACATATGGACCTAATAAAATAATATCCAATATGCAATACTTTATTGAACAAACATATATAATTATTAACTGAAGCACAAAGTTGAGAGTGAAAGCATATTAACATGTAAGAATTGAAACGTTAAGATATGAAAATATGTGCAAAAAGGTAAATTGACAATATTGACCTTACATCGCCATGAATGACCTTTTTTTGGACGCTCTGCGACGTTCAACGTGTGTAATGTCTCTCATCAAGGACCAACAGTAATCTGCCATCATGTTGGTGTTTATTTATTTATTTAGATTTATTATCCCGCCATCGGCCTTGGTAACATTCTTCCATTACTTTAATGTCTTGATGAAAACGTTCACTGTGCTCTTCGATCATGTCACCCAAGTTCTCTGGAAAGTTGGCCAAGTGACTATGTAAATAGTGAGTCTTGATGCTCATTCTACATCCAAGTGTTTGGAAACTCAAGAGCAGCTCCTCCACAATCTCTCAATAGTTATCCGCTTTCTTGTTACCAAGGAAATTCCGAACAACATTGGTGAATGCATTCCAAGCTCCAGCCTCTGCTGCTGTCATTGTTGGAAGAAAGTGTGGATCCCTGATGAGAGTTTTAATTTGAGGGCCATCAAATATTCCTGCCTTTTTCTTCTCCATGCTGAGACCTGGAAAGGTTGAACATATATAGCTGAAGCAGTTTCCAGTGTGATTCAGGGCTTTGACAAATTGCTTCATTAACCCAAGTTTTATGTGCAGTGGAGGTAATACAATTTTATTCCTATCAACCAGAGGCTCATTTGTAATGTTCTTGTCACCAAGCATCAAACTGATTCTTGGTGGCCAGGTCTTTTCCACCCAGTGTTTTACTGTACCCTTACTGTCCCAATAGCAAAGGAAGCAAGGCTATTTGGTGTAACCTCCTTGCTGGTCCAGCAAAACATTTAATGGTTTAAATTAAATGTTTCAAAAATTACTAAAAGATATTGTACAATGATTCTAACATGTTCTGTTGTGTATTTGCAAAGTAGGAAAATGTTTAAAAGTATTTTTCTTCAAACTCAAAGCCTGCCTTGATGCTCCCAAAAGGCATTATCGTGCCCCCACCCAAAAACAATTAACGCCAATCCCGAGAGGGCATCACACCCTAATCCAAATTTCCTGAGAGACAACAGCAAGAATCACACCTAGATTGCCTTAAGGATTATTCCCTTGCGTGTATCTTTCGCAGCTTTTGTCTCTGGAACATGTATTTACCATATGCACACTGCTAGTTAGTTTCATTGTCTGTAGTCAGGATGTATTTAAGTGGGTGGGTTATGCCAAAGGTCTCAGCAAGCAAGTCCCAAAAGGGAATGCCCTTGAAGCTCCTCCAATAGTGATTGGTCAAACACATTCCTTGCTTCAGACGTGTCCCATCTCTGACTGGCTCCTGGCATCAACCACATCACTGCTATTAATTGCTGTATTGACATGTATCCCCCACCTCTTCCCCTCTATCACTTTCCAGATTTTTGTAATCTCTTCCTAATGTCATTATTTGTATAAGAATTTATCATTGTAACTTGAAGTTGATGTGAAAATGTACCATTATAACTAAAAGTTGACTTATTTGCCTATGAAAGAAAACCCCACTGCTAGACTACTGTTTTATTGTAAAAACTTTATTGTAATAATAGATGATAGGATTAGAGGTTAGAATTATTGAAAATGTATAAAAAGTCATTTGCGTTGTCGGGAGCAACTCTCTTGGAACAAATTTTTTAGGGAAGCTCATGCATAGATTCTTTTTCCAGCAGGCAGAATGGTTGAGGTAGGTCTATATCCAGCAGTGGGCCCTCTGTTGTTTAAATGCCTTGTCAATAAATCAATTTTGTTTTGCCTGAAATTTAAATCTCTGTGGTTCTTGGGGGGCTCCACCAGTAGACGAACTTCCAACTTTGAGAAGCTGCTCCAATTTTCACAGGTTTTCCTGTAGAGGGAAAGAGTAAGCGATTTTTTAAAAGACAACATCATGAGATTTACTTGTATTTTTATGTTTAAATTTGTTTTAATGTTTAATAAAAATAAAGTTAGTATGAGGAACGAGGTCTTCAAGAAACTCACAAACTATACATGGGGAGCTGAACCATCCATGTTGCCAGTGGTGGGATGTCAAAAAATTTACTACCCCACCGTGATGTCATCACAGTGTGGGCGGAGCTAATGTCATGATGTCATGGGTGGAGCCAACATCATGATGTCATGACATTGTGGGCGGGGCTAAAGATTTTTTTAAAAAAATTAAAAAATAAAATAAAAATAAGCACGCACACACACCTCAACCCTGGGGAGCAGGCTATAGGGAGCTTCAGGCTACCAGCTTCTCTTCCTTCTCCCCGCTTGGGAGGACAGCAAGGAGGCCGTGCATATGCGGCAAGCACTAAAGGCGTGCATGCACACCAAGTGCTTGGCGCACATGCGCAGTGGGGGAACTAGTGAAAAGGTAAGCCCCAAAGGTGTCCCCCCCCCCAAAAGCTGCTACCGGTTCTCCGGGACACTGGGAAAAGTTACTACCGGTTCTGGCGAACTGGTGAGAACCTGTTACATCCCATCACTGCATGTTGCATTCATCAGCTTTGGATCTGAGTGTCTCCATGGCAGAGTATGCTAAAGGGGAAGTTGCTTTTGCAAATTAGGGGGCCACTCAACCCTACACCACCACACGGTAACTCAAATGGGATTCTGGGAGATGTTAAACATAGCAAGGAAAATGTCCTGTCTCTGGCCAAATGTTCTCTAGGAAAAGGAGGGGTAAGGCAGGTGACTTGGCAAGGTGTGGCCTATGTTGGTGGCCAGGGAAGAGAGGCAAAGTCTTTTGAAGGAGCAGGAGGCCTGTGGATGGTAGACAGAGGAGATGTGCATGTTTGTGCTCCTGGACTATATCCTTCAGAATTCCTCAGACAGCATGCTGGGATGTGTAGTTAAAACAGCAACAGCAGCAGCAGCAGCAGAACACCTCTAGGAGAGAGTAGTGACTCTTAGCAAGGACTGGTTAACATTTATATTAATTTATTCTCGGTGCATTGATGCACACACTCTTTTCCTCCAGCTGCTGAAACCTTGTTCACACAACAGCAATCCACACCTAAATGGCCAATGTAGACAGACTCCCACTCCCCTGGTTGTCACAAAATCACTGCACTCTGTTTGTTGTCTGCTGTTACTACTGTTCTGGAGATGAACACTGTGGGTTCATCCCTTGGAAATAGTGTTTTGCCTCCAGACATGGATGTGTGGGGCAAGAATGGATGCAACAAGAAGGCCCAGCTCTTTCTGTACAGTAAGCTGGGTTTCTAATTGCAGGTGTCAGCCGAGCCAAAGGGTCAAGTTACAGGTTTGGGTGGTGGTGGTGTAACTTGTAGGGATGGCTATGGCCCAACTGGCTTGGTTTGTGACATCATCAGTCAAGCAACAGAGCGCTGCTCCCTGGGCACCCACTCCCCTTTAGCTGGGAAGTGGCATGACAGACAGGCCTGCCTGCCCAATGTATGGGCTGAGAATTCACATGAAAAGGCAGCCAGCGGGGTAACATCCAATGCTGAGCTCCCTGTAGGAAGAAGGTACGTGGGCTTTGCACATGCACTTCCTTACAACCAGAGTGGATAGGGTGTAGACCTTATTAGAAGTATTAGGTCAAGGTCAAGGTCTCCCTTGCTTGACAGCCAGTTGTATCCAACTTTAGGGGGCTCAATCCTCATCTCCAAAGAAACAGCACTCTCTGCGTCTACAGATATTTCTGTGGTCATATAGCAGGCAGGACTAGACACTGGAGTGCATGGAATACTGTTACCTTTCCCACTGAAGCGGTACCTATTCATCTACGGTATTTGCAATTTTTTGCTTTTGAACTGCTAAGTTGGCAGGAGCTGGGACAGATGACGGGAGCTCTCTCCTTCATGCTGCATTCAGGTCTCAAACTGTTGACCTGCCAACTTTCCAGTCGTCAGGTTCAGCATCTTAACCATTAAGCCACTACAGTCCCATTAGAGGTTTTAATGATTGTCAAATGTGGCTTTCTAGGTATTGTTGGATTGCAATTCTTATCAGCCCCTAGCCAGCACTACCAATAGTGACAGATCATGGGAGTTGCAGTCAACAGCATTTCAAGAGTCACAAGCCATCCATACATCTCTCATTGCCTTACAGAGGTGTCATTTCAAGGATTTCCATTCTTCCCGCCCTCCTTCCCATTCCATTCCTGTGGGACCATGTTGTTCCACCCTAATTAGCAGTCAACACAGTTTGAGATGGGGCAAAAATTAGCTGTACACACAGAAAACCAAGGATGTTCCTAATCTCCCATGTCATCAAATAACAGGGCGGATACTCTAAAGGAATAAAAAATATATACGCAGGGCTTATGGGCATGGAACATGGTACCTTCTAGACCAGTGTTTCCGAACCTTTGGTTTTTGGACTTCAGTTCCCAGAAGCCTAAGTCAATTCCCCAAAGCACTGGTCAGCCAATGGACTGACTTAGGCTCCTGGGAATTGAAGTCCAAAAACTAAAGGTTGAGAAACACTGGTCTAGATGTTGACAGACCACAATTCCTTCTTATACCTTTGGCATTGTTGGGTTGAGTTGATTGGAATTGGAATCTAACAATAACTGGAAGGCCACAGTCTTTTTTTTTCTGTCTGAGATGGGGCATAACATTCACCGCTCACACAGCACATGTCTCTGTCATGATGCACCATGCTTCTTAGGGGTCTTTCAAATACCACGTGACCTAAAATAGGTCACTTTTTGACCCCCCTGTGACTTTCTGTGACCTTTGAACGACCCCCTCCTCCCTAAATCACATGGTTTCTCCGTTTCCCCTGATTTGAAGAGAAACAGTATAACCATGGCTGACCTGGAGCCTGAGGATGCCTCCCGACCCACCCCTGGACTCCCACCTGGCAGGGGGGTTAAAAGCCACACTGGCTCGACCACCAGAGTCCGGTCCTGCCTGGGGACTGAGGATCCCTGCTGTCCCCCTGGACCTCCCACCCCTGTGACTTTCCATGACTTTCAGTCAATCCCCTACGCCCCCTAAAATGGTCATATGGTATTTGAAAGTCCCCTTATTCCTACAGCTCAAACCAGATTTGCACCCATCCACCCCTGGGTGTATTTACAAATAGTTTGTCTGAGTGTTAGATTTGGAATCTTTCCTGTCGCCATGCTTCAGAGGAGCTGTTTGCCTTCTGAAGAAGGTGGTCTAGACTAGATAATAACTTTTCCCCTTCAGTTGTTCCCAGTTGGCTGCTATTTTCTGAAGGCTTCTCTAAAAATACTTGCCATTTTAATTCACTCCAAAGCTGCATTCATTCCATTAAATATAGCTATGTCTCTCCACTCCCCCCCCCCCCATTTGAAAAGCAGGTACTGTATCTTAAATGTTGAAAATCTAGTTTGGAGACGGGGGAGAAGTGGGTTCATGACTCCCCATCAAGCAGCTAGTCAGTCCTATGCATAGTTGGCTATTGGAACAAACAAGATCACCTGATTTCCCTTGTTTGACTGATCCAAACACCAGTTTTTGTCCTTCCTCGATAAATTTACATACAGTCAAACTCGCATAAAGAGCGCCTCGCTTAAAGAGTAATTCACTTAAAGAGCAGAATTTTCTCTGAATGTTCGCTTCGCTTAACAAATAAAACCAACCAAAAACTCGCTTAACAAATAAATTGGGGTTTGCAGTACCCCCAAAAATTGGTCATTTACAATGGTGTTTCGCTTAAAGAGCAAACTCACTTAAAGAGCAATCCTGTGGAACGCATTATGCTCTTTAAGCGAGGTACCACTGTACTTTGAAATACATGCCAAGCAGGATGGGAGGGACACCATTACCAAAATAAAGCCTTTGGGTGGGATTGTTTTAGATTGAACAAAATCTAAATTCTGGTGGTAGACTCCAAAGCTCCGAGGGCCAAATCCCAGGCTCCGTAAACCATGGCAAGGGGCACCAACCCTTTCTGATCTCACAAAACATCTTTTCCAGAGGGCAAAAACAACATGTCATACCAATTAGCAATCACAATTACACTTATATATCGCCCCATAGCGTTTAGTGCACTTTTTGAGCCGTTCACAACGTAAGTAGCATTTTGCTCCATACATTCTGGGAACTCATTTTTCTGACCTCGGAAGGATGGAATTCTGAATCGACCATGATCCCCTTCAGGATTGAACTCACAACCTTTTGGCTGAAGTACAACAGTTTAACCACTGTGCCACCATGTTAGGGAGGGGCTTGCATCAAAAGAGACCCCCATCCACTGTACATTTCCGGTTGTACATCTGCCACCTGTTACTTTGTTGTGGCTGTGATATGGGATGTCCCAGCAGCTGCAAAAACAGATACAGGTGCACATGTCCCATAGTCAGGGCCATAGCCGGGGGGGGGGGGGATCCTCCTAACAGCCCACCCCCCAAACCCACCCCGGGATGTCAATGTTATATATGTGAGGGTGACATTGTTGCCCCTCCTGAAAAATTTTCGCCTCCCCCCAATCTGGAATCCTGGCAGTGGCCCTGCCCATAGTAACCCCCAACCCTGCAGTAGCCAATCTATGAGTGGGGGAAGCACACTCTGTACCCCTCACACCCTTCCTTATGATGTCCAGAGACCGAGGTCTCTGTGCCAACATGAGGTTCCCTACAGCCTGCTCCCCGGGGTAAGTGACTTGCCTTTGGGTGTGGGGTGGGTGGGTGTATTTTAATGTGTATTTAATGTGTATTTATTTTTAATGTGTATTTTATGTGTATTTTATGTATTTTTATGTCTATTTAATTTGTATTTTTATGTGTACTTATTTTTATGGTTTTTTTAAAATTTTGGCCCTGCCCACAACGTTGGCTCTGCCCATGACGTCATGATGTTGGCTCCACCCATGATGTAATGACATTGGCTCCACCCATGACATTGGGTCTGCCCACAGTGTGGCAGTAAATTTTTTGGCTGTCCACAACTGCATTTATCCAGCGGTGGGCATCAGCAGGTTCACTCCAGTTTGCCAGAACTAGTAGTAGTTCTAATTCAGGTGCCATGCAGGGCTTTCCCCCTGGCCATGCCCACCGTACCACGCCCACAGTGTGGTAGTAATTTTTTTGGGAGCCCACCATTCACTGCATTTATCTATCATCTGGTTTCTCTTCCATGCAACAGCCCTCCACGCGTTGGAAGGTGGCTGCCCTGTCCGTCTTCTCCAGGACCTCTAGGATAAACATATCCTGCTCCCTCAAATGTTCCTCGTGGGGCTTTGCTCACAGAACTGGTACCCTTTGGGCTATCTTGCTCTGGGTGTGGTCTAGGCCATCAATATCCTTCTTCAGCTGTGCCACCTAGAACCTGATGTAGAATTTTAGGTTGAAAGTTGGATCTGAAAAGCAGGATAACATGGTCCAGATGGGGAACACCTGAAGGGCAAACTTGCCAAAGAAGTACAGTAAAACCTCAGATAACACTAAAACCTGGTTCCACAAGTCTTGGTGTTATACGATTTTTAGTGTTATCTGATGCATGTTAAAATCCTATGGGATCCATAGAGATACATTGTAACCACACAGGCTTTAGCGGTTGTTATCTGAAGCATCCCATAGGATCTTAATGTTATCCGATGCAATTCTTCCCCCCAGATTCCTTAATGTTATGCGATTTTCGTGTTATTCGATACTAATGTTATATGAGGTATGACTGTATTATGGTTGCCTATATTATTTCCTTACATCTTTTATGGTGCTCAGTTAACATGATGCCAAAAGGGATGATGTATATGTGGTTCCCACCCAGGGGCATCACCATGGCTCACCAGAAGCTGCCAGAAGAAGAAGACCACTTGGCACCACTGCTTATGACAACAGCATCCTGCTGCCAACTGCTGAGGGCGTCTCATGAAGATGGTCTCCTGGAGAGCTTCCTGAGTGGCATAAAGATGGTCCTGAGCCTCATCTTCTTCCTAGGAGTCTGTGCCTTCACAGCCTACATGGCTTTGCTCACATTGGCCCTCTTGTTTGCCTCCGTCCAGGTTCTCTTCCACACCCTCCTCCCCTCAGCTCTCCTTATCTTCCAGTTCTTGCTTTCGGCGTTGCTTCTCCTCTTCTGCCTACAGTGGATGAGTGAGATGTTGGCGCGGCAGTTCCGCCTCCGTGACCCGGTTTTGTGATCTCTCACTAAATACAAAGAACAACCACCATGGATTCCGGACTCTGCTGTGGTTCTTCTCCTCCCCAGGGGATGGTTTGGGTGGATGGTGGCACTGCATGTAGTCTGTGGAGACTAAACGAGTGGTTGTTGAGCTTTGGACTTCAGCTATTTCTGGACTGGGACTCCAAGAAGCCTAAGCCAAAATGGCCAATGGTCAGCAGGGTGGCCACATGTCCTCCTTTAATAAGGATTGTTCTCCTTCTGAAGATCTGTCTTCCTTTTTAGGTGATCCATGTCCTCTATTCTGGTAACATGTAAGTGGCCACCACCACCCCCCTTTTAAGGCTGTTGACTATATGGCAAAGACTGTGAGATTTGCACCACTTATAAAATGGGTAAATCTGAAACATATTTTACTGACCACATGATGTAAAGGTTGATTCAAATTGTCCCAGGCCATTTTGCTTCCAAAAAAGGCATTTCCTCCCCTCTTCTGAGTTCTCAACCTAGAATTATTTGAATGGGCTTTTCTTTCTGTGGTGAGATGTGAGACGTTCTTGGAACGACCAGGTTGTATTTCTGTAGATGGTGTTTCAGTTGGAGTGTGATGTTCAGGGCTGGGTGAACACATCTCGCCTTCTTTCTTCTCCCCAGTCTCTTCCTAAATTTTAACTTTAAAAAAAAATTGCATATATGAGATTAGTGTTAGATCACTCTATCTCAGTGGTGGCGAACCTATGGCCATCTCTGTTGGTGGGTATGCCATAACCCCAGCACAGAGTTTGGTTTGCCCCTCTTCTCACCAGCCCAATGGGAGCGCTTCCTTCCTCTCTCCACCAGACTTCACCCTGGCCTTCTGCCCAGCACCCCAATTGGTGCCCTTCCTTCCTTCCCCCCAGCACAGAGTTTGGCCCACCCCTCTGTTTGGGCACTCAGTCTTTAAAAAGTTCACCATCCCTGCTCTGTCAGGTTATCATTGGGTCAATGTTATTAATAAAGTTATCGACAGAGGAGAGACCAGGGCTGGAACATGATTGGCATCGCATCCAGTATGACCTGTGGCCTCCCAAACCAATTTGCAGCCCTTCTGTGAGCACTGACCAATGGTGAGGAGCCAGGGGAGTCAAAACCCAAAATATCTGGCTAAATTATTTTAATCTTAAGGAAACCTGAGAGCGGCTCCCTTTTTTAAAGAGACTTTTCCAGGTGGCAGGGCAGCTTAGGTTGTGGTCAAAGGTTGTGCCACCATCCCACTATCCTGTCAGGACCATTCATCATCATCATCATCATCATCATCATCATCATCATCATCATCATCATCATCATCATCATCATCATCATCATCATCATGAAGCTCTTGTTTCACACTGGCCAGCAGGACTAGGTCCTGCTTCCTGGTTGCCAGTGAAGAAATAACCAAAGTGGTAATGAATGGGATGGAAAGCAAAATAGCCACTCTGCTTAGACCAGGGGTGTCCACACTTTTCAGGCCGTGGGCCAGTCACGTGGTTCAGTAGGCTAGTCACATGATTCAGCGGGCCAGTCATGTGATTCCTCCCACTGGAAGTGGAAGTAAAAAGTGCCTTGCAATTCGTTTTGCAACAGGATGAGATAGACTTCAAGCTGCCATTTTCTCTGCTTAAACCAAGGCTGCCCAAACTATGGTCTGTGGGCCAGATTTGGCCCCTGATGCCAATTCATCCAGCCCATGCCACCCTCATAGAACCCAGAATTGGTAGTAAAATGTGCCCATGCAGGTGTATTTTACTTCCGCTTCCAGGAGTGACAAGGATGGCGTGGGCTGGATGCATTGGCATCAGGGGCTGGATCTGGCCCATGGGCCATAGTTTGCACCCCTGGCTTAGACCCTTGGGGGCCCAACCTAATTTATGACATCAGCACTGAGTGATGGGGTCATCAGCTTGCTGACCTGCTAAGATAATGGACCTGGCAGAGGCCACCATCACAATCTGCTCAACTGGCCAGAGCTGGGACAGCTCCACATATGGGTAGACTTGGGTGAGGGAATGAAGACTGACTGTATGATGGTACCAAATGCTTACATGTAGAAATGGCACATTTCGAAAGCAGCTGGTGAGTTTAAGGCCATGATGGCGAACCTTGGCACTCCAGATATTCTTGGACTTCAATTCCCAGAAGCCCAAACACCCTGTGAATCCACACAAATGGGTTTACTGTGATTCATCCGACCCGCGGTGCCCTCATCGCTCCCGGAAGTGGAAGTAAAACATGCCAGTATGGTTAAGGCTCTTCCGGGTTAACCTTTCCTCCATATGGGTGCGTTTTACTTCCACTTCCGGGAGCGACGAGGGCAGCATGGGCTGAATGAATCGCAGTCAACCAATTAGTGTGGATTCACAGGGTGCTTCGGCTTCTGGGAATTGAAGTCCAAGAACATCTGGAGTGCCAAGGTTTGCCATCACGGGTTTAAGGTTTCACTGGTCCCAGGTTGTTCCCAAAAGAGCTTGGTCAAGATGCCGAACTGATGACCTGACTGGGCCAACAGAAAGCTGGATGTGATGGGAGACTCATTGGGATGTTCCTGAGCTGTTCTGACAGCCAAAATCCATCCCAAATGCAGGTTCACTTAGACTGGGTTGATGTATTTCTATGATCCCTTTCAGCCACAAAAGTTTTCGAATGGCAAAGAATCAAGTGCTAATTAGAAGCAGCAAATAAGGGAACAATAAATAATGCTGCTGCAAACAACAGATCACAGGGCAAATTAATGGATATACAAGACAAAAAGCCATAAAGAAATCACAGATGCTGCTTTTGCATGCCATTAATTTGATTCCAACTTGCAAAAACACTCTCAAGGTTTTCTAGCTGTAAAGTATTCAGAGTTGTCTGGCCAGGTTATCCTGCCATGGTAATAGAGTAGACCCAACTGTAAGTGTCTCAATATGGAGTGCCAGGCGGCAGTTAACTAACCTGACCACCCTGAAGGCTAGCGGCCTTGGCAAAGTCCACAGGGAAGGGTGATGGTCCCCAAGTGGATTAAATCCCACTTGAATCCCTCTTGTTGGACAGCAGCAGCTTCATCCATCATGGTCTGGGCTGAGGGAGATTTTGCGTGCCATATTGTATTGTATTCTTATTTTTATGAAAGATTTGTTGACTATATTGACTGTATCATATCTATTATATTTATATTATGTTGTTTTTTAATATTTGATATTGTAACATTGTAAGCCGCTCTGAGTTGCTTCGGCAAGGAGAGCGGCATATAAATTGAATATAATAATAATAATAATAATAAGAGCTCAGGACCAGAAAGCGATTCACAGAACTGGATCAGTGGTACGGGTGACATGCTATGATGGGAAAGGTAGATGTAAGGCCATGGCATTATAGTCTCAGGGCAGTCTTCATGGCTGATCAGCAATATTTGGAATCAGATACAGCACAAGAAGAAGAAGAAGAAGAAGAAGAAGAAGAAGAAGAAGAAGAAGAAGAAGAAGAAGAAGAAGAAGAAGAAGAAGAAGAAGAAGAAGAAGAAGAAGAAGAAGAAGAAGAAGAAGAAGAAGAAGAAGAAGAAGAAGAAGAAGAAGAAGAAGAAGAAGAAAGTACTGTATCTATTTTGAAAGAAAACTTAAACGGCCTGGGTAAATTAGTAAGTCTTCAGCTGGTGCAGAAAATGGTGTCAGAATTGACCCCAGGAGAAGTCCTCTAAAGAAGGTTGTCTCAAAGAAGAGGTGTCACCACCAGGAAGGTGGGAACTTCACTATTTGTAGGATCAGTGAATCCACACTGGGTTTCAACCTGAAGAGTTCAAGAGCTATTCATACTTTTGAATCTTTGGGAGATTAAAGCGCATAATGCGTTCCACGGGACTGCTCTTTAAGTGAATTTGCTCTTTAAGCGAAACACCATTGTAAGTGACCAATTGTGACTTCTGGCGGCGGTGGCGGGGAGGGGGGATTGCGAACTCTGATTTAGTTGTTAAGTGAGTTTTTAGTTGGTTTTAGTTGTTAAGCGAGGTGACCATTCAGAGAAAATTCTGCTCTTTAAGCGAGTTAGTCTCTAAGCGAGGCGCTCTTTATGCAAAGTTTTACCGTACCTTGGGAGGTACTTATAAAATTTAAGCTAAAACCTGGTGTGGATTCACTCTCCCATGAAACTAGAGTCATCTACATTCACTGCCCTTAGGGTTGAAAGGCGTTTTGCTGTTGGCTCAATAGTTAAGTGTGTTAAGTCTCTGTCTGCAGGGCCAGAGGATGGGAGTTTGAGTCCCTATTGTGCTTCCAGGGTGAAGAGCCATTTTTGTAGCCCTGGGCAAACTGCACGGTAGTCCCAAACCCTCCCCCTAGAGCAGGGGTGACCAAACTATGGTACGTGGGCCGAATCTGGCCCCTCACATCAATTCATCCAGCCCACACCACCCTTGTCACTCCCAGGTGTAAAAAGAGTAACATGGGCTAGATGATTTGGGGTCGGGGGCCAGATCCAGCCCATGGGCCGTAGTTTGGGCACCCCTGGTTTAAGCACAGAAAATGGCAGCCTAAAATCTATAGAATCCTGTTGCAAAACTGATTGCAAGGTGCATTTTACTCCTGCTTCCAGTAGGAGGAACCACGTGACCGACCTGCTGAACCATGTGACTGGCCCATGGCACCCCACCCTAGAGAAGGGGAGGGTAAATTACCTGTGGGTATTCTCTACCTAGAAATCCCTGGAAAGAGTTGCCCTAAGTCAGAGTTGACTTGATGACGTACAGTTATTATTTGGTGTGGGTAATGCAAAGGCAGATGGGTCAGCTGTGGATCCTAAGTTCTCCTCCTCCTCCTCCTCTACAGGCAGCATGTCACCGTGGAGGCGAAGGTCAAGCCTAAGACCTCCCTCACTCCAAGGTCAAAAGGGCTCTTCATCTTGCGTTCTGTGGCAAACAAAATCACAAGAGCCGTCCAACAGGTGATGTTGCTCCTTGCCGTCCTGATCTACAGCATCTTCTTGGCAGAGATTGTCTTCCACGTCATCATCTCCTTCTCCATCCCATTTGCCGTCTTGCGTGACCACATGGTCCCTGCCTTACTGGTCTTCTTGGATGCGCTGACCCCTGCCGCAGAAATCTTCTATGACGACGTGCTTGGCGCCCTTTTGTTATTTCTGAGCGCCCTCCTCCTGCCCATGACAGCCGGATGCTGCTTGCATCTTTTCCTGTTCCCCAGTTATTTTAAGCTCATGAAGCTTGCATGGTGAAGGGGGGGAGGGGACTCTAGTCACCAGCTCAATACAACCACATGTGCACAGGAGTTATGGCGGACACTTGCTTTTCTCTTCCCTGTTGCCTTTCTGAAGTGCTTCATGCTTTAATTCTCATGCATCAGGCATTGAGTATTGCAGGATATTTTCTGCTGTATTGCAGCCAGGAGGTTGTGAATTTGATCTGATCAGGGAGCAAGGTCGATCCGGCCTTTCAGCCTTCCAAGGTCAGCAAAATGAGTCCCCAGCACGTTGGGGGCAAAATGCTAATTAACTAGTGAACATCCCAGAGAGTGTACTAAGTGCTATGGCAGGGGTTCCCAACCTAAGGCCTGTGGGCCGGATCTGGCCCATCCCTCCAAAGGCAGTTGAAAAACAAAATGGCCACCCCTTTGAAGCTATTGGGACAAAATGGCTGCCCCCCATCGTGCAGCCAGGGCAAAAATGGCTATCCCGCCCTCAAAGCTGATTGGGAGAGTGTGACCTGGCCCCCGGCTTGAAAAGGGTGGGAATCCTCATGCTATGGGGTGGTATAGAAGTGGAATTGCTATTGCTATTGTAAATATTTCACGTCAGCATCTTCATGCAAAAACAGCTTATCCAGGGTTTCTCAACCATGGGCCTCCAGGTGTTCTTGGACTTCAATTCCCAGAAGCCCAAGTCAGCACACCTGCTGATCAGGGCTTCTGGCAACTGATGTTTACAAACATTTGGAGAAAGTGGATTGTAATTCATGCCAGCTCATGCTGAAATACCTCCATTATACTTAAAGGTACCACTTTTTTAAAACAAGTGTTTGTTTTATTGTTCAATGTTTCATTATACATGTTGAAAACTCTTAGTTATGCTTACATTGACCAAAAATGAAGGAAATGAGACTGGAATGTTTAAGTCTCATTTCCCCCCATTGGCTACACAACGCAAAATGAAATTGCAATTAGCCTGTAAACACACATGCACCCTGTCAAATCCATAGTTCTTTCCTCTGCTGGTGGGGCTTCTACTTTTCCCCCACGTGGATCCATTTAATCAATTCAGGTGGTGTGATCACTTGAACCTATGCAGAAAAATAGGTGCTGTGCAGTGGCGGGATGTCAAAATTTTTACTACCCCACTGTGATGTCATCACAGTGTGGGCGGAGCTAGCATCATGACATCATGATGTTGTGGGCGGGACCAAAGAAAAAACAAAATAACAATAAATAAATAAAAAAGCACACCACCCCTCAACCTACCCACAACACAAACCTGTAAAATAAATGAATAAATAAATAAATAAATAAAATACAGCCACCCACCCACCCCAAACACAAATCAACCAGAGTTTTTAAACCAGAGCTTAAAGCTTATTCTGGCTAATCTTTCTCACACTAGGTCAGATGGAAGGAATCACAGAATGAACTCACCACAAGATGGCTTCATTTTGGCACTTTTCAACTTTTCAACAGTTAAAGAAGTTAGGTACTAAGTCTTTGCCTAACCAGTTCTCTAGGATAATATGCCTTAATGTAAATGTAAAACAGCTGTACCTCCTTAAGGGTTCTCCAATTGGAACAGCAATTGGAACAGGACAGGTGTAGCTTATTGATGAGGTAACTCCAAGACTTTGCTTAAAAACCCCAAGCCAGGCTGCTAGGCCTTTTTAGGAACTGTGGTAGTACGTCAATATAGGTAAAGGAATTAAATACACATTAAATTACACACAGACACACCACAGCCAAAGGTGAGTCACTTACCCTGGGGAGCAGGCTATAGGGAGCTTCAGGCTAGCAGCTTCTCTTCCTCCTCCCTGCTTGGGAGGACAGCAAGGAGGCTGTGCATATGTGGCATGCACTGTAGGCATGCATGCACACCAAGTGCTTGGTGCGCATGCGCAATGGGGGAACCAGTGAAAAGGTAAGCCCCGAAGGTGGTTCCCCCAAAAGCTGCTACCGGTTCTCCGGGACACTAGGAAAAGTTACTACCGATTCTGACGAACTGGTGAGAACCTGTTACATCCCATCACTGGTGCTGTGGCTTGCATGAAGGCAAGGTGGCAGCTCTTTACAAATAATGCCACTTTTAAATTCAAATAGCTTGGTGCCAGATCTGTAGCACTGGGTGGGAAACAAGAGAAAGAAATAGAAATTTGGCCTTTGTTAACAACTTATTAAAGTAGCTCCTGTGTAACAGCACCCCCTGCAGGGCTACAGGTGATCTACATTAACAAGCTGCAAAAAAGAGAATTAAGCCAATTTCCTCCTCTCATTTCTTCTGTGGCCAGCACATGTGAACAGCCTTGGAGAAACATGGATTCCCAGGTGTGACATCACAGTGAGCAACCTCACATGTTTCTCACTGTGTGGTTTCACCCACACCTACCTCTGCCAAACCCATGATATATTAGCAGCACGATTACTGTTAGGGAAAGGCTCATGTATACCTCTTGTCTTTCCTAAACCCATTGGGAATTCCTGTATGACCCTGGGCCAATCTATATTTGCTTCTGCATGAAGCAGGGTTGACAATGTGACTGAAAGGTGTTTTTGTGTACATATTTTATATTTTCTTCCTTTCGTGTCACTCTACCCAGAATGGGGCTAGGCTGCCCATCATTGGAGAACATCAATTCTGTTTCACTGCTTCAAGGAGTCCTGGTGGTGCAGTGGTTACACTGCTGTACTGCAGCCAGAAGGTTGTGAGTTCGATTGACCTGGGCCCAAGGGTGACTCAGCCTTTCATCCTTCCAAGGTCGGTAAAATGAATACCTAGCATGTTGGGGGCAAAATGTTGTCTACTTCCAGGACCCCACCGCCAGCATTGCTAGTAGCCACATTGGCTAGGGCACCTGGGGAAATGCAGACTCCCAAAGCCGCTCTGCAAAGCCGCTTGTGTGACCTTGCAGTTGAACCATCATGCTGGGCAAGAGAGGAGAAGGGCTTGCCTCTTGCCATGATGGAGACTGACTGGTCCCCCAGGAGAAGGCACTAAGCACTACGATGCTGTATAGAACTGTGATTACTTGCACACACAAAAAACCCAGCAGGGGAGATTTTATTTGTTCTCCTGACACATTACACTAGCTGGGACAAACTCTCTTCACTCTGACTCTTTGCTTCATTCATGTTTCATGTACCTCAATGGCAAAAAGGTCTGTTTTTTGAGACATTTTTCTTCATCAGTTTTTTCTTTGCGTAGTAGAAATGTTGGCCAATGACAAAGCCAAGAAGGTGGCTTCATTTTGGCAGTTTCAAGTTTCAATCTGGTTACGGAGGAGGAGGTAAGTAGGTAGGTAGGTTTGGAAGAGTTGTCAGAATGGTGTTGGCCTTCTCTGCTTCAGCATCTGTTGGCTGTCTCATGAATGCAGCCTATAATCATCAGGCTCAATAGCTCCGTCCTAAAGGCTGTCAATCTAATAAATGCCATGGTACTTTTTACCCCTAAGCCTTACCAGCTGCATCAGTGTGTTTGGTTGCTTCTTCGCCATTACCCCATGGAAACGGGTGCCAATGCCATGATAATAATAAGAAAGTCCCTGAGTGGCTGCTGTCCCCTGGGAACTGGCTCCACCTGCCACTGGCAGAAAAGGACAGTGAGGATCCACCCACACCTGTTTGTGACATCACTGGAAGGAAGCATGACTGGATGGTCTCCTGTCATGGTGAGCTCTCCAGGTTCTGGTTGGCCCAAGGCCCCTGGGAAACCATGGGGGGAGGAGAGATGCTTCCACCTGTCCAGAAGAAGGATGGAGGTGGCGCTGGGCTGCCAGCCTGATGGAGCAGCGGGTGTGGCGCAGGTGATGATGTGGGGGACCAGTCAGTCTCCATCATGGCAAGAGGCAAGCCCTTCTCCTCTCCTGCCCAGCACGATAGTTCAACTGCAAGGTCACCCAAGCGCTTTTGCAAAGCGGCTTTGGGAGTCTGCATTTCCCCAGATGCCCTAGCCAACGTGGCTACTAGCTATGCTGGCAGTGGGGTCCTGGAAGTAGACAACATGCGTACAGGTTGGAAATGTTCCATTTTTCAATCAGAACTCCCAGAATCCCCCAGCTTCATCTTTACTATTTGACCTTCTAAGGAGTAGTCGGGGTTGATTTCTTTTAAGATTGACCTATTTGTTCTCCTCACTGTCCGGGGGACTCTCAAAACTCTCCTCCAGCACCACATCTCAAAGGCATCTATTCTTCTGCGCTCGGCTTTCCTAATGGTCCAGCTCTCACAACCATACATTACCACTGAGAATACCATTGCTTTGACTATGCAAATTATTGTTTGCAAGGTAATGTCTCTGCTTTTAACTATATATCCCAGGTTTCTCATAGCTTGCCTCCCAAGAAGTAGTAGCCCTATGGACGTAATGGCAAACCATGGGCCTCCAGATGTTCTTGGACTTCAATTCCCAGAAGCCCAAGCCCCTGTGAACCCACACAAAGGGGTCTGCTGCAATTCATCTGACTTGTGCCACCCTCATCGCTTCTGGAAGCGGAAGTAAAATGCAGGCATTTTTTACTTCCGCTTCCGGGAGCGATAAGGGCGATGTGGGCTGGATGAATTGCAGCAAACCCATTCGTGTGGATTTCTGGGAATTGAAGTCCAAGAACATTTGGAGTGCCAAGGTTCGCCATCATGGCACTATGGGGTGGTATATAAGTGTGATTGCTATTGCTACATGTATGTAGCTACAGCTGACATAAATACCTTAAGACATTAATGCAAAATTGTTCAACCAATCTAATTTGTTAGTTTTTTAAAAAAATTAGTTAATTTATTAATTAATTTGTTAAATTTGCCGAACTGTAAGAATCTAGAAACATTTAAAATAACTGCACACACTGACCAACATATGTCAAAGCAACATTATTTGGGATCTCTGTGCTCAACATAGTAAATGTTCAAACTGTAGCTGGAAAATATTGATGCATAAAGCAATAGCAATTACACTTATATACCACCCTGTAGCACTTAGTGCACTCTTTGACAAGTTTACAAGTTAATTATTACTTTGTCCCCCACATGCTGGGGATTCATTTTACTGACCTTGGAAAGATGGAAGGCTGTGTCAATATTGAGTCCTGGTCAGGATTGAACTCACAGCATTCTGGCTGCAGTACAGCAGTTTATTCACTGCACCACCAGGGCTCTATAATGACAGGTTGCTTACCTGTAACTGTTCTTCTTCCTTATGGTCCCTTGTGAATCCACACGAATGGGTTTACTGTGCATAGGCGCAGTAAACCCATTGGTGTGGATTTACAGGGACCATGAAGAAGAATGTGATAGAGAGTAGGGGCAGAAACAGACATTGTAGATGCCCATAAGTAGAACATTGTTATATCTAATTATTATAATTTCCATCCTAGCAGGTTGGAGCCACCTCTGAGGAATGCCGGTGGCGTTGCTGAGCCAGTCCCAGAGAGCGACCTTGAAGGACCATGGCCATTGAAATCACCGCCAGAGGCATCTTCCGCTGCTTCCGGAAGATTCTCACCATTGTCTTCACCATCCTCTTCTGCGACCTATTCCTCCGCATCAGTTTTATCCTCCTCTTCTTCATCCTTCTGCCCTTCTTCATCATCTATGACCATGTCTTCCCTTCCACGGTGTTGTTTGTTAGGTCGATGCAGCCGATCGTGGATGCCTTCTTTGGGCGGCTGCTGCCTTCGCTCTTTGCGTTCGTCCTGTCCCTCCTGCCTCCTGTCATCGTCTTCTTCTTCACAAAGCATATCCTGATCCCACTGTCCATTAAAGTCTTCCACCTCACCTGGTGAAATGGCAATCAGTTTCAGTAAATCAGTTGAGAATTTTTATCCTTGTGGCCTCTCCTTTCCATCGGACATGCTGGTGGCCTGGAGGAAACAAGGCAGATGCATGTGTCAGGTGCTCCATCGCCTCCAAAGCACATGAGATGCATGGTAGCCACAGGAGGAAGACTGGGATTTTGAAACCACCATCACCAGATTCCATCCTTTTCTCTACTCTCTTTTCTCTACTGTCTTCTACTGTCCTGGATTTCCAATTTACAATCACCAGGGTATGGGATATTTCAAAGTCCAGGATCTCATTGTGATATTTGCCCAGCCCAAATAGTCCAAAATGCACACAACTTGGTTGAATAACACCATCAAATTAGTTCTAGACCTTTTTTTTTACTCTACTGAGACCTATTATGACAGGGCTGGCCAACCTTGGTGCTCCAGGTGTTCTTGAACTTCAATTCCCAGAAGCCCCGATCAGCCAGTGCACTGACTTGGGCTTCTGAGAATTGAAGCCCAAGAACACCTGGAGCACCAAGGTTGGCCAGCCCTGTGTTATGAGCTCAACATCAGAATGAGCAGGACCCCTTGTTGGGTTCTCAACTCCAAGATAGATGGTCTCTGTATATGGAGATTCTTCTTGGCCATCAGGATTTTTCACACAGCTTGGTTTGAATATTTTTCTACCACTATAAGACACCATAAGCCATCTACCTCATTGTCATCTAGGCGAAGATAAAGGTTGCCCATGCTCGAAAGCCAGTCATATCTGACTCCAGGGTTCATCTCTGTTTATAGCCAAAGAGACAATGCTGTCTGTGTCTGCAGACTTTTCCGTGAACAGGCATGACTAGACACCAGAGTGCATGGAACACTGTTTACCTTCCCACCAACACAGTACCTATTTATCTGCTTGCAATTTCTTGCTTTCAGATTACTAGGTTAACATATAGATATGTCAAAGATGAATGCAGCACTGGCAAAAATAAATAAAACAGCCCATATCCAACAATTTCAGGTGCTTTGGGGTGCTGTTTGGCTGCTTTGCTTACAGGTGGCAGCCTGGCGCCTCCTTGAAGACCTGAGCGAATGTTTCCAGGTGACAAAAGCCACATCAACATTGAGTGGCCCAAGGAGACACGCCAAGTGTCTCCCCAACCCCCCAGCCCTACTGTGCTGGCAACAGGGCAGATCAGGTTACGGTCTACTAATTGGATAAAACCCTCCAGACTCTCATTGTGTTTGGGGTACTTTGAGAAGAAACAAGGAGGGGTGGCTCTAGAGAGGATGCCCCATGGAGCCAATTTAATCTCAGTATGGAGAGACAAGAAAACAATTGGTGGAGTGTTTGGCAAGGTGTGCGTGTATGAGACCAGACGTTGCTTCTCAGTGACAGCAAAAGTTTCATAGATGTGATTTGGGAGGTCAGCTAAAGTGTGGAAATCTGCTAGTTGGTTAGTTTTGTGCCGCCGAGACAGAGTGGACTTATAGCGAACCTGGGAGGACTTCCAAGGTGTGTGAGATCTTGTAGGGTCCCTCTTCTCCCTCTCCACTCAGTTTCCATGGTTGAGTGGGGATTTGAACCCAGGCCTCTTGCATTCTAGTCAAACACTCTATCCACCAGGCTACATTGGCATGCTAAAGGATTCCCTTGCTTGAAAGCCAGTCGTGTCTGACTCTTGAGTATTGTGCTCATCTCTGTTTACAGCCCAAGAGCCAACACTGTCTTCGTCTACAGATGTTTCCATGGACTTGTAGCAGGCATTACTAAATACTGGAACACACAGAACACTGTTACCTTTCCCACCAAAACAGTACCTATTTATCTACTTGCAATTTCTTGCTTTCAAACTGTTAAGTTGGGAGGAGCTGGGACAGATGATGGGAGCTCACTCCATCGTGCAAACAGTTGACATGCCGACCTTATGGTCATCAAGCTTAGTGTCTTAACCACTAAGCCACGATGGATGCTGATGGGCCACAGGGCCTTAGTGGTTAAGATATTAAGCTTGATGGACAGAAGGTCAGCAGTTTGAGATCTGAGTACTGCACGACAGAGTGACCTCCCATTTCTGTCCCAGCTCCTGCAAGTCTAGCAGTTCAAAACCAAGAAAATCCCAAGTACTGTAGATAAATAGGTACCAGTTTGGGGAAGATAAACAGCGTTCTGTGCACTCCGGTATCTAGTCTTGCCTGCCACATGACCATGGAAACATCTGAAGACACAGAGAGTGCTGGATCTTTGGCTATAAACAGAGATGAGCACTGAGCCCTAGAGCTGGATACGACTGGCTTTCAAGCAAGGGTGACTTTAAAAGCCAACCCACAGGAAGTGATCCAACTATACTTGTTTCTCCTCCTTGGTTCTTCTCTTCCTGCTCCAATGTGCCTCCAAGATCTTCGCCAGCAGACAGGAAGCTACAAGAGAATCCATGCCAAGAGAATCATTTCAGCTGGCCACCTGTTTTGGCATGCAAGTCTACGACCCTGGGGGTACCGTGGCCTATTCCTTCTCATTAAGCTAATTCCACCATACACATGTTCCTGGCCTTGGTAATGTGAGGGGAGCAGAGCCTTCCAGGCCCCTGGATCTCATGCTGCTTCTCCAAATGTTTGAACTCATGCTATCTCAGAGAGCACGATCCCTGGATTGCAGACCTAATCTGTTTTCTGTTCTCTTATCCATTCATTCATTCCCCACCCATCTGGGATATCCTCCCACTCTGGGCGGTTTACAACACTGTAAAAAATCTTTACAATAGCAATAAGAGATTAACTATAAAGAATAAACAAACCGAATAAAATTATAAATAACAAAAAATACAAAACAACAACAAGCCCCCCCCGCAACCAAACAACGTAGCACATATTGACGACCGTCTAGGTGAGTCAAATCCTATTGCTTGGCCATTGGTAATATGTCCTTAAAATACGCTCTTGTTGGCACTTCCCACGAGAGAGAGAGAGAGAAAGAGAGAGAGAGAGAGAGAGAGAGAGAGAGAGAGAGAAGCAGATTTGCCACTGAGACAATGATGTAGCTTGACAAGCTCTGCTAATTGGAGTAAATTAATTTATCTCCAGCGCAGGCTCTGTCTCCACGTGCAGGCTGGCGCATTCCCCTGAATAAGTGATGAGCATGCAGGCTCCCACTTTTTAATCATTTAAAAGTTGCAATCTGTTAATTAGCCTAGGAAGAAGGGAGGGGGCAGGAGAGATGCAGATGGGGGTGTTCTGTTGATAGAAGAGAAGTGGGGAAGGGGGAAAGAGTCCCCATGCACTTCTGCTCTATAGACAAGGTGGGGCAGGAGAAAATTGAGGACTGCATGTTTTGGAATGATGTGTGTTATGGTGGGGGGAGGTAGAGAGGGTTTTGTAATCACCAAGATGTCAACTGCCTGCAGCTTGATTTATTAATCATTTTGCAGCAGATGTTGGAAAGATAATGTTGTAAGATTCGATGGTGAGAAGGAAATTTGATAAGGAGGAAGAGGAAAAATTGTGGTCTTAGATTAGAACAGTGACAAAGTGGCAGAGTTTGGAACACTTTTCCTTCTTTCGATTCCAGCCCCCAGAATCTCCCAATTAGCATGGCTGACTGGGGGATTGTGCAAACTGTAGTCTAAAAAGGGGGTAACTTCCCCAAACTCTGGATGTGCATTGTGTGCATGTTATACAGTGATGCTCCATATCCCTGGCCTTGTCACATTTTTGAGGTTTGAAGAAAGAAAGAAAGAAAGAAAGAAAGAAAGAAAGAAAGAAAGAAAGAAAGAAAGAAAGAAAGAAAGAAAGAAAGAAAGAAAGAAAGAAAGAAAGAAAGAAAGAAAGAAAGGGGTTTCACTAGCAGCAGGGAGGCATGCAGACATCCTTATCATTCTCTGTTACAGAAGATGCTTGTAGCAGGAAATTATGCTGAGGAACCACATCTCATGACTTTCAGCTGAATCTCAGGGGCAACATATGTCCTTAGCTGTAGAGGGGAAGATCCGGACATATCACCTTCGGGGAGATATTGATCGTGATTTCTTTTTTTAAAAAAAAGAAGCATAATCTCACGGCCCATCAATAAAACAGAGAAAGCATAGTTGTTTAATAACTATTTCCAAAATACACATGCACACAAGTTTCCACCTTCTTGAGAAGTTTTCATCCAGTTCAAAATTCTCCATGGGAATTGCTGCAGCTTCTTTTGATCAAAAGTGGCAATTGGCAATAGCCATTCCACTTCTATACTTTGCCCCATAGTGCTTAGTGGACTCTCTGGGTGGGTCACAAGTTAATTAGCATTTTGCCCCAACATGCTGGGTCCTTATTTTACTGATCTCTGAAGGCTGAGAAAGGCTGAGTCAACTTTGAGTCCCCGTTAGGATTGAACTCACAATGTTCTGGCTTCAGGACAGCAGTTTAATCCCTGTGCCATTAGGGCTTTATAAGGACAGGTTGCTTCCCTGTAGCTGTTCTTCTTCTTTGTGGTCGTCTGTGAATCCACACCACCAGGGCTCTTTATTTAGCCATATATATATGTTATTTCCTTTGGAGAAGGGCCACGTTTCCAAACTAGGGCAGAGACCTTTCAGGAATTAAGTCTTAAAAGAGGGAGGCAGGAATCCGAAAGACACAGCTGTAGCCTCTGTTGATGATCTGTAGTCTGGCCAGGTTATCCTGCTATGGTAATAGGATAGACGGAGGGTGCCCAAACTATGACCCACAGGTCGGATCCAGTCCCCGATGCCAATTCTTCCAGCCTACACCGCCCTCGTCGTTCCCAGAAGTGGAAACAAAATAAAATAAAACGAGGGTGGTGTGGGCTGGATGAATTGGTGTTGGGGGCTGGATCCAGCCTTTGGGCCATAGTTTAGGTACCCCTGATTTAAGCAGAGAAAATTACAGCCTATCTGATTTTTATATGGATAAATTGCTACAGAGATTGACTCTCCTGATTGTATTGCATTTTCATTTTTATGTTAGATTTACTGACTGTATATGCTTATGTTGTATTTATATTTGATATTGTAATATATGTTGCCCGTGTTATGTTAGCCACTCTGAGTTGCTTTGGCAAGTAGAGCGGCATATAAGTCTAAATACAAATACAAAATACAAATACAAAATACAAATCTCATCCTGTTGCAAAACAGATTGCAAGGCGCATTTTAATTCTGCTTCTGGTGGGAGGAACCATGTGACCAGCCAGCTGAACCACGTAACTGGCCTGCTGCACCACGTGACTGGACCATGGCCCAAAAAGTTTGGGCACGCCTGGGGTAGACCTTACTGCCAGTTCTCCAGAAGGTACTGAATCAGGTTTCAACTTGGGAGGCAACTTGCCGATTTCCTCCAGTGGAGTTTATGGCCCGTGGGCCACGTGGAAGCCAGAGCAGTGCACAACAGGGGCTTGATTAGAAAAGTTTAAAATTACAGATGCATGAATACAAGTCTCCAGCTTCTCCTCTGCATGCTTCCTCTCCCTTTGCCTGCCACGTGGCACCAAATGGTGATAAATGTTCCCCATATGTTCTCCCATAAAGGCGCTGAGCACCACATGGCCGGAGTCCGTAAGCACATAAATTAAAGCAATTACTGCCACTGCTCATCTGGCTTTTAACTAGTGATGAGGAGCAGGGTGGAGTAAGGGAAAAGCGCACACCTGACGGGTCCGGTCTGATGGAAAGATCAAAACCTGGAGGACTGGACTGGAGAGGCTGAGAAGAAGAAAATTTTGACATTCATCCTGGCACCTTGGAGGGAGTCGGGTGGGTCAGCAGGTAATGAAACACCTCCCTCCCTTCTTCCTCTTCTTCATCAGTGTGTGTTTCTGGCAGTAAGTGGCAGGCCAGCAAATGAGCCCATGGATTCTGCATCTCTCCACATTCACACTGTGTGTTGTTATCTGTCAGCAGCCCCCCACTTGAAACTGTTGGTCTTACATTTAGGGACTCTGACCTTTAGCCTAGTCAGGGTCCTCCAAGTGTTGAGGAGGTTGAGTTCCTCAGCCATCTCCTCCCCCTTTAATGTTCTTCCTTGTCCAGTGAGCTCCTTCCTCCATCTTCTAATTTGGTTTTGCTCTAGTCTACACACAAGAGGTTTTATTTTTTGCCATAAAGCTCTTCCTGGATCTGAGCCACTGGACTTGAGGCTCATCTCCGTTCAGAGGGTGACGAGGTTCCTTCTCTTGTTTAAGTCTCTTGGCATCCACTGCTACTTCTTTAATAGAAATACCAAAAATAGAAATACCAACATTAACAGCAATCTCATTAATAGCAAACATCATCATCATCAAACTTTATTGCGGTAGATGACCAGTACACTAAAAAGGGTTTAGGTGCATGAAATACCATCAAAATGCACCCCCATAAACACATTCATTTGGATTAAAACAGAATAGAATAAAATCCGTTTTTAAATTTATGCTACATTTGGGACAGGTATCTGGTTTAAAAAGAATAAAACAGAACATAAAACAGTTTAAAAGTTATACTTGCAGTTATAAAATAAGGATAAAAATGTCTTTCTAAAAATGAAAATAGTAGATACATTAGTAGGATATAAACAGAATTACTAGTGCACAATTAAAATTGTTATTGTTGATTTTTAACCTGTCCCCGCTGTAGCAGGTTCTGCCTAATGCTACGTACTCTGGTAGCACTCCAGGCAAATCTGGCAACAGCAGCCGTCAGGTCAGTGATTCTGTCTGAAAGCATGACTCTAAACATGTGGTTATTCAACTCAATCTGAGGGAAGGCAGCAATAAGGTCACATCTGAGTGTCATAAAATTGGCAGTCTAGGAGCATGTGTTCAGATGTCTCCACCTTCCCAGCCTGACAAATATATATGCGCTCCTGAACAGGAACTTTCTTAAATAACCCTTCTCTGAATGCTGATGGTAACATGTTAAGACACAAAAGAGTGTATGATCTCCTATGCTCTGGGTTATTTAAGCTGGATAAGTAAGATAAGGGCCTCATATTGTTGGGTGGAGGCATTTCAAAGCGTGGACTATTTATTTTATTTAAATTGTGTTGCCGGTGGATGTCCAATATCCTTTGTTTTATTGTCTCCTTTGCTCAAGTAGAACCAAGAGAAGCAACAAACTGCTTTGAGAGTCCATATGAAGCCAGTTTTCCTTCAAGAATAGATATCCACGGAGTTGCTATGGTATCTGACAACATTAGTTTCAATATTCTGTTTGGGGAAAATCACAATTTTCAGACATATCCATAACCTAGACTGAACAGTATACATTCCAGTTTCCAGCCTGACTGCAGCATTAGAGATACTAGGTGGTACCTGAAGTATTGATCTCAAGAATTTTGACTGGATTTTCTCTGTCAGTGTTAGTACCCATGCAAAATGGAGCCCCATAAGACATCTGCGCGAGAGGTTTTGCCAGATAAAGTTTAAGAGATGCCACAATATTGCGCCCACCCTTTTTCCAGTAAAATTTCTGGATTGCTCCTACACTTTTCTGGGCATTCATATGTGCGATGTGGGAATTTCTGCAACCATTAGATTGAAAAATCACTCCAAGATATTTGTAGTGTTGAACCTGTTCTACGCGCTGATAGTTTAAGCGCCAGACATATGATTTGGGATTATTGGCAAAAACCATTATCTTTGTTTTTGAGTAATTGACTTCCAACTGATTCTGTTGGCAATAAGTGGACAAAGAATGTAAGGCCCTACACATCCCGATGGGAGTTCTTGATAACAACACAGCATCATCTGCATATAGCAGTAATGATATATGCCTACTAGCTAGTTTAGGTGGCTGGAGATCTCTGTGTTGTAAATGTTCTATTATGTCATTAATGTAAATGTTGAACAGGGTGGGTACAAGCACACAACCCTGTCTGACTCCCCTCAGTGTTTTAATGGGATTAGAAAGGTGCCTTGAGCACTGCACTTTACTCTTATAGTGGTGTTATCATGGAGGGCTTGTATTAAAAATAGAAGACATCTGTCTATAGTAGTTTTCCCTAATTTTCTCCAAAGAATTTGTCTTGAAACAGAATCAAAAGCATGCTTTAAATCTACAAAAGCTGCATACAGAGATGTTATAGAGTTGGAGGAATATTTGCTTATAAGATGATCAAGTATTGCACAATCATCTAATGTTGAGCATTCCTCTCTGAACCCTCCCTGCTCATCTGCCATAAAGTTACAGTCTTGTAACCAGTCACAAAGTTTCCCCTGAAGATGTAGTGCATAAAGTTTACTTATGACACTTAGTAAACTTATCGGTCTATAATTAGCTGGGTTGTTCATGTTCCCTTTTTTGTGAATAGGAACAATAATTACCACCTCCCAACTCCTCGGAATTCTGCCTGTTTTGTCAATAATTGTAAACAGATTGGCCAAGACTGGGGCCCACCATTCCATGTTTATTTTAATTAAATCTGGGGAGATTAAATCAAATCCCGCTGCCTTACCAGACCTCAGTTTACCTATCAGGATTTTCGTCTCTGAGATTGAAACAGGGGGGGAGGGGCAGAGAGGTAGATTGTCCAGCTTTGCTAAAGTTCCCTGAGTTGTTTCTGTGATATCCAGGGTCGTATAAAGTTCATGGAAATGTTTCTCTCAAACTTCAGGCAATATAACTCAATATATGTATTGCTTGTTTGAGCAGCCTGAGACCAGACTCCAGAACTGGGAGGAATTATTTTGTTTTATTGCTAGCCTTAGTTGTTCCCATGCTCTATGAGTATCTTCTAACTTTTTACGTTTGATTAATGCTTTATAATGGGATTTCATTTCCTTTAATTTATCCCTTGTACTATTTGTTAAGTTGAGTCTATGTTCTCTATATTTGGCTCTTAAAGCACTCTTGGCCTGACAACATTCCTTATCAAACCATGAGCTATTTATGTTACTTGTTACCTGCTTTTGTTTTACACTGGCTTTTTAAAAGGTGAGTTGTACTTCATCTATCAGAGATTCGAACATCTTTATCCCCTTGTCTGAATGTTCACAATCTAAAAATGTTCTTGATGCCTCTCTAAAAGTATGAGAGTTACGCAAATTTGGAATAACCCTCTCCATATTTGCATTCCATCTAATTAAGCTTAACTTAATTTCACTCTCCGTAGGTCCACTGATTCATTCTTTCAGCTGATGGAAAGGTAAATAGCAGATTTAATGGATGGTGGTCACTATCATAAAAGGATGAGACCTTAAACGCACTAATAAATTGAACAAAATATCATCATCATCATCATAAAAAATAACAGCGAGGAGGAGGAGGAGGAGGAGGAGGAGGAGGAGGAGGAGGAGGAGGAGGAGGAGGAGGAGGAGGAGGAGGAGGAGGAGAGAAGAAGAAGAAGAAGAAGAAGAAGAAGAAGAAGAAGAAGAAGAAGAAGAAGAAGAAGAAGAAGAAGAAGAAGAAGAAGAAGAAGAAGAAGAAGAATCAACCTAAGCCCTGGCCAAGGGGGATTCTCAGGTGTTCTGTAAACTATTTTATGCTCTCCAAACACAAATCTACCTTTTTGGGAAAGCGAGCAAAGGGCCTTTTTTGGCTGCCTGAAAGGTGAGACAGGGAAGAGAGGAAACCTTGCTTTGCATCTTCTCTGGGGAAGAGCATAGAAGGGAGAGGAACCTTCTGCTGTCCTTTGCAACATCTGGAGGCTGAGATGCTCGAGGTGGAGAGTGTGTGGCCTTGCTTTTTAATCCCACTCCAGGGACTCAAGTGTGAAAGTGAGGGAGGGCGAAATGTGTGGGATGAGAGAGAAGGAAGGAAAATATCTCCGCCTGCTTTCTCAGAACATCTGGTTCTACTGTATAGCCCAGCCATCCTTTTCAAGCATGGCTAGATGTTCACCTTCAGTGTCCTCCATCCCTCTTAGAGAAACAAGTCACAAATCCCAAACGCATCTCCCCCCCCCCCTTCTTGGACACAATTAGGAGGCTGCTTTTGTCTGTTCCTGACTCTGTTTGATCTGGCCCTGGGGGCACCTGACTTAGCACATAGCTCCACCACCAAACACATCTGGATTTGCTTGTTTTCTAAAACCAGGGAACTCAAATGACTTTTTTCTGTCTGTACGACAGAAAGACTGCTCCTTGGAAGGTCATATATTGAAGATGAAGTTAAAGTACTTTAGACATCAAATGAGAAGAGAGGATTCACTTGAGAAAGCCTTGATGCTGGGAAAGATGGAGGGCAAAAGAAGAAGGAGGAGGGCAAAAATGAGATGCCTAGATGGCATTGTTGACGCAATGGGCACAAAGGTGGGATGGGTTGAGAAGGATGGTGGAGGATGGGGTGCCTGGCATGTGGTGGTCCATGGGGTCGTGAAGGGTTGGAATTGACTGTGTGGCTGAACAACAACAAGGACAGAAATACTGATCTGGATCCTTCTGGTGCTTTTTGCTCACAAGTGGACTTGATCCACGAAAGCTAACATTAAAATACAGCAGTTAGTTTTTAAAGTGCCACAATGTCTTTTCATCTTTTTATTTTGTTTTATTTACTCTCTGATTTGCTCACAAAGTGGCTCTTTTCTCTCCCATGGGGTGGGGTGGGGTGGGGGGTTCCTTATCTACCTAATAAGGAAAGAAGTAGCAGCGGACGTGGAGGAAACTAAAGAAGAAAATGACCCTTTGACATCCTCTGAAAGGATATGCAGCTCCAGTCTGCCAGCTCAGATCCAGCAAGAGCTTTATGGCCAGAACCAACATTCTTTGCAAGAGCAAAACCAAATTAGAAGATGGAGGTAGCAGCTTACCGGGCAGGGAACAACATTAACAGTGGAAAATGATGAAGCAGTGTGAAGCAGAACATTTGTTCAAGTATGATAGTGGAACTAGGATTTCAGGATGGAAGTTGTGAGACTTTCTAAGTAGTAGGGGACTATGTCATTATCTGTTCTTGTTTATGTTTAGCTGCAGTAGTCTTAGCTGGAAGAAATTGGTTTTTTTTCTAGGAATTGTTACATGGTATTTTTCTTTATTATTTAACCATCATTATCTAATAGTGGTTTAAGTTAGATGTTTGATTCCCAACTGTGTCTCCTTGACTTGATGATCCATAGAGTCCCATGTGCTTTTTTTTTTTTTTTGCTAACCAAGTCAATTGGGTATTTTCTACTTTATGTTGTAAAACATAATTTTATGAAAGCAAATGTATTAATAGTGATTACTGTGTGGCTTGACTGAGGATTTTTGTTGTTGTAAATTTATAGTTTAATTTTTTTAAGTTGATTTTGAACCTTGGGGTTCGGTTTCTGGGTTTGTGGGGGTGTGGTGGGATTGTTTGGTTTGCACTCGTTTGTGTAATCTTTTTCTTTTTTGTGAGCCTCCTAGGCTCAGGTTCACCTGATTGGGGCGGGACAATAAATCTAAATAAATAAATAAATAAAAAGAGAATATGGTTGAGGAATTCAATCTCCTCTACATCATTTAGAGGACCCTGAATAAGCTGAGGGTTAGAGTCCCTAAATGTAAGACCAACATGCTCAAGGGGGGCTGCTGGTGGACAGAAACATTCTGTGTGAATGTGGAGAGATACAGAATCCAACTCATTTACTGGTCTGCCAATTAGTGCCAGAAACATGCATTGATGAATACTTGGGTTTGGCCAATGACAAAGCTAAGAAAGGGGCTTCATTTTGGCAATCCAGGGTTTGACCAAGACATGACAGGAAAACAAAAGCTGGCTTCTCAGCCAAGTGCATGGTATCTGAGCTGCTGTTGAAAAGCTGAATTGGAGTGGTTTGGTTGCTGCGGTTTGATTGAACAATTCAGCCTGAAAGACCAATGTGAGCTTTCATTAGAATTTTGATCACCATAGAGTCTATGAATCAAACCGCAGCAGAGCTGAATTGCTCCGAATCAGCTCTCAATATAAAGAAAACAAAGATAATGGCATCAGGCACTATCAGTCCCTGGAAAATAGATGGGGAAGAAGTAGAAGCAGTGACAGATTTTACTTTCTTAGGATCAAAGCTCACTGCAGATGGTGATTGCAGCCATGAAATAAAAAGCGGACTGATTCTTGGGAGGCAAGCGATGAGAAACCTGGGGAACATAGTGAAAAGTAGAGACATCACCTTGCAAACAAAAATTCGTATAGTCAAAGCAATGGTATTCCCTGTGGCAATGTATGGTTGTGAGAGCTGGACCATTAGGAAAGCTGAGCGCAGAAGAATAGATGCCTTTGAGATGTGGTGTTGGAGGAGAGTTTTGAGAGTCCCTTGGACAGCGAGGAGAACAAATAGGTCAATCTTAGAAGAAATCATCCCTGACTGCTCCCTTGAAGGTGAAATAGTAAAGATGAAGCTAAAGTACTTTGGACACCAAATGAGAAGAGAGGACTCACTTGAAAAAGCCTTGATGCTGGGATAGGTGGAGGGCAAAAGAAAAAGGGGGCGGCCAAAGATCAGATGGCTAGATGGTATTATAGAGACAAAATGACATGGCTAGATGGTATTGTAGACACAATGGGCCCAGAGCTGAACGAGTTGAGGAGGATGGTGGAGGACAGAAGTGCCTGGCGGGCAGTGGTCCATGGGGTCGCAGAGGGTCGGAATCGACTGTGTGACTGAACAACAACAACAAATGTAGCTATATATGTTACATCCCTTTTGGATTACTGTAATGGTTAAGACACTGAACTTCAGCAGTAGTTTGAGACCTGAGTGCTGCATGACGGAGTGTGCTCCCATAATCTATCCCAACTCCTGCCAACCTAGCTGTTTGAAAGCAAGAAATTGTAAGTAGATAAATAGGTACAGCTTCTGTGAGAAAGGTAACAGTGTTACATGTGCTCTGGCATCTAGTCATACTTGCTACATGACCACGGAAATCTCTGCAGACTCAGACAGTGCTAGCTCTCTGGCTATCAACAGAGATGAGCACTGCACACTTGAGTTGGACACAACTGGCTTTTGAGCAAGGCAGCTCTTGACCTTGACCTCACTTAAGTAGGCTGCCTTGAGCTTGTTAGAGAAGAAAATTACACAAAAAAAATTATGACTAATTAATCAACTATAAATGAGTGGTGCTTACTCATTGCCTTGGTAGAATGCTCCATGGCAGAGTTGGCCAGAAATCTCCCTGGGGCCTGTTAGCAAACAACGTGTGTCCTGGGAAAGGCTGTGTAACTTCTGTTGGGACTTTGGTTCCTGTAAGATTTCCTTTTGTTTTGATGGCTTGAATTGGCTCATTAGACTGTGATGCCTTACCAGGAGAACAACTTCTCCTTTGAGGGTTGCAATGGAAGCAAAAACAGGAGGACAGCTGTTCTCTCTTGTCCATGGGGTGGGGTTGACACAAAAATATTTGGAGATATGCATAGAGCCAAGGTGTCAGGGAAATTGAGTGGTGATTTCTCCCATCCATCTCTAATGTAAGAGTTGTGATTATTTAAAAAGAAACAAAAGAAAAAGAAAATCCTATTAAGTAAATCATGCATTGAAGAGATTTAATAACTCATGGGTGATGGTTCTTGTGAAAGAGAGGCTGATGGAGAAGGGAGAGACATATTCAGCGGAGGAGGAGGAGGAGGAGGAGGAGGAGAAGACTATGTAAGTGATTCAACCACAAAAGTCTCTTGGACACCTTCTGCTGTTCTTTGCCATCAGGTCACTTCTGATTTTTGAAGTCACAACCTCCAAAATGTTCTATCTTATAAACCCAGGGCTGGGCTTTCTTTTATTAAGTCTACCCATCTCGTGTTAAATCTTCCTCTTTCCCTGCAACTTCCCAATTTTACATGGCATGAACTTTCAGGCCACAGGTTTATTTGAAAATGGCCACAGATATGGGGTGGGATTAGAGTGAAACAAGATACAAGTCAAACCTCGCATAAAGAGCACCTCGCTTAAAGAGTAACTCACTTAAAGAGCAGAATTTTCTCTGAATGTTCGTTTCGCTTAACAAATAAAACCAACCAAAAACTCGCTTAACAAATAAATTGGGGTTCGCAATCCCCCCCACAATTGGTCACTTGCAATGGTGTTTCGCTTAAAGAGCAAACTCACTTATAGAGCAATCCTGTGGAACGCATTATGCTCTTTAAGCGAGGTACAACTGTACTGAAAATGAGAAGTGTCTTATTAATTTACGTCATGAATGTAACTGAATATTGTACACCTTCTTACAACATCCGCCCTGCTATGAAGCAGTATTAGGGACATGCCAAGCCAGGTGGAGGGGAAAAGGATGGCGGTGACAGGAGCGAGGGCGCAGGATGGATGGAATGGCACCATGGACTGGATCCAGCCCACGGGACGTAGGTTGGGAACTCCTGCTTTAGAGTTATGGGGGTTTGGAAAAAGTAATATTTCAGAAGACTTTGAGGCCAGGATCCTGCAGGTGGCTCTGTTTCCCCATGAAACATCTGGGAAAGTTTCTTCTTCACTCTCTAGGCCAGACATGAAACTGCCAAAATGAAGCCACCTTTTGGGTGAGTCCATTCTGCAATTCTTTTGGTCTGACCTAGTGTGAGAAAGATTAGCCATCAACACAAGGTTACCGTTACCAGGGTACACCCGATTGTGGGTCAAGAATAACAAGTCATCAAGGAGGCTCTTTCTGTGGACCTGTACCATGAAGAATGTCCTGAGAATATAATGCAGTGGACTTTCATCTGCCTTCCACATCGCAGCCTGAACCCCATACCACTGATCCAGTTCCGCCAGTCACTTTCTAGTCCTGAGACCTTTGGACATGCAAAGTCCTCATCATCATCCCCAGGTCAGGATGGATGAAGCTGCTGCTCTTCCTCAAAAGGGATTCAAGTGGGATTTAATCCACTTGGGGACCATCACCCTTCCCTGTGGACTTTGTCACCCAAGGTCATTAGAGTGGTCAGGTTAGTTAAATGCCACCTGACACTCTGCATTGAGTCACTGTCAGTATGGTCTACTCAGTGGTGGGCATCAACAGGTTCACATCAGTTCGCCAGAACTGGTAGCAGAAATTCTGTCTGGCCCCTCTGCCCATCCAAGTTTTGAAATAAAGTAGTCCTAATTTGGGTGCAACGCAGGGCTTCCCCCTGGCCACGCCCACAGTTTGGTAGTAAAAATTTTGGAGCCCACCACTGTGTCTACTCTATCACCATAGCAGGGTAACATGGCCAGATGAATGGAAGGAGAAGTAGAGTGGAAGAAAGAAGCAGAGTAAGAAACCAGGCTGGGTTTTTCTGACTCCTGCTCATAAGCAAATCCAGTCCTTTCTTTGTTTCTCGTATCTAGACCTCCTTCTTTCATCCTTTTGTGTCTCTCAGGAATTCAGTGCTTGTCCTGGTTCATGCTTTGTGTTTCTCACTGTTTATCCTCCATTCTTTTATCCTTCTACAAGGGGCTGAAGTGGCTCAGAGGTTAAGAAGCTCGCCTTGTTAGCTGAAAAGACTGCCAAGTTGACAGTTTGAGACCTGGGTACTGCATGATGGATTGAGCGCCTGTCTCTGTCCCAACTCTTGGGAACATGAAAGGTGCCTCATTTGGGCATTCTCTGAGCAGAGTTTCTTCCGCAAAAATCCTTTCAACCCAGAATAATTTCTGACATGAAATAATAATAATAATAATAATAATAATAATAATAATAATAATAATAATTATTATTATTATTATTATTATTATTATTATTATTATTATTATTATTATTATTATTATTATTATTATTATTATTATTATTATTATATTCTTCTACACTCCCTGTTACCTCTTACCTACCACTGCCAGAGGGCTGATTCACTCCCCTGACCTTGTACTTGCAAGGGGTCAACTTTTGTGGAAGGTTCAATTCCCACTTTTTCCATTGCAGGCATGTGATGGGTTAACAATATGATCACAAAGAGAGGCATGGGGCTGGAAGCACCTGCCAGGGTGGTTAAAAGGATAACGGGATGTGTACAAAGGCAGATACACAAATCTTTGACATGGTCCATGGGGGGAGCAGGTGTTTAACAACATCTGGTCTCATTCAACATAGCAAAGCCCTTTCCTTTGCAAGGCTATAGGAGTTAAACGAAGCTTAAACATTATTACGATAATTACATAATGTCTGGACTGCTGTTGTGCAACTTTATGCAGTGCAACCTGGATGATGTCATTTATGTCAAATAATTTTGACTCCAGCTGTCATTGATGTGTTGTTTTGTGCTTTGTTATTTATTGGTTTATATGGATGTTTTGGGGAGTTTTTGTGTTATTTATGGTTTATGTTCTTTAACTGTTGCTAACTGTCCAAAGTGACCTATTGCTATATGGGCAGGAAAGGGAAAGAGTAAAGGTCTCCCTTGCTCAGAAGCCAGTCGTATCTGACTTTAGGGTGCATTGCTCATGTCCGTTCACAGCCAAAGAGCTAGCGCTGTCTGCGTCTGCAGACGTTTCCATGGTCATGTGGCAGGCGTGACTAGACACTGGAGTGCCTGGATGGAATGCTGTTACCTTTCCTACTGAAGTGGTACCTATTTATGTATATGAGATTGTTTTTGTCGCAGTCAAGTCCGACCCTTTGCAACTCCATCGACCACCACATGCCAGGCTCCTCCATCATCCTCCGGAGTCCACCCAGATCTATGCCCCCTGCATCAATGATGCCATCCTCTGCCGCCCCCTCCTCCTTTTGCCTTCAATCTTTCCCAGCATCAGTGAGTCCTCTTTTCTCATTTAATGGCCAAAGTACTTGAGCTTCAGCTTCAGTATTTGTCCTTCCAAGGAGCAGTCAGGGTATATGAGATGGTGAAATATGAAAAGCCATCTATGATATGAGATTATGATCTCTTAGAAAATGATATAAATAGGGGCACCCAAGAGTTTTCAAGATATGTTTTCAAGATAGGAGAGAAATTTAAGGAGTAGTTTTACCAGAGTCCAAACCCCAGGAAGCTTCGATGGCCAAGAGCAGAGATTTGAGGCAGATTTGAGCAGAGCTGTTAATGATAGAATGTTTTAGCAGTAATCCACAGTGTTTCCAAAAGTTGGAAGCAGCTTGGTGGAATATAATAATAAGAATAAAACAAAGCATCCTGGCATGGCACCCCTGGTCTAGACTATCAATCTAATTCTATCTTCTGCCACAGGCCCCAATATGAAGCACAGCTGAAAACAACATTTCTGGGTATTGGCACCAGTCATAGAAGTCCCCTGAAGTGTTTGAAACTGGGCTACCTGGGAAGTCAGTTGACAAAGCATCAGGAAAGGGAAATAAAAGTAACTACGTATTAAAAAAGAGGAAAAGTTTGCCTCTACTTCCTTAGAATGAAGTGATGCCCCTTCACGGTGAAGCAAGGCATTCCTGCACATGGGTGCATAAGTAATGAAGCATCACTCCAAGCCCTGAAAACACATTGCTGGGAAATTCCAAGAGGTGGTTATGGCATCTCCAAGCACAACTCTAATCACCACCGAGGCAAAGGCGCACATGAATCCTGCGTAATGATAACACCTTCTGCCGTTGTACACACAGACAGCCTAATTAACCTTTCTTGATTAAGGCAATTATTTCCAGCACATTTTCCTATAATCTAAACACGGCAGACTTTTTTTGTCAAGTGGGGTTTGAGGGGTTGGTGCATGTACACGGCAGCATATAAAAGATGAAGTGTGGGAAGGATAACCCCCTGGTATGTTGGGAATGAAATGGGCATTCAGAGCAGTGGCGTTAAGACTGAATGTGACCCTAAAACCTACATTTAGAGAGACGTGGAATAGGAGGCTTTTAAGGGGAAGGTCACATCCAGGGGTTCAAGTGTGGAACAAAGGCTTATGGAAAAGGTTTGGGTGACCAACAGCCGGTATTTGGTGAACTCATGGGGTTGAATTTGAGTTTGCCCATGGTCTTTTGAATGATCCCATTCCCACATGGATGTGAACAGTAGTCCTGCCAATGCAAAGCAAAGCCATCACACTTATATACCCTGACTCATAGCACTTAATGCACTCTCTGGACAGTTCACAAGTTAATTTGCCCCCAACATACTGAGTATGAAACTCTAATTTTGAAATTAATATTTTTATTATTATATACACTTTTATTTTCAATAAAATATGCTTCTCTCATTTTAATTTGCCATCCACTTCAAGTTTAGTCTTACATGTTCACAAGCACCACACTGTGCTAGCAGGTGATTGCTAGCTGGTGAGATGACTGCAAGGGTTGATGTTTAATAAATTTACAAAGCTCTCAAACTGATTTCCTCTCAGACCAAATGAGCAAACAAGAAGCCCTATTCATTGATACTGTCCTGGAATTCTGAGGCAAAGGTGTTAATTGCCTTAGGAGTCAGCTATTAACATAACTGGGTGAGGGAACTGAAACTCCTGATGTCCTGCAGATCATGAATGGGGGTTCTTAAATTGCCCTTTATACCAATAAAGGGTCCTTTTTAGTATCTCCCTTGCTCTGTAATATTTTGATTAGTATTTCCCTTGCTCTGCAATATTTTGATTCTTAACATGTTCTGTTTGTATTTCTAAAGCAAAAAAACTCTAAAAGTATTTTTCTTCAACAAAAGGATGCTTGGACACGCCCAAGGACATTGTGCACTCTCACCCAGAAACCAATTAACATAACGCTTTAGAAGGTCTCACACCCTACCCAAAGAAGTTCCTGAACAATAACAGCCAGAGGCTTCAAATGATTCAAAGGAAACAATCACCTATAGTCTTGATTGCTTTCTGAATTTCCCCCATCACATCTTCTCTCCCTAGAATCTCTATTTACCATATGTAAACTGTGAGGCCTGCCAGACAACAAACAAACAAACAAACAAACAAACAAACAAACAAACAAACAAACAAACAAACAAACAAACAAACAAACAAACAAACAAACAAACAAACAAACAAACAAACAAACAAACAAACAAACAAACAAACAAACAATGGTCACACCTGGAAGGGAACTGTCCAGAGGTTTTCACCTTGAAGAAATCAGGTGTAGCCTTGATTACCATAAAGACATGTACCCCACCCCTTTCCCCTTACCATTTCCCGGACTTTGTAATCCTTTCCTACATCATTATTTGCATACAAGCTTGTCTTTGTAACTTGGATTTAAGATGCTAACAGACTCAATGTGACTAAAGATGGTTTATTTGTGTTTGATAAGAAACCACTCTGTTGGACTTTTGTTTCATTGTATAAATTTATTAGCATAGGTGATGGGATTAGTTGATGGGAATATATAAAAACTCTCAGCAGCTTCAATGTAATAGCAATCTGCCAATTTTTAGAGATGCTCATGTGTAGATTTTATTTCAGTTAAAACGGTTGAGATTAGGACTTTATCTAACAGGGGCCCCACTGTTGCCTAAATGTCATATTGATCAATAAACCATTGTTTTTGTCTGAAATTAAAATCTTTGTGGTTCTTGGGGGGCTCTGCCAGCAGACGAACTTTTTAATTTTAAAATGCATCTCCACATTAAAAAAAGGGATAACGATTTTTAGGTAGCAGGTACTTGTTTTACTAACCTTGGAAGGATGGAAGGGTGAGTCAACCTTGAGCCCTGATCAGGACTGAACTCACAAACTTCGGGTTGCAGTACAGCATTTTAACCACTGTGCAACCTGTTCCTCAAACTTCTCAGGGCACTTGAGAGCCCACTTTGCATTTTGCTTCCTCCAACATGTTTTGATTGAGGGATGCACAGCCTGTGGTTCTCTCAAAAGGGCCATGGAGTTCCTGTCTGGGTAGACCAGGGGTGGCCCAAACTTTTTGGACCATGGGCTGGTCATGTGGTTCAGCGGGCCAGTCACATGGTTCAGCGGGCCCGTCAGGTGGTTCCTCCCACCGGAACTGAAACTAAAACATGTCTTGCAATCTCTTTTGCAACAGGACGAGATAGATTTCAAGGTGCCATTTTCTCTGCTTAACATTTCCAGTCAAGGTTGGAAAATTGGGAAAAGCAAAATTCTGCCACCATTGCAGCCACCGCCAAGGCCCTCCTCCTTCAGCATTGCCTTACCTGGCTCCCAGGGTGGCTGAGACAGGACCTCTGGTACTGCTAATGGTGAGCTTCTACCCCAATTAATATTAACAAGCTTAAAGGCAGATGTTCTCAACATCTGTGCCATGCCAGGACGCTGTCAACACACTGTTAGTGTGGACGACATGTTCCTTCCCTGATTATGTGGTGTGAATTTAATTTTCATGTTTCTCTTCCAACATTTGGCATGTGTTGAGTTTGTCCCCCTCCATGGGCTGCCTCCCTCTCTGGCCCTCCCCCTCCAATTCACACCCGAGGTACAGGAAGGATTATTTGCACCCCTCCCACCAGGAACAAGAAAGCCAAACAGTCAGTTGCTACAGATTCTGAGGCCAATATTTGGAAGTCAGTCAGGGATTTAAACTGTGGGTTGGAGCTGGAAGAATGGATGCTGGTGGGAGGAAAATGTGGAGACAGGACAGGGCATTGGCATCTCCGTGATCTTTCCTGTCTTTAATTAATTCTTCCCAGCTCCATCTCCCCCCTCTCCAGTCTCTTTCTCTACCCCTCTCTACTTTCTCTACTGTCTCCCCTTACATATAGAGATAGATGGTTTTGCATATGTATATCAGTCTGCACATATTTGTATATACAGTATGTATGTATTTTTGTCTGTGTCTCTGTGACTATTTTTCTGGCTGTTTGTGTGTATTGACATTGGTGTGTTTCCCATGGGTGCGCATGTGTCTTGGGGTGTTTCTGGGTGTCCATGTATGTTTGTTTTTGGTGCTATTTATTTAGCTTCAGCTTGCAGCCAAGTGGGAATAGACAAGAGCAACCTCTGGTGTCGGTGAAGCTGGCAGTTTCTCTCTCGATGCTGATCTATTACTGGAAATGTTCCCTCCCACTTGAGCTTCCTTTACTAGCACACACTATTGGGAGAGACGGGTCCATTCACACAACTAAATTCAGTACATGGGGAAGGGCTGACATCCAGCATGTGCTGAGGGCATGTGGAGCTGAAACTCTTGACTGCCATGCATTTTGACCTCCCCTGTCAGCAAAACTGCCAGTCTGGCCAGGTTCTCCTGCAATGGTAAGAGAGTAGACCATACTGCCAGTGAAGGAGGGGTTAACTAACCAAACAACCTTGAGGACTAAAAGGGTTTGGTGGTGGGGGGAATGTTGATAGGGAAGGAAGGGGGATGGTTCCCAAGTGGATTAAATGGTCCCACTGGAATCCATCTTGATGGAAGGCAGCAGCTTCATCCATCCTGGCCTGGAGCTGAGGAGGAGGACTTTGTGTGCCAAAAGGGCTCAGGACCAGAAAGTGACTAGCAGAACTGGATTAGTGGTATTGCTGTGTCTCTCTCTCTGTGTGTGTCACACTGTGATGCGGCAGACAAATGGAAGGCCACTGCATTATATTTTCAGGACAGTCTTCATGGCTGATCACTATGAGGCAAGCCAATATTCGGATATGGCGGAATCAGCAGCCGCTGCCGCTGCCAGCAAAACTCCACTTGCCGCCCTCTTGTGCCCTGGCCGCGGGAGCATTTTGAGCTCTGAGCACTCTTTTCAGATGCCCTGATGGCTTGTGTGGCTGGTGCTGGCGAAGACCTTCTGTGCTGAAGCTGCATTTCCCAAGCTATTGCCTCTGTGCATTAATTGTGCCTCCTGTTTGCCTTGCATTTATGAAGCCCTTCAGTTGCCTTAGTCAGTGGTTCAGACACTGAAGTTGATGATGACTGGAAGGTTGGCAGGCCAGCAGCTCAAGACCAGAGTGTTGCATGACAGCATGAGCTCCCACCGTCTGTCACAGTTCCTGCCAACCTAGCAGTTCGAAAGCAAGAATTTGCAAGGAGATAAATAGGTACTGCTTCAGCAGGAAAGGTAACAGCATTTCATGAGGCTTTGACAGCTAGTCATGCCTTTCACATGACCACAGAAATGTCAGCAGATGCAGAGAGTGCTGGCTTTTTGGCTGTAAATGGAGATAAGCGCCCTAGAGTCAGACTCAGATACGACTGGCTTTCGAGCAAAGAATACCTTTACTTTTGCCTTTATCTCGGTTCCCTTTGCACCCCCCTCTGAGGCTCAACCAGGCTGATTTCCAAACCATTGGTCTAGTAGGCAGGAGCAGAGTCATAGAATTTTGCTTTTTCTCAGACTGCAATAACCTGATCACCCCAGAGTCTCCCCATCTGGTGTGTCTGGGATTTTACCCTAAATTCTGAGAGTTCTAGCATGAAAAACAAAACTTGTCCGTCTTTGATCAAAAGCCACAGCAACAGTTAAATCTGATTTCTCTGAATTAATTCTTGCTGGATTCAAAGGCATCTCCTTTCTAGTCTGCACATTTAATGCATATTTAAAAGCAACTTCATGGTTTATTAACCTCCCACTCTCCCCAAACCTTCTCCTGGCTATCTCTGGGGGCATTTGACCCCTTTGTTCTTCCTGAGCCAAATGGACGTGCCTCATTTCTCTTGGCTTTTGGAAGGAAGCTTGGAGACGGTGCCGGGTATTAGTCCCAATTGGCCAACTCTCTATGAAATGTCAGAACAACAACCCCTGAATTTATTTATTTATTGATCAAATTTATATTCCGCCCTACTCGCACAAGCTACTCAGGGCAGAGCACAACAGACATAAAACAAACCCCTAAAAACACAAAAAGAACAAAGTAAAATTAAAACCCGTTTAAAAGACAACTTCTCATTCCCTACACTAACCCACCGAATATAGGAATGAGGGTAGGAATGGGGGGGGGGGGATACAGAATGTGTGTGTGTGTGTGTGTGTGCGCGCACACACACACACACACACGTGTGCGTGCGTGTGTGTGTGTCAGTAAACCCTCATTACCCCACACCATTCCTGCCAGCCAGGTTTTCAGGCCCTTTCTAAAAGCCAATAACCCCGTCTGAAGGCGCAGCTCCAGAGGCAGGTGGTTCCACAGAATCAGAGTGAACAGGGAGAATGCCCTTTCTCGTGCCAGAGAGTCAAGCCTCTCTGGCTGATGGAACCACTAAGGCACCTCTCCGGTCTGCTCTGGTGGGACGGACAGATACCCTTGGGGAGATGCACTCTCTCAAGTAACCTGGCCCAGTACCATATAGGGCTTTAAAGGTCATGGCCAGCACCTTGAATTGCACCCGGAGGCAAACTGGCAGCCAGTGCAGCTCCCGAAGCAGCGGGGATGCATGAGAGTAATGTCCACATCCCAACACCACCCGGGCTGTTGAGAGAGAGCCAATACTTGTGTTGCAAATGTGTGAAGCGCATGCACATTAGTGAGTATCTGCTTACTGTCATCAGAGTCCTTAACACATTGCCTCCTCTGGAGAAATCATTTTGTGTGTCTCCAAGGTCAGCATATTTTTGTTGAGACACCAGGTGAGAAAGGCATGGGCTGGGGCTGGGAATCTAGTTATCTCTTGGAGTTGTTTTTCAGTGATGACTCCTCGTAGGAGTGGATGACTCCATGACGACATTCCACACAACTTCTGCCCATAGCGATCTGTCTGCAGTTCTTCTCCATGTTGGTTCAACATTTTTCTTGAGAAAATCTTCCCATCTGTGAGGTAGCCTTCCCCTAGGTCCATGATGGCAAACCTTGGCACACTAGGGTTCTTGGACTTCAGTTCCCAGAGGCCCAAGCCTCTTTGAATCCACATGAATGGGTTTACTGCACGTATGTGTATATGTATGCACAGTAAAACCATCCGTGTGGATTCACAGAGACTTGGGCTTCTGGATTTGAAGGCCCAGAACACTTGGAGTGCCAAGGTTTGCCATGACTGCCCTAGATATTTTGTGATCTCTCAGATACCAATTCACTATTCTGGTGCTCCATCTATTGTCACTTGTGCATGCAACAGGGCCAGCCTGCCTTAATTTGTTCATCAGGTATTCTATTGCTACATCTTTTAGCAGTGATCTCCACTTGATATCCTCATTTTTTACTTTTTTGCAAAGTGAGATTCCGAGCATTGATCTCTCCATTGCTCATTGGGAATCTAGTGCTAAAGTTCTTTATCTTCCTCCAGTGGTGAGATGAGCTCTTTATTCTCAAAAGAATGACTTGGCTTCACCGCTAAAAAAAGGACAGGCGTCCATAGCTGGCCAGATGGGTTAGTAAGTACACAATCATTGACCGTTGGTCATTATTATTATTATTATTATTATTATTATTATTATTATTATTATTATTATTATTATTATTATTATTATTATTATTATTATTATTATTATTATTATTATTATTATTATTATTATTTAGATTTATATGCTGCCCTACTTGGCAAAAACCAACTGTCTTCCTATGTTGTCAGACCATTACTTCCTGACTGAGATGCTTGAGTCTCATTCAACCTATGTTTATAAAGCTTGGGTGAGCTCAGATAATACAGCCTTTACAAGGGGAGATTTCAGTGGGACATGACTTTCCAGGTTCAGGTTGGCTTGGAAGAAAGATCTCAGAACATCTGCAAATGTGAAGTAGAGCTAGTCTTTCTTTGACCCAAGCTCCAGAAGGCTTGATTTTTTTTTTGGAGTTTTTGCTTCAGATTCAGGGATGAATGGTCTTTATGTAAACATTTTCCCCCTTAATCTCATCTTTTGATAGCTTCAGAATAAGGACTGTCATGACCTTCAGCAGAGGAACATGGTATTAATGGCATAGCTGTGTGATAAAGGAATGTATTTTTGACAGACTTGGAAATGCTTCATGCTTTCAATTTTTCTGGGGCTTTCAAAATCATTCATCTACTAGTCCTAGTCCTTAGTGTTTGCCACACTGAGTCTGTTCCTTAGGATTTGACAATTAATGTTCATAGAGACAGCTGGAATGATGAGGGGAAGATATAAAAAATGTTGGAAATAAACATGTCCCCTGTACATACTTCAGATGTAAATGCTCCAAATTACCTGCTGTGTGCACCTGCTGCAAAATGAATTTTCCAGGCCGGGGGTTTGCTGGGTGTTCTAATAAAAGATCCTGCTCTTTCTTTTCGTTCAACAGGGTTGCTTACTTTAAAAAGACCTGGATGGTAATATGTGATTATTTATTTATTTAAATTTATATATTGCTGCCCAAATAGAATGAGTGACTCTGGGTGGCATAACAACAATGATAAAATCACTACAATAATAAAACATTAAAGACTCTTAAAAACCCTTAACAACCCTTATCTATTATTCCTTCCTTCTTTCCTTCCTTCCCTGACAAACTCGGGTATCAGAGAAAATACTATCATGTTAGGATTTGTTTTCTGTCATTTTCTGACCTCCTTCTGGATGATGTTCCACTGGTTTCCTTTATCTTCACCATTATGAACTTCTAATACCTTTGTCTCCCAGAGGTACCGGACTCCATCACAGACGATCACTACTTTATCCCTTCATGGAGCACTAGGGTGACAATAAAAGGGAATTTTTGACCCATCCCTAGCGTGCTAAGTCACTGAACCATTTTAGATGGCTATTGCTAAGCCCTTGCAGAGTTTGAGGTTCAGAAAGACCTTGTGTCTTGCATCTGATTGCCAGTCCCAACCAGAGGGGACTCATAGAATGAGTGAAATATACTTAAGTGCGGACTTGCCATTCAACACATGATTTTAGTGGATCTATTTTTAGCTGAATTAAACATATAGTGTGAGTCCATTCTATTATTCTAAAAGGCCAAAACAACAACATATGCTAGCTCTGAAGGCATTACAGGCTTTGGCTCCATCTCTTTCAAAGATGGGAAAAGTTGCTTTGTTATAGATGGTCATTCCCAGGCAGAACAGAAGGCTGTCCTATCATTGGCCTTTTGCACTTATAACATGGGTAGCATTTGCCAGCAGAGATCTTCTCCCAGGGATTATTTCTGTCCCAGCAAGACACAGATGTTGTTTCTTCTAGTCTTCCTTTTAAGAAACAACAGCATGGACAAATCTTCAAGATTAGGAGCTCACTCTGCAAACTGCGGTGAGAAACCATGACTTTCAAATCATGATCTCCAGCCTAGCTTGGATATTCTATGCTAATATTTCCAAACTCTCCTGTTATCCTCTTAGCGCCTTATTTTTCTTTTCATCACCTCTTAAGCTGTTTCACGACACTTTTTGACACAAGAATGCACACACATACACTCTCTCTCCTGTGATCTTTTGAACAGCCTTTAAAACACTGAATGTCTCCAAATGCTTACAGTTGAATTTTGTTCTAAGAACAGGATTTGCTTTGGGGTCCCCCTCCTCCCATTACCAGACCAGACTACACCTATCCCTGAAACAACAGCATTTTGCTAAACAATCCTTTCGGCTCCTGAATCTGACAAACTCCCTTGAAATCCAACCGGTCCATAAAAGGCCACCTGGCTGTTTTATTGAGTCCCGGGAGTCCAAGGAAACACCTGGACTCCCATATCCAGGACCGTGCTTCATCCTGTGCAAACCTGTTGGTCTCTGGCAGCTTGGTGTTTATTTGGTACAAGCATTGGCTTGTAACCCAGTTCCTTGCACCCAGCTTGAGAGGTTGTCTCCATAATAGCCAAGGTGGCTTCCTTGCACAGTTCAACAAGCCAGATATGACTTCCGTAGCCACTCCCCGGCACCTGCTTAGGTTACCAGAGTTCAGTATTTCACAATCACGAGTGAGTGCTGGGCCTGAAATTAATGGGGGCAAACACATTCTCAGGTAACTTTAGTCTACTTTCACAGCTTTCTCAGTTCTGGAGAATGAGGCATTTAGAGCAGTGGGGCCCTAGATGCTGTAGAATGGGAATCGGGCCAGTTTGTGGGTCACTGTGGGGATTTTGCATAGACTGCACAACAGAGGCGTAATTAGCCATTCTGGAACCTGGACTAAAGACACCTTCTCCCACCCAGAAGAAAGAAAAAAGTCATGCTGTCTAAAAGGAAAAATGGACAGTGTGGTCCAGCTTTTGTCTCTGTATGTGGTGAACTGGAACACCATACTGTAGTATGAATCATTTTGTTCTTGGCCTTCAATGATACACCCTTACACTTGATGATCTTTTCTAATTCATTCATTGCTGCCCTTCCAAGTTTTGGTCTTCTGTTTTTTTGCCTGCAGATCCCATTTGGATGGACGGATGGACGAGCCTTGACCTAGACCAGTGATGGCCAAGCTTGGCACTCCAGCTGTTCTTGGACTTCAATTCCCAGAAGCCCAAGTCAACACACCTGTTGATCAGGGCTTCTGGGAATTGAAGTTCAAGAACATCTGGAGTGCCAAGCTTGGCCATCACTGAAGACCCATCCATGCTATGTAGCCTATGTAATGGTCAGAGTCTTTAAAACTGCCATGAAAGTTCTTCACCATGTGTTTCGACCATGGCATTAGGAGGGGTCCAACTTATTGTCACCATAGGGATCCTGTTTTTCTCCATATGAAAAATATGACATGCCATTTGGAGTCTTCTTTGTGCAACAATGGTAATTGTTGAGCCTAGGTATACAAATAGTATACATATAGTCTAACCAGGTTATTCTGCTATGGTAATAGAGTAGACCCTACTGCCAGTGACTCAATGCTGATCATCAGGTTAATTAATCTGACTACCCTGGGGACTAATGGCCTTGGTTGAAGAAGTCAAAAGCCAGTTGTGTCCAACTCTCTGTTTATAGCAGGGATTCTCAAACTGCGGCCTGTGGACCAGATGCAGCCTGCAGCACCATTTCATGTGGCCCCCTGCCTCCATCATACCAGGAAGTGCTCACTCTGAGTCTTCACCCAAAGGCGCTGTTGGGGTCTCTTTGCCTGTTTGAGTCCCCTCAGCTCCTCCGTATACCACAGGGACAAATGATGCCCACGAGCATAGAGAGGCTGTAGTGGAGCGATTATATCCAAGGCTGCCGTCACCCTCTCACTCCAGAGGTCGACAAGCATCTCAGGTGAATCGCATTGCCGGTCCAGAGGAATATCCCCCAGTTCCCTTTGGAATCCATCCAGATCCATCAGTCGCCAGGGGCAGGCCAATCTTCTGGTCCTTTCTCTTTAAATGAAGCTTGGAAAAGACCATAGAGGCAACAAGTAATACAGTGGTGGGCTGCCAATTTTTTTACTACCACACTGTGGGCGGAGCCAACATCATGGGCGGAGCCAACATCATGATGCCATGGGCAGAGCCAACGTCATGATGTTGTGGGCGGAGCAAAAGTTAAAAAATAAAAAAAATAAAAATACAGTACAGTACACATAAAAATAGAAATAAAAAACACATAAAAATACAAATTAAAATAGACATTAAATAGAAATAAAAACATAAAAATACAAATTAAAATAGACATTAAGTACACATAAAAACACACTACATAAAACACACACACACCTCAACCCACCCACCCACCCCAAACACAAACCATCACTTACCCTGGGGTCGGGGAGTAGCAAGCAGGCAACAACAGCAGTGCAGCAGCAGTGCAGCGGCACAGCGGCAAAGCAGCACAGCGACAAAGCAGTGCAGCAGATTGGCGGGCTGGTGGCGCAGCATGGCCTAGCCTGGTGTGGTGTGGCCTGGTCTGGCCTGGCCTGGCCCAATAGCACAGCCTGGCCTGGCAGTGCAGCCTAGCCTGACCTGGGGGTGTGCCGAGGAAAAGCTGCTGCACCCTTCCTTGCAGCCCAAAATGGCTGCTTGGAAGTGTGTATGCATCAAAATACCATTTCTATTTTTCAGTGTGCATGCGTAAAATGGTGTTTTGACGCATGTGCACTTCTGAGCAGCCATTTTGGGCTGCCTGGAAAAGGAATCCGGAGGGCGGCTGGAGAGGCGACCGAACTGGTCGCCCAGAGGTTTACTACACACACACACACCAGCGAACCCCTCCAGATTTCTGCTACTGGTTCGGCCAAACCGGAGTGTTCTATTCATCTCTAAGAGCTTGCCTGCTGCTTCCTGTTGCTCATCATCATAATTTGTAATTAGTTGGATAGTTCAGGAAGGAAGCCGGAATCTCCAATCACCTCTTCCCTTGCAGGGGAAACAAAAATCTGGTAATGCTGCTCCTCTGCTTCCCAAGAGTGAAGGATATTGGGATCGTAGAAGCATCCATTTGGGTTTGGAAAGGGCTTTCTTCCGCTTTCTGTCCCCCATTAGTCAGAGAGATTGCCAAGTGCTTTTAAGTATGAAAGCGCCCATGAAGCTTCTCCAAGAAGCACCCCCTAACTCAACCACTTCTGGGAAGATGGAGGAGATTCCCCAGAGGTTTGTTCTGTGATCCCAAGGGATCACATCTCAAGGCAGTTAGAAGATTGTTCTGAGTGTGAGATGGAGTTTAAGGAACAACAGAAAAGGCAAAACTTTAGAAAAAAACTTTCTCTTTAGAAAGGCTTCGTTCACCGCAGTGCCTACAATAGGCCATGACTGGGAACCTCCTCAGAAGAGCCTTGCTAGAGTGGTTCCAAGACCTGTTGACCCAACCCAAGGTGGCCGAGAGGGAGGCTGCAACATTGGCTAAAGTTCCCTGGACACCAGAAGGACTTCCATGTAGCCTCTGGTGTCAGGTGGAAATCCACAGCTCTTGTGATTTGAAGCAATTGCACTAGCTGACAAATGCTTTTTTTTGGGGTGGTGGTGGTGGGGGTGGCTACAACTTCCAAAATCCCCCCAGCTAGCTTGCTGGGAACTGTAGCCCAAGAAGCACTAACTTTTCCAGTCTTGAGGAAGAGCCATCAGAAGACCTTTCCATGTGAATTTCATGAATCCCCTTTCCAAACCATTTTGTCTGAGAATTCAATGCATTCTTGGTGCTAGACTCCCAGACTCTGGACAACCTCTCACAGAGGTTTCAGACATTTTTGAAACAGTGTTAGGAAAGGGTGTCTGCACAATTGTTTTATGCGGTATGTGGAGAAGAGGATAAGATCTGTAAATTATACCTGTTAATTGTCAACCTGGACAGCATGTGTGGCTGTGGGTACCAAAAGGAAGAAATACACCAAAAGTAGGAGAGAGAGAAAGACTTTATTCTTGCATATGCATATGGACTTTCTACCTGACAGCAAAGAGCAAGGAGTGAGGAGACAAAAATCTTTTTATAAACAAGGTTGAGACAGATGTTGGAGTTCCCCAGACTTATGGTCTTGGGGGACTTCAATCTGCCTTCATTGGGGGTGGGCTCTGAGGTAGCTCGGGAGTTCATGGCTTCCATGGCAGCCATGGGCCTGACTCAGGTAATTCAGGGCCCAACCATGAGCAGTAGCCACACTCCGGACCTAGCTTTCTTGTCGGAGCAGTGGCAGAGTGGTCCGAAATTACAGAAATTAGAGATTACACCTGTGGCATGTTTGGATCATTATCTGGTGACTCTGGACTTTCTGGGGGTGAGGCCTAACCGCAGGGAGGTAGGGCCCATTAGATTGGCCCGCTCCTGGTGACTGATGGACCCGGATGGATTCCAAAGGAAACTGGGAGATATTCCTTTGGATCGGCGACACGATTCGCCTGAGGCGTTTGTTGACCCCTGGAATGAGAGGGCAACAGCAGCCTTGGACGTAATCGCTCCACTACGGCCTCTCCGTGCTCATAAGCACCGCTCATCCCCGTAGTTCACAGAGGAGTTGAGGGTGCTCAAATGGGCAAAGAGACACCTAAAGCACCGCTGGGTGAAGACTTGGAGTGGGTCTGACCAAACACTTGCTAGAGCTGCCATTAAAGCCTACCTTGTGGTGATGAGGGCAGTGAAATTATCAATTCTTCGTTGCAGGTGGGGGTTTTCCTGGCTACCTTAAAACACGCTTTGGTGCGCCCCCTCCTGAAGAAAGTCTCTCTAGACCCCATTTTAATGACCAACTACCTTGCATCCCTATTAGAAAATACAACTTTTTGGGACTCTAATAACAAACTGTCCTATCTCCTTCTGGGTTCTAACATGCACATTGTATGTAGAACTGCCAAGTTTATAATTAAGGCATCAGCTAAAAGAATCGAATATGTCAATCAAATTGGGGTATCCTGCAAGGGAGATTCACTTATCTGACTGTGGATATGCATGTATTAATTGTATTAAGGCACCTTCTCCAGTTTACATTCTTTAAAAGTAGATCAGGTATGTACATATTGTATTTGTTGTATTTTATTGTATTTTATTGCACTTCATTGCATTGTACAGATTTTAAACTCTTATGCTATTGATAAGGTCGTAAGACTAATCAATTAATAAATATTCATTCATTCAGGGAGGAATAGGAAAGGGTGAGGAGAAATACAGTGTTGTAAGGAACAATACTTTATAGGGATATGGAATGTGACATCTATGAATCAAGGAAAACTGGAAGTGGTAAAAAAGGAAATGGAAAGAATAAGCATTGACATCTTGGAAATCAGCGAGTTAAAATGGAAAGGGATGGGCGAATTCAGCTCTGGAAATCATCATATCTACTACTGTGGACAAGAAAACCTCAGAAAGAATGGAGTAGCCATAATTGTCAATAAAAGAGTGAGAGAAGCAGTAATGGGATACAATCTCAAAAATGATAGGATGATGTCAGTCAGAATACAAGCCAAACCGTTCAATATCACTGTAATCCAAATATACGCACCAACCACTAGTGCAGAAAAAACCACAGTTGACCAGTTCTATGAGGACCTAAAACATCTCATAGAACAAACACCAAGAAATGATGTCCACATTATCATAGGAGACTGGAATGCCAAAGAAGGAAATCAAAAAGTAAATGGAATAAGAGGCAAGTTTGGTCTTGGAACACAGAATGAAGCAGGCCAAAGACTGATAGAGTTCTGCCAAGATAACGCACTGGTCATAGCAAACACTCTCTTCCAGCAAAACAAGAGGAAACTTTACACATGGACATCACCAGATGGCCAACATCGAAACCAGATTGATTACATACTCTGCAGCCAAAGATGGAGAACCTCCATACAGTCAGCAAAGACAAGACCAATGGCAGATTGTGGCTCAGATCACAACCTATTGATCGCAAAATTCAGGCTTAGACTAAAGAAAATAGGGAAAACAATTAGGCCAGACAGATATGACCTAGACAACATCCCTAAGGAATACACAGTGGAGGTGTGGAACAGATTCAATGGCTTGGACCAGATAGACAGAGTGCCAGAAGAATTATGGACAGAGATGCGGGACATCATGCAGGAGGCAGCAAGGAAAACCATACCAAAAGAAAAGAAGCGTAAGAAAGCTAAGTGGTTGTCCGATGAAGCTCTTAAAATAGCAGAGGAAAGAAGGGACGCAAAAGGCAAAGGAGAAAGGAAAAAATACAATCACTTGGATAAAGAATTTCAAAGAAAAGCAAGGAGAGACAGCACCTGCTGTTTTATGTCGATTCCCAGTAGGTTTTTAGTATTATTGTACCATAGTTTCCTTTTATTACCCGTGTCCAGACTAGTTAGGTGTGGTATTATGTTTTTGTGTGTTATGCTGGTCATGGACTGTAAACAACTTGAATAAAATAAAAATAAGCAAGGAGAGATAAGGAAACCTACCTGAATGAACAGTGCAAAGAAATAGAAGAAAACAACACGAGAGGCAAGACTAGAGATCTTTTCAAAAAAATTGGGGACATCAAGGGAACGTTTAAAGCAAAAATGACCATGATAAGGGACAAAGACGGCAAGGAGTTAGCTGATGCAGAAGAGACTAAGAAAAGATGGGAAGAGTACACAGAGGAACTCTACAAAAAGGACTTCAACACTCCTGATAATAGCAATGATGAAGAAATTGAACTTGAGCCAGACATCCTATAGAGTGAAGTCAGAAAGGCACTAAAAAGCACAGCAAACTACAAAGGCAGTGGAGATGATGGTATCCAAGTTGAACTTTTCAAAGTCCTAAAAGATGATGAAATCAAATTATTGCATTCTATATGCCAGCAGATTTGGAAAACACAACAATGGCCACAAGACTGGAAAAGATCAGTACACGTTCCAATCCCCAAAAAGGGTAATGCCAAAGAATGTTCAAATTATCGAACAATTGTGCTCATCCCACATGCTAGCAAGGTGATGCTCAAGATAATACAGGATAGACTACAGCAGCACGTGGAGAGAAAATTAGCAGAAGTGCAGACGGGTTTCAGAAGAGGCAGGGGGACTAGAGACCACATCGCCAACATAAGAAGGATCATGGAAAAAACAAAGGAATATCAGAAACAAGTCTACTTCTGTTTCATTGATTACACTAAGGCCTTTGACTGTGTGGACCACAACAAAATGTGGCAAGTACTTAAAGAGATGGGAATACCAGAGCACCTTATATGCCTCATGAGAAACCTGTACATGAATCAAGAAGCAACAGTTAGGACAGAATACGGAAGGACAGAGTGGTTTGGAATAGGAAAAGGAATAAGACAAGGCTCCATTTTGTCACCCTGCTTATTCACCTTATACACAGAACACAGAATGCGCAATGCAGGGATGGAGGAATCACAATTTGGGATCAAAATTGCTGGGAGAAACATCAACAATTTGAGATATGCAGATGATACCACCCTAATGGCAGAAAGTGAGGAGGACTTAAAGAAGCTCCTGATTAGGTTGAAAGAAGAAAGTGCAAAAGCTGGCTTGATACTCAATATAAAGAAAACCAAGATCATGGCAACAGGCCCTATCAGTCCCTGGAAAATAGATGGGGAAGAAGTAGAAGCAGTGACAGATTTTACTTTCCTAGGATCAAAGCTCACTGCAGATGGTGATTTCAGCCATGAAATAAAAGGCGACTGATTCTTGGGAGGCAAGCGATGAGAAACCTGGGGAGCATAGTGAAAAGTAGAGACATCACATTGCAAACAAAAATTCATCTAGTCAAAGCAATGGTATTCCCGATGGCAATGTATGATTGTGAGAGCTGGACCATTAGGAAAGCTGAGTGCAGAAGAATAGATGTCTTTGAGACATGGTGCTGGAGCAGAGTTTTGAGAGTCTCCTGGACAGCGAGGAGAACAAATAGGTCAATCTTAGAAGAAATCAACCCTGACTGCTCTTTAGAAGGTCAAATTGTAAAGATGAAGCTAAGGTACTTTGGACATCAAATGAGAAGAGAAGATTCAGTTGAGAAAGCCTTGATGCTGGCAAGGGTGGAGGGCAAAAGAAAAAGGGGGCGACCAAAGATCAGATGGCTAGATGATATTGTAGAGACAATAGGCACAAAGCTGGGAAGGCTGAGGAGGATGGTGGAGGACAGGGGTGCCTGGCAGACAGTGGTCCATGGGGTTGTAAAGGATTGGAATCGACTGTGCGACTGAACAACAAAAAACCATGCCTGTAAGTTTCATTCCTTGTCTGAAGAAGTGGACTTGATCCACAAAAGCTAACAATAAAAATTTAGCAGTTAGTCTTTAAAGTGCTACAGTGTTTTTTATTTTATTTTGTTTATTTTGTTTTGTTTTCTAATATGCCTGAACCACAGACAAACATGGCTACTATTCCAAAAAATCCTATTGTTGATCTCCAAAAATCCACATTTGAGCAGTTGCCCGCTATTCTCCAGTTCATGCAAACCTTTCCAACTGTCTCTGACACACATGGGCTCCTCTGGAGGCATGTGTGGGGTGGGTGGAGGTGAGTTGTGCACATGCAAGCATGCACAAGCAGAGGAAACGGAAGCCTTGTGAAGGGTCATGTTTACAGGCGAGGCGTGAACCTGCAGCTGCAAAGCTCTTTGCAAGGGAGGGGAGGGGAGGGAGGCCCAGAGAGACCCTCAGCCCTGTCTAAAGCCTTTGGAGCAAGCATCACACATTCCTTTCTTGATGCTGAGCCTTTCAACAGCCCCTCTCCACCATCCCTTCCTCTCTCTCTCTTTTTCTGTCTCTAAGCTTGCATTTGGCAAAGACCTTTTTCGCACCTCTTCCCAACCACCCACACCTGCCCCGAAGAGAAGAAGAAGAAATCAAAGGGTCCCGGGAGGGTTGGAAAGGTGTGCCTCCACCCCACCAGTTGCCTAGAAAGCAGCTCTGGGCCCGCGTCCCAATCCTTCCTTGAGAGCTCTCCTCTTCTTCTCCGTTCCCTGCATCTGTGTGAAATGAGCATTGTTTCGTTCTGTTGAACCATGTTGATGTGATGCTTCACTTAACTTTCAAACATTATTTCTTTGCCCTGTTGTGAAGTCCCACTGTTTCTCAACCGGCACTTCACACAAGGCAAAGAAAATGCATTTGTTTAACAAAAATATTAATTGCATTGAGCCACTCCATGATACCAGAAATTGACAGCAGAAGCAGTCGGACTCGAGAGGGCGGCTTGAAGTCAGTATGACATCTGGGATGCAAGGATCATTGTTGTTCAGTCGCACAATCGAGTCCAACTTGGACCACAACATGCCTCTGTCCTCCTCTGTCCTCCTCTGCCATCCTCCGTAGTCTGTCCAGATCTGCACCCACTGCGTCAGCGATGCCACTCATCCTCTACCGCCCCCTTCTCATTTTGCCTTCGATCTTTTCCAGCATCAGGGCTTTCTCTGTTGAGTCCTCTCTTTTCTCATTTAATGGCCACAGTATTTGAGCTTCAACTTCAGTATTTGTCCTTCCAAGGAACAGTGAAGATTTATTTCTTTTAAGACAGACGGACTGTTCTGATCTCCTTGCAGTTCAGGGGATCATACCAAACGGCTCACCATACCTCTGCTCAACCTCAGGTCATCTTATTTAGACCCATGCTAAAAGGGCCAGTGCAATTAAAAGCTCAAATTTAGACAAAGAAACCTCTAAGGCAATGTATAATGATAATAGCTTGAAGTACACTATATCGTGTCCCAGGGACTGAGGTAGCTTAGTGGTTAAGACGATGAACTTGATGACCAAAAGGCTGGCAGGTCAAAAGTTCAAGACCCAAGTGCTGTGTGATGGAATGAGTGCCCGTCGCCTGCCCCAGCTCCTGCCAACCTAGCAGTTTAAAAGCATGAAATTACAAGTAGATAAATAAATAGGGGCTACTTCAGTGAGAAAGATAACAGTGTTCCATCTTGTCAAGTCTGCCAAATGTCCACGAAAACATCTGCTAATGCAGACAGTGCTGGCTGTTTGGTTATAAACTGAGATGAGCACTAGCCCCTAGAGCAGGGATCCTCAACCTGAAGCCCATAGACCAGATTAGCCCATCGCACCATTTCATGTGGCTCCACACAGTTTCCACCACACCAGGAAGTGCCATGTGGTGGAGGAAGGCCCCCAAAGTTGCTTGAGAGAGCGTGACCCAATGGCCCCCCGGCTTTAAAAGGTTGAAAATTCCTGCCCTAGAGTCAGACACAACTGGCTTTCTAGCAAGGGAGACCTATATAGGATTTGATGGCTGGTGGGAGCACATATTAGGTTATTTAATGGTTCATTTTTTATGGTTTTGTTATTGCTGTCATTTTCATGATTAATATGTTTATTTTATATTCTTTATTTTTTTTTGTTGTAAAAGGAAAATAGCCCCCTCAAGGGCTCTGTGAAACCCAGGACCAATGATTTTGCTACCGGGAATGACAGATGTGATTTACATGATATCAAGCGTGCTGATTCCAAATCTGAACTCAGAATTTGCCTACCATGTACAGATTTTAAGGTGTGCTATAGCTGTTCAAATGGTCAGTAACTCAGTAATGCATTTTTACATGGGAACATTATAACAGTTGCAGCTACCACTACGTGTGCTGCCACCTCAGGTGAATCATGTCCCCTGGTGGCATGCATGTTCCAGCAGTAGCCAGGCATGTCTGAGCAAGTCAGTGAGCTGATGTCAGTAATAGGTATATAAGGCAAGATGGACCAAGGGCTTGTCTCTAGTGCGAAACCATCTTATTGGATAGTACAGATAGGTCATAGTGAGTCTGTTTTGAGATAAAGATGAGCAAATGCAGCTTTGTTAATAACCCGGACAATTTTTGCTACTTTTGTGGCAAATATACCCCACGTGATCAACGCAAGAACCTAACCAAGAAGGTGAGATTTGCTTATTTAAGATCCTGACGTCCTAGGCAGAATCTGACTTCAGATTTAGATTCAGCCCACTTGATTTAGTATAGGACACATGGATTAGACCAAGTAGCAGACTGTATATATACAGTACAGTCAAACCTCGCATTACGAGTGTTTCGCTTAGCGAAAAACTCGCATAACGAGCAAGTTTTTCGCTAAGCGGTCTGACTCGCATAACAAATTTTTCGCTATGCGAGTTGGACTTTTCCCTATGGAAAAACTCACATAACGAGTATTTCTATGGGGAAAACTCACATAGCGAAAACTCACATATGCGAGGTATGACTGTATATAAATTTGTGATGCAGTGACATTGACCCAGGTGGACTAAATAGAAGACCTCTGGGTGGTCTGTTGGCCACCTCTTGATAGAAGCCAACGAGACACCTTTGGTTTCTTTGGGGGGGGGGGATTTGTGTTTCTGGCAATGGCTTGAGAAGTCTCTCTTTCTCTCCTGAAAAAGAGGGAAAGGGCAAGTGGAGGCAGCTGTTTGATGAACTACGAGGGGAGTGGGAACCAAGCAGGGAAATAAAACATGGCAAAGCAGCCGTCGGGAGGCAGCGGGGAGGGTTTTTATGACCCCCCTTCCTCCCGTCCTCTTTCCACTGCAAAACACCCCAACCAGGTTCCCTTCTTTAAAATGCTTTTAGCAACTGCCTTTATGAGCCTCCAAAGATGCGTGAAACAGGAGAAACTCTAAACAGATGGACCTGTAAAAAGCATTTGGTTTGAGTAGTCAAATATTATAGCACCCTTGGCCACCGTTTCTAACATGGACATCCACACACATTACCTCAGAGTTGTGTGCGCGGCACAGATGCCCGTATAGACCCACTGGCACTGGGAACTCTATGTTTGCAGCATTCTTGCCATAAAGGCTGTTGTCGGGCAAAACACAAGACACGTATGTGACATGATAATAGGTAACATGTCAGTATCATAGCCATGATCAGCTCACATGAAATTCATGTACAGGTTCTGTATTTACAAGGGCCTTAGACATAGATGAAGAGGACTGGAAATTGTTAAGTATAGGTCGCCCTTGCTTGAAAGCTAGTTGTATCTGACTCTAGGGTTCAGTGCTCATTTCGGTTTATAGCTAAAGAGCCAGAGCTGTCTGCATCTCCAGACGTTTCCATGGTCATGTGGCAGGCATGATTAGACACTGGAGCACAAGGAACACTGTTACCTTTCCTGCCGAAGCGATACCTATTTATCTACTTGCAATTTTATTTATTTATTTATTTATTTATTTATTTATTTATTTATTTATTTATTTAGACATATATGTTGCCCTTCTTGCAAAAGAAACCCGGGGGGGGGGAACAAATCAAGAACACCATACAAGTGCATTAAAAAGTTAAAAAAAAGTTTAAAATGAATTAGAAATTACTCAATAAGAATAAACAAGCTAAAGTTAAAATGTTAAAACATTAATGTTAAAAAACGAGAGGGGAATATTAGATCAACCAGCAGGGAGACCTGCCCCGCCAGCCAGGATTTTACACCTTTCTGAAAGGACAGAATCTCTGCCTGGAGGTGCAGCTCAGTTGGCAGTAGGTTCTATAGGGCCGCGGTGGACACAGAGAAAGCCCTCCTTCATGTGCTAGAGAGACAAGCCTCTCTAGCAGATGGCACAACCAGAGAGCCTCTGGTTCTTGGGGCAATGCGGTCTCTTAAGTATACTGGCCCACTACCATGTAGGGCAGGGATGCCCAAACATTTTGGGCTGCAGGCCAGTCACGTGGTTCAGGGGGGTAGTCACTACAGCCTGTGGGATGGATCCGGCCCCTGAAGCCAATTCATCTGGCCCATGACACCCTTGTCGCTCCCAGAAGGGGAAGTAAAAGTACGGATGCTTTTTACTTCCACTTCCAGGAGTGACGAGGGTGTCACGGGCCAGATGAATTGGCTTTGGGGGCCGGATCTGGCCCCCAGGGTGTATTTTGGGTACCCCGATGTAGGGCTTTAAAGGTAATGACCAGCACCTTGAATTGCACCTGGAGGCACACTGGCAACCAGTGCAGCTCCCGGAGCAACGGTGACGCATGGGCATAATACCCGCATCCCATCACCACCCTGGCAGCTGCATTCTGGACCAGTTGAAGCTTCTGAATGGTCATCAAGGGCAGCCCCATGTAGAGTGCATTACAATAATCAAGTCTGGAGGTGACCAAAGTGTGTGTGATCATGAGCAAGGAGACACGATCTAGGAGTAGGTGTAACTGGCATATCACAAGAAGTTGTGCAAAAGCCCTCCTGGCCACAACTGCCACCTGTTCTTCGAGCAGTAGTTGCGAGTCCAGGAGGACCCCCAAGTTACGCACTGGGTCTGTTTGGGGCAAAATAGCCCCACCCAGAACCAAAGATGGTAGATCCCGAGATAACGCAGGGCCCCCGACCCTCAGCCATTCAGTCTTGCTGGGATTCAGTTGTAGCCCATTGTCCCCCATCCAGACCCTGACAGGCTCCAGAAAGCTGGATAGGACTCTGACTGCATCGCTTGGATCTCCACTGGCCAAGATATTTCTTGCTTCAAATTTTGCTTTCGAACTGTTAGGTTGGCAGGCACTGGGGCAGATGATGGGAGCTTACTCGGTTGTGTAGCACTCAACCAGCTTCCATTGTTGTGTTGCCATTGTGGTGGCAGCTTCTTCTTCCATCTCTAGGCCAGACGTGAAACTGCCAAAATGAAGCCACCTTTTGGTGAGTTTATTCTGCACTTCCTTCCGCCTGAACTAGTGTGAGAAAGATTAGCCAGCAACACAAGGTTGCCATTACCAGGGTACACCTGATTGTGGTTCAAAAAAATAACAATCTTTGAGGAGGCTCTTTCTGTGTACCCCATTGTGGTGGCTGACAAGGTGATAAAATGAAGAGGAAAGTTTGCTTCTCACCACTGTGCCATGTACTATTCAGGCTTCTTTCTCTGAAATTTGAAATTGCAATTGTAATGGTAACTAATTACATTTGAGTCCTTGGAACTGCAACTCTCATGAATTACTTATTACAATCGGCTCCCCCAGTTCTGAAGAAGATTCAGTATGTTGCCTGCAGCACCTCCAGTGGCTAAGTGGTTAAGATGCTGAACTTGTAGACTGGAAGTTTGGGATTTGATACTGAGGGCTACACTTGGAGACATGAAAAGAACCTTATTCGGTCGTCCCCTGAGCAGAGTTTCTCCAGCAAAAATACCGTCAACCCAGGGTAATCTCTGACACGAAATTATTATTCTAGTGCAGGGTTTCCCAAACTTTTTGGGCCATGGGCCAGTCATGTGGTTTAGGGGGCCAGTCACTACAGCCCATGGGCCGGATACACCCCCCCCCCCATGCCAATTCATCTGGCCCGTGAAGCCCTTGCCACTCATATGAAGCCCTTGTTGCTCCCGTACGGGCACAATTTACCTCCACTTCCAGGAGTGACAAGAGCTTCATGGGCCTGATGAATTGGTGTCATGGGCCAAATCTGGCCCATGGTCCAGAGTTTAGGCACCCCTGTTCTAGTGTGTTGCCCTGCCTTGCCTTGCCCTGCAATCAGACTTTGGTCACCAGGTGGCACTCTGGTGGCTTGTATTGGCTCTAGGGGTGGAAATCCTTCCAGCTCTGTAATTCAACCACTTCTGTAGAGAAAAGAAATTGGATAGGCTTGCATTTCTAAGCAAAAGTATGCATTTTCCCTACCAACAGTGGCATAAAGTGACACGTTCTCAAGGGTGTGAAAAGGTGTGGCGAAAGCCATGCATGTGCAAAAATGATGAAATTGGAGCTGTCCTACTTTGCACACACCATGAGAAAGAAAGATTCTATAGAAAAGATAATAATGCTGGGAAAGGTGGAAGACAACAGGAAATGAGGAAGGCCACACATGAGATGGAGTGACTGTTTGACGGAAGCTACAGGCTTGAGTTTTCAAGAGCTGAGCAGGGTGGCTAAGGACAGGACATTTCGGAGATCAGCCATTCAAAGGGTTGCCAGACGTCAGGGGCCCACAGGAACAATGTTTTGAAATGAACATGATCAAAATTTCAGAACTGAAATAAGACAGAACGTTGGGTCAGGATTCAGGAAGCCTGGATTCAAATAGCTGTTCGGCCACGGAAACTCACTGGGGGAGTGATGATGGGGAAATTAGCCCATCAAACGTAGGACGTAATTTGAAAACTGGAATAAATCAGATGTGACTTGATGGAACAGAACAAAAACAGAGCTATAACCAAATAAGCAAAGCATGCAAGTATAGATGCTTTTGGACCTCGGCGCAAAGCTTTCCTGGTCCTTGGCCACGATGACCAATGGGCGTAGGCGCTGAAGTCCAAAACATCTGGAGGACACCAATTTAGGGGCACCTGACTGGCCAAGGCCAGACATGCTAGTCTACAAACACAGGGCACAGATGCGAATTTCTCCATAAAGACATGAATGTTCAGGTTTGCCTCTAGGGAAAAAGGCAGTCCGTTTCCTGGCTTTCCTTTCAAACAGTTGTCATCTCTCTCCTTCTCGCCTAAACCACACAAGGCGCTTCCTTGCGGGGTGGTGGCAGCCAAAGATGATGACGCCATCTGTGCATCGGAAACCTCTTCTCCGCCAAGAATCCTTTACAGCTACGACAAAACTATGGTCCATCCAGCTGTGAAAACAAGGCTAAGAAGGCTGTGGAACCAATCTTTAGTCCCCTCCATTCCAGAGCTTGGAGAAGTGACTGTTTCTGACCACTGTCTCTAGAGTCCATTAGCCAACCTTGCTTCCTTTCACCAGTGTAGCCCCGACATCTCCTTCTCCTCCCAACGGGCCGCTACGTATATGGGTCAATCAGCAAGGTCCCGAACCGTGGCAGGAGAAGACAATAGAATGATGGGAGAAAACCAGTCCCACTATCTGTGGCCGGTTTGGGTTGATTAAGCACCATTGCTGCGCAAGGCTCTGTGCAAAAGTACGTATGGCTTCCCACCCCATGAGGCTTACAATTCTTGGCCAGACCAGAGATGTAGCTGATTCATGGGCAACTGAAGCAAAAGAAAACTTATTTATTTAGTGCAGGGGTGCCCAAACTTTTCTGCCCGTGGGTCAATCAGGTGGTTCCTCCCCAGTGATGGGATGTCAAAAATTTTCCTACTACACCATGACGTCATGAACGTCATGGGTGTAGCCAATGTCATGATGTCGTGGGCGGTCCCAACATCATGATGTCATGATGTTGTGGGCGGGACCAATAAATAAATAATATTTTTTTAAAAATTAAAATAAATAATTAAAATTTATTTATTTTTATTCATTTATTTTCATACTTCTATACCGCCCTCCTCACCAGGGCGACCCAGGGTGGTCTACAACACCATAAAAAACAACACAATACAACACAATCCCATCATCCCAGGATCCCAAGTATAAAAATTTAAAATTTCAAGATTTTAAATTTTTTAAAAATCAGTTAATTATCATAATTAAAAGATTAAAAACTAAGTCCCAAAGATAAGATTAAAAATTAAATTAAAAGACCAGAAGAGAGGGAGCTCAAACAAGCCAGTGAGTTGGGGTCATGGTACCGCCAGGACCCCATACCTGTCCTGCCAGCCATGTTTTTAAGTTCTTCCTAAAAGACAGCAAGTCCATCTGTAGACGTAGCTCAGTTGGTAGGAGGTTCCATAGGGCTGGAGCGGACACAGAGAAGGCCCTCCTTCTAGTGCCAGAGAGATGTGCCTCCCTGGCCGATGGAACAGGAGCAGGCGTAACTGACACACAACATGAAGTTGTACAAAAGCCTTCCTGGCCACGACTGCCACCTGCTCTTCGAGCAGTAGTCGCGAGTCCAGGAGGACCCCCAAGTTACTCAACAGATCTGTTTGGGGCAGAACTGCCCCATCCAGAACTAAAGATGCTAGCAGGATCCCTGACCCACAGCCACTCAGTCTTGCCAGGATTCAGTTGAAGTCCATTGTCCCCCATCCAGACCATGACAGCCTCCAGGCACCTGGAAATGACACACCAACCCACCCACCCAAACAACCACAACACAAAACCGTAAATAAATTAAATAAAGAAATAAATAAAATAAAAATTAAATAAAAATACACCCACCCACCAAAACACAAACCCCTCACTTACCCTGCTTGGAAGCAGGTGAGGCAGTGGCGCGGTGGCAAACCGCCGCAACAGCGCAGCGTCCTGGCGGGGCCAGGAGCGGAAAGGCCACCGCCGCCGCTTCTTCATGTGCTCCCTGAGCCCTTCCTTTCCCGACAGCCAAAATGGCTGCCAGGAACTGCACATGCGTCAAACTTTCATTTGACACATGCGCAGTAAAAAAATAGAACGGTGCATGCATCAAATGAAGGTTTGACGCATGTGCAGTACCTGCGAGCCATTTTGGCTCCAAATTTAATTTTTTTTCCTGGTGAGGCATCCAAAGCGGACACCTCCAAAAAAAAAAAAAAACCAAAAAACAATCCCGGGTGGTTGCTACCGGTTTGGCGAACCACCCAGGAATGTTGCTACCGGTTCAGCCGAACCGGTGCGAACTGGGAACATCCCAACACTGTTCCTACCACTGAAAGTGGAAGTAAAATGCACCTTGCAATCTGTTTTGCAACAGGAATAGATTTTAAGATGCCATTTTTCTCTGCTTAAACCAGGGGATCCAGCCCTTGACGCCAGTTCATCCGGCCCCAAACGCCCTCATTGCTCCCATAAGCGGAAGTAAAATGTGCCCATATGGACAAGGTTCTCCTACTATGGGATTGTACCTCAAGGAATCTGGGACCTGAGACCATGTCAGTGCAGACTAGTCCTGTCTGCACCTGCTGTTGCTGACACAGTAAGTGGGAAGATCTGAAACAGAGCCCACAGGTTAGTGGTTTAGGAGTAAAGGTAAAGGTCACCATTGCTTGACAGCCAGTCATGTCCGATTCTAGGGTTCATTGCTTGTTTCTATTTATAGCCAAAGAGCCAGTGCCGTCTGCATGTTCAGATGTTTCTGTAGTCATGTGGCTGGTATGACTAGACATTGGAGTTCATGGAACATTGTTACCTTTCCCACCAAAGCGGTCCCTATTTATCTACTTGCAATTTCTTGTTTTCGACCTGCTAGTTTGGCAGGAGCTGGGACAGACGACAGGAGCTCACTTTGTTGTGCAGCATTCAAGTCCCAAATTGCTGACCTTCCAGTCATCAAGTTTAGGAGTACAGCTCCCAAGTTTTCCTCAGGAAGCGAAGCACAGGGAACTCCACTATGGAAGCTGTCAGGCTGACCTGAAGAATTGTTAGTGAGTAGCATGACAACTGGGCCATCATCCTACCTCATCTACAGCACCTTCTGCAGGTGGGCTTCCATCTGCACCATCCCTGATGACTTCGAGATCTCCACCTCCACCACCTCCCTCTCCCCCTGTCTGCCTCTCTTTCTTGAGGAGGACAGAGAAAGCTCTTGAAAATTGGGGTTTGATGTCTTTTTTGGAGCAGGATTTGCAGTACGGATTTAGAGATGGTTCCTCCGGCTCACACAGCCCCTTCTCTTCCTTCGTTTTTGAAAGGATGGCCCCATGAAGCCTAACTCCCAGCATCCTGTTTCCTGACTTTGCTCACTCCACAGAAATCCAAATGTGGTTTTGAGTCCATATCTGAGATCTGGTGGCCCAGTCATTAAGCTGGTGTACTGCAGCCAAACTGTTGTGAGTTTGATCTTGATGGAAATCAAGATTGACTCAGCCTTCCATCCTTCCTAGGTCAGTAAAATAAGTACCCAACATGTTGAGGGCAGAATGTTAATTACCTTGTGTGTAAGTGCAAGTAAACCCATTCGTGTGAATTCACAGGGGACCACGAAGAACAACAACACTTACAGGTAAGCAACCTGTCATTATTGAGCCCTGGTGGCAGAGTGGATAAGCTGCTGTACTAAAGCCAGAATGCTGTGAGTTTGATCTAGGAATCAGGATTGACTCACTCCTCCATCTTTCGGAGATATATTAAGTGTAATTGCTATTGCTATCCAGACACTGACTTTTCGTTGGTTTGTCTTCAACCCAACCAGATCTCTTAGTGGAGGATTCTGGGGTTTGTAGTCAAAGGAGTAACTTTTCTAAGCTCTAGTCTGGCTAAGAGAGAGGAATTAGTGCCTTCGGGTGTTTCCGCACACAGCCTGAGAGGGCTGTGTGTGTGTAGACCTCACTCGGGGTAAATTTTCAAAGCAACAGTTAGTGGGAGATCCAGGCCTTCCCTCCTCACACCTTGTAATGCTGGGGACTAAATTTCCCCTTTCTTTGGATCCCTGGTGGCACAGGGATTAAACTGCTGCAAAAGGTTGTTAGTTCAGTCCTGACCTGGGCTCAAGATTGACTCAGCCTTCCATCTTTCTGAGGTAGGCAAAATGAGTTTCTAGCACAGGGATTGCCAACCTATAGCCTGTGGGCCAAATCCAGCCCACATCACCATTTCATGTGCTCCCCTCAAAGGGCATTTGAGAAACAAAATGGCCACCCCTTTGAAGCTGCTAGGACAAAATGGCCATCCACATCATGCAGGCAGGGCAAAATGACCATACGGCCCATGAAGCTGACTGAGAGAGCGTGATCTGGCTCCTGGCTTGAAAAGATTGGGAAGTCCCTGTTCTAGCATTTTTATTGTTCAGTTGCACAGTTGATTCCGACCCTTTGTGACCCCATGGACCATTGCCCTCCAGGCAGCCCTGTCCTCTACCATCCTAGCATGTTGGGGGCAAAATGCTATGTAACTTGTGAGCCACCTAGAGAGTGCACTAAACATGATGATATAGAATCGTGATGGCTTTGCTTTTGGTTTTGCATCCATCATGCAAAGGTATCTCATAGAAATAACCTAACTGGTGGTCCAGGTGAGTCTGGTGGTCCAGGTGAGAAGTCCTTGGATTTCCCAGCCTGAGAGATGAGAACCAGATATAAATGAAAAGGGGACTTTTCTCAGAAAAGCAGGTACAGGAGGGATATATAAAGTACTGGTATATTCTGGGGCTTGTTCCCTAAGAAATGACGCTAACAGTTAATTTATATGTGCGTACATTGAAGAAAAAAGTGCAGCCAGGTATTTATCAACATTGCTATTGTACAACAGCTGTCACAGGACACACAATGGACAATGTAAAAAAATTATAAAAATTAACAAAAAAATTAACATTAAGAAGGAAAAAAATATACCAAAGAAAACACGAGACGGGAGAATAAATCTCCATACGACAAAGATAAATACACAGAGAACAAACCTCAGCGGGGATGGTTGAAACCCACTTTTGGGGCCACTCCCCCCATAACTTTATTTACAAATATTTGCTCCCCCTTTCCCCACTTAGGAAATAATGCTAGAAAAATAATGTTGGGAGCCCATGAAAAGACGCCTGGTATTTCAGTGGTACGAGTCAGAGAAGCATGCCTGCGCATCAGTCCAACTGCAGCGAAGTGGTGCAGCACATGACTGAGCCCACCCTTTGTGGCAGGAGGAGGTGGATAGGAGAGACTCTGGCAGGTACGTGCCCCCTCTTCTTTTTTAAAATCCATGTTTCTTTTTTAGCAAAAAAAAAAAAATAATTTAAAATAAATGAGAGCGCGAGCAGTTTAAAAACAACAGAAAGAACTGTATTTTGTATGATTTTTTAAAAAGATGTTCTCTTAAAAAATAGCTGAATGCAAAAAACAGCGTAAGGACAAATTCACAGGGATTTCAGCTTCCTTCCGGTGGGTGTAAAACACAATAGAAGGTGTAAAAAAAAAAAATCAAAATATGGAAAAAAGTGTTTTTTACTTTCATAAGAAAAAGAAAACCAAATCCTTTCGGGAATCATGGTGGGAGCTGCTATTTGTTTCTTGCCATTAAAAAGCCACCGTGAAGGCTGTGGCTTGACTGGGGCTGAGGTATGAAAGGCCGGATGAACGTGAAAAGGCACAACCAAAAAAATAAAACTCAGTGCAGCTGCAGATGGGAGGGGGAAAAAAAGAAACCACAGAAAATGCAGCAAGCTTCAAGCTGGATCATGAAGGAACAGTCTACTAGCATTGTCTTTTCTTTCCACCCCCCACCTTACCAAATTCACATGGGCAAAGTTTTACACAGCATTGTATTCACAGAATTAAAGAGAGTAGAAAGGACCTCAAGGGGTCATCTAGTCCAGCCCCCTTTTGGAGTGAACACAAAGACTGGGGGGGAGGGCACTTTGGGGGAGAAGGGAATTGTCTCACAGGAGGCAGGTTGCATAATTCGTCCTCCTTTCATTTCTGGACACAAGTCTCCACCATTGCTTCCTCTTCTAGTTGACCTCTCTAGTTGATCAAAAGCAAATTCAACCAGAAGGGAGGGAAATGAGGGCAAGAAGAGGGATCACTTCCCAGGGAGAATTGGCAGATGCGTTGATATCCCCTAAGCACTCCTTATGGTTGTTATTGAGGATAAGGGGTTACAGATCTCTCAAGAGGATATCTAGTCACCACTACTTCCCCTTCTAGATGACCACTCTAGTTGATCAAAAGCAAATTCAACTGGAAGGGAGGAAAATGAGGATGAGAAAAGGGATCACATTCCCAGGGAGAATTGGCAGGCGAGTTGATTGCTTCCGATATCCTTAAGCACCCCTTATGTTTCTCTGTTATTTTGGAGAAGGGGCTACAGAACTCCCAAGAGGATATCTAGCCTCAGGCATCACTTCTATCCCACCTGCACTTTCTCCTTGTGTACAATTGGTGTACACACCCTCCTAAGGGAGAGCAACAACGCTTTCCCCAAAGGATTGACTAACTCTTCCCTGCCTCCAGGGAACTTCAGTTCTCCTAAAGGAGGTTGAAAAACTCCCAAACAGGGATTGACCTTGCTTTCATTGTTTTCTCAGTATCCTCCTTCAGCTACAATTCCCAGGATCTTCTGGGACAAGGCAGGATAAAGCATTGATTATGAAAACCCACATAAGCCTCTGCTCTAGATCAGGAATCTGAAAAGTTTTTCTTTTAAAAAAAGAAAACCCCAACCCAACCCATTCCCCAGAATCCCCTACAGCAGGGTTTCTCACCCTTGAGCCCCCAGCTGTTCTTGGACTTCAATTTTCAGAAGCCCTGATCAGCAGGTGTGCTGACCTGGGCCCCTGGTAATTGAAGTCCAAGAACAACTGAGGGCCCAAGGAGAAGCAACCCTGTCCAATGTTGTAAACCAAGAAAGTAACTTCTCCAAATTTTGCCACTGGCAATGAAGTGAGATCAAAATAGGAAAAAGACCTTCTCCTCTTTGGAGGATCAGAGGAGGAGGATAAGTGCTTGCACCTTCAATAGTTGCTTAGCAGTGGAAAAGTCCACAGATGCAACTTTTTAATGGAAGTAACATTGTTGTCCTCCATAAGCTATTAAAGATACCGAAATCCTGCCTTCCTCTTTGCCCGATCATCCACTCCTTCGTCTCCTTTAGAGGAAACAGCTTTCTCTCCAGGGTTGATCACAGGGATCTCTGAGAAAGATCAGGAATGGATTAGATACTGGCCAACATTTGCGAGAATCAAAATGTTTGGAAAGCGGGATATTTATCCTCCCGCGTGAAGACGATCTATCTCTCCCTTCTCCCTTTCTCTCCCTTCTCCCTTTCTTTTTTCCACTCCATTCAGGCTGGTTACAAGTCCAGGAAGCCTGTCAGTAAAAAAAGGTCTCCCATGGGGTTCGGTTCTTTGCTAGGGGCAAGTGGTAATCTGGTGGACTCGAGAGATCTCCTAGAAGGTTGTGGTTGCAAAGCTACCACTTCCCAGGGGGAGACGGATCCATCGTGGAGCCCTGGTGACTCAGTGGTTAAAACTGCTGTCCTGAAGCCAAAACTTTGTGAGTTCAATCCTGATGGAAAACAAGGTTGACTCAGCCTTCTATCCTTCCAAGGTGTGTCAAATGAGAACCCAGCAGTTGGGGGCAAAATACTAATTACCTGTAAACTGCCCAGAGTGTACTAAGCACTATGGGGTGGTATGTAAGTATAATTGCTATTGCATCTCTAACATTTGACATCGGCCACTATGGAAGCTTCTGTTGTCCCAAGAGGGCAGTGGTTTCTTCCCTCCCTCTTTTGTCTTAAGACAGTGGTTCTCAATGTATGGCCCACCACGCCACACCGCTGGACTTCAATTCCCAGAAACCTAAGTCAGTACATTCGCTGATCACTGCTTTGGGGAATTGACTTCTGGGAACTGAAGTCCAAAAACCAAATGTTGGCAAACGCTGTCTTAAGATAACTTTTTCGTTGATCCAGGTTTTCACACGCTGAGCCCTTTCTGCTGGCAGGGAGCAGAAAAGAGGGCTGGGGTGATCCTGCTAATGGGGTAAAGAGGAAAAGAGCGGAAGGATAACTCCAGTGGGAATTTGTGGGTGGGCATTTGAACATCTGGAATGTTTCAAGAGGCCACAGCCAAGACTGGAACAGATGTGACAGCACCTCCACCCAGCCCCTGGAATTCTCTCTACTTGTGTCCTGGACATGTATGAAACCCACATTTTTTCTTCAGCGGTGTACGGAGACACGGGAGAACAGCCTCGCATGGTGGCTTCCACCAACTTCCCTTTGGGAGAGCAAGCCTGCGATGGACGAGCATGCTTTGATTTTGGCAGATCTTCTGCCAGGTTTGCGTTGGGAGGGAAGCCCTAGCGCAGATGTCTCCAGTCAAGCGTTATAATGCTGGGAGGATTTATGTTGTGTTTACTTGTGAGTCAGCCTGAAAGGTGGGGCAGGATGGGGGGGGGGAGGAAAGAGAAGTTGTATAGGGTTGCTTTTGGAATGCCGATTCTCTCCCCCTCCCTGGGAAGCCATTTCCAGTCTGGCAAGACCTGGACGGGGGAGGGAGCGGACGTAATGCAAACCAGCTTTCTTTGGGAGGGACGTCCAGCTCCAGAAATGGGAGCGGTCCAAGGCGGACAGAAGCCCCCCCCCATCCAATTCCAATTTCCTGGAGTGGACACCCAAGGCCATGAGAACAACCACGAGCCTTTTGAGACAAGCCAGGATCCCTGACTTGGATGGTCCAGTTTCTAAAGGAGGACCTCTTCCCTTTTACACTGGGTACCCTGTACCTCTCAAGAGGATGGGAGAAGAAAAGAAGCCCCCCCCCCCCGTTGTACAATGGGCCAAAGTGATCCAAGTGGAGAAGCCCAATAGGAAGATGTGATTCTTCTCTCAGGTGGTTCTTTCACCCAAGCAGCAAGAAATGGGGGCAGGAGACTGGATGATGAAAACTCCATGAAGAAAGGGTGGCAGTGCTGAAGACCCCCTCAAAGCCCTCCTCTCTGTTATTATCATCCTTATCCTCCATGAAGAAGACACACCCCACTTCGTGGCCAAGATATCTCTCGGTAGCTGTTGGGCATGACTTTCCGCCACCCGTGTCCCCCCTGTCGGAAGGGGGAGTCTCTTGAAAAATGATGCAGCCACGTTGGAAGGAACTGAGAGGGATGCCCCAGAAACCCACATCTCATAAACAGCAGCCACACCCGCTTTGAGTCCAAGAGTCTGGTTCAAAGTGCCAGTCTGTTAGGTCCATCCTTCAAGAAGTTCCATCTTGTGTTCCCTGCTCACATGGGTGGCACGATGAGACCCGACAAAGCTGGAAAACAAAGAAGAGGCTGGTTGTTGGATGGGGAAGTGGCCAGTGCATGGCTGGCTGGGTGGCAAAGGCCAGATCACAGACTTTTGCATCAGCCGTCTCCACTTTGAGATGTTTTGGACTGCAACTCCCAAAAACCTCTCAGCTCACTAGAGGAATCTGGGAGTTGTAGTGGAATCTCTTTGGAGACCACTAGGAGAGGGAAGGCAGCTATAAATAGCCACGATGGGTTTGCACTGGCTGTGTTAGTGGGAATTTGGCAAAGTTTCTTTTCCTCACTATAACTCTTAAGATCAGTGGTGGGCATCAGCAGGTTCACACCAGTTCACCAGAACCGGTGGCAGAAATTCTGACTGGCTCTGCTCACCCAAGTTTTGAAATAAAGTAGTCCTAATTCAGGTGCAACGCAGGAATTTCCCCCTGGCCACGCCCACCATACCACGCCCAAAGTGTGGTAGTAATTTTGTTGAGCCCACCACTGTTTAAGATCCATGGTGTAAGAAAATGTCACTTTCCCAAGCTCCATATATAGATTGTAGTTCTGCATGTGGTGAGATCATGTGGTAATGCTACATGTTGTCAGGCCCATAATTTCATTCATTCATTCACATGCTTGCTCGCTCACTCACTCACTCATTCATTCATTCATTCACTCTCTAGCCAAGACACACCTCTGTGTCCCTTCTGCCTACTGATAAAGAAAGGCTTAGTGGCCCCTCTTCTTTTGGCTTGCCCTAAATTTATTTATTTATTCATATTTATATTGCCGCCCACTCACCGAGGCGACTCAGGGCGGCTTACAGTCAAAACAGCAACAGTACAATAAAAATTATAAAACATAAATGAATATCTTGTGATTAAAAAGTCTCCTCAAAAGATCAACAGAGCCACAGAGGCAACAAGCATCCCAAGGGATGCATAGTCCCCATCTGGGCCTCCAGTGAGACTTCAGGCAGGGCCTTCAGGGTGGTAGCCCCCAGGGTTTGATATGACACATGTGTGTTATTGTTGTACTTCCTCAGGAGAATTCAGCATGGCAATATTCCAGTTGCCTGTTGAGACAGACAGCAGATACCCAAACATCTCTCTCTCCTTGCCTCCCGAGCTTGGGAAAGTTACTTCTCTGGATCACAACACCCAGAATCCCCCACACAACATGAACAATCATAGCAGCTGATTTACTCTTATTTCAGCTTTCTAACTGTTCATTCCTCTGTTGTAATTGTTCCTAATCTTGTAAACTGCCCCAAAAGGAACTCTCTGTTTAGAAAGTCAGTCAACACAATACATTTAAAGAAAAAACTCAAGTGCATCCTTCCTCTACTCTAATAGAAGAAGCCCCACAAGGTTGGCTCGTTTCAGGAGTTGCTGCTACTTGTGACAAGAGGAGCAGGGAAAAGCGAGACCGCTTGACAGTGAGGCAGGGGTGCGAGAGGAACGAGAGAGAGAGAGAGAGAGAAAGAAACAAAGAAAGAGAAGAAACATACTGTGATTAGGTATAAGCCATTCCCTGGAGTGACCGAGACTGTGCGTGAAACTTGTCTGCTGAATCCTCAAAGGTTTGGTCTGGTTGGCAGGACCAAGAAAAGAGAAGGAAGAAGAAAGGAAGAGGTGGAAAGCAAAAGCAAGTGAGAAAAAGGGAGGACAGAAAGACGAGAAAAAAAAACCCCATAAAGGTCATTAAGAAAAAGACAGTAAAAGTTGCAAACACGATAGTAAAGGTCAAGGTTGTCCTTGCTCTACAGCCAGTCATATCCAATTCGAGGGTTCAGTGCTCATCTCTGTTTACAGCCAAAGAGCCAGCACTGTCTGTGTCTGCAGATGTTTCAATGGTCATGGGGCATGACTAGACACCGAAGTAAATGGAATGCTGTTACCTTTCCCATCAAAGTGGTACCTATTTATCTACTTGCAATTTCTTGCTTTTGAACTGCTAGGTTGGCAGGCAGCTGGGACATCGTGCAGTACTTGAGTTTCAGACTACTGATCTGCTGACCTTCCAGTTGTCATGTTCAGCATCTTAACCAAAAACAATGAGCAGCCGCAGCTCCCGATCAGAGTTCACAATGCTGGGCCAGGAGGACCAGCCATCAGAGTTAGTATAAGACAGAGGTTCCCAATCTAAGATCCATGGGCCAGATCCAGCCTGCAGCACCATTTCATGTGGCCCCCACCCCTTCAAGGTCATTCAAGAAACAAAGTGGCCAGTCCCTTGAAGCTGTTGGGGCAAAATGGCCATCCCCATCATGCAGGCAGGGCAAAATGGCTGTCCAGCTTTTGAAGCTGACTAAGAGAGTGTGACCTGGACCCCGGCTGGAAAAGGTTGGGAACCCCTCGTATAAGACATCTTCCTATGCACCGAGGGAGGGGGTGACTTTTTTTACAGGGTGGGAGAAGAGGACTGGGCAGAATGTGGTCCTTGTTTAGTAGAGCGGTGCCCATTCTCCACTCTTCCCCATAATGGTCATGGGTAGGGATTTCTTTATATGCAACAAGACAACCTGGTTCAGAACAGGGCAGTCTTTGTAGAATCAAAGGGTGGCTTAGGAAAGTTGAGTGTCTGAGGACAAGAACTGAAAAAAAAAAGGCTTACCAGGGCTAGATCCACTGCATCTAACAACTGTGGTCCTTTCCTGGGAAAGAAGGGCACCTGGACAGCTATCTTTGAGGGATCCTTGAGGGATGTGGTATCTGCCCGTCCCCTTTCCTGAACCACCTAAGACAGGGTTTCTCAGCCTTGGGCCTCCAGATGTTCATGGACTTCAATTCCCAGAAGCCTCAACTAGCAGGTGTGCTGACTTGAGCTTCTGGGAATTGGAGTCAAGGCACACCTGGAGACCCCAGGTTGAGAAACCTTGACCTAAGACATAGGGTTGTGAAACTCTCATACATGGTGGACAGATGTTAATGGTCTATTGTGAGTGAAAAATAAAACTAACCATTAAGGGACTTTTTCAAGAGTAGAGATGGTATTTTGGTATTGCTTGGATGACAACACCAATAAGCTAGCTGGAATTGTCCTAGCTAGAATACTGCATGCTTTAGTCCCCCATCCCAAAATCCCTCTCAGATGTTTGATAGAACTTACAGTGGCTGCCTATGTGATGATGCATTTGGAGGCTCTCCTTCAATGATAAGTCCTCCTGGTCTTCCAAGAGACCAGGAAGCAGCTGAGACTATAGACTTCACACCTCCAAAGAGATACCTTCTCATCAAATGCTTGCCCCTTCTGCCTCCCATACCAACCAAGAACCTGCGAGGAATAAGGCCACAAGCTTCTAGCTGCAGGCTGGAAAATCCCACTCCATTTATCAATGAAATCTACATCTGTCAATGAAATCCAATTCTAAAGTGCAACCAAGAGGAGAATTGTAGCCCAGGCAATCAACCTCTCAATTTGGGTCCATGGTCTGAGGAAGGCTTCCACCATGCCTAGGAAAGGCCAATGGGAAGGGCTGTGGATTCTCCCCATCTCTGTGGGATTCTCACATTCCAACAGACTCCAAGTCTACGGCAAGAACCGAAGCCAAAAAGTGCAGCCATGGCCCTATACCCTCTGATTCCACTAGAACAATGAGGGCGAACCTTAGGGCTCCAGCTGTTCTTGGAGTTCAATTCCCAGAAACCCAAGTCCCTGTGAATCCATACGAATGGGTTTACCGCAGGTAGTAAACCCATTCATGTGGATTCACAGGGACTTGGGCTTCTGGGAACTGAACTCCAAGAACAGCTGGAGCCCCAAGGTTGGCCATCACAGCTCTAGGTGGAAAAGATATCTCTTGGCCTCCTTGTTGGCTGGGACTGGAGGAGGAGGAGGGGGAGGGGGAGGAGGTGGTGGTAGGACTCACGTACCCTGAAGGCTGTTCCCACTGGCGCTGGTACAGGTGGGCGGTGGGGAGGCCTGAGGCCGCACCACGGGAGCAAAGGCGCTTTTCTGCTTGACGGCAGAGATCATGTTGACGGGGGAGAAGGAGAAGACCCCCGAAGGCGTGGAATTGCTGGCAATGGAGGAGGCGCCCAAGGGTGGGCTGGACGGCATGACTGAAAGAACAGGAGAGAAAGAGTGGGGAGAGGATCTTGGGAAAGTTGGGTTTCTTTGGACTGAAATTCCCAGAATTCCCCCAGATGAGAATTAGCAATGTTTACAAAGTCTAGGTCTCCCTTGCTCGAAAGCCAGTCGTGTCTGACTCTAGGCGGCAGTTCTCATCTCTGTCTTACAGGCAAAGAACCAGTGCTGTCTGCATTTGCAGACATTTGCATGGTCATGTGGAAGGCATGAATAGACATTGGAGTGCATCAAGCACTGTTACCTTTCCCATCTACTTGCAATGTCTTGCTTTCGAATTGCTAGGTTGGCAGGAGCTGGGACAGATGACGGGAGCTCACTCCCATCATGCAACAGTCAGGTCTTGAACTGCTGACCTGATCACCTTCCGGTCATCAAGCTCAATGTCTCAACCAGTAAGCCACCGCAATCCCTATCTGCAAAGTCTACTGCGGGGAGGGGAGATTCTGGGGGGGGGGGGGGGGGGAGATTCTAAAAATACAAAAATTTCCAACCTTTGGGGAAGGTAGACACCAATCGAGGTTGGACTAGCAAAGGAAGGTTTAAATCTCTCTTGCTGCAAAAGTCCTATCTATGTCATGGTGAGAAGCACACTCCTGTAATGCCAGCCACCCTTCCTTTGCTTGTTCTTATCTCCTTCCATCTTGGGAAAGTAACTTTTTTTGCAATGGCTTCCAGAACTCCCTCGTTGGCTTAGCCATTCCAGGAGTTATTGCCTAGCAAGGCGACTTTCCCAAACTCCTTCTACTTGTCCTGGCGATTGAGAAAGAGGAGGACCTGCCTGGACACTTGGTTCTTCTGCTCCTGGGAGCCTCACTCAGCACTCTAGCAGCCTCAGACGGCTACACAAATGCTGCATGCAGTGGATGTTAGCACAATAACCATAGAGAGAAAAATACTAGCCTAAACTAAAGGAAGCTGTTTTTATATTGTTTGTCCCTAAGTAACCAATTGGAAGGTTTTCTATCTTCCTGCCTCTAGGGGTCATCTGACCTATTTGCATGTATTAAGGCTTTGCATGTTCTGGAATTCTTCTCTCAATCTCTCTTTTCCTTTGGAAAAAGAAAGATATCTATTTGAGCTCCATCTTGCTGGCCACATGGCAAGCCTAAAAGACTTAAAAGACCCAAAAACTTTATTTTAATGTACTTCTTTCTAAAAACAATCACACCAAGAATCCTGAGCACATGGATATTTATCTGAATTAACTGTTAGTAAATGATATTTTGTTCTTTGTCTAAGCATTTAGTGCAAGTGTATTCATTGGCTGGGCTAAATAGGGGAAACGCTTGGAAGAAATTGCATTCACACTAAGATCTGCCCAAAACCTGCCCTGCTTTATTGTGTTGCTGCTACAGATAACTTAACACGCTGGGGGGTCCATAGCCAAGTAGGGCACAAAGCCCTCTAAGCAGAACGTTAGTTTTCTGGCTTCACCAATTGAAAGGACTACATGGCAGGTGTGGGTCTCCAGTGTTCTGAGCCTGAGCCCCATGAGAGCTGTTGCCAGTCAGAGCAGATGGTACAAGGCTAAAGGAACCCAAAAATTGACTGAGAAGAAGGCAGCTTCCTATATTAGCTCTCTGGGCTACAAAGTTCCTCCAAGCCTGTGCATTAAGTTGATTTCCCAAACCCAAAGTATTAGAACCCTTTCCCCTTCTTTTCCCTTTTATTAAACAACCACTCCTGGGCACTTGGGAAACTGACCAACACATTTAATTCAATTCTTCGACTTGTATGCCGCCCCACTCACATGTGGAATTCCCACAGTATTACATAAACTATGGACACTCACTGCCATAAGGGGAGTTGGCAGTGGACCCGCTGAGAAAACTGGGTGATCCGGGCACCCCAAGGCCGGTCATGGATGCCCCTGCATAACCATTCATGCCAGAGCTGATGGTGTTATAGTTGGTCTGTTGGGGAGTGGAGCTTGGCACGTAGCCTCGCGGTGAGACGCTACTCGTGTTGCGTGTGTATCCTGAAAAGAAGAGGGAGAGAGTCAAACATCTTCCAGGTTTAAAAAAGGGAATTGGAGAAGGAGAGGCCCATCATTAGCTGTTCAGCTGGGAGTGGTACAATGGAACTATCACATCTCACAACAAAACATCTTAGGATATCAAACAGTGACCAGGGCAGGGGCTGTTGTTACATTCATGAACTCCCTAGAAATATCTGATAGATTTGTTGAGTATTCTAGTGCAACCCCATCATGCAGAAACTAGAGAGACAGAAAAAAGTAGCTTGATCCAAAGGAATTGTTTTGCATTGTTTGCCTTTAATTACAAATTTGAAAGGTTCTTTCCTGCCTTTTGGTGTGTGTGTGTGTGTGTGTGTGTGTGTGTGTGTGTGTGTGTGTCACCTGACCCTATTTGCATGTCTTACGGCCTTTGTTTAGCTCTGGCCTTTTCTCTCTTGCTTTTTTGCGTTGGAATAGAAAAGATGTCCGTTTGAGCTCCTCCATCTTCTAGTCCACATGGCTGGAAGGAAGACTTTACTTCTTTCTAAACCAACTTCATCAAGACTTCTGAGCACATGTATCTCCTGACTTCATTTTGTGAGTAAATGATATTTTTCTTTCCCTCAAGTACTTAGTCCAAGTGCATTTATTAGCTGGGCTAAAAAGTGGCGAGCTGGAAGACTTGCATTTGAACATGAAATTGTATAAAGCTGTGGAAATTCATTTGTAGCCTTAATTGTAATTCTACCTTATATGTACCTGTGTATAGATTTAATTGTATCTTATTTGTGCTTGTGTATCAATTGTCAGGCTCTGCAAATGTTGTTTGTAACTGTGTGACAGAAATAGTTAAAGCAGGATGTAAACTAGTGATAATGGGATGTGTCCAGACCACAAGAGCAATCAGCTGTGTACAATATGATAAGCATTCTATCTAGCTGAATTTCTAACTAATGAACAATTCTAAGCTTGCAAGATATATTCCAAGGCAGAAAGGCTGTTAAACAAATGTGTTTTGTAATGATTAGATGGGTGTGTCCCACCCTTCAAATTTAACCACTCCCATTCTTCTGATGTAACCAAACCCCCCTTTTTTGGTGTCTCAGTAGAAGAATAGATGCCCTGCTGGATGGCAGGCAGAAAAATTCACAGAGAGAGTCAGACTGATTTTTAAGCACCAGATCCAAGACTGCAGTCTCAGTTCTTTCACGCCAATTGTCAGGGCCGGACTCTGACATAAAGCCTGCCTTGCTTTGCTGTGCAGCTGCTACAAATAAACCAGCATCCTCTGAGAAGTAGGATAGCTTTTGTTCAACTCCAAGAACATCTAACTGTTGTCCACCTCTGGTCCAGCTGAGAGAAGCTGGACCAGAAGACTGACTGTTCTTGGCGTCTCCTGGGATGGCCCTTCTACATGTCACATTGCAATAAATGCCACCTGACCTGGTTCAGAGCCTTGCGTGGACTCGCTCAGGTTGATGGCCAGCTGACTTCCAAAGGAGTTGACCGCCATCATGCCTGAGTGGGTGTGGTTCCCAGTCAGGGAGGTCAGTTGGGTGGGGTTCCGTGGGACGCTGTACAAGGCTTCAGCAATGTCCGCTGCTCGTTTCAGGATGATGTCCTGTGGAGGCAGAAAAGTAACTCCCTATAGATGTAGAGAGACACAATGCACACTCACTGGGTGTGGGTCTGTGAAGGACACTCTGCGACCTTCTCAGCTGGGGCTCTTTGGGTTGGGTTGGGTCTTCCAACGGGAACTCCCATCCTCTCTCTATACCACGTAGGGGCTACATCCAGGCAGGGAGACCAAACAGGTTCACCCAAGCTCCTCTTTTCCTGGGGCAAATGTAACATGTAGCCTGGCCCTCTAGCTCTGACAAAACTTGAGTTTTCCCATCTGCTGGCTGCAGAGTTCCACAGTCCCACTGTTTTAGTGAGTGGGAGTAGAAAGGGGGAGGATTTATGCCCCGGGAAGAAAAAGCAGGGCAGCACAACAGGGACCTGAATAAGCAAAAACAAAGCGCCCAGCCCAGCCAAAGGCCTCCCCCACAATCGCTTGACCTGACGCCTCCATGAGACCGCAGCAATATCCGTCCAGGTGGTGCTAACCGCTACTGAGCCGTGAAAACACCGGCTGGGCCCAGGGACGGGGGCGCGGGAAGGATGGGGGCCGGCCGCTCGTAAGCCCCTTACTTAACAGTGCTGGAATTCCTAATGAGGAACAGATGCGTGCCTGGAAGCCCAAGGCCTGGAATGGGCCTGGCCAGCTCAGCACACGGTTGGGGGAAGGGGACAGGAGATGGAAAGGATTACTGGCCAAGCAATCCTATTCTGAGGAAAGTCAAAATGCACCACCAGACGAGGCGATTCGGGATCCTTGGAAACTCTGTGCTGGAAAATATCCCTCCATTCTGTGGACTATATTCCCCAGCATCCCCCAGTCAACAAGACCCAAAGAGGGTAACTAAGTGCCCTAAAGCAGTGTTTCCCAAATGCTGGTGTTTGGACTTCAATTCCCAGAAGCCTAAATCATTTCCCCAAAGCACTGATCAGCCAATGTACTGACTTAGGTTTCTGGGAATTGAAGTCCCCCTGTGGGCTGTGTACCCCCTGTTGGGAACCACTGCCCTAAAGCAAAGCAATCACACATATCTACCGCCCCATAGCGGTTGGGGGCACTCTCTGGGTGGATCACAAGTAAATTAGCATTTCCCCCCCAACATGCTGGGTACTCATTTTACTGACCTCGGAAGGATGGGAGGCTGAGTCAACCTTGATTCCTGCTCAAGATCAAACTCACAACCTTTTGATCACAAGACAGCAGTTTAACCACTGCGCCACCAGAATCATTTCCCTCTCCACAGCACTATCTTGGCTTTGTCTTTGCCCAGGGCTGGAGGGCTCTATCCGGACACCCCTCCCTCTCAGCTCCTGGGCTACCCAACCCAAGGTGGGCACAGGGACTTACCTGGTTATTGTGGGGCATTCCATACAAGGCCTCTACTAAGTCAGCAGCTCTCTTGAGCAGCACCTCCTGTAGAAAGAGAAAGGCAAAGGAAAAGAAGACAGAATGAAAGGAGGCAGAAGGCTTGTCTTGGGCACCTTTGCCTTTCATAGGTGTTTCGCAGCCATTTGCACAGACCCTGGGAAAGACCTCACATTACCTGCCTCTCCCCGTTCCTTGCCCCCCCCCCCTCTCCAAGCAAACACTTTCTGGCTCTTCCAAGTAGCCCAACACTAGCATCATTCCTGGCCTCAGCTGATAAGAACTGGAAACCAATGTCAAGGATATTTGGTCGTATGTGTATTAACGTAACAGACTAGCAGTTAGCTAATGTGACAGCGGAAGGTTTGGGGGCAAAGACACACGTACAGTCTCAGTGAAAAGTGCAGTTTACTTCTGGGTGAGGGAGACACTCAAACAATAGACACAGAACTATAGACACAGGTACCAGTCTGTCTTCAAGCCCCACAGTAGAGTCAGAGCTTGGAATCCGGAAGGCTCAAGTCCACTGAGCATACACAGAGTCCTGCCAGCAAACACTGGCTGCAGTTTGCCCAAGGCCTTAGTCAGTGTGCTCTGCTCAGCAGTGTAGAGTACCTGATAGTTCTTAGTAGTAGTAGAGCTTCCTGCAGCACTTCTTCCTCCCTCATCTGTCAGATGTCTTCCTTAGTCAGAATCTCCTCCTTCTCAGTTCCTCCTCAGAGTAGCCCATCTCAGGTGGGCTATAGTTATACAATAATACCTCAGATAACGTTTACCTCGGATAACGCTAAAATCGCATAACGTTAAGTAATCTGGGGAGGAGAATTGGATCGAATAACGTTAAGGTCCTATGGGATGGATCGGATAACAACCGCTAAAGCCTGTGCGGTTACAATGTATCTCTATGGAGCTTTAGCTTTATCCGATCCATCCCATAGGATTTTAACATGCATCGGATAACACTAAAAATCGGATAACACCAAGACTTGTGGAACCAAGTCTTAGCGTTATGGTATTACTGTACTGTAATTCTGCTGACTCACCCTCAAATTGGCTACAGCTGTGCACAGCTCTGAATCACATCCTCAAGCGGTTACAGCTGTGTAATCGGTCTATGCCTCAACAGCTAACGGCTGTGTCTACACCCCTAAAGGTCCCTTAAAGGTACAGTAACACAGTGGGCAGGAATCTTACTACAATACCCATAACATATGCCCTAACAACCAACCCCTCGGGCAGTGATGACAGACCATGGCACTCTTAGGAGTACTTGGATTTCAATTCCCAGAAGCCCTGATCAGCAGGACTTGGGCTTCTGGGAATTGAAGTCCAAGAACACCTGGAGAGCCAAGGTCAGCCATCGCTGCCCTAGGAGGAAAGAGTGAACGAATTGGGCATGTTTAGCCTTGAGAAAAGGAGACTGAAAGGGGAGAGGATGATGATGGCACCCTTCAAATACCTGAAAGATAATCATAAAGAGGAAAGGAAGGATCTGTTCTCCATCATCCCAGAGTGAAGGACTGAACTCTGGCTGAAGCTACAGGAAGCCAGATATAGGCTGAATATCAGGAGAAACGTCTTAATGGTTAGAGCAGTACGACAGTGGAGCCAACTGCCTCGCGAGGTGGTGAGGGCTCCAAAACCAGAAACATTCAAGAGCGAATGGGAAAGCAACCCATTCTGATCTTATCCGCTTTGATTCGGATTCCTGCCTTGAGCAGAGGGGGGTTGGACTTGAGTGCCTCAAAGGACTCCTTGTCTCATAAGAAGCCTGCCCACCCCCTGGGAGGTAGAAAAAGATGGGAGAGGAATGGGACTCTTGCACCCCCCTGTTGGTTTTCACCAGGGTGCCCAAACTATGGCTTGTGGGCCAGATCTGGGCCCCGATGCCAATTCATCTGGCATGCAACATCCTCCTCACTCCTGGAAGCAGAAGTAAAATGTGCCCATACACTTTTTACCTCTGCTTCCGGGAGCGACGAGGGCAGTGCAGGCCAGATGAATTGGCATTAGGGGCCAGATCTGGACAATGGGCTGTAGTTTGGGCACCTCTGGACTTTAAGCAGAGAAAATGGCATCCTAAAACCTCTCTCATCCTGTTGCAAAACAGATTGCAAGGTGTATTTTACTTCTGCTTCTGGCGGGAGGCACCATGTGACCGGGCCGCTGAACCACGTGACTGGCCCACAGCCCAAAAAGTTGGGGGCACCCCTTTTTTACACCAACTGGCCAGATGGTTTGGTGGATAGTGTGATGAACTAGGACTCAGGAGACCTGGGTTAAAATTCCCACTGGGCCAGGGGAAAACTCATGGGAAATTAAGGCAATGACAAGCAATTTCTTGAGTATCTCACATACCTTGGAAACCTTCCCAAGACAGCTGTACCTTAGAAGCACACAAAAAACGAAACCCAGCTATGAACCGGCACAAAACCGCTAACCTAATTCCCAGCTGGACTCCCTGGAGGAGCCTCTGGTGAAGAAGTCCTTCGCTCCCTCTCCTTTCCTCCAGCTGCCCAGCCCTCCTCTCCCCCCTGAGGAGATGACGCCAACACCACCACTGGGCTGCAAGCCCCGGACTGTACATCAGGCTCTCAAGGCTATCGGATTGCTGTCAAGCTAAGTGCTGGCAATCAGAAGCACTTGCTCTTCTGTCTTCTGCAATCTCTCCCCGATCAATACAGTAATGGAGCAGAGGAGGCGGCTGGGAGGAGAGGGGGGATGGCCAGGCCCTCTCTCCATGCACAGTGAGCTCCCACTAAGGTGACATAAAACACCGGGTTATGTCTGGGCAGAAGGAGCACCCAGGTAGCAAAAAGAGGAAGATGGTAGCAAAACCACTTCAAAATGGTGAGTCAGCCAGCCAAAGATTCTTCTGTGAAACTTGATGTCTCCAGTGGGAAAGGGAGAGAGTAGGTTCCTTTCGGTGGGTGGGTGTGAGTGTGAGTTTTGCATTTCATGTAAAAAGTCTCTGTGCAAAACAAAGGGCTTGCAGAGCGAGTTGGAGTATTGTATACTTTATGTTGTTCCTCATGATATGCCCAAGTATTGGCGCTTCCTTTGTTTAATGTCCTTAAACAGTTCTTGTTCTTTCTCCATCCAGCATCAGACTTCTCAATCCGTCACATGGTCAACCTATGGTATCCTTAGCAGCTGCCTGTAATCCACATTTCAAAAGCTTCAATTTTCTTTTCAGATGCTTTAGTCCAGAAGTATCCAACCTTTTTTTGCTGCAGGCCTGGCCATACCCCTGGACAGCTGAGTGGGTCAGACCATGCCCCCTGGAAGCGGAAGCATTTGCAGCTGTCGTAAATGCACTCACTTCTGCATTTATGACAGCCCTGGGTGTGTTTGTGCATGTGTGGGCACGTTTTGTGGCTGACGTAAATGCACCTGCTTCTACATCTGGTGCGGCAGAGGTGGCAACAGGCCAGATGGAATGGCGTCATGGGTCGGCCTGGCCCACAGGCTGTAGGTTGGGAACCCCTACGTTGGTCAATGTCCAAGCTTCAACTCCATACAGCAACAATGGGAATACGGATCATCTCACTATTCGTGTCTTTGTAGTTAAGAGTTAGCTCTCTACTGCACAACAATTGTTCCATTTTTATGAAGGTGGGTCTTGCTTTTTCTATTTGCATTTTAATCTCTACCTCAGGATCCCACTTTTCATTTAAAATACTTCCCAAATAGACAATTTTATCCACTCTTTCAATTTCTTTTGTTTATTATACAAGGGAAGATCCTTGGGAAGAAAGGAAGCCCCGGACAGAGATGGACACATAGCAAAAAGAAAAAAGAAAGACAAGAGACCCAACTGACTTAATAAGACTTGACTCATGCAAGAAATCAACACTTACGGTGCCTTCCTAAAAATGCACATACTACCATGATGGCCAACCTTGGCACTCCAGGTGTTCTTGGACTTCAATTCCCAGAAGCCCAAGTCAGCACTCCTGCTGATCAGGGCTTCTGGGGAATGAAGTTTAGGAGCAGCTGGAGTGCCAAGGTTCGCCATCACTATACTATAGAAACACACAAATAGTCTAAAAATGTACATCAGAGAATAAACAAATAAAACAAATACAAAAACATTGTAGCACATTGGAGACTTACTGTTGTATTTTAATGTTAGCTTTCATGGATCAAATCTACTTCGTGAGATCCATGAAAGCTAAAATTAAAATATATGTTAGTCTTCAAAGCACTACAATGTTTTGTTTATTTATTTATTTATTCGGATTTATATTGCCACCCACTTGCTGAGGCGACTCAGGGCGGCTTACAGTCAAAACAGCAACAGTACAATAACAATTATAAAATATAACCTCACAAAATACAACCAAACCAGAACACAGACTAACTCCCCTCAGGCTGTTGTTGTGGGCCCAGAGGAGGGGGCGATGTTCTCAGCCGCCTGCTAGGCCATGGCATCTTCTTCTGTTATTCTTTGATATGCTTGAAACACAGACTAACACAGCTAGGTAAAGGTATAGGTTAGCCTTGCTTGAAAGCCAGTCATATCCAACTCTAGGGTTCAGTGCTCATCTCTGTTTATAGGCAAAGAGCCAGTGCTGTCTGCATCTGCAGACATTTCTATGGGCATGTGGCAGCCATGCCTCAACACCAAAGCCCACAAAACACTGTTTACCTTTCCACCAAAGTGGTCCCTATTTCTGTACAGTAAAACCTCGCATAAAGAAGAGCACCTCGCTTAAAGAGTAGCTTGCTTAAAGAGCAGAATTTTCTCTGAATGTTTGCTTCGCTTAACAAATAAAACCAACCAAAAACTCACTTAATAAATAAATCGGGGTTCGCAATCCCTCCGACCAGAAGTCACAATTGATCACTTACAATGGTGTTTCACTTAAAGAGCAAACTCACTTAAAGAGCAATCCTGTGGATTGACCTTGATTATGTTGTACTCTTTTGATTGTCTTATGTGTATGGTCTCTGTAAACCGCCCTGAGTCGGTTGTACCGAGTAGGGCGGTATACAAATTGAATAAATGAATGAATGAATGAACACATTATGCTCTTTAAGCGAGGTACAACTGTACTTGCAAGTTTTTGCTTTCAATCTGCTAGATTGGCAGGAGCTGGGACAGAGACGGGAGCTCGCACCATCATGCAGTACCCAGGAATCGAACTCCAACCTTCCAGTCAGTGAGCTCAGTGTCTTAGCTACTTGACCCATGGCAGCTACTATTCCATAAAAATACTCAAAACCACTTTGTAGCTTCCCCAACTGTTCACCAGTTTGGGGTCAAAGAGAGGAATTAAAATAAAAATCTCCTCCAGTACACAAGGATGAGCCAAATCGCAATTTCTATTGCTAAATCTGTCAGGCCGTAACATTTCTGTTGGGATGTGTTCAAATGTTGACTACTGACAACTTGCCAAACCTCTTGACTAAAAGTTCTTCTTCCATGCCTAGGCCAGATGTGAAACTGCCAAAATGAAGCCACCTTTGGGGAGTTCATTCTGCAGTTCCTTTCGCCTGGCCTAGTATGGCTGAAAGTGAAAGTGAGTAAACCACATAACCCCCCCCCCATTAATTTTTTAATAAAAAACCCCCCAAAAACAAACTCAACTAATGTCAAGAGGACTATTCTAAAAGATGGGTAAAGATGGAAAGGAATCTTTCAAAGAAGACCAGGCATGATAGCTAGAAGCACTTCCTGTGCTTAACTGTTCATCAGATGTTCCAGCTTTTTCGGCACTTGACAGATTTCTCATTTCATCTTATCCTCACCATGTGAGCAAACTGGCTCCTGGTGGCTTGTGGGCCAGGGGAGACTGAGCTGACAGTCCATTTGTCTGCTGCAGTATAGCATTTTACATCAGGGGGTATGCACACTTTTTTTTTTTTGAAGGGGAAAAAACCAGACCCAAACAAACTAAAAACCCAAATACAACCCTATTCTTTATTGTTATGCAGGCTGCTATGTTAACAAAATAGCTGTTACAGGAGATGAAATACACGGGACAAGAAAGGAAAAGATTCATGGCTTACAAAAAGATGCTTTCCAGGGACCTGAAGAACAATTTATTTTATATCGAGATCAAACTTTAAACTGCCAAAATGAAGCCACCCTCTTGGCTTTGTCATTGGCCAACCTTAAGTTCTCATCTGGTTTCTGGTAGTAACTGGCACATTGGCAGATGAGCTGGATTCTGTAACTCTCCACATTCACACAGCGTGTTGTTGTCGTCCACCAGCAGTCCCCACTTGAGCATGCTGGTCTTGCATTGAGGGACTCCAACTCTCAACCTATTCAGGGTCCTCCAAGTGACATAGGAGAGTTCCTCAGCCATCTCCTTCTCTAAAGTTATTCCTTGCCACATAAGCTCCTTCTTCCATCTTCTAATTTGGCTTTGCTCTTGCATACTCTCAAGAGTGCTTGTTCTTGCCATATAGCTCTTCCTGGATCTGATGTCCAGATGCCATCAGATGTTCACAGCAGATAATATATTACATGTGACTTTCCAAAGGTGTGTAGCCTAGAAACCTTATTTTGTTTTCTGACGACACTTCCAGAATGGCATATATACGGCCATGTTAGTCTTTTTCAATGAAAAGAAGAAAAGGTGTTGTGGCATCTTGAAGAGAAAGAGAATTTATTTAGTTCCAGCTTTCATTGGCTGTAGTCCATGAAAGCTTCTGCCACACAGACAGTGAGTTAGTTTGCAGAGCATGTAAGATTTTTGAATTTAGGAAACTGCATTTGAATTTGAGAGCATGGGTTTTGATGACCGTTGGACAGACATAGCTCCATTCTCCATGCTGCGCTCCTGGAGTAAAGGTCAAGGTCTCCTGTGCTGGAAATCCACTCTAGGGTTCGGTGCTCATCTCTGTTTACATCCAAAGAGTCAGTGCTGTCTGTGTCTCCAGACATTTCCATGGTTATATGGCAGGCATGACTAGATGAGTGCATGGGATGTTGTTACCTTTTCCGCCCAAGCGGTACCTGTTTACCTACTTGAAATGTCTTGCTTTTGAACTGCTAGGTTTGCAGGAGCTGGGACAGATGATGGGCACTCACTCTTGTCATGCAGCACTTGGGTCTGGAACTGCTGGCCTGCTGACTTTCCAATCGTCAAGTTCAGTGTCTTAACCCCTAAGCCACCGCAGTCCCTCTCACGGAGTACAAACCTCCAAGAAAAACACACTCGATGCTGCATTTGTTATGTACCCCCTTGTCAGAGTAAAGCTCAGCATGTGCGAATCCTCTCCTCCTGCAGCAAGGGATTAATGTGTGTACCTGTGGTCACCTTTACATGATGCTTGGGGAAAAGGGGGGGCTGTTAAAAAAGTGGGGGCACTGGCTGGCTTCATCATAGCCTGGATAGGACACGTAGATTAACAATGATGAATGGCTGGCCTCCTCTAGCCACCACCTCAAAGTCTTCAGGAAGGGAGGGGGCGTTAAAAGCCAGCTTAGCAGCTACAGAGGTTTCCTGCCTCCATTAATGAAACTCACCAGCACATGCTTAGGGTCAGGGAAGGGGGAAGACACCGCACCAAGGATCACAGGAATGCCTGGGAATTCTCTCCTTTGGTAGGGAACACATGGCTCTTCAATGCTATGGCAAGATATTGTTTCCACTACCCGGGCAAGGGAGGGGAGTCACATATTTTGCCAGGCCAGCCTCTTCCTCTTCACAGACATTCGATAGCGCAGACATTAGGCAATGGGGGGAAAATATACTTTCTGGGCTGCTGCTCTCTCATTCCCACTGGATTCTTTGACATGTACTGTATCTTAAAAGGGAAACACAACACAACACAACACATCACAACACAACAGAACACACACACACACACCTCTTGTAGTAGTAGTAACAACAACAACAATAATTTCATGTCAGAAATTATTCGGGGTTTAAAGGGTTCTTTTGCTGGAGAAACTCCGCTCAGGGGACGCCTGAATGAGGCTCCTTTCATGCCCCCAAGAGCTGGGACATAGACGGGTGCTCAATCCGTCATGTAGTACCTTGGTCTTGAACTGCCAACTTGCCAGCCTTCCAGCTAACAAGGCCAGCTTCTTCACCACTGAGCCCCTGCAGCCCCTGCTACTCTCTGTGTGCCATGAAGAATTTCATCTACTGATCTGGGGAGAAGTCATGGCCACTGACCTGCAGTTTTTGTGCATACAAATTCAACATTGCCCAAGCAACAAACGGTTTGATCCATATCCTATTTATTCTATTATAGCGTGTCCTGTTGACCTTAATAAGCCTTTCTTGACTTACGAGGGCTCGGCATTTACACTACACTCTGTCTTTCTCAGCAAAACTGTCCCCAATCACCTCTCACCATAAACTTAGCTTGCCTTGGCTGATTTTTAAAACTAAGGAAGGTCAGACCCAATAGACAACTAGATGGGAGACCACCAATTAACAAAATATCCATGGGGAGCTCAACCATCCAGACTGCGTACATCAGCTTTGGCCCTGAGCATCTACGCAGCAGAGTACCCTGCTCCAGTATGGAGTGCATCTACACACGCAAAACAAGTTAACATCACTGTTAACGAAGACATGCGTATATAGTGACAGGATGCATCAATCCTACACCAGTTGAGAAAATATATCCTTTTGTTGGTATCGTTCCACCCAAGATAAGGAGAGAAGTAGCAGTGGACACAAAGAGAACTATACAAGAGAAGGACCAACAACATCCTCTGAATGGAGATGAGCCTCAAGTCTGTCAGCTCAGATCCAGGAAGAGCTTTATGGCAAGAACGAACATTCTTGAGGGTGCGCAAGAGCAAAACCAAATTAGAAGAAGGAAAGAGCTTACTGGAGGAAGAACAAAATTAAAGGAGGATATGGTTGAGGAACTCAACCTCCGCAACATCATTTTGAGGACCATGAATAGGCTGAGGGTTGGAGTCCCTAAAGGCCAGACCGACAGGCTCAAGTCGGGGCTGCTGGTGGACAACAACACACGGTGTGAATGTGGAGAGATACAGAATCCAGATCATTTGCTGGTCTGCCAATGACTGCCAGAAACATGCACTGATGAGGACTTAGGTTTGGCCAACGACAAAGCCAAGAAAGTGACTTCATTTTGGCAGTCTAAAGTTTGTTCTGGACAAGAAAGAAGAAGAAACAGGGGGACAACAGGGCTCTCCAGTTACCACTGGGAATAAATCCGCACGGAAAACAGCGCAGAGCTGCGGGTGCCAGTCAGAGATGCCAATACTGGCTAGTCTGTGCCTAGCACCTGATTCAATCCACAACAGCCTTCTCTGCTTCTAAGAGGAGATCGGTGTCATGAAAAGCGATGGCAGCAGCTTCAGCCCCTGCTACTGCTGCAGGGACAGCCACCCTGTCAGCCCATGATAAATGGTTCCAATTTGGCGGCCGCTTCCCCCGCTGTCACTCTCCATCGGAAGACCCTTCCTCTCCCCCTATCCCCTGCCCAAAGGCATTAGCAACACTTTACCAAGGACAGCCAGAGTGCAAAACTAATTGGGCTGTGAGAAGGGTGTGTGTGTTTCCTGCACGCTAGCATTTTAGAAGGAGACGCACACCGCTTTCTGACAGCTGGTATGGATCAATCGCCCAGAATCACATCTGATGTGTGTATGTTTCTCTCATCATATGGATCCTGGAGAGAATTACGGTACTCAGCTCCCAACCCTCACCCCTCCTGTGTCAGCTCAGAACAATATAAGACGTGCAAAAGTTTGCTCTTCTCGGTTCTGATGTGACCACCCACAACCCCTCCTCCTGGGGGCAAGGGGGGGAGGAGTAGGAGGATATTATGGGAGATTTACCATCGACTTTACCATGTTTATGGGTCTCTGTCCCAGCTCCCCATAACCTAGCAGTTAGAAAGCAAGGAATCACAAGTAGACAAACTGCAAGTAGAATCATCCTGATTCCCCTCAATGTCCCAGCGATCTATATTAAAGGCAACACAAAGACTCCCAAGAGAATTAAAAGCACCTTCTACCTTGGGTAAGCGCTCTGGGTCCCCAGGGTGCCGAGGAATGACCTTCTGCAAGCGCTGAAACCCATAGTCGATGGTTGGCTCATTTAGGGCTGCAAAGAGGGGAGAAAGTCAGATTATTATTATTATTATTCCCATTTATTATCCCGCCCCAATCGGGCATGCCCGACTCTGGGCGGCTTACAAGATAAAAACACAGTCATAAACCCTAACCCATCCAATAAAATACTAATAATTAAAAAATTTAAAAACTCTGAAAATTCATAAAAACATGAAACTAAACCAGGAACAAGCAACTCCATGGAATAAAACCAACAGCAAGGGAGGCTGTCCCTTAAATTAACCACCCTGTGTGGGATCCCACAGACCTTGGTCCCCACACATGTCCCGCCAGCCAGGTTTTTAAACCCTTTCGAAAGGGGAGGAGCTCTGTCTGTAGACGTAGATCAGTTGGGAGGAGGTTCCAAAGCGCCGGGGCGAACACGGAGAAGGCCCTCTTCCTAGTGCTAGAGAGATGAGCCTCCCTAGCCGATGGAATGACAAGAGAGCCCCTCCGGTCCGCCCTGGTGGGACGGACAGACATTCTTAGGGTGACGCGGTCTCTGAGGTATCCTGGCCCACTACCATATAGGGCTTTAAAGGTAATAACCAGCACCTTGAATTGCACCCGGAGACATACTGGTAACCAATGCAGCTCCCGGAGCAGTGGTGAGGCACGAGCATAACGCCCGCACCCCATCACTATCCGGGCCGCCGCATTTTGGACCAGCTGCAGTCTCCGAATGGTCACCAAGGGCAGCCCCATGTAGAGCGCATTACAGTAATCAAGTCTGGAGGTGACCAAAGCATGTGTGACCATGAGCAAGGCGTCCCGGTCTAGGAGTGGGCGCAACTGGCGTATTACACGAAGTTGTGCAAAAGCCCTCCTGGCCACGGCTGCCACCTGCTCTTCGAACAGTAGTCGTGAGTCCAGGAGGACCCCCAGATTGCGCACCGGGTCTGTTTGGGGCAAAACTGCCCCATCCAGAACCAAAGCTGGTAACTCCCGTAATAACGCAGGGCCCCTTACCCACAGCCACTCAGTCTTGCCGGGATTCAGCTGTAACCCGTTATCCCCCATCCAGACCTTAACAGCCTCCAGACACCTGGAGAGGACTTCCACCGCACCGCTTGGGTCCCCACGGGCAGAGATGTACAACTGGGTATCATCAGCATACTGATGATACCTTACCCCGTGGGAACGGATGATCTCACCCAGCGGCTTCATATAGATGTTAAATAGGAGAGGAGAAAGTACCGAGCCCTGAGGCACCCCGTAGTGCAGGGGCCTAGGGCTGGACTTCTCCTTCTCCAGGCACACCGACTGGGTCCTGCCCCTCAGGAATGAGGAAAACCAGGACAGCACTGTGCCCTGGATCCCCAGACCCTGTAGCCTACCCAGAAGAATGCCATGATCGACAGTATCAAAAGCCGCTGAGAGGTCGAGAAGAGCGAGGACAGATGGCTCCCCTCCATCCCGCTCTCTCCAGAGATCATCCACCAATGCGACTAGTGCAGTTTCAGTACCATATCCGGGCCTGAATCCTGACTGAAACGGGTCCAGATAATCCGCTTCATCCAGGACTTTCTGTAACTGCTGCGCCACAGCTTTTTCCAGAGCCTTACCTAAAAAAGGTAGGTTAGACACTGGACGGTAGTTAGAAATTACCAAGGGGTCGAGGGACGGCTTTTTTAAGAGGGGAAGCACCAAAGCGTGTTTGAAAGGTGCAGGAAAATGCCCCTCTTTTAAAGAAGCATTAATGATCGCCTCGACCCAGCCACCTGCCACAGACTTGGAAGCTTTTATTAACCAGGCAGGACATGGGTCCAGTGCACAAGTCGTGGCGCGAACAGATACAAGAAGCCTGTCCACTTCCTCAGGGCCAACAGGATCAAACCGATCCCAGATAACATGGCTAGACTGTGCTATGGTTGACCCCAGATCCGTACATTCCACGCCGTGATTTAGCTTCGAGCGAATCTGAGCGATTTTCTCCGCCAGATAATCAGCAAAGTCCTCAGCCGATCCCTGCCACCCAGGGCCCGGCCCCCCTCTACCGAGGAGGGACCTGGTCACCCGGAACAAGGCCGCTGAGCGATTATCCGCGGAGGCAATAAGGGTGGTGAAGTATTGGCGCTTCACCACCCTCATCGCCACTAGGTAGTCTTTAATAGCTGCTCTAACCAGTGTTCGGTCAGACTCGCTCCGAGACTTCACCCAGCGGCGCTCTCGGCGTCTCTTAGCCCGTTTAAGCTCCCTTAGTTCCTCTGAGAACCAAGGGGTAGATCGATCCCCACGGACTCGGAGAGGCCGTAGTGGTGCGATTACATCCAAGGCAGCCGTCGCTTTCTTGTCCCAAGCATCGACAAGGGCCTCAGATGAATCACTTTGCAGGTCAAGAGGACAATCCCCCAGTTCCCTCTGGAATCCTTCTGGATCCATTAGTCGCCGGGGGCGGGCCCATTTAATTGGCCCTGCCTCCCTGCGGTGGAGTCCAGCCCCCAGGAAGTCTAGAGTCACCAGATAGTGATCCGACCATGGCACTGGAGTGATATCTAATGATTAGGACACAATAGATGGAGATCATAAATGAGAGATAAGAGAACCATCAAGAGACCAAATGTCTGTCGTTTCTGTATAAACTCTGACCCAGGAACACCCCCAGGCCATCATCAGTGGGTGGCAATATAAATCTAAACAAACAAACAAATAAAATCATGTCTACTGGGATTCTGGGAACTGAAGTCCAAGTTTCTGGACTACAGTTCCCAGAATTCTTCAGCCAACAGGGCTACAAAAGGTGTAACTCAGAGAGATGGGGGATGGATGGAAAGCATAAGGCAGGTCTAGAAAGTGAACAAACAAGGGCTATTTGGCACTTTCATGCAATTTATACAGTTCTCAATATTTTGACACACAGATAAGCTTCAGCCCTTAAAACAGGTGTGCCCAAACTATGGCCCACTGGCCAGATCCAGTCTGACACCAATTCATCCAGCCCACACCACCCTCATTGCTCCCAGAAGTAAAACATATGGGCACATATGGGTGTGTTTTACTCCCGCTTCTGGGAGTGATGAAGGCAATGCAGGCCTGTTGAATTGGCATTGGGGCCCAGATCTGGTCCATGGGCCGTAATCTGCGCACCCCCTGGTTTAAGCAGAGAAAATGGCAGTTTAAAATCTATCTCATCCTGTTGCAAAACAATATTGCAAGGTGTGTTTTATTTTCGCTTCTGGTGGGAGGAACCATGTGACTGACCCACTGAACCACATGTAGCCTGAAAAGTGTGGGCACCCCTGCCTTAAAGCAAAGAGTTTCCCCCACCTTTATTTTTTTGCAGGTTGCATCCCAAGTTATCTAAAAGTCCTGGTGTCTGCCCCACGTACTCATCCTGTCTAACGCCCTACTCAGGTCTACAGGACCAACAATGGAACAGCCTTTCCACCCAAGCTTTCTAATGCCAGAGAGGTTTTTCTGCAGGAGCATCAGACTCCAGTGAAGAATGCGGGGAACAATGTGACCACCTGGTTATAAAGGCCTCTCTGTTGCTCTCCATCAGTTAACAAACACATCCCAGAGTTGGCATCCCTGCCCCAGAACCTGGAGACCAGTGACAGAGTGTGAGGAAGAATCCTTTAATCGGACAAGCCATGTTGGTTGGGAGGGGAGGTTGTTCTGGTAGTCTTAGGAAATATCCCTTCCAAGTGACCATCAGGGATTGAGGGCAAGGCCTCTTTTAAGAAGACCACTTCTTCTTCTTCCATGTCTAGGGCCAGACTTGAAACCGCCAAAACGAAGCTACCTTTCAGTGAGTTCTTTCTACAGTTCCTTTCGCCTGACCCAGTGTGAGAAAGATTAGCCAGCAACACAAGGTTGTTGCTGCCCAGATTATGCCTGATTGTGGTTCAAAAATACAACAGTCTTTGAGAAGGCGCTTTCTGTGTAAGCCAAGAACACCACTTAGACCAGGGGTTCCCAACCTTTTCAAGCTGGGTCCGGGTCATGCTCTGTCAGTCAGCTTTGAGGGCTGGATGGCCATTTTGCCCTGGCTGCATGATGGGGGTGGGTGGGCGGCCATTTTGTCCCAACTGCTTCAAAGGGAGCAGCCATTTTGTTTCTTGAATGCCCTTGGAGGGTGTGGAGACACATGAAATGGCGCCACAGGCCAGATCCGGCCCACAGGCCTCAGGTTGGAAATCCGACTTAGATCTTGTCATGGAGGAATCGCATATAGACAACAGGCAAAGCCCAAGCTTCTTGGGTGGCAGACATTTTCAAAATCATTGCATGGTTTAACTTTTTCATCCACCAGAATAGGAAGCGATGTCCTTTGGGGTTTGGTTCATAATGGAATGTGTTGTTATTGCTGTTGTTTTTGAATATGGAGAAAGTTCTAAAAGGTATTGTTCACATTCAATTATAAACCAAACTGTTGGAAACAAAGAAGCAATTGACCGACTGACCGGCAGCTAGGGCTAAGCCAGTGATGGTCAATTTTGGCACACCGGGTGTTTTTGGACTTCAATTTTCAGAAGCACAAGTTTCCGGGGACTGAGGTTCAGGAACACCTGGAGTGCCAAGGTTGGCCATTATGGGCCTAGGCTCTCTGGGTGTCTTAACCTAGCTCTGGTGCTCAGAAATGCCCCTTTAGAGACCATTGTTCCTCCAAACCAGATGATGCTCCCTTGGGTTGAGTGGGGAGGGTGAAAGAATGAAGGTTACACAGTTTAAAAGCATGTGGTAGATAAAATATGCCTTCAGCTTTGATTTGGGGCAGTTGAAGAACAGAGTAGGAACTTAATTCACCCTAAAGGATTTTCTTTCTTTTTTTGGTGGGGTGGGGGAAGGCATCCTTCTGTCCCTGTCTGTGCTGCCGATCCCCCTAACCTACCACAAAGGGCTGTTGGGAAGACAACGTCCTTGGTCTCCTCTGCCTGCCTGGTGGACATCCTGAACCCCTACCATGCGCACAACCTGCTTGAACTGAGTTGGTTCAAAACAACCGTGGTCACGGCTGAGAACAGCCACGTGGACTCAAAAAAAAAAAAAAAAAAAGGAAAGCCCTGGCAAAAGAAGATGGAGAAATCCATTTACGCAGGAGTTGCCCAAACCCACCCTTCTTTCTCTGGTTTAGATCTGAATTTTTCATGAGTCAGTGGCAGACTCGCCGCCACATCCTTAGGTCTTTCCACCTGTCTTCCTCTCTCGGTTTGCACACCGATTACCTGAGAAAGAAAAAAATTGCCTCCCCTCCACCCGTCTCTCGGCCCCATCTCCAGTAAAGGGTGCCAGGTGGGGTGGGGGACCCTCTGCTTCCTCATAGCCCATGTGTCATCTGGGAGGCAAAGGCTCCCTCCTCTCCCTGCCCCCCCTCCCCAATCAAGGAGCTTCATTACTGGGCTGAGATGAAGATAGATTGCCTGATTTAGCGTAAACATATGCTACCATTCCAGTTCTGGGCAGCCTACGTGCACCAGTAATTGGTATTGATTTCCCCCTGCTCCCCGCCCCTGCTGGCAGGCCTTTCACAGACCAGAGCACATGGGATTACCCATGCGGGAGTGGGTGGGTGGGGGTATCATCTGGGGGAGGGGGGGTCAGGCATGGATGCTGCCTCCATGCGGATGTGCCCTGGGGATGCCTGAAGATGGGGCGAGGGGGGCAGTCTTGATAGCTATGGGACCCATTTCCCCGCATGGGGATGCTGAGCAGCACATGAAGAGTGGCTCAAACTAGCCCCAGACTGACCAAGGAGGGGTCGCATGTTGGTTTTGCTAGCAGAGAACCAGTCCTGGGAACTGTCGCCACCAGTTAAGTAGGGGCGATGCAGGCTTCCAAAACCGCTCCCCCAATCTGCGGCCTCTTGCGTTTGTTTCATCTTTTTAAAGCTAGTCTTATGCTAGTCTTTTCTCAAACGCTAGTCTTAGCCAGTAGGGAGCGCATCCACACACATGAAGTTTGCACCGCTGTTAATGAAGCTATACATGTAGTGAGAAGATGCCTCAACCTACATCATTTTAGAAAACATACCCTCTTGTTGGTATCGCTTCACCTAAGATCAAGAGAGAAGTAGCAGCAGATGCTGAAGGGACTAAGGGAGAGAAGGAGCCTCCTCGAGACCCTCTGAATGGGGAGGATGAGCCTCAAATCCACAGGTTCAAAACCAGGAAGAGCTTTATGGCAAGAACAGTGGTGGGATGTCAAAATTTTTACTACCCCACCGTGATGTCATCATAATGTGGGCAAAGCTAGCGTCAAGATATCATGACATAGTGGGTGGAGTCAACATCATGACATTGTGGGCGGGGCCAAATAAAAATAAAAATAAAATAAAATAAAAATAAACACACACACCCCTCAACCCACCCACCCACAACACAAACCCGTAATTTAATTAAATAAATAAAAATAAAATAAAAATACATTAAAATACACCCACCCTCCCCAACACCCACCCACCTACCCCAAACACAAATCAACCAGAGCTTTTAAACCAGAGCTTAAAGCTTATTCTAGCTAATCTTTCTCGCACTAGGTCAGATACAGAATGAACTCACCACAAGATGGCTTCATTTTGGCACTTTTCAACTTTTCAACAGTTAAAGAAGTTAGGTACTAAGTCTTTGCCTAACCAGTTCTCTAGGATAATATGCCTTAATGTAAATGTAAAACAGCTGTACCTCCTTAAGGGTTCTCCAATTGGAACAGAAACTGGAACAGCACAGGTGTAGCTTTTTGATGAGGTAACTCCAAGACTTTGCTTAAAAACCACAAGCCAGGCCACCAGGCCTTTTTAGGAACTGTGGTAGTACGTCAATTTAGGTAAAGGTATTACATACACATTAAAATACACACACACACCACATCCAAAGGTGAGTCACTTACCCTGGGGAGCTTCAGGCTAGCAGCTTCTCTTTCTCCTCCCTGCTTGGGAGGACAGCAAGGAGGCCGTGCATATGCGCTAAACACTGTAGGTGTGCATGCACAGTGGAGGAACCAGTGAAAAGGTAAGCCCCAAAGGTGGTTCCCCCCAAAAGCTGCTACCGGTTCTCCAGGACACTGGGAAAAGTTACTACCGGTTCTGGCGAACTGGTGCGAACCTGTTACATCCCATCATTGGGCAAGAACAAACACTCTTGAGGGTACACAAGAGCAAAACCAAATCAAACTAGAAGGTCTAGGAAGGAACTCACTGGACCATCAACATCATTAAAGGAGGACCTGGCTGAGGAAGTCAACCTCCCCTACATGTCACTTGGGGGACCCTGAATAGGCTGAGGGTTGGAGTCCCTCAATGCAAGATCAACAGGCTCAAGTGGAGGCTGCTGGCAGACAACATGCTGTGTGAATGTGGAGAGAGACAGAATGATAACTTCCAGAAACATATTTTGACGAAAATTCAAGTTTGGCCAACAGCAGTCCAAAGTATGGTCTGGACACAAAAGAGTGAGTCTTATGCTGAGTTTTAAGATTCACTATTTTGACCACATTACCAACTAGGAGGTGCTTCGAAGGAGTGGCTCGTGCAAAGAACATAACCTCATTGCACAAAGAAGACTCCAGAGGGCAGGCCATATTTTTCTGCACGGAGGAAGACAGGATCCTTAAAGTGGCCAGAAGTTGGAGCCCTCCTAACGCCAAACAACAACGAGGACTCCCTTGAAATAAACTGCAGAGAACTTTCATGGCAATAGGCTACATAGCATGGGAGGGTCTAAATCAGGGGTGCCCAAACTGTTCTGGCTGAGGCCCAGTCACATGGTTCAGTGGGCCGGTCATGTGGCTCAGCAGGCCAGTCATACGGTTCCTCCCACCAGAAGCGGAAGTAAAATGCACATTGCAATGTTTTGCAACAGGATGAGGTAGATTTTTCAGATGCCATTTTCTCTGCTTAAATCAGGGGTGTCCAAACTACAGCCTGTGGGCCAGATCCAGCCACTGATGCCAATTCATCCAGCCCACACTGCACTCATTGCTCCCCACTACTCCCCTCCTCCCTTCCTCTTCCTCTGCTGCCTAAACCCACTCTAAGGAGGAGTAGCCAGGCTCAGCTCTCCACGAAGACAGGCAAGGAGAAACGAAAGCCTTGGGAAGTCACCTGAGATCTGGGACCTTCAGGCTGGTCAAATTGCAGCACCCACAAACCACCAAGGGGCTTGACCAGGAATGGGGGATGATGGGAGAGGGGTTTTTTTTTTTGGGGGGGGGAGGTCTTCGTCTAAAGTGGAAGGGGAGGGCAGGAGGGGGAAATGAAGGATGCCTTCCTCCATCCCCATTTGCTGCCTCTCTCCTTCTCTGTGCCTCCCTGGTGAGTCGATAGACATGAATAATTCATGAGTTGGGAATAAAAGGAGGGAAGAGGAGGTGGAGGGGTGTCCCCCCCCTCCAAATACACAATCAGCAGGGCGAGGGAATCAGAGATGCCTGGTCCTCCATCCCACCCACCCGAGAGAGTTGTAGGCAACGTCTGTGTGTCTGTGTGAGCTTGTGTGTCTGTAAAATTGTCTTGCTCCTCTCAGAACACAATTTATGTCTTTGTGTCTCTCTGCCTTGTGCTCCGTCCTCAATCTTCCCTTCCTTCCACAAATGGCCAATCTACTCCCTCCCATTCCTTTCCTTTCTGTGGTTTCTGTAATTGTGCCACTCCAAACAGAGCATCTTCCAAAGATCCAAGCATTCTCTTCTTGCAAATGTAACCCTCGTATTCCCGTTAAAGGTAAAGGCCGTCCTTGCTCGAAAGCCAGTCGTATCTGACTCGAGGTTGTGGTGCTCATCTCCATTTACAGCCAAAGAGCCAGCACTATCTGCATACATCTCCGTGGCAATGTGGCAGGCATTACTAGAGACTGGAGCGCATGGAACACTGATACCTTTCCCACTTAAGTGGTACCTATTTATCTACTTGCATTTTGCTTGTTTTTGAACAGCTCGGTTGGCAGGAGCTGGGACAGACAACAGGAGCTCACTCCATCACACAGCACTCTGGTCTGGAACTGCTGACCTGCCAATCTTTCAGGTCACGTTTAGCATCTTAACCACTAAGCCACTGCAGCCCCCGTTTCCCCCTTAGAACTGGGGAAAACTGAGTGGGAAAAGAGAATGCTAGCTACAATATCCTCCTGCTTTCTGATTTCTCCACTGCTTCCCCCATACTTTCCTTACCATAAATATCCATAAAGAAGAAAAAGACTCTCTCTGTGCCCTGCAAAGTGGCTGTTCTGCAGATCTAGTTGTCCTAGTATGAAAACATGTTATATATTTGGGGTGTGAGTGTGTGTGTGAATTCCTGGCCCATCTCTTATTTGCTAAGCTACATCTTCCCTCATCTTTGGCCTTTGACATGTTACTGGGCTGTCAATCCTTCAGCCCCTTAACCACTGCTTCCAATGGTTGGGGCGTGGTGGCCACACCTGAAACCAACCAAACTGCCCAGCCCTGCTTGAAGGTCTTCCTATGCCACTGGCAGATGCAGGCTGGGTCTGTGACTGTCTGTGAGTGTGTGTTTGTATAATCTACTTACTGGACCACAGACTAGGAAGGGTGGCTTGGCTAGGCAATGGTGAAGAGGCTGTGCTGTTTGGGCCTGCTGGAGTTGGATTTGATTCCTGCCAGCTACAGATCTCTCTGTTCAGACACAAATCTTCTTGGTTATTTCCCTGATTCTTATCCTTAAGAATCACCACTGGTTTTTTAATGAATTGATTGCAATGGATTTTGTTGTTTAGATGGCTCAATTATTTAATTTTTTTTCACCTGCCACTTTTATTGGATTTGTTTTTATTGTAAATCACTTTGAATTAAAAATAACTCCCAGAAATGCTCTACAATATATAATAAAATATAGGGACTGTGGTGGCTTAGTGGCTAAGTCACTGAAGTTGACGACTGGAAAGTCACCAGGTCAGCCATTCTTTGGCTGTAACGGAGTTGAGTTGGATACAACCAGCATTCAAGCGAGGGTGAATATTATAAAAATTTCACAGAGATGAAGGCTCCCAGACGTTAGTCGTTAAGATGGTCATGCTGTTGTTCAGTCGCAAAGTTGAGTCTGACCCTTTGTGACCTCATGGACCACTACACGCCAGGCTCCCCTGTCATTTGCCATCCTCCGTAGCCCACCCAGGTCTACACCCACTGAGTCAACAATGCCGTCTAGCCATCTCATCCTCTGCCACCCCCTTCTCCCTTCTATGTTTCCCAGCATCAGGGCCTTCTCCAGTGAGTCCTCTCTTCTCATTTGGTGGCCAAAGTACTTGAGCTGCAGCATCAGTATTTGTCCTTCTAGGGAGAAGTCAGGGTTGATTTCCTTTAAGATCAACTGATTTGATCTCCTTGCCATCCAGACAGTGGTGGGCATCAGCAGGTTCGCACCCGTTCACCAGAACTGGCAGCAGAAATTCTGGCTAACCCTGCCCATCCAAGTTTTGAAATAAAGTAGTCCTAATTTGGGTGCAACACAGGGCTTTCCCCCGGCCATGCCCACCATACCACGCCCACAGTGTAGAGAGTCCACTGCATCCAGAGGACTCTCAAGAGCCTCCTCTAGCACCACAGCTCAAAGGTGCCTACTCTTCTATGCTCAGCCTTTCGTATGGTCCAGCTCTCACAGCCATACATTACTACTGGTCACAGATTCCCCTCATTTATTGGAAGCAGGTTGCTAGGAAATGGAAATTCAGAGAGGGGCACTGGTTCTCCTGTCCTGTCTATGGGTTGGGGGCTTCCTGGAGACAACAGGAATGGGACAGAATTGGAGTGGGTGGGGGGCTCACATCTATGACCCAGAAGTGCTTTGTACCCCACCACTTACCAGTGTAGACAAAGCGTCCGGGGGCTCCTTTGCAGAACTGCTTTGACTTGTAGGAAAGTGTCACTTCCACCACTCCCGGGATGTGTCTAGGGGGAGTCTGTACACGGATGGCATGGGGAGTGATGAGCTGTTAAAAGAGAAGCAAATGGATGGGGTGGGGAGAGCAGAGGAGAAAGTGATCCTATGGAAGCAGGCAATTCCATGCAGGAAAGGGATGGGTTTCTCTCCTATCCCTGACCGTCTAACTAGTAACTTGTTTGAGTAGCTCAATCCCCTTGCTCTGGAAAAGTTACTCTGTTGGTACCCCAGAACTACCCATCAAAAAAGTCATTTCCCCCCATCCTCTAAGGGGAAAGGTCTCCCTTGCTTGAAAGCCCCTAGTGTCCAACTCATCTCCAGTTACAGCCCAAGGCCCAGCACTGTCTGTACTGGCAGACATTTCCATGGTCATGCATCAGGCAGGACTAGACACCAAAGTGCATGGAACGCTGTAACCTTTCCCACCAAAGTGGTACCTATTTATCTACTCGCACTTTCTTGAATGTTTTTGAATAGTAGCCATTTATTCTCTTACATGCTTGCAATTTCTTGCTTTCAAACTGCTAGGTTGACAGGAGGCGATGGGAGCTCTCTCTGTCATCCAGCACTCAGGTCTCAAACTCCTGACCTTCCAGTCATCAAGCTCAGCATCTTAGCCACTAAGCCACTGCTTCCAATCCTTCTATTGCCTACTCAGCTACGTCTTACGAGCTTTGCTTGTGGTATAGGCAATGCTACTGCACAATCTCTTTACTAAGCTATCCTGGTTTCATTCTAGCTTAAGATTCCTCCTCCCACCTGAAAGCATCCTTGGAAATCCAGCCTGAATAAGACAGTCCAAAAATGGCTTTGAGGTTCTTCAGAGTCTCCATTTGGAAGGACAATCTCTTCTAGGGAGAACGGTGAGTTTCCTCCAGGTGTATTTCAAGCCCGCAAAAAGACTCACCTCACTCCAGACCAGTAGCGTGCCAAAAACCACCTGCAACCCGTCAAAGAAGTTGTCCCCAATGACGATGACGGTGGCGCCCCCAGTTGTCCAGCCTTCACTGGGGCTGATGGCTTTGATGCATGGGGTAGCAGCTTCATGGAAAGAAATGGAAAGACATGGTCAAGCATTAGAAAGGAGCCCTGTTGAATAGGACAGGAGGGTTGAGGTCCAGGGAGGGGGGTCAGATGGTGGCAGAAGGATAGCAAAAAAGGGCATCTTGCTATTGTGGAGGGGGAAGATACAAAACAGGCCAGAAGAGACCACCCAAAACTACGCATGACTCAAGGGTTGTCTACACTGGCTCTCCAGGTTGTGAGGAAGCAGCAAAACACTGTCTGGTGCAAACCCCACATCCAGACAAAGTGAGGTTGCACCAGCCCTATCAGCTGTGGCCATAGCAGCCACTTTCCAGGTGATGGGGGGGGGGGGAATCCAAGTCAAAGCAGATCTGACAGATGGCATGTATCTCTTGAGTGCCTCCAGGGTTGGAGCGCCCACCATCTCCCAAAGTCATGGGCTCCATTGTCCTACTGCTCTAACAGTTAAGAAGTTTACCCTGATATTCCAAACAGTCAACAGATGGGTTCACTTGTGGGTCATACCCCTAAATCAAGATTGAGCTTCCAAACTTACCAAGGTTGACTCTTAGCCACTTCCATCCTTCTGAGGTCAGTAACATGATTCCCCAGCATGTGGGGGCAAAATGCTATTTAACTTGTGAACCACCCAAAGAGCGCATGAAGCACCACCGGGGGGTAGATAGGTGTCATTGCTACTGCTATATCCCTGTTAAATATAACAATGTTCTAATTATGGGCTATCTGCCCCTACACTCTGAAACCTCTTCTTCATGGTCTCTGTGAATCCACACGAATGGGTTTACTGCATGTACATTCGTGTGGATTCATAGGGGACCACAAAAAAGGACAGGTTTCACTTACCAGTAACTGTCGTTCTCCGAGTATGTTGTTTGGGGATTCACACTGATGGGGTTCTGCGCCTGTGCTGAATCCTGAGCGGAGCTGGAAAGCTGATTGGATAAAGAGTTTTGAATGTGGGACCGCCCACCATGCCCAACCCCTTTAGGCGCCATTTCACGCTTTCCCCTCAGTTTGATATTAAAGCTGCCCGCTAATCATAAGGCCATCTCAGGCCGGCAGCCCTGAGGGGAGGCAGGGTTGGGTTGTGTGAATCCCCAAACAACATACTCGGAGAACGACAGTTACTGGTAAGTGAAACCTGTCCTTCTCCTTCGTGTTGTTTGGGGATGCACACTGATGGGTGACTAGCAAGCTCACTTACTTGGATGGTGGGCAGCCGGCGTCCTGAGATGTAGGAGAGCGCGATGGCATCATGGATGGGCGGTCATCAGCGAAGAGGATCGGAGACCAGCCGTCAGGATGGATCTGCCTCGTCTGACATCGGAAGCAGACCTTGTGTCAACCCGGTAGTGGGTGATGAAGGTGGAGGACCTGGACTAGGTAGCGGCCTTGCAGATGTCCTCCATCGGGATGCCTTCGAGGAACGCAGTGGAGGAAGCCAATGTCCTGGTGGAGTGAGCCCGGACATGAGGCGGGGGTGGCAGAGATGACATCTCATAGGCCAAGTAGATGGTGCTTGAGATCCATTTGGAAAGTCTCTGGGCAGACAGAGAGTGTCCCTTGGACTTGCCACCATAGGCCACAAACAGTTGCTTGGCTCTCCTGAAGGACGCAGTCCTTTGCGTGTAGAACAGCAAGGCCCTCCTGACATCCAGCGAATGCCACACTCTCTCTTGTGCAGACGAAGGATTCAGGAAGAATGCTGGAAGCGTGATGGACTGGGCCAGGTGGAATTCAGTCAGGACTTTGGGCAGAAAGGCCAGGTCCGGGTGCAATACTACCCTATCAGGGTAGAACTTGAGAAAAGGAGGGTCAGACCGCAGGGCTGCCAGTTCTCCTGCCCTCCGGGCAGAGGTGATGGCTACGAGAAAGGCAGTTTTGTAAGAAACAAACTTAATGTCCACTGTAGCCATGGGCTCAAAGGGCGCCTTCGTAAGCGCGGTGAGCACAGCAGTGAGGGACCACTGAGGAGGTGGTATCTTTACTGGAGGGTAGGCATTACGCAGTCCCTGGAGGAATCTTTTAACAGTCTTGTCTCTGAAAGCGGAGGACAATACTGATGTAGGTGGGGCCTTGGCTACCACCGCAGCCAAGTGGACCTTTAAGGATGAGTGTGCAGATCCTGACTCGGCCAGGTGCAGGAGGTAGGACATGACGTCCTGCAGGGATGCCGAGTCCACGGTAAGGTCACTGGATGCTAGAAAGTCTATGAAGCGACGGTACTTGGCATCATAGGACTTTTGCGTGGAAGGTTTCCTTGAAAGTTCAAGGATCCGCATTATGTCGGGCGGATAAGCCAGGCCGTCAGGTGTAGGCTTGGCAGATCCGAGTGGAGGATCCGACCGTCCTCCATGCGGAGGAGGTTCGGATCGGTGGGTAGGCGGAGGCGGTCGCAAGCCAGGGTTTGGAGTAGCGGGAACCACGGCTGGCGCGGCCAGGACGGGGCAATCAGGATCGCCCAGGCGTTCTCCGCACGGATCCGTACCAGGACCCGTTGGATGAGAGGGATCGGAGGAAACATGTACAGCAGTTCCTGGTGCCACGGCACCATGAAGGCATCGCCCTCCGATCCGTGGCCGATCCCCGCCCAGGAGCAGTAACGGCGGCACTTGGTGTTGATCTGTGTCGCGAACACGTCTAGGCTCTGTGTGCCCCACCGTCGGCACAGGCGGTCGAACACCGATCCGTCCAGTTCCCATTCGTGCATCGCTGTCCCTTTGCGGCTCAGGGAGTCCGCCTCTAAGTTCAGTGTGCCCTGGATGTGGACACCTATGGGGAACACATGTACCTTCAGGCACCACTCCCAGATCTGGACCGTCAGGTGAAGGAGGGAGAGGGACTTGGTCCCTCCTTGCCGGTTGAGGTAGGCTAGGGTCGTGGTGTTGTCCGAAGCGATCTGCACCACGCGGCCTGCTAGTGACAGTCTGAAGGACCTCATCGCCTTCCATACCGCTAACAGCTCGAGGAAGTTGATGTGGCGGTCGGTTTCCGCGGGCGTCCAGATGCCGTGGACCCGTAACCCGAGGCAGCACGCACCCCATCCGTGTGTGCTCGCGTCGGTGGTGACCTGGACGGATGGCGCGGGGAGGGTGAAGAGCTTCCCGGCGGTCACATTGCGGTCCGTTGTCCACCAGTTCAGCTGGTCTTGCAGTTCGGGAGTCGGTGTGAGCCACTTCCCGAGGTTGTCGTGGGTGCTGTCGAAGGAGGCTAGGAGCCACGACTGGAGCGACTGCATTTTGAGCTTGGCGTGCGAGATCACTGCTGTGGTCGACGCCATGAGTCCTAGTAAGTGGAGAGCGTCCCTCGCATGGACGCGACGACTGCCTTGGATCCGAGCCACTACCATGCGGATGTCGAGCAGACGTTTGGGAGGAGCGTAGGCTCTTAGAGCCAGAGAGTCCAATACGGCTCCGATGTAGTCTATTCGTTGAGTGGGGGTCAACTGAGACTTCTTGTAGTTGACCCGTAGACCGAGACTCTGCATAAGGGCCAGGCAATGGGCAACATCGTCCTTGGCTTTCTGTTGGGTTGGGGAGCAGACCAACCAGTCGTCTATGTACGGGAACACTTGGACGCCTTGTAGCCGAAGATGAGCAGCCACCGGCGCCATACACTTCGTGAATACCCTCGAAGCGGTGGAGAGGCCGAAGGGTAGGCAGGTATACTGGTAGATGTTGCCGCCGACCTGGAAGCGTAGGAAGCGGCGGTGTTCCCTTCTGATGAATACGTGGAAGTAGGCATCCTTCAGGTCGATGACGGTAAACCAGTCCCCGTGGTTGATGAGTGGGAGGATGGAGTGAAGAGTCACCATCCGGAACTTCCTCGCGTCAATGTGCTTGTTGAGGAGACGGAGGTCCAGGATTGGACGTGCCCCCCCGTCTTTTTTGTCCACGAGGAAGTAGCGGGAGAAGAACCCTTCGTGAGACTCCGACGCTGCAACCGGTTCTATGGCGCCCTTCTCTAGGAGAGCTGATAGTTCTTCCTGGAGCGGCGGGGACGGATCGGTGACGTGGACCCGTCCGACAGTAGGGCATCTCTTGAACTCGATCGCGTAGCCAGAGTCTAAGATGGTTAAAACCCATCGGTCTGTGGTGATGGCAGACCAGGCCGATAGGTAGTTGGCGAGGGGACGGTAGGGTAGAGTCTCGGTCACGGAAGAGTCAAACACGTTGTTTGCCCTTCCATTCCGTCCGTTTACCAGTCTGGTGACGCTGCTGGTAGCGTGGACGGCTGGGTTGTGGTCGTGGCCGGTAGGGCTGGTACCGGGAGTAGTCGCCTTGCCTCTGCGGTGGGCGAGGTTGGTAGGACGGGCCCGCCTGGGACGTCGACGGTTGGTCCTGCTGGTAATGGTTGGACCCACGGCGTGGAGGGCGGAGCTGTTTGATGGTGGCGTAGTCCCCCTTCAGCTCTCCCAAGGAGGTGTCGGTCTCCTTGGCGAAGAGGCCCTCACCGTCGAAGGGGAGCTCTTCGACAAGCCGCTTGACGTCGTCCTGCAGGTCAGCAGAGCGGAGCCAGGCGTGGCGACGAAGCTGGATGGCGGAGGCCAGGTTCTTCGCCTCCGACTCTGTGACGTGGCGGCCCGTACGGATCTGCTGGAGAGCGAGTTGGTTTCCCTCCATGCAGACCCTCTCGAAGTCCGCTCGCTTGTCCAGTGGTAGCAGCGACTTGAAGGACTCCGCCTGTTCCCACAGTCGGCACTGGTAGCCCCCCATGGCCGTCGCGTGGTTGGACGCACGGAAGGACAAGGAGGCATTGGCGTAGAACCTCCTGCCCAGTGCGTCCAGCTTCTTCCCTTCCTGGGTCGACGGAACGGGGGTGCTACTGATCGGTGTCCGGTGTTGGGAGCCTTTCACCACTCGGGAGTTCGGCGCCGGGTGGACATGCAAGAAGTTGGAGTCGTCCAGCAGTCTGTACATGGAGTCCACCCTGTTGGACACCGAATGGGAAGAGACGGGTCTCTTTCAGACCTCCTTGGCCGCCTTGGCGATCTTCGGGAGTAGTCCCAGGCGGACGGGGACTAGCTCCTTCTGGTCGGCCATGCCGCAGACGACATCTTCGCATTCGTCCAGGGGAGCCTCCGCCCGGATCCCCAGCGTGGATCCGAGGCGGGTGATGAGGGCCGTGTATGTTTTCTGGTCCTCCGGTTGGGAGCCATGGACGGAGCCGATGTTATCGTCCGGGGATTTGTCAACCGCAACCGGTGGTGGCCGATCCTTCTCCTCCTGGTCCGACGAGTCGTTGGAGCCTCCTGACCGCTCCGAGATGCTGGGCGGTGGCAGGTAGGCCTCGGGGTCCAAGTCCGACCAGTACGGCCTGGCGGATCTCGGATCGTTCCCCGGCAAAGGCAGCTGGTACGGAGGGAGAGAGGCCTCCGACCGCGCCTGTTCCACTCGTTGCCTCTTCGGTGCCGGGCCCTCGTCACGGAGCGGTGGTACCTCCGTGGCTGGTTCGGGAGGCAGAGGGTGCTCCACGAACTCGGATGGTGTCGGTCAAGGGCCTTGGAGCTCGGCATGCAGCTTCCGCACCATCGCCTCGATAAACGGGGCGATGAGGCTCAACTGGGGTGGCGCTTCGGGAGCCAGACCAGGAGCCACGGAATGGCCGCGAAGAGAGGAAGATCGTCGCGGCGGTGGAGGTGGAAGAGTCTCTGGCGAGGGCGGAGGGCTGGGGGCCCTCTCCGGCGTGGCGGCTTCCCGGGCATCGACCGCCATCCTGCCCGGCGTATGTGGGGCTGCAACCGGGGCGGATGCTAGGGAGCGTGGCGGTGAGGGGTGAGCCGGTCCCGAGGTCGGCGGGAGAGAAGACGAAGAGCTACGACGCTTCTTCTCTTTCTTGTCTTTCTTCTTCTTCTCCTGCTCCTTCTTCCGTTTAAACAGTTCGGAGGCTGACGGCTGTGAAGAAGGAGCGGAGGTCGAAGGAGCAGACGTTGAGGCAGCGGCCTGCTCTGGAGCTGGGGGAGGCGGTGGTGCGAGTGCGGCCTCCATGAGGTAGGCTTGGAGGCGGTATTGGCGGTTCTTGATAGCGGCCTTCGAGAAGCCTCTACACACCTCGCAGGTCTGGACCTGATGGCTCTCCCCGAGGCAGCGGAGGCAGCGCACGTGTCCGTCCGAACTAGGGAACTTTCTCTTGCAGGACGGACACTGCTTGAACGCTGCCGCTGAGGCCATCCACCGAGGTAGATGGCCGAAGAGAAAAAATTATCCCAGCCGGGAGGCCCCGGCACGAGATTACAGGAAAAAACGATTTCCTTCTCTTGGTTTTTTTTTTTTTTAAACCGGCGGCTGAGGGCGAGCCCCAGCCACACGAGGACCAAGGGATCAAGTCCCCTGGTCCGAGAAAAAATTGTAAGTTAGAAAAAATTGGAAGATTCTGAGACAATCTCAGTTAAAGTACTCACAGCTTTTTTTCCAGGCTCCTGCTTGCGCAGCGGAAAAAAGCAAACTGAGGGGAAAGCGCGAAACGGCGCCTAAAGGGGTTGGACATGGTGGGTGGTCCCACATTCAAAACTCTTTATCCAATCAGCTTTCCAGCTCCGCTCAGGATTCAGCGCAGGCGCAGAACCCCATCAGTGTGCATCCCCAAACAACACGAAGGAGAACAAAAGTTACAGATAAGCAACCTGTCATTATAGAGCCCTGGTGGTGAGTTCAATCCTGACCAGGGATCAAGGTTGACTCAGCCTCCTCCATCCTTCTGAGGTTGGCAAAATGAGTACCCAGCAAGTTGGGGACAAAATGCTAATTAACTTGTGAACTGCCCAGAGAGTGCACTAAGTGATACGGCAGTGATGGCAAACCTTGGCACTCCAGGTGTTCTTGGACTGCAATTACCAGAATCCCAAGCCAGCACTCCTGCTGATCAGGGCTTCTGGGAATTGAAGTTCCAGGACACCTGGAGTGCCAAGGTTTGCCATCACTGTGCTATGGAGTGGTATAGAAGTGTAATGGCTATTGCTATAGCAACCCCACCCACCACATTCTGAGCTGCTGATCTGTTTTGGCCTCCTGAGTTTCATTAGAAATCACCCTCATCTTGTTGCTACGGGTATCCCTAAATGCAGAGTGAAGATTGGAAACAGCTTGGGAAAGTTACATTTTCAAGCCATAATACTTCCAAGGAGACATCACCACCAGCATGGCCACAAGCTAGGTCCACAATGACTGATAGTCCCCAAAATGTACAGAAGGATACATTCCTTTAGCCCCCCCCCCCCAAACAAAGATGATTTATAAAGACTAGCCACTTTTCTCTGGCATAAAGTTTTGTGGATTGCTGCTCACTTGCATGTGAAAAAGACGCGTGGGAGCTTCTGCCAAATAAAACTTGACAACCATCCAGGTGTCACAAGGCTGGCATTGCTGCAACAATCCAAAAAGTAACTTTGAAAGTTCTAGATGCAGCTGAGAGTTACCAATTATCACATCCCATCTGGTCTTTACGTCCTGTGTTGTGGCCACAGTTCACGGTTTGAAACTTGGCTTTTTAAACATGGTTTCCTTAAGAGCTTCCTCGAAAACTGTGGTATTTTTTAACCACAATCGGGCATACCCTGGGCAATGGCAACCTTGTGTTGCCAGCTAATCTTTCCTACACTAGGTCAAGTGAAAGGAACTACAAAATTAACTCACAAAAAGGTGCCTTCATTTTGGCAGTTTCATGTCTGGCCTAGACACGGAAGAAGATGGACCAAAGGTCAACATGATGTCAGACTAGCGTGATCTTTGAGGTAGCAGAGACTTACCTTCAGAGGGATCCAACCTTCGTGCCCGGCGTCCGTGCTTGGAGTTGTTATGGACAAACATGTTATCGGAAACGGCAAGGACGTGGCCGTCCACGTTGACTGTCGTTGATACCACAACCTGAGGAAAGGGAAGGAGAAGTCATCAAGCCACACAAGAACCCACTGAGACAACAAGAAAGAGCATTTGAGCTTGCTTCAGAAAGAAATCCATCCATTCTCACAGTCCTTCCATCGGTTAGAGAGCATCGCCTAAAGCTACAAGGGTCAAATCTGCTCCAGTGCACCTCATGCTTCATTTGCCTTTTTATCCCTTCCAGGTGCCTGGCTTGGTGTGTTTCCTTTACAAATCCATAAGGTTACAGGCAGTTGCTCCTAACTTTCCAGCTTGGTTTTTTAAAAAATAAATAAAAATAAACGAACCTGCAGAAACGGATTGCAGTCTACAAAATCTCTCACTGGGAAAAGAGACCTGATGGGTCTTCAAAGCAACCACGGATCTTTTGTTTTTAAAATTTCTTTTCCATACTTAAAAATAAACAAACAGACCAGTAAAAAACAAAGCTACAGGAGGCTGCAGTCTTGATGAATGCACTAAAACAGTCATGGTGAACCTTGGCACTCCAGGTGTTCTTGGACCTCAATTCCCAGAAGCCCAAGTCTCTGTGAAGCCACACAAATGGTTTACAGCACGTAAACTCACAGAGACTTGGGCTTCTGGGAACTGAAGTCCAAGAGCACCTGCAGTGCCGCAGTAAACCCATTCATGTGGATTCACAGGGACTTGGGCTTCTGGGAATTGAACTCCAAGAACAGCTGGAGTGCCAAGGTTTGCCATCACGGCACCAAGAGGACAGGAGAAAACTGCTCAACCTTTCTTTCCTTGGGTCATTTTCAACTGTTCTGTACAGTGTTGGAATAAAGAGATAGAAAGAAGAAAGAGATGATTATTGTAATAGTAACAGCTATGAGATTGCCCATTGTTAAAAACTGGAAACTATATTATGAATTGGATTCAGATGTTTGGTTCAAACAACTATAGAATATAGAAATAAAAGATAAATTGAAATATGAATTAAAGTTAAAGTAAGGTTCAACAAAAAATGATTTTAAAGAGATTTGGAGAATTTTTATTATGTATGTTTTAGTCAAATCAAAAGGAGAAGGTCAAATAATATACAGCTTTTTTTGGAAATAGGGGACAAATATATAAAAAAGAATGTTACATTATGATAATGGGTTGAAAACATATAATGTCCCATAGGTGGTGGGTGCATTTATTAGAAGGAATGCAAAAGGCAAAGGAGAAAGGGGAAAAAAGCAATCAATTGAATACAGAATTTCAAAGAAAAGCAAGGAAAGATAAGGAAACCTACCTAAATGAACAATGCAAAGAAACAGAGGAAAATAACGTAAGGGGTAGGACTAGAGATCTTTTCAAAAAAATTGGGGACATCAAGGGAACGTTTAAAGCAAAAATGACCATGATAAGGGACAAAGACGGCAAGGAGTTAGCAGATGCAGAAGAGATTAAGAAAAGATGGGAAGAGTTACAAAGAGGAACTCTACAGAAAGGACCTCAACACCCCTGATAATAGCAATGATGAGGAAATCGAACTTGAGCCAGACATCCTAGAGAGTGAAGTCACAAAGGCTCTAAAAAGCACAGCAAACAACAAAGCCAGTGGAGATGATGGTATCCCAGTTGAATTTTTCAAATCCCTAAAAGAAGACAGAATCAAATTATTGCATTCTATATGCCAGCAGATTTGGAAAACACAACAATGGCCACAGGATTGGAAAAAATCAGTATACATTCCAATCCCCCAAAAGGGTAATGCTAAAGAATGTTCAAATTATTGAACAATTGCACTCATCCCACACTCTAGCAAGGTGTTGTTGTTGTTCAGTTGCACAGTCAATTCCGACCCTTTGTTACCCCATGGACCACTGTCCGCCAGGCACTCCTGTCCTCCACCATCCTCCTCAACTCACTCAGTTTTGTGCTCATTGTGTCTACAATACCATCCAGCCATCCCATTTTTGTCCGCCCCCTTTTTCTTTTGCCCTCTACCCTTCCCAGCATCAAGGCTTTCTCAAGCAAATCCTCTCTCCTCATTTGATGTCCAAAGTACTTTAGCTTCATCTTTACTATTTGACCTTCTGAGGAGCAGTCAAGGATAATTTCTTCTAAGATTGACCTATTTGTTCTCCTCGCTGTCCAGGGGACTCTCAAAACTCTCCTCCAACACCACATCTCAAAGGCATCTATTCTTCTGCACTCAGCTTTCCTTATGGTCCAGCTCTCACAACCATACATTGCCACCAGGAATACCATTGCTATGACTATATGATTTTTTGTTTGCAATGTGATGTCTCTACTTTTCACTATGTTCCCCAGGTTTCTCATTGCTTGCCTCCAAAGAATCAGTCGCCTTTTTATTTCATGGCTGCAATCACCATCTGCAGTGAGCTTTGATCCTAGGAAAGTAAAATCTGTCACTGCTTCTACTTGTTCCCCATCTATTCTCCAGGGGGTTCACTTGAGAAAGCCTTGATGCTGGTAAAGGTGGAGGGCAAAAGAAGAAGGGGGCGGCCAAAGATGAGATGGCTAGATGGTATTGTAGACACAATGGGAACAAAGCTGAGCAAGTTGAGGAGGATGGTGGAGGACAGAGGTGCCTGGAGGACAAAGGTCCATAGGGTTGCAAAAGATCAGAATAGACTGTGTGACTGAACAACAACAACTGTTTTTTTATTATTATTATTCAGATGTTTTTAGTCTAATTGTCATTGTTGCTAGTTGTATGATTAGGATATTTGTTTATATTTTGTATTTTTATTGTTTTAAAATTAATGGACAGTCTGCCCAGATTTTCCTGCTATGGTAACAGAGTAGACCCTACTGTCAGTGACCCAATGGCAAGTGTCAGGCGGTGGTGAACTAACCTGACAACCCTGAGGACTAACGGCCTTGGTTGCCGAAGTCTACAGGGAAGGGTGATGGTCCCCAAGTGGACTAAATCCCACTTGACTCCATCTTGATGGAGAGCAGCAGCTTCATCCATCCTGGCCTGGGGCTGAGGAGGACTTCGGGTGCCAAAAGGGCTCAGGACCAGAAAGTGACTCGCGGAGCTGAATCAGTGGTACAGGTGTCATGCTACAATGCAGAAGGAAGATGAAAGGCCCCTGCATTATATTCCCAAGACAATCTTCATGGCTGATCGCCATGATGATTGCCAATATTCAGATTCAGATACAGCAGCAGCAGCTGAAGAAAATTAATTTAAAAATAAAAGTAAACAAGAAGTTTCTCTTCAAGGGGTCTTCTGTCTTGGAAAGAATTCTCAAAATCGTAATGATGGTAATTGAAGTCCAAGAAATCTGAAAAAACCATGTTTATTGTCTACCTGGAAATCTTAAACTTCTCTCTGGTGGGGAAGAGACTGATGCAAGAGTCACCCGTAGCAAAAGGTCTTCTGCTCCCACTTACAGTTTGGCAAGGGAAAAGACAAAGAAGGGCAGGGAAGCCTGGATTTCCAAAAGCATGACTATGAATACATGCAACACTCTTGAAGTGTATGATTTCCAGGGAAATAAAGGCAGATTTTTCAAAATATTCTCCCAGTGGTAAAGAAGTAGAGAAACTCAACTTGCACTGGAGAAATCAGAGAGGCTTCAACAGCCCTTTCGGGGCCATCAGAGGTAGGGAAAGGAGGAACTCCCCAGGTATCAACCAGTGTTGACTGGCTGGCGGCTTCCTCATCAGGTTACTCTCCTAACGATATGGTAATTGTGACATTTTTACATGATTAACAAGCATTCTAATTTGCATAGCGCGGGTGCCAGGCGCCTTCGGAGCAGACAAGCGGACCCACCTTGATAAAAGAAGAGAGAATCCCAGTTAAGAGACATCTCAACATCCTTGAAAGATGCTGCCCAAAGGGATGGCGAGAAGACCATTCCAACCAAAGGAACTAAATGTGCAAGAAGGCAACACCAAAGGGGGTTTTGCGGTCACTGGGATGGGAAACTGGAGGCACCAACTTTCCCATTTCTTGCTACTTTTGCTAAGTGCTATCAAGTGACTTTCAGCTTCTGGTGATGCCATAAATTAACAATCTTCAAATTTCTTGTCATTAACAGCCCGGCTCAGGTGTTGCAAACTCAAGCTGTTGTTGTTGTTGTTGGTTCTCCTCCTCCTCCAGGGGGCATAGGAGACAGTTCTGGCCCATTTTGGGTATCCTAGCAACCCTTGAAATGTTTAGACCTATGTCCACCACACATAGGAAGGAAGGGGATTTTTTGGTTTTATTAGCATGTAAATGTTTGGGAGTGGGCAGAAATGGAAATGGGGAAGCACTCCAAGCTACACACTAAGTCCAGATCTCAGATACCTTCAGGTTGTTTCCTCTACGCCAGCGTTTCTCAACCTTTGGTTTTTCGACTTCAATTCCCAGAAGCCTAAGTCAATTTCCCAAAGCACTGATCAGCAAATGTGCTGACTGAGGAGTCTGGGAATTGAAGTCCCCCTGTGGGGCATGTGCCCCACATTGGGAACCACTGCTCTATGTCCAAGTGTGTTGCTTAGGAACTTTGTCTCGCGCAGGGTTGGTGATCAGGCTACTTCAGATTTTATCAGCACTTCTGCTGACTCCCTTGATTTTCAGTTAACTTCAAGATCCAGTTCAAAACACTAGTGTTGACCTCCAGAAATCCTAACCTGTTTGGGTCCCAAATTCCTTAGCGATGGATTCCACTCCCCCCCCCCCCCGCAATGACTCAGCTTGGCTCAGAGAACTACTGTGCATCAAAATCTTGCTGCTTTACAAATTTGGAAATCTCTGTCCCTTGAAATGTTGGTTTGTTTGGGGAAAGACAGTAAGGAAGGATAGAGGACCAGAGAGGTCAGTGGAGAAGGTGCGGGGATGATGGGTAGGAGGTGCTCACCTGGAATCGACGCATGTCTCTGGGATTTCCAGCATTCTTCAGGCAGTTCTGGTTGCATTTCAGAAAGAACTTGAGGAAAAATCTAGAAGGAAGAAAGAGACGTATCTGTGATTGGGTTTGCCTGGCATTAGTAACCGGGCCTTTGCGGCAATGCTAAGAACCCGGATCCTTCACTGTCTCCTTCTCTTGAGCCTTTAGAGGTGCACCACAGTAAACCCATTCATGTGGATTCACAGGGGACCATAAAGAAGAACAGTTACAGGTAAGCAACCTGTCATTATAGAGCCCTGGCAACGCAGGGGTTAAACTGCTGTCCTGCAGCCAGAACGTTACAAGTTCGATCCTGACCAGGTCTCAAGGTTGACTCAGGATTCTATCCTGCCCTGGTTAGTAAAATGAGTTGCCAACATGTTGGGAAACAAAATGCGAATTAACTTGTGAACCACCCAGAGAGAGCACTAAGTGCTTCTGCGGGGCCGGATGTCAGAGTGGTGAGTATTACATAATACTGGGACTTTCAGAAGGAAGAGCTGACTTGGTCCAAAAACATGCAGACCTTACACCCCTAACCTTCATAAGTAAATGAAAACAACCAACCCCTGCCTAGCTAAGCATGATCCAAAGCCCTCCTGCAACTCATTCAAAGCCTTGGGCACATTCTTTTTCTGAACCACAGTTCTCAAAATCTTCCTTTGGCCCCCAAATGTTGTTCTTCCCCAAGCTTAGACCAATACATCCCATCTTCTCTCTTCCTGGCTCTGCTGGCCCTTTAAGGCGGCCCTAAAGCCCTTTCTTCTCTGCTTAAGAGGGTATTGATTGGTAACTGATCCCCATCTGCCTTTGAGGCAGCTAATGGGCTATATTGCTGCAGAGAACGATCAATCAGGGAATTCAAGCCCTGGAGATATCTGAGCCCACTGGGAGGGGAAAGGAAGAGGAAGACCCTTGGGAGCAAAACAGCAAAGTGTGGGATGGATGGACGGAGTGCAGATCAATTACGAGAGCCAGACCACCACCACCACCCTCACGCTAACACTTCACTTCTTCCAGGAGAGACACAGACAGAAAGATTTGTCTCTCCATTCATCCCAAAGCGGACTGACACTTTTCGGGGGGGGGGGAGGAGATGTAGATTTGCATCCTGGGACTGACTGGCAGTCCCTTGCCCTCCAATTTTTAATTTGACTTTTCTTAAAAGAACGAAGAAAGACTTGGAATATCCCCGGGCCACCTCTGCCTGCCTGCACATCCATGCTCCCAGCTACTATTGGTTTGTTTGTTTGAGAAGGTCTGCCGTGATTAAAATTAAGAGGAAGTATTCCAAAGGGAAATATTGTGGGAAGGGATGGTAGGGTAATGGATGCTACTCTCCATGGTCTGAGATGGGCAAAGGCAGCTATTGGACTTCTGAGGGAGAAAACTCCATGGCCTGGCAGGCAGCTGAGGACTTCGCCCCCTCCTCTGGGCCCACACCAATGGCCAGAGGGGAGTCTGTGTTCTGCTTTGGTTGTTTTGTGAGGCTGTATTTTATGATTTTTACTGTAATGTTGCTATTTTGACTGTAAGCCGCCCTGAGTCGCCTCGGCGAGTGGGTGGCAATATAAATCTGAACAAACAAACAAACAAACAAATCCCTACATGGACAGAACAAAAGCCCACAGCCTCTGTTTCATGTGGCAAGTTGCCTGCTTTGGCAAATGATTCCACCATTTCTTTTGTGGTGGGATGGTGGATCAGTGGTGCACATGAATGCCTCGGTTCTCTCTGGCACCAAAAGAAGCAGCTGCTGTGAATTCTGCAGATTTCATCGAAGTCCACATGGCTTGGCTTGGTGGGCTGGTGATTGGGTTTGCTTGAAGTCTGGTCAGCTTGTGGACTGAGCTGGAGTGTTGTGCTTGCTTCAGAATTGCCTTGATAGTGGACTTCCCAAGGGCCAGTGGCAGAAATAGCTCAGAGGACCAATTCTAATGAGGATGGCAGAGTAAGAAATGGCTGGATCCTATCTCAGAGCACAATCTACTGGGATATTCTTGTGTGTTCTTCTTCTTCTTCTTCTTTCATGTCCCAATCATACCCTGGACTGACAAAATGAAGTCACTTTCTTGGCTTTGTCTTTGGCCAAATGCAAGTCCTGATTGGTGCATGTTTCTGACAGTCATTGGCAGGCCAGTAAATGAGCCGTTGGATTCTGTCTCTTTCCACATTCACACTGCGTGTTGTTGTCCACCAGCAGCCCCCACTTGAGCCTGTGGATCTTGCATTTAGAGACTCCAACCCTCAGCCTATTCAGGGTCTTCCAAGTGATGTAGGGGAGGTTGAGTTCCTCAGTAATCTCCTCCTTTCATGCTACTCTTTGTCGGGTGAGCTCCTCCCTCCACCTTCTAATTTGATTTTGCTCTTGCAAATAATGTTTGTTCTTGCCACAAGGCTCTTCCTGGATCTGAGCTGGCGGACTTGTGTGTTGCCTCTTGGGAACCAAAAGGAAACCGGTGAAGAGCCACAACCAAAGATCTCTGGGCACTGGAGATGGGTCTTCTGTGAGACATCGTCACAGATCAACCGCAATGACTTCTACAGTGGTGCAAGCAATGTTGTGAGACAATTCTTGGATCGCATGGTTTAGCAGTCCAGGGAGGGCTGGAGGAGTCAGGTGGAGAGCGAGCAGGAATAGCAAGGCGAGCAGAGAAATGTTCCCAACGAGAGGGAGGGAAGCTGGAGCATACAATCCACTCTCCAACAGTGTTCTTGGCTGATGAAATATTTAGGATGCTTGTGCAGGGTCCTATAATTGTCATCCTAGCATAAATAATTAACAGGGAGCTGCCGTGTGTGCATGTGTGCGCACGTGCACGTGTGTGCACGTGTGTGTGTGCGCGCACATGCACTCTGGAGAGGCCAGGAAGGGAGATGGATCTTGCCCTAATTATCTATGCATGCTGATTGTGAGCCTGTGTGAGTCTGTATGTCTGCACCCAAATTCAACCTCTCCACAGGCAGCTGGAGGGGGATCAAAATCATGAAAGCTGTGTTTTCAGAATCTCTCTGCCCTGACTGGCTGGTTTGCTTCTCCCCATGATGGTGGAAAACCAGACATCTCCTGCTCTGTCCCAGCCATGCTCTGCTGCCTGCCAGTCATGATCATCTGGGTGTCAAAGGAGACTCACATCCACTGTTGCCAGGATCTGCTTGGCATAACAGATAACGAGGGATGGACTACCTCAGGGGTGCCCAAACTATGGCCCATGGGCTGGATCTGGCCTGTAGCACCAAATCATCTGGCTCACCGTGCCCTTGCCACTCTCAGAAGCAAAGTAAAATGCACCCAAGCATGCACAAAGCACTGCCGTAAATGACCCGTGGCTGTCATAAACGCGTTTACAACAGCTGTGGGTGCATTTACGGCAGCAATGCGCTGTAATGTTTTTATTTATTTTTATTTATTTATTAGTTCAAATTTATATTGCCGCCCACTCGCTGTTTTGCTTCTCCTTCCGGTGGGAGGGACCATGTGACGGGCCCACTCAACCACGTGACTGGCTTACAGCCCAAAAGGTTGGGGTACCCCTGGACTACATAGACCTCTTAATGTACTGGCAAAGTTGGGGTGGGAAACATGCAGTCAGTTGGGCCAAAACTGGCCTCCAATGACATCAACAAACAAATGAAGAAACAAGCAAGATCTTGTCTCCAAGGTTGACCTTACTATGGGGGGCTGTGGGGGGCGGGCAGGGGGCAGGGATAGTTATGTGCCTTTCTCTTATCTTTTGAAACAGACAACAAGGACATGCAATGGTTCATCTCACCAGCAAGGAGAGCGGTGAGCTTTCTAGTATTCCTGGGAAGGCTTCTAACAATGGTTCTGTCTTCCATGTCCCGATCAAACCCTGGGCTGCCAAAAGGAGGCCGCTTTCTTCGCTTTGCCATTGCCCAAACCCAAGTCCTCATCGGCAGACCAGCGGTTAAAACAAAACTGGCCTTTTTATGCACAACTGGACAATCTGCGCAGCTCAACCATTGCTCCAAAGTAGGACCAGTGCTCCTTACATTCCAGGGTTAGCCCAGTGTTCCCCAACCTTTGGTTTTTGGACTTCAATTCCCAGAAGCCTCAGTCAATTCCCCAAAGTACTGATCAGACAATGGACTGACTGAGGAGTCTGGGAATTGAAGTCCCCCCCCCCACTGGTGGGGTGTGGGCCTCACATTGGGAACCAGAGCTGTAGAGGTTGTTCCTTCCTTTCTTCACAGGCTGCCAGTCTTTCTGTGTGGCTGTGCCTGGATACTTTGCTTCTCACCAGGGTAGGTCTTTGTCTTGCTCCGGGGTAGAGAAGGAATCTTATGGAGCCTTAGAATTTCCCATCAGGATTCCTTGTATCTCAGCCTGACATCAGGCAGAATGAAGAGGAATGAGGTGGTAGAGGTGGTGGCCTTCCTGCCACTGATGGGATATCTTTCCAGCTCTGTTCTCTTTCAGCCCATTTCCTGGTGGCAATCGGCAATTTGAGGAAGCAGCAAAACATGCATTCTGGTCTCCCTGAAGAAGTCTACCTCTTCTGCAGCCTCAACCTTGCATTAGCTTGTGTTTGGTCCTGCATTTTGATGCGTCACAGGTTCTGCCAAAAGTTATTTTGCAGAGCTGGCGAGGAAGGCAACCGGTGTTCTTCTCCACCTGCCAAGCTGGTCCTTCTGAACATCTTTGTCTGAGAAAAATTGTTACAGAAGGTCAAGGTCTCCCTTGCTTGAAAGCCAGTCATATCTGACTCTAGGGTTCAGTGCTCATCTCTGTTTACCACCAAAGAGCCAACGCCGTCGGCGTCTGCAGATGTTTCCGTAGACATGTGGCAGGCATGACTTCACACCAGAGTTTACTTTCCCTCCAAAGTGGTCCCTATTTATCTACTTGCAATTTCTTGCTTTTGAACTGCTAGATTGGCAGGAGCTGGGACAGAGATGGGAGCTCATTCCATCATGCAGTACACACAGTAATCCCATTTGTGTGGATTCAGAAGGACTTGGGCTTTTGGGAATTGAAGTCTAAGAACAGCTAGAGTGCCAAGGTTAGCCAAGGTTACCAGGCCACCTCCTGGGCTATAATAGCTTTGCCAAATTTGCTATCCTTAATCTTTTGGGTTAGTTGCCAGATTTTTTTTTTTAGCATATCTTGTAGGGATTTTGTTTGTCCGCTTTTTAGCAAAACTCATCAACCTCTTATGGACTGAGGACTTCTAACTAAATGGTAACATTTATGCATATGTTTTAATGTTGCACCTGAATTATGCCCACTGATGCAACAAGCTTCAGAACAACATGGCACATCGGTTTAACTTCAGCCTTTCCAGATGTTCTGGGATAAACAATCCCATTGCACCAACCAGTATGTAACCCCACAATTTAGAAGACAGCAGTCTAGTGGAACATGACATCTCTGCTTTCACGTAGGTGTCTATCCAATGTTTGTATACATTTATGACGGACCCAGGTTTAAAAACACTTGTGAATAAGCAAGGATGTGCCTACAGTCAGAATGAAGGAATGGATCTGAAACTGTGGCCAGATTTCTGCACCTGCACAATCTGACATAAACCTTAGGACAGTGATGGTAAGCCTTGGCAGTCCAGTCCAGCTATTGTTGGATTTCAACTCCCAGAAGCCCAAGTCCCCGTGGATCCACACAAATGGGTTTACTGTGCATACTTCATGACGGACTGAGCTCCCGTCTCTGTGGCCCATCTTCTGTCAAACTAGCAGTTCGAAAGCAAGAAATTGCAAGTAGATAAATAGGGACTACTTTGGAGGGAAGGTAAACAGCATTCCATACTGGGGAGGGGAAAGGGGGTTTAATCAGCTGGAAAGAGATTTTGTGTCAAGTGGTTAAGACACTGAACTCGCTGAGTGGAAGGTCAGAGTTTGATTCCTGGGTATTGCATGACGGAGTGAGGTCCTGTCTCTGTCCCAGCTCCTGCCAACCTAGCAGTTTGAAAGCAAGAAATTGCAAGTACTGTACAGTCAAAACTCGCATAAAGAGCACCTCGCTTAAATAGTAACTCGCTTAAAGAGCAGCATTTTCTCTGAATGTTCGCTTCGCTTAACAAATAAAACCAACCAAAAACTTGCTTAACAAATAAATCGGGGTTCGAAATCCCCCCACAATGGGTCACTTACAATGGCATTCCACTTAAAGAGAAAACTCACTTAAAAAGCAATCCTATGGAACACATTATGCTTTTTAAGCGAGGTACAACTATAGATAAATAGGGACCACTTTGGTGGGAAGGTAAACAGCATTCTGTGTACTTCGGTGTCTAGTCATGCCTGCCACAGATGCAGACAGTACTGGCTCTTTGGCTATAAACAGAGATGAGCATTGAACCCTAGAGTCGGATATGACTGGCTCACAGAGACTTCAGCTTCTGGAAATTGAAGTCCAACAACAGCTGGATTGCCAAGGTTCACCATCACGGCCTTTGGGCAATATTCTGTACGGTCACCTGCCAGCCACATAAAAGCAAAGCCTTGCAAAGGCTACCTTCTGTATTCAAAAGAATTGCATGAAAAGGACACCTAACCCGCACTCCAGCAACCCCCACCCCTAAAAAGAAACAACCTTTGGAGGTTAAATCATGAGCATGAAATAATCTCAAGAAATGAGAGGTGCCAACACAAGACCCTCGTTGGCTGGAGCTTCTGCTCACTTTGCAGGTGGTAATCAAGGAAAGGAAAAGAAGAAAGTTATATACAGTATATATATATTTTCAAGAGATGAAATAGAACCTCTTCCCCCTCCCCCAAAATCCACCCCACCAAGATTGACAGAAAGGCATCAAACCCCTCCCCATCTTCTGCCAATGCCCGCAGCCTTTCCCTCTGCTGCCACTGACTTTCGAGAAAGAGACAAGAGAAAGAAATAAGAATAAACATACGTTGGGCTCCTTCACCTCTTTAAGCAGCAGTAAAACCCACACAAGCCCGGGGAGTTAAAAATAAAGACAATGTGCATACATTAGCATCCATAATGCACAACTCTCCCCATTTAATATGCAAATTCCCAGCGACGCTGCCGAACACCTTCTGTTCTGAGCACATAAATTTGAATTTGCAATTAGAATAATCTTGTATAATTAATGAAAAGCGTCAATTTTAGCTCCTAAGTAATTTGATTAACATGTTGATAGGGCACTTATCGGGCTCTCTAAACCAGAGGGGTTGGGCGTCTTTGGTGGAAGAACGAGGGGATGGGAACGAGAGAGTGAATGAGAGATGGGGGGTTAGAGAGAGAAGTGGAAGACAGAAGGACCCCCTCCCCAATGTTTCCCAAAACTATAGAAAGGTTGGATCAGTAAGAAGGGGCAGATGAATGAACTCAGAGCTGTGATGGTGAACCTTGGCACGCCAGCTGTTTTTGGATGTACACACAGTAAACCCATTTGTGTAGATTCAGAGACTTGGGCTTCTGGGAATTGAAGTTCAAGAACAGCTGGGGTGCCAAGGTTTGCCATCACTGACTCAGAGGAAGAGAGAAGACGGTGCAATACTGCAAAGAAGGGTAGAGTTCAAGAGAAGAAGGGGAGGAACACAAGTCCATCTGTCCATCCAGCCATCTCTCTCTTGGTTGGTCAGTCTACCTGTCTCAATGTGTATGCCATTTTTCACCCAATTAAGAGACCCAAGGCCAGAAGCTTCAGAGATGCACCCGAAAATGGTCTCCTAAGAGATGGAACAAGTTCCTTTTGTGACCTACAGCAAGCTTTCCCAACCTTGGACCCCAAGATGTTCTTGGACTTCAATTCTCAGAAGCCCTGATCAGGAGGCGGCGCTTACTTAGGCTTTTGGTAACTGAAGTCCAAGAACACCTGGAGGCCCAAGGTTGAGAAACCCTGGTCTACAAGATACACAGCCAGAGGTATTCTTTGAGTTATAGACCATAAAAGATACCCTCCGTGTCTCTCTCACCCTGCCTTGAATCACAGATTTTGTTCTAATGGCCTCCAGCACTGTTTCAAGCCAGGTTACAGCTCTGGAAGAAGATGCAAACTAAACTTAACTTCCCGGTGCTGAAAGCAGAAGTCATCTCTATTTTATTTCCTGTGCACCCATTTATTTGTGCGTGAAGAGAGACCTGGGTGAAGGGAGAGCTGAAAGATCAGCATCCATTCAAGGGTTGCTGGCCAGACAGCCTGTAATAGGTTTGATTCTTCTCTTTCTAATCTCCACACCGGCTTGTCAATCCCCATTCTTTCCCATCGGTTGCTGGTTGTCTCTCCTGCGGGCTGAGTGACTGGCAGGTCTTCCCAAGGGACCAGGGCTCTGTCGCCACAGCGCCGATGCTATCGCAGGGAGACAAAAGCTAGGGAAATGTCAACGTGTTATCAAAGCACTCCGTCCGCGAAAAGGATGTGCTGAAATGGGAAGGCCACTTTCATCGCATTGGACTATTGTCCAACTGATGGAGACAGGGACACACACACACACACACACACACACACACACAAACGTGTGTTGGGACAGTATAGCGATGGGTAGATAGCCTTCTCCCAATCTCACCCACCAATTAATTAAATAATTATAAGATTTATATCCTGAATTAAATCTAAAAAATTTAAATTTATATTCAACTACTATGTGAATAGCTGAAAGTGACCCAAGAAGTTTCATGGATGTATAAATATTTGTAACATCTGGCCATGAGATCTTGCTATGATCAGGGAGTAGAACAGGGATTCTCAATCTGCGACCCAAAGGGCCAGATATGGCCCACGGTGCCATTTCATGTGGCCCATGGTGCCACTACTGCCAGTGACTCAACACCAATTGTCAGGTGGTGGTTAACTAACTTGACCACCCTGAGGACTAATGGCCTTGGGTGGAGAAGTCCACAGGGAAGGAAGGGTCCCCAAGTGGATTAAATCCCACTTGAATCCATCTTGATGGAGGGCAGCAGATTCATCAATACTGGCTGAGGAGGACTTTGAGTGCTAAATGGTCTCAGGACTATAAAGTGACACATGGAACTGTCCATGGTTCAGGTGTCAGAAGGCAAATGGAAGGCCACTGCATTCTATTGCTCCAAAGATTGAGAGCCAATATACAGAATCGGATGTGGTACTTGAGGAAGAAAGATCTGAATTCAGTCCAACACTCTAACCATTAAGCCACATTGGGTCTGGAATACAACAGAGATTTCCAGGGATCCACTGGAAGTGGGTCTGCATTGGGCCTGGATCAGGCACATGGAGGAGGCATCAATGGTACATCTAGAGACCATGGATTCTGCCTTGGACCTAGGCATGTGAGCATCATCTTGAGCTCTTTTCTGGTTTTCCAGCGCCTGGAAATGTTAGCTTTTTGGACTACACCTCCCAGATTCCCCAGCCACCCAAAGGGACTTGTACTCCCACAACAGTCACGTTTCTGATCTTTGTGGTTTCCCCACACCATGCTCTGGTTGTCCCTGGTATGAACAAAACGTCATGGACACAGTTTCTCCCAAGTAAGCTGAGTTGAGAAAAGTTACTTCTTTGGACTACATGTACCAGCTTCCAATACTCCCCAGTGAAACTATCCATGGGCCACATCCCAAAATATAATGTTTCCAAGCTTGGATCTACCCCCAATCCCAGCCTTACCTGTCGATGATGACGGGGTCAGAGGGAGTTTCATTGCGGTTTCCACAGCTTTTCTTGTCACAACAACGGCTACAAGGATGAGAGAGAAAGAGAGAGAGAGAACTGTCATCAAGAAGGACAACAAAGGCCACGAGCTTTCCTGGATCCTGCAGCCAGCCCTCTGCTTGACATCTTCACAATGAGCATTCTTTAAATGAAAGTGGGAAAATGTCATAAAGGAATGGAAAAGTCCTAGTATAAATATCCCAAAATTTTCTCTTTGTTTTAAAGAGGAGAATAGAGGTGGATGGGTGGTGGCTCTCTAGCTGTTCTTGGACTTCAATTCCCAGAAGCCCAAGTCAGTGCACCTGCTGATCGGGGGTTCTGGGAATTGAAGTCCAAGAAGATCTGGAGAGCCAAGTTTGCAGACCCTGGTCTAGGGTTAAACGGCCCATAATACTTAAACCAGAGCTTGGAGAATTCTGGAGACTGTAGTCCAAGAAGTAACTTTTACAACCAGTGACTTAATCCTCTGGTGGTTAAGATGATCAGCTTGACGACCAGGTCGGCAAGTCAGCAGTTCAAGACCCAAGTGTTCTGTGATGAAGTGAGTGTCTGTCTCTGTCCTAGCTTCTGCCAATCTAGCAGTTCAAAAGCAAGAAAAAGCAAGTAGATAAATAGGTACTGCTTTTGCAGGTGTCCAGAAATCCAGGTTTCTATCATCAGCCCCACCATATATTGTCATGTGCTGGAAAGACATAGAATCATAGAATCAATGAATTGGATGGGGCCCATGAAGTCATCCACCCCAACCCCTGCTCAATGCAGGAATCCAAATCGAAGCAGATCTGACTGGTGGTTGTCTAATTCTCAGATCACTTAGAAAAAGGGAATCCCTGCATCTCTGTCTGACCTCACTGACTGCCATGGCTCCATCTGGCAGGTTTTCAGGATGTTTTGTTTCAGGAGATACTAAGAAGCCCTTGCTAAATTTCAGAGGAAGGCACTAGACCACTGTAACAGAGATCATGAAAGACCACATTAAAGTACAACTTCCAGGACTCCGAAGGATCAAGTCCAAGCAGTTCAAATTGTAAAAACCTACTCTAGCTATGCTGTACAGATATACTGTACCTTAATTTATAATTGTCTTTGCTACCCTATGCATGAAAAAAAATCCCTGGAGAAAAGAGAGAGAGAGAGAGAGAGAGAGAGAGAGAGAGAGAGAGAGAGAGAGAGAGAGAGAGAGAGAGAGAGAGAAAGAAAGAAAGAAAGAAAGAAAGAAAGAAAGAAAGAAAGAAAGAAAGAAAGAAAGAAAGAAAGAAAGAAAGAAAGAAATCATTTCAACTTCTGGTTTCATTTCATGTCATCAAAGGCCTGCAGTGGCTCAGTGGTTAAGAAGCTTGCCTTGTTAACTGTAAAGCTGGCAAAAGAGACAGAGACCCAGGTATTGCATGATGGATTGAGTGCCCATCTCTGTCCCAGCTCCCGGGGACATGAAAGGAGCCTCATTTGGGCATCCCCTGAGTGGAGTTTTTTCTGCAAAAATCCTTTCAACTCAGAATATTTTCTGACATGAAATTATTATTATATTTTATTTCATTTAATTCTTGTCTTCAGACCAGGAACAACCCCCCCGCCCCATGTCTTGACATCATTCTTTTTTTTAAGGCCAGATTTTTTAAAAGTCAAAATAGACAAAAACAAGACAGTGTTGGCAATCTCTCCGTTTTAGAGTACAGCAAAAGCAGAGGAAATCCACATCCTTTCCAGGCTGTACTGGAATGATAGAAGAACGAAAACAAAGCAGCCCAGAAAAGACCTCTCTGGAAACCAAATCTCTGTATTGGGAGAACCGGTCACATATGGAGAGAAAGCCCGCCACGCCTAAATTCCAGAGAAACAGCTCACAGGCGTGAGGCACACAGTCAATTTCTGGCACAGTTTAGAGGTGATGAAGTCACCATTCTTCCCTGGTTTTGCTCTCCTTTCCAAATCCGATTGCCGTTTTCCACTCTCCCTGGGGACGTTCAGTCAACACATATGCATACAAAGACATGCCACTGCCTTGTTCCTTGGCTCTCTACTGTCCAGATTTCTCCAGTGACAAGTTGCCATACGCAGTGGTGGGCTCCAAAAAAATTTACTACCTACTCTGTGGGTGTGGTATGGTGGGAGTGACCAGGGAGAAAGCCCTGAGTTGCACCTGAATTAGGACTACTTTATTTCAAAACTTGGATGGGTGGGGGCAGCCAGAATTTCTGCTACTGGTTCTGGCGAACTGGTGTGAACTCGCTGATGCCCACCACTGGCTATATGGCTGACTCCCCACCCATCATGTGCATCTTGTGAAGTCCATGACCTCAAGTGATGGCTTGGAAGTCACTTCGGTTCACAAGACTCAAACGCTGGTGATGTTTTAAATGTACCTCCTGCTATGGCTGCTGCTGCTGCTGCTGCTGCTGCTGCTGCTGCTGCTGCTGCTGCTGCTGCTGCTGCTGCTGCTGCTGCTGCTGCTGCTGCTGCTGCTGCTGCTGCTTCTTCTTCTTCTTCTTCTTCTTCTTCTTCTTCTTCTTCTTCTTCTTCTTCTTCTAGTGCCGTATCTGACTCTGAACATTGGCTTTCCTCATGACGATCAGCCATGAAGATTGTCTTGGGAACCACACAATGCAGTGGCCTTCCATTTGCTTTCCACATTGCAGTGTGACACCCATAGTACCACTCATCCAGTTCCGTGGATCACTTTCTGGTCCTGAGTCCTTTTGGCACACAAAGTACTTGTCGCCCCCTGATGAAGCTGCTGCCTTCCATCAAGATGGATCCAAGTGGGATTTAATCCACTTGGGGACCATCACCTTTTCCTGTGGACTTTACCACCCAGGGCTGTTAGTCTTCAGGGTTGTCAGGTCAGTTAACCATTGCCTGACCATCGGCGTTGAGTTTCTGGCTGCTGGAACAATTTCTAGACCACTTCTTGCTTGGTCAAACACTGGGGGTCTTCCCAGCTACTGAGAGTACCATGTCTGGGTTCAACATGCTGCAAAAACGTTGTTGCTGGCGCTGCCCTCTCATGCAGGGATGGCAAGTGCCAGGGAGATTTCCACGGGATGGCTGGTGATGTAGTGACATGGTTTTTGCATGGGGACAGGGGGAAACAGCTCCCGTGGGTCCTTCTTCCCTGCATGGCAAATGTGCAAGGCTGCCTTGACCCCAGCTTGGGTCATCTTGATGGCCATAGACTGGGCAATGAAGCTGTCCTGGCATGAGTGGGCAGCTCCAGATACAGTACTCCATTTTTGCAGCATGTTGTGCCCAGACCTGGCAAGCCTCCTGTTTTGAATGTCTTCAACATGGCAGGCACACACGTGAAACAGGTGGCGTCATGCCTGCATGTTTGAAGAGAGCTCCCACCTAGGATAGTCTTCTTGCCAACTCAAGTGGGATGCTGTGAATCTCTCCCTCCCTTGGCATGTGGTTCTGTTTGCAGCTACACAGTTTCAGCCACCCAGATATCCTGGCATGCAGGAGAAAAGGCCATTTATAATAGCCATGGCGGTCACAACATGCTGGCTCCTTATTTTACTGACCTCAGAAGACTACCTGGATCCCTGGGTGGGTTACCTGTAACTTATTGTTCTTCCTGGTCCCCTGTGAATCCACATGAATGGGTTTACTGCGCATATGTGCAGTAAACCCATTCATGTGGGTTCACAGAGATCACGAAGAAGAACTTGATAGAGCGTAGGGGCAGAAATAGACATTGTAGAGAGCCCATAATTAGAACATTGTTCTATTTAACAAGGTTGTTATATTTTAAAATTGTTCTATTTAACAAGGATATATCAATAGCAATTCTACTTCTATCCTGCCCCATATAAGCGCTTAGTGCACTCTCTGGGCAGTTCACAAGGGAATTCGCATTTTTACCCCCAATACGCTGGGTCCTCATTTTATTGACCAAAGAAGGATGGAATAGGCTGAGTCAACCTGGATCCCCATCAGGATCGAACTCACAATGTTTTGTGCCCCTCCATTTTAGGGTGCCTCGTACTAAAAGACTTGTGGCACTGAGGAACTTACCCATGTTCAACTTTTCAGAACGCCACAGGCCACCACCACTGGTGTTGAACAGTGTTAATAAGCCATTGAATAAACAACAGAAAACTCTAAATCCAACCCACTGAGCTCCATCCATGGTTTAGTAAACAAAACTGAGGACATCTGAGCTGCCTGGCTTCCCCCTCCCTGTCCCATTTGCTCCCCTCCCTCCTCCGCCATCTATTCCCCAAGCCCCCAGGATCGTTAGCCAGGTTCCTGGAGAGCAATTAGCTAGGAAAGCTGACTCCAGGGCAGCCGTGCTAATTCCCACAAATCCCAGAGCTGGAGCATCGTAAACAAGGCAGGCGTTAATGGGGCCTCAGGGAGGGCCAAGCAGACAAAGGAAGGGATGGTACCCCACTCTTGGCCCATTGGGTTGACCTGGGGTTTGGCAGAGGGTAGAAGTCCACGCAGGGGACTGTGGTGGCTTAGTGGTTAAGACACTGGACTTGATGACTGAAAGCTCAACAGGTCAACAGTTTGAGACTTGAGTGCTGCACGACAGAGTGAACTCCTGTCTCTATCCCAGCTCCTGCCAACCTAGCAGTTCAAAAGCCAGGAAATTGCAAGCAGGTAAGAAGGTACCGCTTTGGCGGGAAAGGTAACAACATTCCATGTGCTCTGGTATCTAGTCATGCCTGCCACATGACCATGGGAATGTCTGCAAGACAATGAGCAATGAGCAAATCTAGGAGTTTGGCTTCTGGAACGAAGCTCGGTGCTGATCCCCCAGTGGCCAGGTTGGCTGAAACATTCTGAGAGTTACAAGGTGGGAAAAGTAACTTTTCCTACAGCTCTTTAGTTTCCCATCTCTTGTTTCTTCTGGCAACACAAGAAGTCCAAATGAAAATTGAATAAGAACAAGTGAGGAGAGCTCACAGCATAGAATCGTCGCTTAGTGTAGTAATTTGCATTAAGAATAGGCCCACTAAATCCACGAGGATCTGGTCAGCCGAGAGTTCTATAAGTTGCATCGATTCAAATAGGGCTACTCTTGCTGTGACTTAGCGCAATAAGTACATAAGTAAATAAATGTGTGATAGTATCGCAGCTGGGGAAAATCCTAAAGGTCATTTAGTCCAGGCCTATGCCAATTGGGAAACCCAGTTTAAGCCACGATACATTAAATCAAAGATTAGGAAAGAAAATTTAATTTTAGCGATTTCTTTCATATGATACAATTTTTGGTAATCAATTGATCTGTGATATCCAAAAACTGGTTTAAGTGCTTTCTACAAACCAGGACCAATGCATGACATGCAAGTCTGGTTTGCAAGGAGGAATTTAATCTACTATCCCCAATCTTGCCCATGTAACATGTGCATGACGGGGAAAGTAGAAAAGACTGCCTGGTGGACATGCAGTTTTTGCATGAGTGAAGATTCTTGGAAATCTCCACCTTCTTACCTGAAGCCTAAAGTGGTCCAGGACAGGAGGAGTAAAGGTAAAGATTGCCCTTGCTTGAGATCTAGTCATGTCCGACTCCAGGGTTCAGTGCTCATCTCTGTTTATAGCCAAAGAGCCAGAGCTCTCTGCATCTGTCACATTTCCGTGACTAGAACACTGTTTGCCTTCCCACCGAAGTGGTACCTATTTATCTACTTGCAATTTCTTGCTTTTGAACTGCTAGGTTGGCAGGAGCTTGGGTAGATGACAGGAGCTCATTCCATCGTGCAGCATTCAGGTCTCAAACTGCTGATCTGCCAACCTTCCAGTCATCAAGTTGAGCACCTTAACCACTAAGCCACCACATTCCCAGGAGGAGACGGTTGATCTGGTCTGGGACTCAACTGCAGGTCACCAACTACTGTGACATCGAGGAATACAGACAGTCATACCTCGCATAACGAATTTAATTCGTTCTGCAAGTTTGCTCGCTATGCAAAAAATTCGCTATGCGAGTCTGACTCGCATAACGAATTTTTCACTATGCGAGTCGAACTTTTCCCTATGGAAAAACTCACATAACGAGCGTTTCTATGGGGAAAACTCGCATAGGGAAAAAAATCGTTATGCAAGTTTTCCCCATAGAAATTCACGTTATGCGAGTTTTTCCATACGAAAAAGTCCAACTCACATAGTGAAAAATTTGTTATGCGAGTCAGACCGCTTAGTGAAAAACTTGCTCGTTATGCAAGTTTTTCGCTAAGCGAAATGTTCGTTATGCGAGGTTTGACTGTATAGTCCATTGCTAATTACAAGAGTAGACTCACTGATCCACATGATGAATGGCAAGTCACCACTTAATGTAATACCCATTTGGCCAGATGAACCTACTCTAGTAATTAACATGTGACTGCCAACTACATTCTGATGTACCTGCACAGGTGAACCAACTTTGAGGGCCATGGTGTGTTTGGCAATGGGTCTCACCTGCACATGATTTCGTGCGTCAATAACACACGGCACATCTCTGGGTTCTTGTCTTGCCCTTCGTAGATGATTGCCTGAAAGCAGAGTGGGGGGTGGGGGAAGAGAGATTTAAGTGAATCACTGTGTCAAACAGCTCAAGAGATCCATCATTTCCCAGGTGCATGTTTGCTAATTAACCACCATCCCCCCCCCAAAAAAAAATATTCCCCCAGAAAAGTAATTTAAGCCTCAGTCCTAATTAGTGGAAATTTTACCCAGTTATTTCCTAGGCTTCTGACTTTCCACCAGTTCTCAAGCAAACAATCCAAAGGATTATAACTTGCAGATAAATATCTGAGAGTTTATCAGGCCAGAATTACTTGTTACCATCCATATTGGGAACTTTGAAAAGCATCATCTTTCTCCAACCTCCGTTCCTTCCTGCAAGGGGTGTTTTGAGCTTTCTGGCAAGCATTCTGTCCCTGGTATGAATGAAACTGCACTCTTGAGTGGCAGCCCCAACCACCAGTTACTTTAGGGTATTGTAAGAAGTAGTTAAAAGTTACTTTTTAGGTGTATGAGAAACACCAAAATCACTTAGAAGGAATAACATTTATTTATTCTTGTTTTAAAGGGAATTTTAAGGAACGTTTAAAGGTACTTTGACAAATAGTTTTCAGGTGTTATGCCATTCTCTTAGCAATCCTAAGTGACAAAAGGTGTATTTTTCTATTTTGCCTTTAGTATTTTCAGTATTTTGGTGCTGTGGTGGCTCAGTGGTTAAGAAGCTCTCCTTGTTAGCTGGAAGGCCGGTGAGTTGGCAGTTTGAGACCCAGGTGCTGCATGATGGACTGAGTGCCTGTTTCTGTCCCAGCTCCTGCCAACCTAGCAGATTGAAAGCGAGAAATTTCAAGAAGATATATAGGGAACACTTTGGTGGGGAAAAATCTTGGGGACATGAAAGGAGCCTCATTCAGGCATTCCGTGAGAGGAGTTTCTCCAGCAAAAATCCTTTCAACCCAAAAATTTTGTTGTTGTTCAGTTGCACAGTCGATTCTGACCCTTTGCGATGACCCCATGGACCACTGTCCACCAGGGACTTCTGTTCTCCACCATCCTACTCAACTCGCTCAGCTCTGTGCCCATTGCATCTACAATACCATCTAGCCATCTCATTTTGGGTCACCCCCTTCTCCTTTTGCCCTCCACCTTTCCCAGCATCAAAGCTTTCTCAAGCGAATCCTCTCTTCTCATTTGATGTCCAAAGTACTTTAGTTTCATCTTTACTGCTATTGCTACTGCTACTAATGGCTAGATGGTATTGTAGACGCAATGGACACAGAGCCGGGCGGGTTAAGGAGGATGGTGGAGGACAGGCGTGCCTGGAGGGCTATTGTCCATGGGGTCGCAAAGGGTTGGAATCGACTGTGCGACTGAACAACAATTTATTTATTTATTTCCAAGTTGCAATATCAGCATTGGCCACTAGAAGGAAACAAAATATTTCCCTCTATTTTTCTCAACCTTTGGAAAAGACAGGGCAACCCATTCATAATGTAAGACTCAATATACTAATGTAATTAGAGCAATGATACTGACTGCCAATAAGTAACGAAGAGTAATGCATAATGCCATATATTGCTTTGCAATGCAATGTTCTGAGCTCCGGCAGAACCAGCAGGATATCTACAGCTTCTGCATCCAGGCTTATAAAACATCTACACCAGTATTTTCCAACCGTTGGTATTTGGACTTCAGTTCCCAGAAGCCTCAGTCAATTCCCCAAAGCACTGATCACTCAATGGACTGACTGAGGCTTCTGCGAATTAAAGTCCCCCATGTGGGACATGGGCCCCACGTTGCGAACCACTGATCCACACACACAAGCTGATCCTATGAGCAAGGTTGTGTTTTTTAAAAGGAAAAATCAATGTAAATGTTACACTGGCTGCACAACAAGGAAGGTGTACCTTGTTCTCCAGTTGTTCATGCAAATTATGTTGAAAACAAGACACACGTCCTGCATGCACCTTGCTTTTAAGGAAAAAGTCCACACCTGGGACCATGGAAACAAGTGAAAGGCACGTATTTGGCCTGTGGGTGATGCGTATCTTACTACCCTCTTGTCACAGAGCAAAGTAAGCTTCTCCATAAGACAATAGAAACCACTTATTGCATCATTTACTGGTTCAGCCCATGTTTCACAAACCAAAGGTCTGAACCCATGTTCCAACATCCATCAGTGTTTCCCAACCTCTGGCTCTTGGACTTCAGTTCTCAGAAGCTTTAGTCAATTCCCCAAGGCACTGATCAGCCAATGGACTGACTTAGGTTTCTGGGAATTGAAGTCCACCATCGTTTCGTGGAACATAGTTTGGGAAATGCTATATGCATGTATTTTTAGTTCATTAAGAACTATTGAAACAGATTCATCAAACTAATGGCTCAAATAAACACTGTGCTTGGGTTTTGCGGAAGAGGTTGTTAAAAGATGCATATGTGTGCACATGCAATCTCTCCCTCTACTCTCTTACACAGACACATGCAGAATGATTCTTGCTCAATGGCTTGTTCGAGGCTGACTGATACAGTCAAACCTCGCATAAAGAAGAGCACCTCCTCGCTTAAAGAGCAGAATTTTCTCTGAATGTTCGCTTTGCTTAACAAATAAAACCAACCAAAAACTCGCTTAACAAATAAATCGGGGTTTGCAATCCCCCCTCCAAAGAAGTCACAATTTGTCACTTACAGTGGTGTTTCGCTTAAAGAGCAAACTCGCTTAAAGAGCAATCCTGTGGAACGCATTATGCTCTTTAAGCGAGGTACAACTGTAAAGAAATCCCAAATAGAAGCAGAGAAGCTCACAGAGTTGGAGTAAGAGGCCTTTGAGGCAATCGAGTCGAACCCATTCCTGCTCAAGGAAGGAATCCGAATCAAAGCATGTATGGCAGAGGGTTGAGTTCCAATTCTCTCTTGAATGCTTCTAGTGTTAGAGCACTCACCAATTTCTGAGATCCTCGATGCCACTGTGATATGCTCTAACTATCAAGAGGTTTTAATAAAGTTTTAATAAATAAAGAAAGAAGCCTTCACTTCCAACCCAGGCCATTGGCCCTTGCTGTTTCTCAGCCAACTGGCACTTTGGCCTGGGCTGTTCCACAGGACAGAACAGTCTTCCACTCAGGGGCACAGAAATCTAGCCTCTCAGGGGAAATAGGAAGCTGGACTCCTTCTCAGTTAATTTGTTCATTTTGATGGCAATACAGAGCAAGGCGGTGATGATCATGGCGGTGGTCTGAAAAATCCCGTGTGAGCCACAACCGCTCTGAAGCCATACTGCGATAATCTTGCTTTCCATGCAATGCTCGGCTCTTTCTCAGTGCTAAGTAGGTGTTAAGCAGTCGAAGCTTCCCATGTGCCCTTAGACTCATTAATGGTGTTGATCAATTATGGTGAAGCTTAATGAAGTGTTTTTCTGTTATGTGGGGTTGTTTCCCTGGGGCTTCCATCTCCAAGGGAAAGGCTTAGACACACAAGAAACATGGCTACCTTTGCACTGACATGGCTAACAATCTCTAGTGCCATGATGGTGAACCTTGGTACTCCAGCTGTTCTTGGACTGCAATTCTCAGAAGCCCAACTCCCTCTGAATCCACATGAATGGGTTTACTGCACATGTGTGCAGTAAACCCATTCATGTGGATTCGCAGGCACTTGGGGCTTCTGGGAATTGAAGTCCAAGAACAGCTGCAGTGCCAGGTTTGCCATCATGGCTTTAGACATCCCTGGCCTTGGATAAGGCATGAGGGCTGTGGGCAGTAGTGGTGGCCATGCCATCCAGAAGTCCCTGGGAGCTGCAGTCACTCAAAGCAATGCCTCTAAGCTCTGACCTACGTACACATTGTACTCTACCCTCCCCATGTGTGCTCTACCCTCTCCAGTGGGGTCACATCTGCAGAGAGTTCTCCCCTACCCCATCCCACCTCCAGCACTGGATGCCGTTACCTGCTTGGACATGGAGTCGATCAGCCGGACATAGAGATCCTGCTCCGTCCGAAGACCTGCAGGGAAGCAAAGGGAGCGGAGATGTCAGGGATGGGGAAAGTTACTCTCCTCCCGCCCCAATATCCCCAAAATACCTTAGCCAGCTGGGACATTCTGGAAGATATGGTACCCAAAATTATTTTTTCTAGCCTTTGAGATGGGTGGACACCTTTGGGTTAGAAAACCAGGGAAGGCAGTAATAGTGGAGAAGTATATACCGATAATTCTCTTTCTGACCATCCACTGGCTATTTCAGAACTGTGAACTTTCCACTTTAAAGGTTATGGTAGCCCATCTTTTATGGTGGATGCTGAACTGCCTTACCTCAAATGGTACCCTACAACCATGTTGGAGCATATCTCCTCTCATTCATCCTTCTTTGTTGTTGACCAAAATTAAGTCTTCATTGCTGGATGTTTCTGGTAGTAGTCAGCAGATCAGTCAATAAGCAGGTTATTTGTCCAAAGGACAAAGAATAACATTAAAGGAGGATATGGCTGAGGAACTTCACTTTCTGTACATCACTTGGAGGACCCTGAATAGGCTGAGAGTTGGGGTCTCTAAATGTAAGACTAACATGCTCAAGTGAGGGCTGCTGACAAACAACCACATGTGCTGTGAATGTGGAGAGATACAGAAACATTAATAGTTCTTGAGCTTTTGAGGCCAGAAGCAAACAGCACAAGTCCCAGACCAGCTGAAGATGGAGGGTTTCCAAGGACAGCCTCTCCGATCCTCTTCATGTCCCCCAGAAAACAAGAGTTAGAGGAAAGAAGGTGAATTTGTTTGAGAGGTTTAAATGGGATTGTTATCAAGAAAGGGTCTCAATGTTGAGCCAAGAGAAGGATAAAACGATTCTAATGAATGAAACATACAAAGCATTCTTGACCAGGCCAGAGAAGAGATTATGGGTCTTTTCAGGAAGCAACATTTTGGACTACAACTTCTCAAACTGTAAAAACCCAAACATCATCTCCCACAAGAGCCCTGCAGATAGAGTCTGAAAGAGGGAAGTCCTGAGTCCACCCTACAGCCCCTGAGATGAGAAGCAATGTACAGTCTCTGCCCTCAACAACACCAACACCATGGACCCCTACTTTTGGGTCAACGTAGGCATTTTAACCAAGCACCAAGGAGACATAGCCTTACCATTACTGTACAACAGTTGTAACCGGTAGTGGATGCCGTTGTTGGTTTTCTCTCCATCCTGTTCCTGAAAGAAGAGGGGAAATGATCAATGTTTGTGTTCTAGCCCTTGTTTCCATGGACTGGAGAGACCCATATCTAAAAATCTCTGCTCAGACTTAAGGATCTCCCAGGTAACTTTGGGACAGTTGCTCCCTTCCTTCCTACTGGGAAGTCAATCTCACTTTCCCATGTATTCGGTGGGACTCACTCCTAGCCATACAAGAAAGGATTGTGCCTGTTCCCAGTCACAGCATAGATGCCAATGCCAGCTTGGGAAAGTTACTTTCCCCCATTTACTTCTTCTTTCAGTGCTGTATCTGACTCTGAATATTGGCTTATCACAGTGATGGTGAACCTTTTAGAGACTGAGTGCCCAAACTGCAACCCGAAACCCACTTATTTATTGCAAAGTGCCAACACGGCAAACTGGAATGAAGGAAATGCTCCCACTGGGCTGCTGGGCAGAGGGGTGGGGTGAAATCTGTGCTGGGGGAGGGAGGAAGCATTCCCATTGGGTTGCTGGGCAGAGGGAAGGTGCAAACTCTATATTGGGGTGACTCCATGGGTGCCCACAGAGAGGGCTCCGAGTGCCACCTCTGGGATGTGTGCCATAGGTTCGCCACCACTGGCTTATCATCATGGTGCTCGGCCATGAAGATTGTCCTGGGAACCACATAATGCAGTGGACTTCCATTTGCTTTGGGTATCGCAGCCTGACAGCCGTACCATTGATCCAGTTCCGTGAGTCACTTTCTTGTCCTAAGCCTGCAGTGGCAAACCTTGGCACTCTGGCTGTTCTTGGACTTCAATCCCCAGAAGTCCTGATCAGCAGGTGTACTGATTTGGGCTTCTGATCATTTAAGTCCAAAAACACCTGGAGTGCCAAGATTCGCCACCCCTGTCCTAAGCCCTTTGGGCACACAAAGTCTTCCTCAACCCCAGGGCAGGATTGATGAAGCTGCTGCCCTCGACCAACTATGGCTCTCTGAAATCTCCAGCCAGAATGGCAAGAGGTGTTGTTCATTTGGACAATTGGATTACAAACCCACTCTCTTTCATATGTGGGCTCTCTTCCCCATTTAGGGTTGCAGCAATGTCTCACGGCACAGTGGTCAAACTGGTATACTGCAGCCAAAAACTGCTGATGTTGTGAGTTCAGTCCTGACCAGGTCACAAGATTGACTCAGCCTCTTCCAACCTTCAGCGGTCGGTAAAATGAGTATCCTGAATGTTGGGGGCAAAATGTTAATTGCCTTGTGAACTGACCAGAGAGGACACTAAGTGCTATGGGGTGGGATAGAAGTGGAATTGCTACATCCTTGTTATGAACGACCAGGGAAGAAAAAGCCAGGGCAGGTTGAGGACTTCACCGCCCTTCCCCCTGTGCCCACACCAATGGCCAGGAGAGGAAGAAGCCAGGGCAGGTTGAGGACTTTGCTGCCCCACCCCTTAACATATTGTAATGTAATATATTGTTTGTAAGCCACCCTGAGTCACTACGGCGAGTGGATGGCAATATAAAATTGAACTAATAAATAATAATAATATATTATTATTATTATTATTATTATTATTATTATTATTATTATTATTATTATTATTATTATTATTATTATTATTATTATTATTATTATTATTATTATATTTCAATTTCTATACCACCCTACTTGGTAGGACCAACTCAGGGCGGTTCACAACACATGTAAAGTTAGAAGTTCATAAACACAACATGTCAATAAATCATAAATAATCAATATCAATATCACAGAACATCAGAATATCAGTATCATTACAGTATCATTACAGTAACAAAAAAAATTCAATAAACATCAATATAAAATATAACTATCCATGTTAAATATAACAATGTTGTATTTATGGGCTATCTACAATGTCTACTTCTGCCCCTATACTGTACTGTTATCAAGTTCTTCTTCGTGGTCTCTGTGAATCCACACAAATGGGTTTACTGTGCATATGCACAATAAACCCGTTTGTGTGGATCCATAGGGGATTTTGAAGAAGAACAGTTACAGGTAAGCAACCTGTCTTTATAGAGTCCTGGTGGTACAAAGGTTAAACTGCTGTCCTGCAACGAAAACATTGTGAGTTCGATCATGACAGAGTCAAGGTTGACTCAGCATCTTCCATTTTTCCAAGGTCGGTAAAATGAGCTCCCAGCATGTTGGGGGCAAAATTCTAATTAACTTGTGAACCTGCCCAGAGTCCACTATTTATTTATTTATTTATTATTTATTAGTTCACATTTATATTGCCACTCACTCACCGTAGCGACTTAGGGTGGCTTACAAACAATACATTACATTACAATACAATATGGGTAAGGGCTGAGAAGTCCTCAACCTGCCCTGGCTTGTTCTTCCCTGGCGGTTGGTGTGGGCGCAGGGGAAGCAGTAGATACCATATTTACCTAAGTGCTATGGAGCAGTAGATACCATATTTGCTGGCATATAAGACGCATCGGAGTATAAGACGCACTCCGTTTTCCCGGTGTATTTTAATGGGAGAAAGTGCATCTTATACACTGGTAAATATGTTAAGTAGACTTGCTATTGTGTCTTCTCTGAGCTCCTGGAGCCCAATGCCTCAACCTCTTCACTGCATTTTCCAGAATGCCGCAGCTAGCATGGCAACAAGAGACCCACCTACAAGGTCAAAGTCAACAAGCAAAATTTCCCATCTTTGACAGTCCAAGTACATTACTGGATGTGAACCTGAGTAGGGTGCACTATTTTTTTGGGTGGGGTGGGGCAGAAGACATGTTCTGTTTCCCACATTGTCCCAAGTGAGTTGACATCCCAGGATCTATCATGAATGCACAGAGTAACTGCCCTGGATTGATGCTTTGAAATCACAACAGCGCACTCCGGCCGGCCACTTACTTTGTCCTTCTCCACAAAGTCGATGAAGGATGTCCTCTCAATCTCCACGGGCTGCCCATGCCGGTCGTACATGGCCAGCACAAAGTGGAAGAAGTTGGACTTCCTGAGATTGGAAGGCGGCTGCTTCTCAAAGTGGGCTCGAGCCAACCCCACGCCACTGGGAGGGAAAGAAAATCCAACAGGAGAGGCAACCAGTTGGTTACACTTTCAGCAATAGACCCGTGGCCACAAGAATGACGTTGCAGGTTCTAAGATCTGGGCTGTCATTGCCAGCTCTATGCCAAAAGGAATAGGAAATGGCACGTTCAAGACCTTCTAATATCTGTGTTAAACTACAGGCATTCAGAGACATTTTGCCCTAAAGTCTTATGATCCAAGTGTTAGTTCCAGGCCTGGTGCTTGTCAACATTTTCATAAATTACTAGGATGAGGGAGTGAAGGGAACAGGTATCAAATTTGCAGATGACAACCGGCAAAAACTGAGCCAAATAAAATTCGACCACCCCGTGTTGTTCCCAGGAACGTTTAATAAGACAATGCCACCTATCGGTTCTTTTTGCCAAGTACAGGAGGAGGAAACCTTCAGTTTTGGAATCTAAAGCCCCACTAAAGACTTATGATCCAAGTGTACTACTACTACTACTACTACTACTACTACTACTACTACTACTACTACTACTACTACTACTACTACTTCTTCTTCTTCTTCTTCTTCTTCTTCTTCTTCTTCTTCTTCTTCTTCTTCTTCTTCTTCTTCTACTAGTGCCATATCCAATTCCAAATATAGGCTCTCTTCATGGCAATTTGCCATGAAGATTGTCCTGAGCACAATATAATAATCCAGTGCCTTTCCATTTGCCTTGCACATCACACCATGAGTCCCATAGTATTTCTGTCCTGTTTCTCAGTCATGTATTTTCAAACCAGTGTGCCATGATTCTTTTTAAAGTAATCGTCCGACTTAGGCACACCTATAAAATTCAAACCATAAGCCAAACAAATATTAAAAGTCCAAAGGAAAGACCAAACAGCTCCATAAAACTGAGCGGATTGTATATTTACATATGGTATGTCTATTTATTTTATTTTTAACATTTATTTCCCACCCAACTGGCCAAGCACTCCTTTGGGTGGCTTACAAGCAATAAAAACACAAACTCTCATATAATACAAATATCACACAGTGTCATGCCAGTGAATTGTTAAAACAATAACGCGGGGACCAAACTTTTCAGGCCATGGGCCAGTCACGTGGTTCAGCAGGCCAGTCACGTGATTACTCCCACTGGAAGCGGAAGTAAAATCTGCCTTGCAATCTGTTTTGCAACACGGAGAGATAAATTTTAAGCTGCCATTTTCTCTCATTAAGCAAGGGGTGTCCAAATTATGGCCCACTGGCTGGATCTGGCACCGATGCTAATTCATCAGGCCCACTCTGCCCTCATCTGTATGTTTTATTTCCGCTTCTGGGAGCGACAAGGTCACTGTGGGCCGGATGAATTGGTGTTGGGGCCGGATCTGGCCCATGGGCTGTAGTTTGGGCACCCCTGCAATAAAACATTTCAGAGAAGGGTCAACAGCATCATTAAAAATAGCTAGGAGAGGTACCCGAACAATTTCCCCAAGAGTATATGACCATCTATCAAACTAACAATTGGCATATTAATAGAGGAAGACTTCATGGAACAGAAATTTTTCCAAAGATTTCCAAAATGCCAGCAGAATTGAGGTGAATTTAATTTTTGCTGGCAATTTGCTCCACAACCTGGGAGCTATGGCAGAAAACACTCTGGATCTGGTCACCCTTATTATTATTTATTTTTACCTCGCAAGGGGTGACCACCCCAAATTGAAACATTTGGGATAATTTCTAAGGAAGGTGAGCTCCCTCAGAGAATGTAGGGCCAGGAAAGATACCATGGGAAGCCTGGGTTGACCACGAAACAAACCGGCAGTGAATGCAAGTGTCTTGGATATATGGATATTGTTTTGGGCTGAAGTTCCCATTAGGCATAGCCAGACATGATGGGTACTGTAGTCCAAGACCACAAACTGACTCTGTCTGTCTTCACAGAAGTCTACCCCACTCATTTTAACAGGGCTTATTATAGTTACAGGCTCAGTGGCATGATCCTATGCAAGGATAGTTTTTGAAGTACTGTACAGTAAAACACCGGATAATGCTAAAACTTGGTTCCACAAGTCTTGGTGTTATCCGATTTTTAGTGTTATCCAATCCATGTTAAAATCCTACGGGATGGATCGGATAACGTTAAAGCTCCATAGAGATACATTGTAACCGCACAGGCTTTAGCGGTTGTTATCCGATCCATCCCATAGGACCTTAACGTTATTCGATCCAATTCTCCTCCCCAGAATACTTAACGTTATGCGGTTTTAGCATTATCCGATCCAATCGTTATCCGGTGTTTTACTGTACAGTTGTACCTCGCTTAAAGAGCATAATGTGTTCCACAGGATTGTTCTTTAAGTGAGTTTGCTCTTTAAGCAAAACACCATTGTAAGTGACCAATGGGGGGGGGGGGGATTGCAAACCTCAATTTAATTGTTAAGCGAGGATTTGGTTAGTTTTATTTGTTAAGCGAAGCGAACATTCAGTGAAAATTCTGCTCTTTAAGCAAGTTACTCTTTAAGCGAAGCGTCTTTATGCGAGGTTTTACTGTACTACAGTCAAACCTCAAGATAAGAAAGGATCAACCGTTTAACAAAAGCTGCCTGTGTTGTTTATTTTAGCAGTCGGACAGGAGACACACCCAGTAGATTGGAATGACAGAGCCAGAGGACGAGGAGGAGGAGGAGGAGGAGAAGAAGGAAGGAAGGAAGGAAGGAAGGAAGGAAGGAAGGAAGGAAGGAAGGAAGGAAGGAAGGAAGGAAGGAAGGAAGGAAGATGTAGCCTAAAGCCTGGCCAAGAGGGATTCTCATATGTTCTGCAAACTATTTTATGCTCTCCAGACACAAATCTGCCTCTGCAAAAGTAAGCAAATAGGCCTTGTTTGGCTGCCTCAAAGGTGAGACGGAGAGGAGAGGAAATCTTGCTTTGCATCTTCTCTGTGGAAGAGTCCAGATAGGAGAAGAATGAGGAGCATAATTGCAATTGTTGTGAGCCAGCCAGGGTCACCTATGGGGAGTAAGGCACCATATACATAATACAGTAATACCCCGGATAATGATTGCATCAGATAATGCTAGGATTGGATAATGATTCTTTAGCGTTATCCAAGGCAATGGTCTGCGGGGATGGTGGTTTGGATAGAACTTCTACCCAACCCCCAATCCCCCCCCCCCCGCTATTGCGACTGCCTTTCCCCAGACCCTACTTGTGTGCTGGGGATTCCCTCACCACTTCTTCATTCACAGTGCTTGTTGCTTGGAATGCAGGAGGGGGGGGAGAGGCGCGATCTCACACCTCTTCCCCCCCACCTTCCTACACTCCAAGCTAGCGCTGGGTGGGTGGGGAATACCCACCCCACCCCGCATTGACAGAGATCTACCCAGCACTAGCTTTAAAACCACCACTGCCCAAGAGAGAGATCGTCTGCTCAAACCATCTTGTAATGAAATCTGGCATACCGTGTAAGAGACCCGCCTGGATTTTCTCGCTCTTATCACACCGACTGAATGGTCAGGATCAAAAATGTCCTTGCAACTTGCTGAGCAACAACAACAACAACAAAAAGCCCCTCCGGTGTGTCCTCCAAACTCTCCAGGACTGGACTGCAAACCTGTGCTCTGAATTAGCTCTGCACTCAGATGGGGCGGGGGAGGCTGCCAACTGAGCTTAATGACTGGAAGGTTAGCAGGTCAGCAGTTCAAGACCTGAGTGTTGCATGACAGAGTGAGCTCCTGTCATCTGTCCCAGCTCTTGCCAACCAAGCAGTTTGAAAGCAAGAAATTGCAAGTAGATAAATAGGTACCACTTCGGCGGGAAAGGTAACAGCATTCCATGCCTAGTCATGCCTGCCACATGACCACAGAAGCATCTGCAGATGCAAACAGCACTAGTTCTTTGGTTGTAAATGGAGATGAGCACTGAACCCTAGAATTGGACACAACCGGCTTTCGAGCACATTAGGCCTTTACCTTTATCTAATTCATAAAAGCAAGTTAGCTAGTAGGTTTGCATAAATAACAACAGCCATCCTTGTTTGCCTGCCAAGTCAGAGGTAGGAAACGTCCCAAAACATAGCTTGAAAATTCATCTCCTGGTCCAAAAATTTAGTCCTGGCTCATTTTATCCAGGAGCTAAAGTTGATCAGCCAAGACGAGCTGAAACTAGAGTGAAGGAATTGTGGCCTTCCTGACTTCAGACCAAGTCAGCAAAAGCAGGAATGAACTGAACCATCACCAATCAAGATCTGAAACATCACAGGAAGAGACAATTAAAGATCGAAGGAAGTGAGGTGAGACACTGAAAGTCCGGCACAACATCTTGACACCAAGTTTTTGATTTTCATGGATAATTTTCTTACCCTATCCACAAGAAATTGATGCATACCTGAATAAGTGATCTTGAATGATGAGAACACACACAATGTTTGCCCCCCCCCGTGATCCAATAAAGTTACAGTATCGCTTTCTTCCTGCATATCTAGTTCAGTAACTTAGTGCAGCTTACTCTTGAGTAAGCATAGATTACATGGTCTCTCTCCCTCCCTTCCATCACAACCTGACACCAAGTATCAATGATCTTGTCTTTCCTTCAGCAGCACAAAACGATATCTACGAAAGTGTCAGGAATATGAAAATTTATTCAAATTTAATCAGTCACTTAAAAGGAACATGGCTAATCAACCGCAAATTTTTCCACCAGCCCTAATTTTATGCATTGTTCTTTACTGGATTATGAGTGCTAATATAAACACACTTGTGTTGGCATTCTGCACCAGAATTTTTTTTTTTAAAAAAAACCCACACAGCCAGACCTCTCAACTTTTGTTTAGGCATTTGTGCCTGTTCCAATAACATTTTGGTTTTAACAATATCTGGTCAAAAACTCTACTCTGTCTGATTCTCTGTTGAATTAAGGTAAAGGTGAAGGTCGCCCTTGCTCAAAAGCCAGTTGTATCCGACTCTAGTGTTCAGTACTCATCTCTGTTTATAAGCCAAAGAGTCAGTGATGTCTGCGACTGCAGACGTCTCTGTGGACATGTGGCAGGCATATCTAGACACCAGAGTGCATGGAACACTTTTTACCTTCCCACCAAAGTGGTACCTCTCTATCTACTTGCAATTTCTTGCTTCCAAACTGCTAGGTTGGCAGGAACTGGGGCAGAGAGTGGAGCTCATTCTGTCACGCAGTATACAGGTATTGAACTGCTGACCTGCTGCCTTCCAGTCAGAGTCTTAACCACTTGAGCCACTGTAGTCCCTGTTGAATTGAGAGATCTGTTTAATTTAGTTAACTAAGTCCCACTTCTCCTGACAATTGCATCCATCCCTGGACTTTTTCTTCCTTCCTTTCGTTTTTTCTTTCCCTCCTTTCTTTTTTCTTTCTCTTTTGATAAAAAAGAGAGGGAGAAGAAAAGGGAAAGAAAGAAAATGGGGGGGGGGGTGAGAGAGAACCAAGCATTGTTTGGCTGCATCATTAAAAGTGAAGACAGCAGGAATAAAAGAAAGCATTGCCCTTTCAAAAGCAAAGTGAACAAATTTCTCTCTCAACTTTTCCAGCCCACAGATAAAAAAGTAACCAATCTTTTCTCCTTCAGTATAATCTCCCAGGTAAATTATTCTTCCACCCACTGCCTCATCCTATGTTTGTTTCTCTCCCTCCCTCTCTCTGTCTTTTTATCTGAAATGCTTGTTGAATGGAGGGGAGAGGAGATTTCCAAGCTATTCATCAGACAAACTTGAGAGAAAAATAATTTTCTTGGTTGGTATTATGGTGGGCATTATGGCTTCGGAATGGGCAGGAACCTCCACTCTTTCCTCAAATGTAGGGTTGGTATCAGGAGTAGAATAGAAGGAGCTGAGCATCCTCCTTTGCACATGGCAGGACTCTCTTTTTGAAGGCGCCTTGCCAACCTAGCAGTTCAAAAGCAAGAAATTGCAAGTAGATAAATAGGTACTGCTTTAGCTGGAAAGGTAACAGCATTCCATGCACTCCGACATCTTGTCATGCCTGCCATATGTCCACAGAAACGTCTGTAGAGGCAGATAGTGATGGTTCTTTGGCTGTAAATGGAGATGAGCACTGGCCCCTAGAGTCAGACATGAATGGCTTCCGAGCAAGGGAGACCTTAACCTTAACTGCTTTCAAAAGGGACACCTTGTCCAAGTTACATTAAACACAACCTTAAGGAGGGAGATAATAATTACTCAGGGTTGAAAGGATTTTAGGGGACGCCCAAATGAGGCTCCTTTCATGTCCCCAAGTGCAGCTCTCAGGTATCGAAACCCGACCTTCCAGTCTCCAGCTCAGCGCCTTAACCACTACACCACCAGGGGAGCTGTAAGGAGGGAGATTAGAAATCTTGATGCTGCCCGAACAAATAGGTCAATCTTAGAAGAAATCAACCCTGACTGCTCCTTAGAAGGTCAAATAGTAAAGATGAAGGTAAAGTACTTTGGACATCAAATGAGAAGAGAGGATTCACTTGAGAAAGCCTTGATGCCTGGAAGGGTCGAGGGCAAAAGAAGAAGGGGACGGCCCAAGATGAGATGGCTAGATTGTATTGTAGAGATAATGGGCATAGAGCTGAGCGAGTTGAGGGGGATGGTGGAGGACAGGAATGCCTGGCGGACAGCGGTCCATGGGGTTGCGGAAGGTCGGAATCGACTGTGCGACTGAACAACAAAAAATCCATGGGGAACATCCAGATATCCACCTCAAGCACAGATGCTCACTTATAGCATCCCCGTCCTCCACCCCACCCCCCAAATCGGTGAGCTGTTCCTGGTTTTAGTTTAAATTTAAAAACATATTTCCAGTTTTGTCTCTGTGCTTGGCTTGTAAATCAGCATCAATCCAGCACAAATTGGTACCTTCTTGTCTTGATGACATACAAACCACCAGCCTTGCAATCACTTGGCATTCTCACTGAGCAACTAGTGAAATCCTAACAATCACCTAATAACCCCAGCATAAAATTCCCATTTAAAAACAAACACCCAGCCTGATAGTTCAAAGAAGACCTCGCTAGGCTAGTTTGAATGGGTGTATTAATTTGCTAGGGACTGTGGTGGCTTAGTGGTTAAGATGCCGGACTTGACAACTAGAAGATTTGCGGGTCAGATGTTCGAGACCCGAGTGTGGCATGATGGAGTGTGCTCCCGTCATCTGTCCTAGCTCCTGCCAAGCTAGCAGCTTGAAAGCAAGAAATTGCAAGTAGATAAATAGGTACCACTTCAGTGGGAAAGGTAACAGTGTTCCATGCACTTCAGCGTCTAGTCATGTCAGCCACATGAACACAGAAATGTCTGTAGACACAGACAGGGCTGGCTCTTTGGCTGTAAACAGAGATGAGCACCACACACTAGATTTGGCTACAACTGGCTTTCAAACAAGGAGGCCCTTTATCTTTACCTATTTATTAGCTGCAGTGCCCATCACAGTGAAATCTCCATGGTGCTGCTTGCTGCTGCATGGTAGGGGAAGATGCCCATTAGAGGGGAATCCCCCCCCTCACCTGAAATTTGGAGTCTGGTTCAACTATTACCTGTGGTATCAAACCAGACAGGGGATGAGTGAGAGTATTTCTACACATGCTGTTCCTCCACATCTCTCTCCCCCTCCCTGTACTTTAGTTCTTTTATATGTAAAGATTTACTAACAAATTTGTTGCATTAAAATATTTATAAACCACCTTTCAGACCTCACCATGCCCTCTAGGCAGTGCGCATAACAAATAGCCCAGTGGAACAAATTTACAGGACCAGGAAAGCTTCTGAACCGCTCTGTATAAAACATCCCGGAGTGTGTAAGCAGCCTCAAATTGAAAGCCATTAAAATCCACACCAAAACAGAAATTATTCAAACTGAGCAAAGAGAGTGCTGATTTAACTGATTTAGGGATGAAATTCTGCAGCAAAAAAAACCCCGATTTCAACCAAGCTACCAAACACCAAAGCTAAAGTTAATACAAGGAATAATATCATCAGGAAACCCACAAACTATAAATGGGGAAATCAACCGTCCACGCTGCACGCGTCAACTTTGGCCCTGAGCATCTCCGCATCAGAGTATGCTGCTCCAGTATGGAGTGCATCGACACATGCAAAATAAGTTGACATTGCTGTTAATAAAGCCATGTGGATAGTGACAGGATGCTTCAAACCTACACCAGTTGAGATAATTGACCCTCTTGTTGGTATTGTTCCACCTAAGATCAGGAGAGAAGTAGCAGCGGATACCGAGACAACTAAGCAAGAGAAGGACCCTTGGCATCCTCTGAATGGAGATGATCCTCAAGTCTGCCACCTCAGATCCAGGAAGAGCTTTATGGCAAGAACAAACATTCGTCAGGATGCACAATAGCAAAACCAAATTAGAAGATGGATGGAGGAGCTCAATGGACCAAGAACAACATTTGAGGAGATGGCTGAGGAACTCAACCCTGAATAGGCTGGGGGTTGGAGTCCCTAAATGCAAGACCAGCAGGTTCAAGTGGGAGCTGCTGGTGGGCAACAACATGTGCTGTGTGAATGTAGAGAGATACAGTTGGGTTCAGGGTTGGAGTTTTGCTTCCCTACTTGGCCTTGAACCAGTTTGTTTACCATTGGGCAAGCTACACAACTCCAAAACACACTTAGAAGCAGATAACAGGATCCCCCATGTGACTATATCCTTCCTAGGGAATCGGAATTGACTACATATCATGTAATTATTATATTTGGTTACCGTCCCTGCTCAATCAAGATCTCTCTCTCTTTCTCTCTCTCTCTCTCTCTCTCTTTTTTAAAGGAAGGCCTTGGGTTTTTAGGGCATTTAGATTGCCATCTCATTCCTATTTATGCCCAACTGAACTCTTAGACCAGGGCTTCTCAACCTGTGGCCCATGAACTGGATGTGGCCTGTGACACCATTTCATGTGCCCCCCCCCACACACCAAGAAGTGCCATGTGGTGGATGAAGGACAAAATGGCTGTCCTGCGCCCAAAGCTATCGGAGGAAGCGTCACCCAATGGCCCCCGGCTAAAAAAGATTGAGAGCTCCCATCTTAGACATCTCTAGGAACACACTTTTTGCAGTTTTACGTTGGGGGGTACTTATTACTAATTTTATGGCTGTCATCCTTCTGCTTCTTGCTACTCTGGCTCTTAGGTTATGTTGCACCTTGTTGGAGGACACAACCATCCGTGATGGTTTGACCATGCTCATGACCTGCTGGTGGTCCTCCTGCGACCTCTGGTAGTGGTCATCCTATGTACAGAACAATGGAGTAGGTGGGTCAAGCAGGGCTTCATTTTTTCATGTTCTTAAGTTCTCTTTAAGCTCTTTAAAGGGGGTGGTGGCAAACTCACAACCCATAGGAACCAAGAAGGTGTTCCATAAGTGATCCCACAGGGCCACCACTGAAAAGACCTATCCTATTTGTTCAGCGTGAGAGGCAGATTTCTGACTTCAGCCACTGGTCAGGGGTCCAAAGGCCATGGGAAGCCTGTGTTTGCAGTAATTTTAAATTTTTTTACTCATAACAGTTAATGAATAACAGAACCAAGCAACAACATACTTTCATCCCAGGCGAGCCAGGAGTAATTTAAAGCAAATCCCACGATTTGGGAAGAGGTTTTGCCAGAGAACGAGGGTGATTAGAGCAGATAATACCCTGCAGTGGCTTATATTATCAATATGACCATCATCATTGACATCAATGGGACTAATAGCAGTTCAAAAGCAAGAAATTGCAAGCTGATAAATAGATACCACTTTGGCAGGAAAGGTAATGCATTCTGTGTGCTCTGGCATTTGGTCCTACCTGCCAGATGATCACAGAAACATCTGCAGATGCTGACAATGCTGGCTCTTGGGCTATAAGTGGTGATGACCATCTTAACTCTAAACCTAAACTTATAGCCAGATAAGACTGGCTTTTTGACCAGGAATCTCAAACTAATCTAGCCCAGATTTTTCCTTTTCCTTTGTTAGCCCACTGGAACTTTCCAGAATGGCATGATATAACTTTTTAGAATAAATAAATAACTAATATATGCCAAAAAGTCATGAAAATGACATTTGTTATGTGCAAATAGATGCTGGTTTCATCAAAATGGCACATCTACCTTTGTGTAGTCCTAATTAAATCCAGTGACATGCTTGCTTAATTTTGTAGAAGCTAAGTCTCAGAAATGTCAAGATCCAGAACCAAGTTAATTAGCAATGACAAGGATGGTTCTTTTCCAACAAGGGAAATTAGAAGTAATGCAATTGAAAGAGCAAATGTTAAGAAATTGAGGAATGTTGGTCAGGGAAATGGCAAAAGTTACCCATCAAAGAAGTATCTTAGTCTTATGAGCTTATATATCACAAAACCATTGTTCTGTCACAAATAATACTGTGGGCAGGTTCAATTTACTTTAAGAGGTTAGGATAATAATATCTTACCTTTTATATCCAAGAACATTTCAGATATTTTCTGAAGTTCTTACACTTTAGTGCTATTTGTTGTAAATGCATGTGTTTAAAATAAATACTTTCCTCCAAAGTTCTATTGTCTTTTTATTGAAATTATTTTAAAATGCCCATAGATCTTAATCGAGAAGCAGACATTTTGATGCCTTCCTAGCTGAACTCAGCTGAGGATATTTGTGCATTGGTAATAAGGTCTTGGATAACTGGCTGCACTGAATGCAAAGAAATGTCAAGAGAAAATAAAAACTGGATCTTAGTTATTCTTTCTTTTATGTTTGTAAACATACAAATAGGCAGAACTGTCATTGGCTGCAATTCAATCTGAGTATACTTTTGTCTCTGCCCCAGGGTGCCGGAAGGCCAGGTCTTGGAGGCCAGCTCTTTCTGGGCCACCTTTGCCCTTCAAGGCAAGTGCAAAAATGGCCACTGGCATGAATTTGTTGAAGGTGGATCCTAGCTTGCCATTAAGTGACCCACACACTGTGATCACGGAGCCACCTCCTACGGCACTCAAGAAATGAGATATGCAGGGTTTAACACCAGGACTGCAATGGACTGCCACAGCCTTGAGTATATGGACAAGGTGTGCCTTCTCAACCAGTCCATCTGGCATGGCCTCTTCCACCTCCATGACCATTGAGAATCAGAATACTGTATGTGGTTCCTCCTCTGCTCATTTTGCCCTTGGGCCCAAAAGGATGGTTTCCAGTGGCATTTCCTTCACTGAGGGGGGCCATCACTCCACCCAGAGGGGCTCATCCACCTGTAGTCATTGGCCCCTTTGGGGAGTCAGGTTATTTACCACCACCCAACGCTTGGTGTTGAGTCACTGGCTGTATAGTCTACCCCATTACTGTAGCAGGATGTATGGCCAGACATGTGCAGAAACTCAATTTGTTTCCAGAAAGTTCTCAGCTTCACCCCCAAGATAACTAGATAGAGCTAAGAAAGATTCCTGACCCTAAATCCAGGAACTTGGAAATGACACATTATTTTCACAGAACCATAGAATAGTGGGGTTGAAAGGATCTTAAAACATTTTTATGACATTGTCATTAAAAATGAGGGACTGTGGTGACTTAGTGGGTATGACACTGTACTTGATGACAGGAAGGTCAACAGGACAGCAGTTTGAGACCCAAGTGCTGCCTGATGGAGTGAAGTCCCATCTCTGACCCAGCTGTTGCCAACCTAGCAGTTCAAAAGCAAGACATTGCAAGTAAATAAACAGGGATCCCTTGGGTGCAAAGGTAAACAGGGTTCTGTGCACTCCGCTGTCGAGGCAGGCCTGCCACATGTCCATGGAAACATCTGCAGACGCACACAGCGCTGGCTCTTTGGCTGTAAACAGAGACGAGCATGAGAGATTGATTGATTGATTTATTCTATTTATATGCCGCCCTACTTGGTGAAACCAACTCAGGGCGGCTCACAACATACAATCAAATACAATATAATAGTTCAATACAATATCATAATATCATAAAATACAGTACAACAAAATAAATATAAACACAGAGATGATACGACTGGCTTTCAAGCAATGACGCTGGTGGATGATCTCTGGTGAGAGCGGGACGGTGGTCATTCGTCTGTCCTGGCCCTTCTTGACCTCTCAGCGGCTTTCAACATCGTCGATCACAGTATCTTTCTGGGGCGACTCCAAGACTTGAGGATCCAGGGCACTGTCTGGTCCTGGTTTTCCTAATTTCTGAGGGGTTGGACCCAGTCGGTGTGGTTGGAGAGCGAGAGGTCCAGCCCAAGGCCCCTTCAATACGGTGGGTCTCAGGGCTCGGTGCTCTTGCCTCTCCTATTTAATATCTACATGAAACCGTTGGGTGAGATTATCGGTTCCCACAGGGTGAGGTATCATCAGTATGCAGATGATACCCAGTTGTATATCTCGGCCAGTGGGGACCCTAGCAATGCAGTAGAAGTTCTATCCAGGTGCCTGGAGGCTGTCAGGGTCTGGATGGGGGACAACGGGCTACAACTGAATCCAGGCAAGACTGAATGGCTGTGGGTTAGGGTTCCTGCATTGTTTATTTATTTTTATATTTATTTTTGCATTTGTATACTGCCCTATTCGCGAATGACTCAGGGCAGTTTCACAACAATAACAAAACACTAAAAGAATCCCACATTAAAATTCATCCATGGCCATAAAACCTCATAAAATTTAGATTAAAAGAATTTAAACAAATTAAAAATCAAGATTAAAAAGATTAAAATTGCACTAAGGGGTGGATCAGATCAGCCAACAGGCTGGGCTTATCATGGGATCTACTATCTTTGGTTCTGGATGGGGCTGTTTTGCCCCAAATAGACCCAGTGTGTAATATGGGGGGTCCTCCTGGACTCGCAACTCCTGCTGAAAAAGCAGGTGGCAGTCATGGCCAGGAGGGCTTTTGCACAGCTTTGGTTCATACACCAGTTATGCAGTCTCCTAGATCGGGGCTCCTTGCTCATGATCACACATGCTTTGGTCACCTCCAGACTTGATTACTGCAATGCGCTCTACATGGGGCTGCCCTTGATGACCATTCGGAGGCTGCAACTGGTTCAGAATGCACATGCCTCACTGCTGCTTCGGGAGCTGCAATGGTTGCCGGTGTGCGTCTGGGTGCAGTTCAAGGTGCTGGTAATTACCTTTAAAGCCTTAAATGGCAGTGGGCCAGGATACTTAAGAGACTGCATCACCCTGAGAACATCTGTCCATCCCACCAGAGCAGACCGGAGAGGCTCTCTAATTGTCCCATTGGCTCGTCTCTCTAGCACTAGAAAGAGGGCCTTCTCTGTGTCTGCTCCGGTCCTTTGGAACCTCCTTCCAACTGAGTTGTGCCGCCAGACAGAGCTGCTGCCCTTTAGGAAGGGCGTCAAAACATGGCTGGCAAGTGACCAATTGTGACTTCTCATGGGGGGATTGTGAACCCCGATTTATTTGTTAAGTGAGTTTTTGGTTGGTTTTATTTGTTAAGTAAAGCGACCGTTCAAAGAGAATTCTGCTCTTTAAGCGAGTTACTCTCTAAGCGAGGCGCTCTTTATGCGAGGTTTCACTGTACTATATTGCTGTTGTTAGGTAAAGGTAAAGGTTTCCCTTGCTCGAAAGCCAGTCGTATCCGACTCTAGGGGTCAGTGCTCATCTCTGTTTCTAAGCCAAAGAGCCAGCACTGTCTGCTTCTGCAGACGTTTTCATGGTCATGTGGCAGGCATGACTAGACACCGTAGCACATGGAACACTGTTAACCTTCCCACCGAAGTGGTCCCTATTTATCTACTTGCAATTTCTTGCTTTCGAACTGCTAGGTTGGCAGGAGCTGGGACAGAGATGGGAGCTCATTCCATCCTGCAGTACTCGGGGTTCGAACTGCTGACCTTCCGCCTCCCAGTCAGCGTCTTAGTGACTTGAACCACTAAGGACAACTGTTACCTTTACATTTACTAATTTAAAATAATTACTTTTGCATTAAACAGGAGAACAAGCCAACAAATATACTGTATCCCAAAAACATTTTGAAAGCAACATTTTAAACAGTTTAGTGTTACTTTCAAACTGCTTTTTATTTAAGGTTCGATGCTTTCCTTGGGTTTAATATACCATAGCAATTTTAATTTTAAATTAAATCTAAGGGCTACTGCTATTAGTGTACACAAGAATGGGAGCTGTAAGTAAAACCCTAGGATTTGCCATCCCCTCAAAATCTATAACACTGTTTTTGTCAACATTTGTAGCAAATTCCAAACCCTGCAGCACTTCTTCTTCTTCTCCTCCTCCTCCTCCTTCTCCTTCTTCTTTTTCTTCTGCTTCTGCTTCTTCCATGTCTAGACCAGACATGAAACTGCCGAAATGAAGGCACCTTTTGGTGAGTTTATTCAGCAGTTCTTTTTGCCTGGCCTAGTGTGGGAAAGATTAACATCACTCAAGCAATGGCTTGAAATTATTATTCATAAAGAAGAAATCACAAAAGCAAGATTACCGTTGAATGGTAAAAAGATTAAAAATGCCTGCAGAAGATCTGCATGTTAATGTTGACAATAAAGAAATAAAGATATTTAAAGATTTTCTGTATTTTGGTTCTAGTATCAGTCCAAATGAAGACGAGCAATGAAAACTGGAAGAAGACTGAGACTGGGAATGACCGTTAATTCTGAAGGAACTAGAAAAGATCCTTAATTGGAACTACCTGTCAATGGAGACAAAGGGAAAGATCATTCCTATATCATATTACCGATTACTATGCACAGATGTGAAAGCTGGCCAACGGAGGAAATGGTCAGTGGGGGATAAAATGGTTCATTTAAAATCACTGAGCCTTACAGATACAGTGGACTGCCATTAGAAACAAATAAGGGACTGCGGTGACTCAAGTGGCTAAGACACTGAACTTGATGACTGGAAGGTATGCAGGCCAGCAGTTTGAGAACCAAATACTGCATAATGGAATGAGCTCCCATCTCTGTCCCAGCTCCTGCCAACCTAGCAATTCAAAAGCAAGAAATTGTGAGTAAATAAAGAGGGAAGGTAAACAGTGTTCCATGCACTCCAGTGTTTAGTCATGTCTGCCACATGTTCATGGAAACATCCTCAGACACAGACAGCACTGGCTCTTGGGCTGTAAACAGTGATGAGCACTGAACCCTAGAGTCAGATATGACTGGCTTTCGAGCAAGGGCAACCTAGATCAAATCAAGCTGGAACTCTTCCTAGAAAGCAAACATGTTAACACTGAGCCTGTGCTTGGTCATAACATCAGATACATAAAAGCCTCACTCAAAAAGACTGTAATTTTAGGGAAAGTAGAATGAAAAGGAGAAAAAGTGAACATGAGATGGACTGACTCAGTAAAGGAAGCCATAGTCTTGCACAGCCTGCAGCATAATGCCAGTACATTGTGATCACTTTAATCAGAACTGACTTGACAGCAACACAGAGTTCAAATAAATATTGCAAAAACCCATCCTTATTCTTTTCACTAAAAAAAAAAGTACCAAAAGTAATTCAGCTGGTTCTGTAGCGATTTTTGCAGCACAAAAATATGATTTAACAAATCTTAGCATTTCCAGTTAACAGGGTGTTATATAGCCAAGACCAGATGGTGGTAAAATAGGTTTCTCTCTTGCAACTTTCCCTTACAAGATTCCTTTGATTTTTTCATAGTGCTTAGGGTGCAGAAAATGGTTAATAAACTTCAGTTAATCAATAAGCATTACTACTGGGCTCAAAATGATTCAGAAAAATGGCCCAGGATCGTTGAAGCCTCACACACACCCCAATTATAATCATTGCCTGGGCAGGAGACAGACAGACCTCTAGAAGTAAAGACAGGGCTTAATAAAGTGGGTAGATCTATTTCGCCAGAGATGGTAATTGATCTGAAAGAGGATGTTATGGCTATTCTAGGAATGGCAGTCTCAACCACTGGGATATATACTCAAGACTTTGCAAAGAAGTAGTTTCAAGTAACAAACTTGCAGCCAGCTTTAAATGGGCAGTGAATCCTGCAGTAAGTAGTTCCAAGGCCACACTAAAAATTATGTAAAATCCTTAAAAAATTTACTTGGTAGGCATAAAGAGTGGGTATTTTCAAAAGTTACTTTTAAAATACATTTTAAAAGGCATTCTTAGAGACATGTTGATAGAGTTGTATGCGCAGCAATCCCATTTGTGTGAATTCACAGGGTACCACAAAGAAGAACAGTTACAGGTAAGCAACCTGTCATTATAGAGCCCTGAATGCAATGCAGGGGTTAAAGTGCTACCCAGCAGCCAGAACACTGTGAATTCAATCCTGATGGAATTCAAGGTTGACCCAGCCTCTTCCATCCTTCCAAGGTGGTTCAAATGAGTACCCAGTACGTTGGGGACAAAAATGCTAATTATTTTGTGAACTGCCCAGAGGGTGCACTAAGCGCTACAGGGTGCTATAGAAGGGTCATGACTACTGCTACAATCTCTTCTCTTTTCTGCTTAGGTGTTTCCCAGCAAAACAGGAAACTGGGGGGGGGGGGGAGATACACAAGAAGTGGATGGGCTACATAAGGCATCCCTGAGGGCCACATCTAGCACAGAGGTTGCAGGTTTTCCGTTCCAAGATTTGGGATGATTTGAAGCATGTGGCTGCTTTCCTTTTTCTTTTCTTAAAAAAAAACCCCATTCATTTTTTATTGTGCTTAAATCATAAAAGAACAAGAAAAAGCTAACATGTACAAGCGGAGAAAACAAAAGACTCCCAAAGAAAGAATGAGAAACACATTTATCCAAACTGTTTTTTTTAAGGGTGGGGGAAGTAGGAATGGAAGAACAAAAACAATTTTATTTTAAGAAAATCCCCAATCATCCAGAAAAGAAATCCACATGTTATGTTTTGTGTGGCTGATGATATTGATCAAGACAGATCAACCTACGAAAGGGCTTTGCTGGATCAGACTGAACATCCAGCCCAGCCCTGTGCTCTGTTTCCAACAGGCGATGGTCAAGTGTCCAGGGAACCCCAGAGAGGAAGGAATACACACTTCATCCATCCATCCATCCATCCATCCATCCATCCATCCATCCATCCATCCATCCATCCATCCATCCATCCATCCATCCATCTATCTATCTATCTATCTATCTATCTATCTATCTATCCATCCATCCATCCATCCATCCATCCATCCATCCATCCATCCATCCATCCATCTATCTGATCTTTAGTAGCGCACTGCTCCTGGAGCAGAATTAGTATCACTCTTGTGTTGGTGGCTGGGCTACAGTGCCCAAAATCCTGCAGACACCCCAGGCAGGGCGCTGGTGACCCCATGTGTGCACCTCCAAGCGTTCAGACTGAAGCATCTGGAAGGATTCGTTCAGATTCTCCCGTCTTCAATCTGGCAAAACCAAGGAGGTGGAAGAGGAGGAAGAGGGGGAGAGACCAAGCGAGTAACAGAGCACCAGAGCCTCTCATTCTCCTCTGCTTGCGCTGGAGCTGAACAGGCCCACCTGCCTTTCATTCCATCCCCCATTTCCCCAAAGCCTGGTCCATTAGAGGAAATGGCCAGAGGTGGGGAAGGCAGTGTGTAAGATTGGGGGGGGGGTTGGGCTGCCCCCATGCTACCCCCCCCCCACACACACACACAAACACACACTGGCAATGCTGGCCTCAGCATCCATGAATTATTAAAGACCTGAGGTGTATTTCCTAGCAGCCGACAAGGCTGGCTGATGGCTGTTCCCGGAAAGCCACCTCGCCTGTGCACCGGGCAGCCAGGAACCCATCAGGAATCACAGCCCACTGGGTGAATGGGATCCACAACTCAGGGGCTGCTTCTACCCAGGGTCTGGGAGCTTGACCTTCAATTTCCAGTCCTCTGTCAGGAATGAGGGGCTTCAGGGGTCAAAACCAGACTTCCAGATATCCCAACCTCTGGACCTTCCTGGCTCCCTCTCTCTCACAGAAGGAAGGAATGTCTTCCTTGCCTCCATGAATCTCTCTGATACTGTACACACATCACCAGGCAGAGCTGTGAATGAAGTCATGTGCAGAGTGACAGGAGGCCTCAAACCTACACTAGTTGAGAAAATAGACCCTCTTGTTCAGGAGTTCTCAACCTTTTAAACCTGGGAGCCAGGTCATGCTCCCTCAGACAGCTTCAGGGACTGGACAGCCATCTTGCCCTTCCTCCACCACATGGCATTTCCTGGTGTGGCAGAGGTGGTGGTGGGCCAACATGAAAATATGCCACAGGCTGCATCCCGCCCACCAGTGATGGGATGTAACAGGTTCTCACCAGTTCGCCAGAACCGGTAGTAACTTTTCCCAGTGTCCCGGAGAACCGGTAGCAGCTTTTGGGGGGAATCACCTTCGGGGCTTACTTTTTCACTGGTTCCCCCACTGCGCATGTGTGCCAAGCACTTGGTGTGCATGCATGCCTACAGTGCTTGGCGCATATGCACGGCCTCCTTGCTGTCCTCCTTGCTGTCCTTGTGTTGTGGGTGGGTGGGTTGAGGGGTGTGTGTGCGTGTGTGTGTGTGCTTATTTTAATTTTATTATTATTATTATTTATTTTCTTTGGCTCCGCCCACAATGTCATGACATCATGATGTTAGCTCCGCCCACCCTGTGATGACATCACGGCGGGGTAGTAAAATTTTTGACATCCCACCACTGCCGCCCACGGGCCGCAGGTTAAGAATCCCTGCTCTTGTTGATATCGCTCCACCTAAGGTGAAGAAATAAGTAGCAGTGGACGACGAGGGAACTAAGCAAGGGAAGGACCCTCAACTTCCTCTGAATTGCTATGAGCCGGCTCAGCTCTAGGAAGAGCTTTATGGCATAAATAAACACTCCTGACGGTACACAAGAGCAAAATCACATTAGAAGATGAAGGAAGAAGGAGCTCACTGTGAAAGTAACATCATTAAAGGGGATCTGAGAGTAAATAAAACAGAACAGCCAAAAAAAAAAGGGGACAACAAAGTTGTAGCACCTTAAAGACTAACTCCTGTATTTAACTGTGAGCTTTTGTGTACCAAGTCCACTTCATCAAACTTGGTCCATGAAAGCTCACAGTTATATACAGGACTTTGGCTTTAAGGTGCCACAACATTAGTTGTTTTTTTTAAAAAATTGCTGTTTGTTTTATTTACTCTCAGATATGCTTCCACAGTCGAACACGGCTACCACTTCAATCATTAAAGGAGGATATAGCTTAGGAACCCAACCTCCCCAATATGTCACTTGGAGGACCCTGAACAGGCTGAGGGTTGGAGTGCCTAAATGCAAGACCAACAGGCTCAAGTGGGGGATGCTGACAGATAACAACATGCTGTGTGAAAATGGAGAGGTACAGAATCCGGCTCATTTGTTCGTCTGCCAATGGCTGCCAAAAACATGCACCAACGAAGACTTAGATTTGACCAATGACAAGCAAGTAGCTTCATTTTGGTAGTCCAGGGGCGGAGTTAAGATGGCGTAGGGAGAGGAGCGGATTTCTTTCCCTCTGCCGAAGAATGGGTAAAAACAATGGGATTTAGCTGAGAGCTAACTGCGATCAAAGTAAAAAAGGGATTCCGCGATACTGAGAGCGCGTGGGAGCGAAAGAAAAAGAAAAAAGCCTCGCTCAGAGACGGCGCTCGGGGAAGAAAAAAGTCGGAGAGTGGTGCCCGGGAGAGCGCGCTCCGGACGGGGAGGTGGATCGGATCCTTGGAAGGGGATCGAGGTCCCGAACCAGTCCGTTGAGCCGCTTGAGGGCGGAGATCTGGGTCGGCTGGAGGAGCTGCGGCACCGGAGTCACCCCAAAAGAAGGTTCGGAGAGCTGTGAATGAGCTGGAGCTGAGGACGGGGGGCAGACGGGGTGCTGGCGAGCGTGAGAGTCGAATGAGAGCGGAGATTCCTGGCGAGGCGGAGGCAGTTGTGAGAAGCTTCGGAGGGTTGGAGTCGTGCGTTGGAGCAAGATAAGAGTGAAGGAGGTCTATTTTCTTCTCTCTCGAATTGTATTTGGAGAGGAGGACATCGGGAGCGGGGCTCTTCGGAGGGGAATAGAGAAGCGCAAGTGATCAAAGCTGGAATAAAACTGCTGGGAAGGTTGGAGAGGAGGCTGGAAATTTATTTTTTTTTTTTTGTGTGTGGATTGTAGAGTGAATACATTGATGAGAGACAGTGGGCATTGAATAAACGAAGGGGCTTTGATCGCTTATATAACTGTGTGGACGGACGGGGCAGCAATGGCGGAGGAGAAAGTTTTCTAAGGGGCGGAGACGAAGGGCTTTCTTTGTTTGGCGAGACACGCATAAAGAAGCACTGGGTAAAGCTGCCCTGGGAAGACGCTCGGCAGATTCGCCTCTTTGACTTGCTTTTTGGTTTTCGGCTCAGTTTGAAATTTTCTCTTATCCACCCACCCCTATAATTTTGGACTTGGACGACTTGAATAAGGACACTGGGGTGTTGGTTGGGGAGGGAGGGAAGGGAGATGGAGGAAGTAGTTAAACCTAAGGGCCGGAAGGGTAAGAGGGGCAAAGAGCAGGAAGAGGAGGAGAGGAGTACTCCATCACCGAATCTGGAGCCTCAAACAATAGTAGAGTCTTCCACAGCTACGGAGCAAGGAACCTCCCTCGATCTGGCCCAAAAAATGGAAAATATGACGACATTACTTCAACAAATGGCTAAGAATTTGACTGACACTCAAGTAACATTGCAGAAAGTAGAAAAAGCTGTTGAGTCTAACAGTGAGGAAATGAAAAAAGATAGGGAACTTGCCAGGCTACAATATGAAAGCCTGGCTAAGGCCCTTACCGATGTGAAGAAAGATGTGGCAGTTAATACACAAAGGATTGATGAGATTTCAAAGACAATGGACAAAGAAGTTAAACAGACCATCATAACAGTGAATGAGTTATATATTCAAGAGCATGTGCTGGAAGACAAGATGGCGGAGCAAGAGAGAAGATTGATGATGATGGAAGAGGGATGGAGAAAATTTAATTTAGTGATTCGACACGTGCCATTAAGGTCGCCAGATCAGCTGAAAGAGAGAGTTCTGGAATGGTTGAACTCACTCAAAATGGGAAAAGATTTTGGATCGGATGATATTGGCGCTGTGTATAGGGTGGGGGGAAGGAGAGACAAGAAGACACCTAGAAACGTTCTAGTTAAATTTGCAAATTGGGCTGATAAATTGAAAGTTATGTCCTTTATTAGACAAGCTGGGTCTGGCGCCCTTAAAATAGAAGGGCAGGATGTGGAGGTCTACAATGATATTGCGCCCATGGAGAGGAAATGGAAATTTACAATGAAACCAGTAACAAGATTGCTGATGGCAAAAGGGGTCAAATATGGTTGGCGATTTCCACAACAGCTAAGATTTTTTTATGATAAAAAATGGCACGTGTTAGATGTGAATACTGATGCACTGTTGTACTTGACGCAAATTGGCTTGATCAAGGAAGCTGATACTGATTGGATCTTGTTGCGAACAGAGCTGTTTAAAGCAGGGGTGATGGGACCATTGGTGGGCCGGGAGGAGGAGGGAGCAGTGGGAGGAGCAGAGTTACCAGGGACAGGAGCGGAGTAGGTGGGAGGAATATTCTCAGCAACCAAAGAATAAATTTAAATAGTGGCAGAGGGAGGAAGATCTTATTGGAGGAATTATATGCCATTTTTTTCCGGTCCCCCCCTCCCCTCTTTGAAGAACAAAGGTAGCATTAGAAAGGAAGATGCGGGGAGGGTTGAAGATGGGCAGAGAATAGGTAAGTTCTTTGTTTTTGTTTTTATTTCTCTTTATTATCATTATTTCTTGTTTAAGGGATCCTATATCCATGTTAGTTTGTATAATTTTTTTAGTAGGGGAACGGGTTGGATTTCACTAGGGAACACGTCCGGGGGGACAAATGAACTATGGGGTGTGGAGGTATATATAAATGGTTAAGTCATTGAGGTTAATAACATGGAATGTGAAGGGGACAGGGAACGCCCTGAAGAGAAATAGACTGCAAGTGTCGCTCAATAAAGATAGGGCTGATATAATTTTTCTGCAAGAGACCCATCAAAAATCAGGGGAAGTGAACAATTTGAAGGTAAGGGGAATCGAAATATATGAGAAAGCATATGGGACGTCCAAAGCCAGGGGAGTTGCAACCTTGATTTCGGAGAAACTGGGATTTACCGTGAATAAAACCATAGCTGATCCAGAAGGGAGATATTTAATAGTTATAGGTAAAATAGAAGAAGAAGAGATAACGCTGGTTAATATTTATGCCCCAAATGATAAACAGCAAGAATTTTTTGACAGAGTGGGAAAAATTCTGCAAAAGGAAGGGACCAGATGCATGGTCTTAGGAGGAGATTTTAACATGATGTGTTCGGATATAGACAGTACAAGTGTAAAAAAGAGAGGTAAAAGATACATATTAGAGGAGTGGAGGAAGACCATGGGAGTAAAGGATGTCTGGAGAGAAATTAAAGCCCAGGAAAGAGGATATACATATTTTTCACAGGTACATGACATGTATTCAAGGATAGATTACATATTTGTAACAGAGGATTTAGTTAAAACAATAGAGGATATAAAGATTGGGACATTTAGGGAATCTGACCATGCAAAGGTCACTGTGGATATAAATCTCAAAGAAATTGAAAAAAGAGGTTACATTTGGAGATATGATGGGAAGATATACCAGGAAGAATCAATGAGAAAGCAGATTATGGAAAAGTGGGATGAAAGCTGGAAATTTAATGAAAATAACGAGGTTAGCCGGGGGGGAGTTTGGGATACAATGAAGGCAATTTTTAGAGGGGAATCGATAAAATTAGGTAGTATTAGAAAGAGACAAAATAGAAACAGAACCCAGGAACTTGAAAATCAATTAGCAAACTTACATAAAGATTATGCAAAAAAGAAGGATCAGAAAACACTGCAGGAAATAAAAAGAATAAAGAAAGAGTTAGACGGGAAAGATATTGAAAAAATCAAGAGAGATTTGATATTTTTAAAAAGGGAATATTTTGAATTTGGTAATAAAAACTCCAAGTTATTAGCGAAAGCAGCTAGAGATAAAAAGAATAAAGGACAGATGGGGGTGCTGATAGATAAAAATGGGAAAAGATGTAACAAAAGCAAAGATAAAGCACTCCTAATTGAGAACTTTTATAAAAATTTGTACTCTAAAAAGGAGATAAATAGGAAGAAACTGCGGGAATTTTTAGAGAAGCAAATACCTAAAAAAATCACAGAGGACCATAAGAATAAAATGGAACAAGCAATATCTATAAAAGAAATTGAAGATGTAATAAAAAAATTGAAAAGAGAGAAAGCCCCCGGGGAGGATGGTCTATCAGCTGAATTCTATAAAGACTTCAGGCCCTGGGTCACCCCGAGACTGCAGAATGTGTACAATGGGATTTTAGAGGGGGAAGCAACGCCAAATTCCTGGAACAGATCGATAATAGTTTTGATCCCCAAACCTGGTAAAAATTTAGAAAATGTTGAATCTTACAGGCCAATTTCCCTGATTAATCAAGATGCGAAAATTTTCACAACAATTTTGGCAAACAGATTAAATGGATTCATAGCCAACTATATTAAGGAGGATCAAGCTGGTTTTGTTAAAAATAGACACATGGCAGACTTAATAAGAAGAGTGGTTGACATAATGGACTTAGCAGAAAAAAGAAAGGAAAAGATGGGATTTTTAGCTCTAGATATTTTTAAAGCCTTTGACTCCTTACAATGGGAAACGATCCATGAGATGATTAAAAATTATGGATTTGGAAAAAAATTTCAAGGAGTTATTGGAAGGTTATACGAACAAGGGACGGCAAGAGTCAGATTTAACGAAAATTATACAAACGATATTAGACTAGAGGCGGGAACGAGACAGGGCTGTCCATTGTCACCACTATTGTTTATTATGGCTATGGAATTACTGGCAAATATGATTCGTCAAGATGAGGAAATAATAGGTAGTGAAGGAACTAAAGTAAGCCTTTATGCGGATGATACATTGATAACGACAAAACATCCAATAGAAAGTTTGGCTAGAATAAATAAACACTTGGAAGATTTTGAAGAAGTAACGGGATTGAAAGTTAACTGGAATAAAACAGAGATGATTTTAGTAAATGGAAATAAGGAAGATGAAGAGATAATAAAAAGGAACTATAAAGTGCAAATTACACATGAAATGAGATATTTGGGAGTGATAATATCACGTACAATGGGAAAATTAAAAGAGCTGAATTATGGCAGACAAAAGAAGGAATTGGAGAAGAAAATCACACAATATAGTAAATTAAATCTGTCATGGTTTGGTAGGATTGCTATGTGCAAAATGAAGCTGATCCCAAAGTTGAATTTCTTGTTCGATGTTTTGCCATTAGGACACACAGATAAGGAGTTAAAGGTGTATCAAAATATGATTAATGGGTATTGTAATGGAAACCGAGGAGCAAGAATAGCTAAATCACTGTGGTATGTCCCACAAAAAGAGGGTGGATTAGGAATTCCAGATGTTGGTAAATATTACAGGGCCTTTCAAATAAGAAATATTATAAAGATTTTAAACAGACAAGAAACAATATGGGAAAAAATTGAAAGGAAAGGTCTTATGAGGAAGGGAAATGCACAACTTCTAGGGAGTGGAAAGGAAAGAGGGGAGAAGAAATCACAGGGACTGATGCTAAAAGCAACATTAGAGATATGGGACAAAGTGAGGAAAGAGCTTGCTTTAGGGATGTCACCAATATTAGAGGTCGAAGACTTTCAGGATTTTCCAATCAAGATGGACAAAAGGATCAGGGATATATTGGCAGAAAAGAAGATAAAATTATTAAAAGATTGGGTCAATATTTGCAGAGACCAGGAAAGAAGGGAGGAGCTGTACACGCAATTACGGTTGGACTGGTTTAAGATCCTCCAGATAAATAATTGGAATAAAAAGTTTTTAAGGGAAAATGGTCTAAATAGAGAATGCACAGAACTTGAGACACTTATGGGTAAAGTCAGAAATGAAGAACTGGGGGTCAAGGGATTAGTTAGCAAAATTTATAAGATCTTGAATAAAAGCCAAAGAATACAAGAAGTGTTAAGACAAAGCTGGGAACAGGATTTAGACAGAAATATAACAGCAGTAAAATGGAAAAAGATGTGGGAAAGAAGGATAATGAAGACAATGTCGGTTAGAATTAAAGAGCATAATTATAAAATGATATGGAAATGGTATAGGACCCCAGTCGGCCTGCATCGAATGTATAACAATTTGAGTGATAAATGTTGGAGGTGTAAGAAAATAAGGGGAACGTACGAACATATGTGGTATAGCTGTGATGTATTAAAAAATTTTTGGGGAAGAATTGAAAAAGAAATAGAAAAAATACTAAATATGCAGGTTAGATTGGGGTCAGACACAATTCTTCTAACCGACATAGAAGATTATGATATGAATAAGGATAATAAAGAACTTCTGGCTATAATGCTGACAGTCGCGAGACAATGTATAGGGAAAAACTGGAAAAGTAATGAACAGGCAACTATTCAAGATTGGTATAAGCAAATGTGGGATTTGGCCTTAAACGAAAAACTTACATGGGATTTAAATTGCAGGAAAGGAAAAGTGCAAAGCAACAATTTTTGGAGGATCTGGGAACCTTTTATAAACTACACTTTAGAGAGAAAAAAGGGCATACTCCCTGCACAAGATCAGTATGACTTTTGGAAATGTTGAAGGTATAGATCCCCCCGGACATTACACATAGCACCAGGGTGATGTTAATGATGTTGTAGAATACAAAGTGGAGAAGATCATGTTTAATAGTAGAGTGGTAAAAGAAATATTGTTGAATAGAATAATTTACAAGGTCTTCATATTTCAATATATATTTTTTTTTTTGTAATTGTTTTGTTCTGTATTTTTATAGATCTGTATTTTTGTATCTTTTTGTGTTTTTCTGTATCTTTTTTTCAATATACCTAAATAAAATTTATAAAAAATTAAAAAAAAAAAAAAAAAAAAAAGGTGCCACAACATTAGTTGTTTTTTTTAAAAAATTGCTGTTTGTTTTATTTACTCTCAGATATGCTTCCACAGTCGAACACGGCTACCACTTCAATCATTAAAGGAGGATATAGCTTAGGAACCCAACCTCCCCAATATGTCACTTGGAGGACCCTGAACAGGCTGAGGGTTGGAGTGCCTAAATGCAAGACCAACAGGCTCAAGTGGGGGATGCTGACAGATAACAACATGCTGTGTGAAAATGGAGAGGTACAGAATCCGGCTCATTTGTTCGTCTGCCAATGGCTGCCAAAAACATGCACCAACGAAGACTTAGATTTGACCAATGACAAGCAAGTAGCTTCATTTTGGTAGTCCAGAGTTTGATCGGGACACAGCAGAAGAAGAATCAGGCTGAACAGGCTGAACACTTAGTAGCACAAGACACACATCAACTGTGCTCCACGTGCATCATTCTGCTGAACACCTACAACCTGAAGCTTACCAAGCTTTAACCTCTCAGTATAAAAAGTTATGAAAGATCAAGACCAAATGACCAGGAGATAGTTGACCAAGAACATCCAGTGGATTCAGTGTCAGAGATAAGATGCATTCCCAGGGCCAGAGACACACCAGTCATTACAAGACTTAAGCTGTTGAAAATCTCATTGCCCAAAAGGATTGCCCAAAAACAGGACCTTTAAGGAAACGATGCATTCATGGCACATTTGTAACAGGAATCTCTCACACACACATAGACATGGCAGAGATTCAAATCCATGTGTCTCAGTCAGAGAGCTTTTTAGTTTTGGGGATTCTGGGAGTTGCGTTTTTTAAAGTAATTTTTCTAACCTCTGCTTAGAACATATTGATTTGCAGCCCAATTTCTGCCCCCCCATAATAATAATAATAATAATAATAATAATAATAATAATAATAATAATAATAATAATAATAATAATAATAATAATAATAATAATAATAATAATAATAATAATAATATGTGAGATGACCATCTCCTCTGGCATCCGAAGCAGTGTCTGGCTGTTGCAAGTCATTGAAAATGGATGTTACTGTATCTGCTTTCTGCAAGGATCTTAAGTGGCTTCACCATTAAAGGCCAGGAAGAATATTCCCTGGCCGGTCTGAATTAACTAATGGCCTTGCATCTCCATCTTCCTCAAGATACAGACAGAAGGAAAGACATATAAATATATACACACACAAATGCATGGAGACAGTAGCATAGCTTGGGGTGTGTGTGTGTGTGCCTCAGGCATCACTTTTCAGGAAGTGGCAAAATGTCCCCACCACTTTGGCCTCCCTCTGCCAGTTCTATTTACATCCTCATCTTCTATTTCTGACGATGAATTTCTATTATTCTATACTGGCCAGTCAGACATGTCAACCTACTCCATTGCTTGAAGAATTCATTTGCAAAAGAAAGAGAGTGAGAGAAAATAAGCTTCTATTTATAATAATTAGCCATAAAATCCCACTAAAGGAGAGATTTGCTTCTATAATTGAGATTTGATTCAATAATTTGAACCAGTGAATTCAAATTGTTTTTGCTGCCCCAAATCATCCATGGCTTTCTTCTCTGAAAACAGCTTTTTTCTCTGCCACTGGAGTGATTCTACTTTTTTCATGCCAAAGTAAGTCAAGTGGTTTTATTCCTGCAATGATGCACATAAAGAAAGTGGGCATGTCTGTAAATTGTGTTTTGGTGATATCAACAATTGGGTGTGATATTCAGGATGATGGCAACACATTCCATGTGGTTTCCTCTGCCCTCCTCCTTTTAAAATTTAATAAATAGATGAGATTAGTGCTAGATCACACTGTCTCCTTACCGCTAGGTCTATGATTGTGAATAGATCAAGGACACCAGTGTACCTAGATTTTAGAAAAACAGTAGATAAGTCAACAGGTGTTCTAAACAGAGCCATCCTGCAGTTTAGTCTTTTAAAAAACCAGCAAAGGAGAATGGAAGAGCGTTTAGAGCAGGGGTGGTCACATGGTTCAGGGGGCCAGTCACTATAGCCTGGGGGCTGGATCTGGCCTCTGAAGCCAATTCATCCAGTCCACAAAGCCCTCATCCTTTTACTTCCACTCCTGGGAGCGATGAGGGCCCAGGCTGTAGTTTGTGGACTCCTGGTTAAGAGCTGGTTTAGAGCTTCCAAAACAGTTTCTGCCCTGTTCCTTCCTTCCTCCCATTCCTCTGAGAATCCCATTTATATTCTCAGATGCTTAATTCTGTTGCAAAACAATGGAATGCGTGGAAGGACCCCCTGAGCCCCACAAGCGTATCAAAACCCTAGCCTTTCCCCCTTTGCCTCTGAATTTTGCACAACGGAGGAGCAGGAAAGATGCTCACTGTCAGGAACAGTTACACAATTTCAGTCTGCCAAGGTGGAGATCTGCAGGCTAAGAAGCAGGAAGGAAACCGATCAGAGAGGCTGAGCAGCCCTCCAGGGACCTTTCTTTCCAACACCTGTCCACTTCTGTTGGCTTTTAACCAAGAGCCCAAGGGAAATGGGAAGCCAGCCTGCCTTCCACTTGGAAACACAACACAACCCCCCCCCCCCAACACTAGCAACTTTCTCTTGCCTTCTGATTTTGAACAAAGCTTGTTCACTTCTTCCATACTGGCCAAGCTCATTCTTGCTGTTCTGTGCTTTTCTTATATGATTTCTCTAATGGAGTTTTCCAGGTATGTGAGGTGTTTAAAGTAGTGGCACACGTGCATGAACAAACACACACGCCAGAAAGCTCCCATGACTGAGCAGAGATCTCTCCCCTGCCCCCCAATCAGAGTCTGAGACTTTATCTGCTACATCACAGTGGCTTTCATTGATTAAGTTTTTCTACCCATCATTTTGTAACCACTCGGGAGAGTATTGGAAACAGCATGCAAAGTAAGTGAAAACCTCAGGCAGAAACGTGACTGAGCCAAATTTTACAGACTCTGGTGGCCACTTCAGGACCAACGCGCGCACAAACTCTCTTCACCTTGGCGATTGTCATTGTTCATATACCCAAATCACACACCAATGGATGTAATCCATAACTCTCCCAAGACAGATGCCATGATCTGGGATCACAAGGCACAATGCAACACTTACACGAGTAGAATCAACATGTAGACTAAGGGTTGGGTCAACTCCCCTCCTAAAACTTAGCCTGGACTAAACACCTCATTCCATCTGCACTGCTAAAACTAGGCTGCAGGAATCCTGGACATTTCAGCAGAAACTGATTGGGAAACGTCCTGCAAAGAGACATGGAATGCCTGTCCCGCCTGCCACCAAATTTTATTGGTATGGTTGCGGGGGAAAAGCGGACTGGGTTTGCCTGTGGTCAAATATCCCACGTCCACTCCCAGTTTCAAACAGCAATGCATGCATTATTCACACAAATATAGCAAAGATATGGGTAAAGGTAAAGGCCACCCTTGATTGAAAGCCAGTTGTATCTTACTCTAGAGTTCAGTGCTCATCTCCATTTATAGCCAAAGAGCAAGCACTATCTGTGTCTGCAGAGATTTCCATGGTCGTGTGTCAGACATGACTAGACACTGGAGCACACAGAACATTGTAACTTTTCCCTCTGGAGCAGTACCTGCTTATAAAGGTAAAGGTCACTCTTGCTTGAAAGCCAGTCGTATCCTATTCTAGGGCTCAGTGCTCATCTCTGTTTCATACTTGCAATTTCTTGCTTTCAAACTGCTAGGTTGGCAGGAGCTGGGACAGAGACGGGATCTCACTCCGTCATGCAGAACTTGGGTCTCGAACTGCTGGCCCTCCAGTCGTCAAGTTCAGCGTCTTAACCACTAAGCTACTGCAGTCCCTTGCAACAAAGTCTACCGCAGCAAAGATAGACAATAATACAAATTATAATTGTTGCAAATTCAAAAGGAGAAAAGAAACATTCTATCAAATGTGATGGGCTTGTTGCAAAGCAAAAAAAAGTACTGGGAAAAGATTTATAGGGAAATTAAAACAATATTAAAAGTCAAAATTGATTTTTGCCCAGAATTCTTAAGGATAATGTGTGTGGTTGTTAAAATTGTTTATGCAAAATATTGGAACGGTCATTATACATCCAACGTTACAGAATGGGCTACAAAATTAATCGATTTGGGGGAGAAAGGAAAACTGTCAAGCAACTGGAAAAAACACACACCAAATAAAGTTTTCTGGAAGCTTTGGGAATGCCCCCCCCCTTCTCTCTCTTTTCTACAGACCTGCATTTCAAAGAATTGTTCAAAACAATGCGGTCTGCTCTTGGAATTATACTTTGGTGTAGGGTACAAGAGATCTAATTTAGTCATAGATAAAACGGCTGGCTACTGTTACTAACGTTACACAAGCATATTGGTATTATAGGAGCAAAAGAGATTGGTGACAACGTTATCCTAGCAAAAGCAGTTAAAAATGATCTGCTAATACCTTCTACCCCTTTTCAACCTTGTCAAATTTATCAGATTTTTGCTTGAGCTGGGAACCAGAATCAGGATACGGTAAGAGAAAAACAAATAAACAATTAGCCACCAAAATTATGAGAACAACCAGCCTTTGACATCACAGCAAGGTAACTCCACAAAACAAAACATTCTGAAACATTCATGTTTTCTGGCGGAAAATAAGTGGAACAGAGAAAAGTGGCATCCGTTGGGTGAAAATCAGGCAGCCAGATAAGAGAAATGGAGATGCTGTGGGGGAAAATTACTGTGAGAGAATGTCTTCCAAATTTAAGATAAACAGGATATAATCACAAGAAAAGGGTATGGGATATTATGGTGGAGGAAGGAGCTACAAATGTCTGTGCTAACGGATTGTATAATTCAATAAGTGCTAAATGTTAAAGGAACAAGGAAAAAAGGTTCAGTTGCGTAGGATGTAGAAGATAATTAGTTATTAGTTAACGATACAGCTTAGATTGCACTAAAAATAAGAACTAAGATAGACATGATTAGGCACAATTTCTGATCTTCCACTCATCCCAAGGAGTAAAATTAATATCTTTATATTTTAACAACTGAAACCTTGCACATCCCCTCTGCAAATGAATCCAGCTTCAAAAGTTCCAACAAGGAACAGCAATTATTGCAACCTACACAGTCTTCTCAACAATTCTTCACTGAATATACTGTTTTCATTTATTGCAATTTAAAGGTAATTTGTCTATTCGGAGATCCGGTAGAGAAATGCAGCATCAAGATTACTCGCTGGTGAAAACACTCACGGACTCGACAAAGGAACATCATTAAAGGTGGATATAGCTGAAGATCTCAACCTCCCTTACTTTACTTGGAGGACCCTGAATAGGCTGAGGGTTGGAGTCCCTAAATGCAAGATCAACAAGCTCAAGAGGGGGCTGTTGGCGGACAATAACAAGCTGTGTAAAGGAGGAGAGACACAGAATCGGGCACATCTACTAGTCTGCCAGTTACTACCAGAGACATGCACCAGAGAGGACTTGGGTTCAGGCTACAACAAAGCAAAGAAAGTAGCTTCATTTTGGCAGTCCAGGGTTTGATCAGGACATGAAAGAAGAAGAAACGTTGCTTCTCTGTTTTATTGCATTATTGTACAACCTGCTCCACCCTATGGTTTTCTTAGCTGCGCTTCACCTATTTCACCCTGTCAACCGCTAATCTAGCACAGATCCCAATATTTTTAAGGGGTGAAGCTGCTTCACCGCTTCCCCCATCTCTGCCCTGGGACCACCCTTCAAAATCCAAATGTGAAATACGACTAGAGAGTCAGACTCCAGGAATGGAAACCCTAGGCTGTAATCCCCAGTCAGCAGAGAGAACGGTGTTGGCAAATATAGTAATTCTGCCATCCCTGGGTTTAGCTGATGCTTACGGCTCTGGGGAGCATAATGCGTGATCTGAATGCTAAAGTGCTTTGGGAACGATACGATTAGACACTCCTGCAAAACGTGGAGCAAAAGACCCTTCAGGCTGATGAAAATATGGAAATGACTGTCACAAAGATATGAGCCCTGTATTACCAGTTATCCCAGCACTCAAGCAATATGGTTCCAACAACCTGCTACCTGAAATCTTTTAACCTCAGATGATGGAGACATAACCTTGGGCCTTCTACATGAACTGAATTTCTCAAGCAAGCAAGAGAAGGAAGGAAAGAAGGAAGGAAGGAAGGGATTGAGAGCTGCATGGCCCATGAACAAAATTCCAGAGAGGGATCAGGCAAAGCTAAAGGTCTCCCTTGCTAGAAAGCCAGTCGTATCTGACTCGGGTTCAGTGCTCATCTCTGTTTATAGCCAAAGACGCTGTCTGCATCTGCAGATGTTTCCATGAAGTTGTCCCTATTTATCTATTTGTAATTTCATGCTTTCAAACTGCTAGGTTGGCAGGAGCTGAGACAGAGGCAGAAGCTTCCTCCATCATGCAGCACTCAGGTCTCAAACTGCTGACCTGCTGAATTTCCAGTCGTCAAATTCAGCATCTTAAACACTAAGTATATTTTTTTTGGTCCCCTAAAATATCATTAAAGATGTGAACTTGCAGATCCTGGAAGTTTTTTGCATTTTTATGTTACAGTATTTGGATGGTCTCCATTAAAGTATTGCCTGACCCTGATTTCAAGTTGCTCTGTGTTAATGGGGGGAGGGGCTGCTAAGAGATGTCATAAGGAATAAAGACCATGGCCAGGCCTCCTTGATAAGCATCTTCATGCTTTGGGCATCTGGGTAAGGAGCTTAGGTTGTGCTCTCAGGCCCCTGTCTGAACAGGACTCTTGGATCCTGCATTTCTTGGGGGCATCAATATTTCAAGGCTAGGAGAGGGAGACAAGGGTAGTAACAGAAATGCAGTTGGTCTATCTTGGGAATGATGAAGTCCTGCAAAACACACTGGGCTTGTGTGGAAGGATGCCTGTTTCCATCTGCCCCAGCCACCTACCTGGTTAGCGGAGGCACCTAATACTTATTTCTTTTGTTTAACCCACTTCAAATAAATGTCAAGCAAGATCAGATGTCAAAGGTCAGGGAACATGTGAGATCGATAGAAAATCCATTTAAATCAAAAGGAGCCTTCTCTCAAACCCTTCAAGCCCCGGAAGGAGTGATTCATATATTCCAGGTTATCGACTAGAAGAAATAATTGCAAAAGACAGATGGAGGAAAAGAGAGAGCAGGAAGAAGGGAAAGGAAGAAGGGGGAGGGAGGGAGGGAGAGAAAGAAAGAAAGAAGAGTTTGTATTCTGAAGGCAACAAAAAGAAACAGCTGAGAGAAAAAATAGAGAGAAATGCTGGAGTTTGATCAGCAGTTTAAAATAAAAAATAAAATAAAAAGATGCTTCTTTTTAAAACAACTTTACAAGAGAACCTGAAAAGTTGAAAAACTGCAAAATTTGGTGTTACTAAGTCAAAGGACCAGATCTACCTTTTCACCAACCTAGAAGCATTAGTCTAAAAAACCAAGGGTTCACAACTTTTTTTCCTTTGCCCCACCAAATCACACCCTCCCCACTGTGACATATAATTCTTATTCTTCAAAAAAAAAAAGTGAACTCCTATTTGCACGGAGGAAGCCTAAAAGGCCATTTACTTTCAATTGCACACACACCCAATTAAAAATCAAATTGCTCCCCCCACCCCGTGGGGTATGTGCCCCACACTGGGAACCATGGCTCAAACTATTTCCTCCTCGCTTTCTGCTTTTCCTTCCAGAAGTGTTAAATCTTTTTTTAAAACCACAACCCACTTTCTAACAGCTTGAGAACAAGAAATCCAACACCAGCTTCAGGATTCTAGATGCCCATAAATGTTATCGGATCCCTCCTGTCAGTTCCAACCTATAACTGTTTCTGATTCTGCTGTATGATACATCTGAAAACAGTTATGGTCATAAAAAGTTGTGATGGATTATAGGCAACTTTAGGGGCAAAACCAAAATCCAGGGTTTGAGCAGGGAGAGGTCTTCTTTCTAACTTAATACAAGGTCTGTCATCTTAGCTTAGAATTAGGCTAAAAGATGGGAATTTTACACTGTCCTGAACCAGAAAGTTAATACAGTACAACTATTGCAAAAATTCCCCCACCACCATCCAAGGTCTGGGGTGCAGGTCATCATCACTCTCTCCTAATGACTCATCAGTTTCTCCTATTCACATCTGTAAGATTTGCATGTCACCTTGGTCCAGGGAAATAAAGATCCCAAACCTCCAGATAGGTCTCAAGAAGCCCAGGACCATCTCTAAGTTGGGAGTTTCAAAAGAAAGAGACATCGAGGACCGGGGATGGGGCAGAAAGAGAGAAAAAGAGAGAGAGAGAGAATGCGATGTTCCACATTTAGCTTGAGTTAATCCCGGGACGTTAGGTGAGCCCCCCCCCGACCCCCTTCCCGAAGGGCAAAACGCCCCCGGCGCTCCTGCCTACCTTTGCGCGGCGGTGTTGGCATCCAGGATGCCGGCGCTTTGCATCCAGGATCGCACGGCGGACAGACCGCCGGTCATCGGCTCTTCCTTCATGGTCAGCCCGCCTCGGGGGAGACCCTCCTGGAGGGAGAACATCAGGAAAGCCCTTTAAGGATCGGGGAGGGCGGCGAGGATGTCCCCCCCAAAAAAAGAAGGGCAACCCGAAAGCTCCGATCGGGGCTCCTCCGTTGCAAAAGTTTAGGGTCCTCCCCAGATGTTGGGTTAAAAGGAAGATCTGGTCTCCCCCCCCACCACCACAAAAAAAGTAGGAGGGAAGCAATTCTCCTCGCTTTGGCTGTGATCTGGCACAGAGGGGACCCCCTCCCCCTCCCCACCCCCGGGGCGACGGAGTCTGAGATCCCTGGACCACCCGACCCGGCTCCGCGGAAGGTGTCGAGGCGGCTCCGGGCTGGTTTGTTTGTTTCCCGGTGTCTGAAAGGGAGGGGGGTTGGGGTTGGGCGGGGAACAGGGAGGGGGTTGCACGCGAGGAGGGGGAGGGGTGGCAAGAGGGAGGAAATCAGAGAGAGCGGAGGAGAAGATGAAGGGACCCCCCACCCCCAGAGGAGAGGATGGAGCAGGAGGTGGGGGCGGAGGAGGTGAGGGGGGGAGAGGCAGCGCCCAGGGAAAAGGGATGCTGTGGGTCATCCTAGCCCGCAAGGCAGGAAAAGAAAGGGAAGGGAAGGAAGGGGCTCCGGCCCAGGGGCTCCCCACCCCCAATCTGAGGACCACCAAGGCTGGCGAGGTGAGGCTGGGAAGGACGGGGGGCGACGGTGGGGAGGGGGCAGGGGGGGAGCGAGCCAGCGGGCCAGGGCCAGGGCGGGCCTTTGGGGAACCTCCGCGGAGGTGGTTTGTGTGTGTGTGAGAGAGAGAAAGTGTGAGAGTGTTTGAGAGAGTGTGTGTGAGAGAGAGAGAATGTGTGTGGGTGAGCATGTTTTAAGAGAAAGAGTGAATGAGAGTGTGAGGGTGTGTGAGACTAGAGACAGAGGAAAAGTGTGTGTATGTGTGTGAGAGAGGGGGGTGTATGAGAGTGTGTGTGAGTGAGACTGTGTGTGTGTGTGTGACACAGAGAAAAAGAAAGTGCATTTGTGTGCGTGAGAGAGTGTGTATATGCGTTTGTGCGTGATGTTCCCAAAGGAAAACTTCCGGGAGCCCGCAGAGGAGACGCGGGAGCTGCCCCTGTCCCGCCTCTCAGGGTTGTTGTGTGAGTGAATGGGGAGGTCCTTGGGGGAAGGAGAGGCATTAAAGACTCCCCCCGGGGGGGGGGGATGAGGCCGGGAGACGCCTCCTCGCCTCAGGCTCCTAAGGAGACGGGGGGGGGGGAGTCCTCGGTGCCGTCTCTTTCCCCTGTGTGTGTGTGTGTGGGGGGGGGGTTTGGAGGGCCAGGGTCGCTGCTTGGCCCCGGCATCGCTGCTGCTCCTCGGCCAGGCCCGAAGGACGGGGCAAGAAGATTCCCCCCCCCCCCGCCCGCCGGCCTCCCTCTGGGAAAGAGTCTTTTTTTTCTGGGGGGGGGGTGTTACCGTGGACACGGGGGGGCGAGAGCGAGGGCCCTCCCCGCCGCCTCCATTCTCCGCCGCCGCCGCCGCCGGGAGCAGCAAGAGCAGGAGCCTCCGGCGCGGGTCCCCGGGGAGCAGCCCGGCGGCGGCGGTGGAAGATGCTGCGGAGGAGAAGGAGGAGGAGAAGGAGGTGGATGGCGGGGCGCCTCCCCGCGGGCTCGGCCGCCGGTGCTGGTGGGGCTGCTGTTCCCGCCGCCGCCGCCGCTGCTGCCGCCGCCGCCGCGCGGCCTGGGCAGTTGCCTCGTCTTCTTCTTCCTCCTCCTCTTCCTCTTCTTCGTCCGGGAGCAGCACCATCAGGACGGCCAGCCAGGGCTGGAGGGGGCCCGGGTGGGGGCCTCCTCCGGCCGGGCCGAGCCGGGCCATGCCGCCTCCCCAGGGAGGGCGGACGGGGAGGGGGCTGGAGCCACCGGGCCAGGCGGACTGACATCATCCGGGGAGGGGCGGACTCCAGGGGACGGACCGAGGGACGGAGGAGGGAGGGAGGGAGGGAGGAGAGGAGGGGGCGGCCCTTGGCGCCTCCCCGAGGATCCAAACCCCCCACCCACCCCCGTCCTCTCCATCGGTTGGGGTCTCCCAACGCATCGGACGAGGCGTTCCTCAACACCCCCCCCCCTCGCCAATTAGCAGTTGTCGCAATTACACTTAATGCACTGCCCCATAGCACTTAGGACACTCTCTGGGCGGCCCACAAGGGAATTAGCATTTTGCCCACAACATGCTGGGGATTCATTTTACCGACCTTGGAAGGATAGAAAGCTGAGTCAACCTTGAGTCCTAGTCATGATCGAACTCACAACATTCTGCCTGCAGTACAGGGCTCTATAAGGACAGGTTGCTTTCCTGTTCTTCGTGGCCCACATTTCTATGGATTCACAGAGACCATGAAGAAGAACTAGGTAGAGGCAGAAATGGAGATTGTTGATAGCCCATCATTGGGACATTGTTATATTAAAGGATTGGTATACAAACCTCTACATATGAATTTAATTTGTTTCTCGAGGTTGGTTGTCTCTCGATAAATTCTTATCTTGAATTTCCCATAGGAATCCATTGAATTTTATATCTTGAAAAAACCCTATTAAATATTTGTATCTCAAACCTGATTGTTTTGAGATTTCCAGATGTATCTCAAGTTTTTAATGTCGAACCATTTTTATCTTGAGATATATACCTCAAGATAAAAATACCTCATGAGAAATCTGTACATGAATCAAGAAGCAACAGTTAGGACCAAATACGGAAGGACAGAGTGGTTTGGAATAGGAAAAGGAGTAAGACAAGGCTGCATTTTGTCACCCTGCTTATTCAACTTATACACAGAGCACATAATGCGCAATGCAGGGATGGAGGAATCACAATTTGGGATCAAAATTGCTGGGAGAAACATCAACAACTTGAGAGATGCAGATGATACCACCCTAATGGCAGAAAATGAGGAGGACTTAAAGAAGCTCCTGATTAGGTTGAAAGAAGAAAGTGCAAAAGCTGGCTTGAGACTCAATGTAAAGAAAACCAAGATCATGGCAACAGGCCCTCTCAGTCCCTGGAAAATAGATGGGGAAGAAGTAGAAGCAGTGACAGATTTTACTTTCTTAGGATCAAAGCTCACTGCAGATGGTGATTGCAGCCATGAAATAAAAAGGCGACTGATTCTTGGGAGGCAAGCGATGAGAAACCTGGGGAACATAGTGAAAAGTAGAGACATCACATTGCAAACAAAAATTCGTCTAGTCAAAGCAATGGTATTCCTGGTGGCAATGTATGGTTGTGAGAGCTGGACCATTAGGAAAGCTGAGTGCAGAAGAATAGATGCCTTTGAGATGTGGTGTTGGAGGAGAGTTTTGAGAGTCCCCTGGACAGCGAGGAGAACAAATAGGTCAATCCTAGAAGAAATCAACCCTGACGGCTCCTTAGAAGGTCAAATTGTAAAGATGAAGCTAAAGTACTTTGGACATCAAATGAGAAGAGAGGATTCACTTGAGAAAGCCTTGATGCTGGGAAAGGTGGAGGGCAAAAGAAGAAGGGGGCGACCAAAAATGAGATGGCTAGATGGTATTGTGGAGACAATGGACACAGAGCTGAGCGAGTTGAGGAGGATGGTGGAAGACAGAAGTGCCTGGCAGACAGTGGTCCATGGGGTAGCAGAGGGTCGGAATCGACTGTGCGACTGAACAACAAGAATACAGCAATAGCAGTGACAACTCTATACCACCCCATAGTGCTTAGTGCACTCTCTGGATGGTTCAGAAGTTAATTAGCATTTTGCTCACAACATTTTGGGTACTCATTTTACTGACCTTGGAAGAAGGCTGAGTCAACCTTGATCCCTGGTCAGGATTGAATTTACAACCTTTTGCCTGCAGGGCAGCTGTTTAACCTCTGTACCACCAAGGCTCTTTGCTCTGCGGGGAACCACATTCTACCTCACTACACTGGGTAGTGCACACACACGCGCACACACACACACACTCTCTCCAGTCAACCTGGCAATCCATCACAGGCTCTCTTCCCCAAAATGTAGGCTACACTGGACTTGCTGCCTGAGGACATCTGAGGCAGACCACTTGCAAATGACATCCAGCGTCACATCTCATTGGTTCTCGGTGGCCAGCAAGCATTGCCCCAGCCTTGGATCTTGACTGGTGGACGATATTCTCCCTGCAGGGCACAAATACAAAAATACAAAACCCTGCAGGGCAGGTCAACAGTGGAAGAAAAGTGGAGCGGGGGTTTGCACGTGCAGGTTTACTTGGGTATCACGCAACCATTTGCACACATGAAGGATATGCAGTGGTTCCAACTCCCCCAAACACAATGTTCATGCTGCGTAGGGCCATCCCAGGGAAGGCCGGTTTTGGGAGAGCCAGCCTGCCTTAAGTGCTGACTCATCCAGAGAGTAGGACAGAGTTGCATGGCTTCCTATGTAACACAGTGACCACATGAATTAGTGACCTTGAAAACTCAAGGCGGTGGTTCCTTTTCCTGAGTTAATCAATCTTGTGTTCAGTTTTCATCTTTTCCTAGCCCCTTCAACTTTTGCCTTTTCCAGACAGTCTTCTCTCTTTGCGACATGCTCGTGTTTTGACCACAATGAACTGTGGCAGGTTCTTAAAGAGATGGGAGTACCAGGCCACCTCTTCTGAGAAATCTGTATGTGAGCCAAGAAGCAAGAGTTAGGACAGGATACAGAACTACTGATTGGTTTAGAATAGGAAAAGGAGTATGATAAGGCTGTATATTGTCACCCTGCTTATTTAACTTATATGCAGAGTATATCATGCGTAATGCGGGGCTGGATGAAGCACAAGCTGGAATTAAAGATTGCTGGGAGAAACATCAACAACCTGAGATATGCAGATAATACTACACTAATAGCAAAAAGTGAAGACGACCTAAAAAGCCGCTTGATGAGGGTGAAAGAGGAGAGTGCAAAAGCTGAAACTCAACATAAAAACCAACCAACCAACATGATGGCATCCGGATCCATCACTCCCTGACAAATAGAAGGGGAAGAAATGGAAGCAGTGGCAGACCTTAGTTTCCTGGGATTCAAAATCACTGCAGACAGTGACTGCAGCCTTGAAATAAAAGGACGCTTACTTCTTGCGAGGCAAGCAATTAGAAACCTAGGCAGCATAATAAAGATTAGAGACATCACCCTGCCAAGAAAAGTCAGCATAGTCAAAGGAATGGTATTATAAAAGCTGCAGGACCTAGGCTGGTAGCATTTTTCTGTGGCCCATTTGCCCATTCCTCAGCTTTTTATGTTTTCCAGTGTCAAGGAGAACTCGAACACGATTTCTTCTGCAGTCTAAGTGATTTATTGCAGTGCAAACAAACATTTCCCAGCAAAGGGTGCCAAAACAATAAACCTATCTGGGCCAACAGGGCCCTTTCCTTTTACAATACACATTCACCAAGTGAAAAAGACTAAACTAGATTCAGACCCACCTCTACATGTGGTATTGTGTTGCATCATTTTATACCATTTCCATCACCCTCTTCTGTCAATCACTAGTTTTATCCAATCCTGGCCTTCATAGCAATGGTCTGTCAGCCAGAGCTATACAGTATATTGATGTGAATTCAATGAACATCTTACGTTTTTCTTTGGGTGGTCTGGCAACTTTTGCGATGTAACAAAAATCATTTACATTCGATGAGCTGTCACCACAAAACTAAGGCACGCACAAAAATAATGGTTACATCGACTGAAAGCTCGTCTCAGCAACTTTCAGAAATGTAAAGAGACATTGGCCCAAAATACAAAGTAATGATGTCATTGCTTCCAAAATTTGCCTCGAAAAAATGCAATCTTCATTTGGGGTGTGTGTGCTGATTTTTGGCAGCTCAGCAACCAAACCACACAACCAATTCAGGTGACCCAAAGTACGTTTGAAAGAGGAAAGAATAACCTTTGTGGTGACACTATTACATTTGAAACTGGACTTCAGGGGGAAAACTATAAACCGTTTAACAAAAAACCACTGAAACAAGGTCACAAAAATGCAAAAATAAAAGGGGAAACATGTTAGAAACTGAATATACAACATGTGGAGAAGAATGATGCTGAAGTGGGAATCAAAAACAAAGATATTAAGGAAAACGTGACTCATAAAAATGACATGGGGGCAGTTGGTGGTGAGCCAGAGACCAAACCAACCATTCAATTGAAGTGATCCAAAGTGTGATTGATAGATGACAAAATGACCTTTCTTGTGACACTTATACAATTTGGATTGGACTTCAGACACATTTTCTATGAAGGTTTTTTTAAAAAACACTTTCTAACCTTCCTTCAAAAAAAAAGTCTCTCCAACTCTTGCCTTCTCACTGGATGTGGAAGTTAACAGGCTGTCAATGTATTCGTTTCGTGAAGGAAGGAAGGTAAGAAAGAAAGGGAGGAATCAGGACCCACCCGGCAGTGAAGAGGCGATCAAGAACTTTAAAATGTTTTCACTTGCATCTGCTGCTTCTGGCTTGCTTCTTCGCTGCCTGATGGTTCCTGATAACGCCCTCCCCAAACACACACACATTCTTTCTAACCTTCCTTCCTTCAAAAAAAGTTTTCTCTCCAACTCTCGCCTTCCCGCTGGATGTGGAAGTAAACAGGCTTGAGAGCAGCAGCAGCAGAGGCTTTGTAGCCACCAGCAACGACTCAGCTTTGGTTCAAATTCACGAAACAAATCACCCGATGGTAGTGTCCTTGGACTCTACCTGCCACTTCCTCCCCCCCAAAGTCCAATTTCAAATGTAATCTGGAGGGGTTCGCTGGGGGGGGCAGTAAACCCCCGGGCGATCGGTTTGGTCGCCTCTCTGGCCACCCACCGGATTCCTTTTCCGGGCAGCCCAAAATGGCTGCTCAGAAGTTTGCATGCATCAAAACACCATTTGACTCATGCACACTGAAAAATAGAAGTGGGCATGCATCAAATGATATTTTGACGCATGCGCACTTCTGAGCAGCCATTTTCGGCTGCCTGGAAAGGGTGCAGTGGTGTCCTTGGAGCAGCGGTGGCAGCAGCTTTTCCTTCACCACTGACTGCCAACGCTGCTCCCATGGCAGCACTGTCGGGCTGGGCCAGGCTGGGCCTGGCTGCATTGCCAGGCCAGGCCAGACCAGGCCATGCTGCTGCCACCTACCTGCTGCTCCCTGAGTCCCCAACCTCGGCAAAGGTAGGAAGTAGGGTTTGTTTTCTTTGTGTTTCGGGTGGGGTGAGGGTATTTTATGTAGTGTGTTTTTATTTTATTTTTATGTATACTGATTCTTTATTTTTTACTTTGGCTCCGCCCACATCATCATGATGTCATGACATCAGCTCCGCCCATGACATTGGCCCCACCCACAGTGTGGTAGTAAAACTTTTGGCTGCCCACCACTGATTAAATGACTAAAAAGTTATAAATTAAGTTAAAAAAACACAATGGGGGAGAGAGGTGGGGCTATTCACAGGAGCCAGCAAACCGAATTCACCGTCTGGCCCACACCCCACCCATGCCCCGCCAGCCAGGTCTTCACCCCCTTTCTGAAGGGCAGCAGCTCTGTCTGGAGGCACAGTTCACTTGGCAGGAGGTTCCAAAGGACCAGAGCAGACACAGAGATGGCCCTGCTCCTCATGCTAGAGAGATGATAGGAATGTAGCTGTGCCAGAACTGAATCCAGCTCATCCACAGAGTTCATCCCTCACTGGACAAGTAACAACATTAAAGGAGGAGGATATGGCTGAGGAACTCAACCTCCCCTACTCACCTGGAGGACCCTGGAGAGGCTGAGGGTTGGAGTCCCTAAATGTAAGACCAACATGCTCAAGTGGGGGCTGCTGGCAAGACAACATGCTGTGTGGATGTGGAGAGATAAAGAATCCAGTGGCTCATTTACTAGTCTGCTGATTACTGCCAGAAACATGCACCAATGAGGACTTGTTTGACCAATGATAAAGTCAAGAAGATGGCATCATTTTGGCAGTCCAGGGTTTGATTGGGACACAGAAGAAGATCCAAAGAGTTCATTCAGGAGAAGTCAGTGCAAGCAGATTCATTCAGGAAAGCCAAGGACCTCGGCTAGTTGGCCCCCTTCCCATCCAACCAATGGTGACAGTTCTTAAGAGATGGAAAATTGATGTGCGTCCATAGTGGTTAAGATGCTGAACTTGATGACTGGAAGGTCGGCAGGTCAGCAATTTGAGACCTGATTGAGTGAGCTCTTGTCTCTGTCCCAGCTGCTTCCAAACTAGCTGTTAAAAAGCAAGAAATTGCAGGTAGATAAACTTTAGTGGGAAGGTAAACAGAAAGCTTTTATGCTTGGAAGGGTCGAGGGCAAAAGAAGAAGGGGACGGCCCAAGATGAGATGGCTAGATGGTATCGTGGAGACAATGGGCACAGAGCTGAGTGAGTTGAGGGGGATGGTGGAGGACAGGAGTGCCTGGCGGACAGTGGTCCATGGGGTTGCAGAGGGTCGGAATCGACTGTGCGACTGAACAACAACAAAAAACAGTGTTCCATGCACTCTGGTGTCTAGTTATGGCTGCCACACGTCTCAGGAAATGTCTGCAGAGGCAGACAGAGCTGGTTCTTTGGCTATAAACAGAGATGAGCACTGAACCCTAGAGTCAGATATGACTGGATTGCAAGGGTAATCTTTTACCATAGCAGTATATAAGTAATTTGGCTCATCATCAGCTTCACACTGATTGCTAGAGGGCAGTCCATAAAGTAAGGATAAAGCATTTGTCTTTTTGAGCTGTTTTGCTTTTGTTTTTGAAGATGTAACCAGGCATCAAATACACAATTGTTGTTTTTTTTTTGGGGGGGGGGGAGGATGCACATTTGTGTAGTTCTAAACTGCAAGTCACACAAATGTTCTACTATCCAGGCTGATGAAAGAAGTGACTGATAAGAATGTGGAAGAGAAAAAGATCCTTTCGTATCCCAGTTGGTAGTCAAATACCTGTACATCTATTTAAAATCATCTTGCAAACACGCCATTTCCCTGGAGTGCAATGTTTGAAAACTGGAAGACGTTGTTCTATAATGTGGAGATCTTTCCCCAGACATTCTGTGCGCCGAATTGTCAGCATTCGGGGCACTAAATAATAATAATAATAATAATAATAATAATAATAATAATAATAATAATAATAATAATAATAATAATAATAATAATAATAATAATAATAATAATAATAATAATAATAATAATAATATTTCATGTCAGAAATTATTCTTGGTTGAAAGGATTTGTGCTGGAGGAATTCCACTCAGGGAACACCCAAAAGAGGCACCTTTCATGTCCGTACGATCTTTCCCCACCAAAATGGTCCCTATTTATCTACTTGCAATTTATTGCTTTCGATCTGGTAGGTTGGCAGGAGCTGGGACAGAGATGGGCACTCACTCCGTCATGCAGTACCTGGGTCTCAAACTGCTGACTTGCTGGCCTTCCAGCTAACTAGGCGATCTTAACCACTGAGCCCCTGCAGCCCCTGATGAGAGACTGGAATTACGTTCTGCCTTTCACATGCAAACACAGTGTCCACTGGTATACAAATCTTAGGGACACTCACAGCGCATGAATGTTCCTGGATCTTGTAAATTTCTGTGAGCAGAGCTATTAGGCATGCTGTCTCAGGACTCAACAAAACATGTGGCAGGTAGAGTCTAAGGACACTACCGTCAGGTGATTTGTTTCATGAATTCGAACCACAGCAAAGTCATTGCTGGTGGCTACAAAGACCCTGCCGCAGCCGCTCTGAAGCCTGTTTACTTCCACATCCAGCGAGAAGGCGAGAGATGGATACTTTTTTTGAAGGAAGGTTAGAAAGAAAGTGTGTTTGGGGGGGGGGGTGTATCAGGATGCACCTGGCAACGAAGAGGTGAGCCAGAAGCAGCAGACATAAGTAAGAACTTTTTAATGTTCTTGATCGCCTCTTTGCTGCTGGGTGGGTCCTGATTTCCCCCACTTTCTTTCTTATCTTCCTTCCTTCATGAAATGAACACATTGACAGCCTGTTTACTTCCACATCCAGTGAGAAGACAAGAGTTGGCGAGACTTCTTTTGAAAGAAAGGTTAGAGCGTTTTTGTTTTAAACCTTCATAGAAAATGTTTCTCAAGTCCAATCCAAATTGTATAAGTGTCACAAGAAAGGTAATTTTGTCCTCTATCAATTGGACTTTGGATCACTTCAATCAGTTGATTGGTTTGGTCGCTGTCTCACCACCAACTCCCCCCCCCAAAATGTCATTTTTACGAGTCACGTTCTTCCTTAATCTTTGTTGATTCCTGCTTCGGCATCATTCTTCTCCACATGTTGTATTCTAACTGTATCCACCTCGGGAAGTTGTCTTATTCAGTTTCTAACACGTTTTTCCCTTTTATTTTTGCGTTTCTGTGACCTTGTTTGAGTGGTATTTTGTAAAACACTTGTTTTTTCCCAAAGTCCAATTTCAAATGTAATAGTGTCACCACAAAGGTTATTATTTCCTCTTTCAAACACACTTTGGGTCATCTGAATCAGTTGTGTGGTTTGGTTGCTGGGCTGCCGAAAACTGACCCCTCCAGCAAAGATTGTATTTTTTCGAGGCAACTTTCGGAAGCAATGATGTCATCACTTTGTATTTTTGGCCAATGGCTCTTTACATTTCTGAAAGTTGTCGAGATGAGCTTTTAGTCGATGTAACCATTATTTTCATGGGTGCTTTAGTTTTGTGGTGGCAGATCGTCGAAAGTACATGATTTTTGTTACATTGCAAAAGCTGCCAGACCACCCCACTGAAATGTAAGACATTAACTGAATTCATGTCAAAAGGTGTTATACTTACCAATTGGATAAATGAATGTGTCCTACCATGCATTCCATGACAGAAGAGGCATAAATCTGTGTACCAAATAAATGCACAGAGCATGGAACAAAATAGGTGTGTTGCACCATCTAGTGGCACAAAACTGCAAGATCGAGAGCTCCCTTTTAATAATCTAAACATTCTCTCCACCTCTCTGGCCATGGCCACATGCGCAACTCTGTGTTGAGAAGCAAGGCAGCAAAATACTGCTCTGACAACCACCAGACAGCGGTCCATGTCTCCATATCTTGGAGAACAAACAGTTCTGCAGAAAAAAGCTATCTTATGTGTAGGTTTATGAAGGCAGGTCCTAACCATATTATGCCAGATTGCAGTTGGAAGGTGAAATAGCCATTCCCATCCCATGGCATTGAGCAGGACCAAAAATTACCCAGGGACCACTTCCCCTGGAAGATGATGCTAAGACAAAGCTTCACCTGCGAAGTTCTTTAATGTTGTTTCCAATGGTCTCAGAGAAAGTCTGAGAAGCTTTGGATCCTTGGAAACGTGACAGTTCTTTCGGACGGGGGCAAATAAAGGAATACCTGAGAAAAGCTGGAAAGACCCAGTAATATCCCCCTCTCCCAGCCTTCCATCATATAAATGTATTATGCAGGAATGGCCTCCCGGGAAAAAGAATAGATTGCACTTGACATTTTAGATGTAACTTTTTCAGGCTTTGCATCCCAGTGTTCTCCAATTTAAAAAAATCAACAAAATACTTCAAAAAGAAAGTGAGAGAATCCATCCTATGTCAAGCATATATCAGAGAGTAAACAAACAAACAAACAAAATGTCGTAGCATTTGAAAGATTGCTATATATTAATGTTAGATTTTGTGAATCAGGTCCATTGGACTGATGTTTTTTGTTTTGTTTACTCTGATATGCTTGAAGCACATGCATGGCTACACCCCCCCCCCCCCGGATCATTTTATGTCAGATATGCTCTGCTATCTGACCTCACCCTATACCAGAAGTGGTGAACCTATGGCACACGTGCCAGAGAGGGCACTCAAAGCCTTCTCTGTGGGCATGCACAATATCGTCCCTCCGCCCAGCAGCGCAATGGGAGCGCTTCCTCCCCCTCACTAGCAGTTTGCCCCACCCCTCTGCCCAGCAGCCCAATGGGAGCACTTCCTCCCTCCCCCAACACAGAGTTCACCCTGCTCTTCTGCCCAGAAGTCCAATGGGAGTGCTTCCTCCCTCCTCTGTCTGGGGTAAGGGTGTGGCATGAGGGTGCAGCATGGACAGCACCTTGTTGAGTCTGTGGCGAAGGTGAGTTTGGGCATTCGGTACCTAGAAAGATCTGCCTTTACTACTCTATACCATGTGTAGGAGGTATAATTTCAAAAAAGGTCAACTGGGATAAGTCAACAACACTGCTAGATATAACTGTGCTTGACTGCCTCTCAACCAGAGAATGATCATCAATGTGTAACTTGCATTTCAGAATGTTCTCGTGCCTCTGTTCCAAGAGGGTGCCAGACAAACTACATCCCAGGTCTCATCCTAGAAACACACACCTAATACTTAGATTATATCTCACAATTTGAAGAAAATTCTTTTGGAGAGCATATAATAAAAACTGGAAGAAATTTGATTTAAACTCTTGCAGAAACAAAAAGTTCCCACTAGTCAGACACTAGAAACAGAGTTTGACATGGCAAGAAGCAGCCAGAAAGTCTGTGGACGACTGAAAAGACTAAACAACGATCCAGACAAAAGAACACTGTATGCCAAGATCGCCTGGAAGGAACCGAATAGGACACCAACTTCTTTTTGGCAGGGAAGATCAATCAAAGCATAATAGATAAAAATAAAACATCAAAGGGACATTTCAGAGTAAATGCAATGAATTTTCTATTGCCTTCATGTTGGTTGAACTAGAAAAAGACAAAAGAAGAGGCAGAAATGGCAAAGTGGTGGGACTAGATAATATCTGGGTTGAGCAAATTAAACCTTTGGGGCAAAACAAAGGAACTGCTCCTTCAACCCTTTTTTAAAAAAATCTAAAATATATGGTTTAAGATAAAAATAATTCATATTCTGATACCGAGCAAAGAATCATCATATTCCTAAAGCTACTTCTCTATCTTGCCACTTACACAAAGTGTTTGAATGGATGATATTAAATTGTTTACACCTAAAATTGAACCTTTTCTAATTTCAAAACAGGCAGGCTTTAGGCATTGCAAGAGCTGTACAGCTCATATCTTAAATTTAACTCAGCATGCAGGTCTGAAAAACGTAAAATTAACTGGAGCAGCATGTGATGACTATACAGCACTGCAAGACACTGTCCATTATTAGTTGCTGCTCAAAAAATTCTACCTCCTTACTAAAGATCACTGACTAACACAAATGGCCACCATTCTACATCTTTGTTGAATTTCAAGGATGGCACAATCAATGTAGAAATCAAAGGAATGGTCTCCCATTCACAGGGCACCATTATTTTTTAACATTCAGAGAAATAACCAATAGTCACATACTCCAGGAGTTTCATCTATGCTTATAATCTTGCCTTGAAAGTCAAGGGAATAAATTTTGAATCCATCAAGTACCAAATAAACTCTGCTTTAGAAGATTCTTCTTGATATTATAAATGCAACCAGTTGAAACCAAAAACTTTAAAACCACAGGTTGGTGCGTTCCACTTAAGAGAGCAAGTTCCAAGTTGGCTGGGAAGGCAAGATTTTAAAACACTACCCTACTCTACAACAAAGTATTTGGGTATCATTCTGGATCAAAACTTTGACCTATAAAAAACAAAATGGAAAGTTGATGTCAAAAGTAACATACTTAGGAAATTGGCTGGTTCAGATTGGGGTGCACACCCTCAAACAATAAGAACAACAGTTTTGTCATTGTGCTGCTGCTTATTCCATAATAGAACATGCTGCTACCAGATAATATAAATTAGCCAAAAAAAGTAGATGTAGCTGATTCAGGCTTATTACTGGCTGCCTGCAACCTACCCCCTCTGCAAAGTATTATCTATTCAACGCTGAACTTTTGGAAGTATGTTAAGAGGCATTAACAAATACAGCAATGAACAAAAGACGGAAAAAGAGCAGTTCCTAGACACCAACCGCTTAGATCAGGGTTTCCCAACCTTGGGCTCCCAGATGTTCTTGAACATCAATTCCCCATATCCCTGAACATCAGGTGGTGCTGACTTGGGCTTCTGGTAATTGAAGTCCAAGAAGTCTCTAGAGAACCAATCATGTCTCTCTCTTTCCCCCTTCCCTGTAGTTTAAATACAGGGAGGGAAAGAGAAAAGGAATCTCTGCGACTGCAGTAGGATCGGGAGAAAGGCGCTTTCCCCGACCCTACTGCAGTCGCAGAGACCGCTGCGCGTGGGGGGCGGCTTTAAAGGCAGGGAGGTCTCTTTCTTTCCTTGCCTGCCTTTAAAGCGGTTTGTCCCTGAAGTCAGGGCTTTTTTTTTTTTTAGCGTTGTTCGATGCATGCATCGGACGCTAAAAATCGGATGTCATGACTTGTGGAACCAAGTCATAACGTTATCCGGTGTATTACTGTATAGCCAAACTCTGCTCACAATCTGAATTTGATCCCAACAGGCTCAAGTTTAACTCAGCCTTCCATCCTTCCAAGGTTGGTAAAATATGTACCCAGCATTTTGGGAGCTGTTATTTACCTGTGAACTGCCCAGAGAGTTGTCTAAGTTAAGCTTATATAAGCTTAACTGCTATTGTTACTTAGATACAGGACAATTTTTCTGTGAATGTGGAGAAATTCAATTGATGCAACACTTATGTACATGCAATTTATGTCATACTACATGTCCAAAAGAAAATCTAGTAAATGGTCATGATGATGCAATTGATGCAGCCCACGTCTGGTCAAAAATAGTCTAACCATTTTAGTTTGTTTGAATTTTATGTAATTTCATATACATCTGAATTTTTAAATTGTGCAACACTCTGATATGAAGGAAGAAAGGAAGAAAGGAAGAAAGATCACTCACAGGCATGGTCAACGGTTGAAGAGGTATCCAAACGTATCTGAACACCCCAGCTCGGGACATACTGAACTGTATTAGCATCTCAGAAAACAAAACAAAACAAAACAAAAACACAGTAGCACTTTAAAGTTGTTGTTGTTCAGTCGCAGTCGATTCCGACCCTCTGCGACCCCATGGACCACTGTCCGCCAGGCACTCCTGTCCTCCACCATCCCCCTCAACTCGCTCAGCTCTGCACCCACCGTCTCCACAACACCATCTGGCCATCTCATCCTGGGCCTTCCCCTTCCTCTTTTGCCCTCGACCCTTCCAAGCATCAAAGCTTTCTCAAGTGAATCCTCTCTTCTCATTTGCACTTTAAAGACTAACTGCTATATTTTTATTGTTAGCTGTCGTGGATCAAGTCCATTTCATCAGACAAGCTTGTCTGATGAAGTGAACTTGATCCACGAAAGCTAACAATAAAAATGACTAACTGCTATATTTTTATTGTTAACTTTCGTGGATCAAGTCCATTTCAATACAAATATAGCATTTAGTCTTTAAAGTGCTACAGTGTTTTTTATTTTATTTTGTTTTGTTTTCTGAGATGCCTGAACCAGACTAACACGGCTACTATTCCAAAAAATTCATGAACTGTATTGGTTTGTTTTGTTTTAAAGCTACACGTAATAATTTCTCAACATGGCTTGGCTTTAGTTATTTGATTGGCAAGCGAGAGGCTTTGGCTCTGGATATTCACGTTGCTGGATGAACACGTCCTGCCCAGCCAGTAACCTCAACAGAAAACGAGCCAACTGACTGGATGTTCCCCTGAAGGGTCCACATTGAGTCCAAGGCTGGCAGGAAGTCCTTGTCTTCTCCTGTGTTCATATTAATCAGGGGCACCCAAAATATGGCCTGGGGGTCAGACAAAGACCATGACACCAATTCATCCAGCCTGCACAGCCCTTGTCACTGTCAGAAGCGTTTTACTTCTGCTTCCGGGAGCGATAAGGGCTGCACAGGCCAGATGAACTGGCGCTGGGGGCTGGATCTGGCCCACGGGCTGTAGTTTGGGCACCCCTGGTTTAAGCAGAGAAAATGGCAGCCTAAAATCTATCTCATCCTCTTGCAAAACATATATGTTGCAAAACAGATGGCAAGGTGCATTTTACCTCCACTTCTGGTCGGAGGAACCATGTGACTGGCCCACTGAACTGCAAGACTGGCCCACAGAACCTCTTACTTGTACAGAAAAGAAACACCTCTCTTTCGACCACCTGCTAGAACCTGGGGAGGCCAGATGGGTGGAATGTGTCGGTACAATTAAAGCCAGATATCAACTTCAGGAGCCCTGATGCTACTTTGAAATGGGATCGTGAATTTCTTACCCATTCATTCTCATAATGCCAGGCCTTCATGCACATGTTGTGACCAGCACACACCTTCTGAAGATGGGAACGGGTGCCCTGAGAAAAAGAGCCTACAGCTCTGATGAAACAAAAACTGCTCAACACCTCCCAAGTGGTCCTGGATGCTCAAAACAAAACCTTGTGCCTCTGTAGAGCTTCTCAATATCCTGGAGCGGCTGATTTCCGTCATTGTAGTCCCAAAATGAAGGTGAGACCCAATACTCTTTGCTAGCATACAAAACAGACAGCCGTTGCGCTAACTGTGGCTACTTCCTTGGAAGCAGGAAATAGAGTTGGTTGATACAAATAGTTTCATTGGATTTTTTTTTAGCAGAAGGGAGAAAAAAAATAAAGATGGCAAATGAAGGAGGCTAAGGAGGGGAGAAGGCGATGGAAGGATCCAGACTGTGCTTTGGTTGGCCATCTGACTTGACTGAGGATTCAAGACTGCTGAGGACAGTCCCTTGATGTTGGTTCCCATGGGTGGTCTCCTCTTTCCCTTCTGCTACCACAGAAGGATCAACAGAAGCTGGATTAGGTCCATGCTTCTTGAGAGGTCCTCCAGGTAAAACACCTGCAGTCATGGTGAGATGCAGGTCTCTCTCGGCTTGAGCACTGGAACATGCCAACTCTCTTTGGAGAATGCTACTGCCAGGACAGTTCATGGGTTCTTCTGACCAGCCAAATGGATCTTCAACTTGCAGTTTCATGGGATGTCCTAGAATAGGTGGCGGCTCAGGGCTATCAAACCCTTGGCCACCTTCTGCAGCTGTGGGGGAGGTCCCTGCCTCTCTCAGGGGAGGGCTACTGTCCATCAGCTCTCCTGATCTGCCAAAGGGATGCAACTTTCCCCTATCAGATGGTCCTGCTGAGGACGGATCTTGCTGATGCCCCTTGTTGAGGTCACTGGCCTCTGCAGTCCTGTCATCACTTGCACCTTCTGCGCCACTAGAGACAGTCTGGTCTTCACCCTCAGAGCTGGAAACCTCCTCTCTTACTGGCGCAGGCTCCGCTGCCTGTGTACGTCCCTGGGGCATCTGGCTTTCCTGGCCAGCCACAGGTCTGACGGGTTGGTGGCAGAGAGGGCAGGTGTCCTGTACATAGAACCACTTGCGTAGACAGTTTCCGTGGAACAAATGGCCGCACTGCATGATGACAGCAATGCTCATCTCCTGCAAGAAGCCCAGAGCGAGGGTGGTTAGAAGGAAACAGGGACATAGGAAGCTGCCTTCTACTGACTCTAGACCAGGAGTGGACAACCTTGGTGCTCCAGCTGTTCTTGGACTTCAATTCCCAGAAACCCAAGTCAGCACACCTGATGATCAGGGCTTCTGGGAATTGGAAGTTCAGGAACAGCTGAAGCACCAAGGTTGGCCATCCCTGTTCTAGAACATCTAACTCCAGTATTGCTAGCTCTGATAGGCAGCAGCTCCCCAAAGTTCTAGGCAGGACCTTTGCCTAGCCCTACCTCTAGATCCCAGGTGTTCTCTGGTGGGCTGCCACCCATGTACTAACAACATCTTGCTTTACCTCCAAAATCCAGCCATGGGGGGGGGGGGGGGCTGGGCAGGCAGATCCAGTTGTGAAATGTGATGGGTGGGGCTAGGATTCAGTTGGCAGTGTCTGAAAACAGAGATCCCAGGGGTTAAGCAGGACATCTCTCCAGCTGGTGATGGGGAAGCCATCCATCAGCCTCAGGCTTTAAGGCCAGAGATGGTGGTAGCCCTACTTTTTAGCCCTTGAAAGCTGGTGTTATGAGAAGCCATACTTGGCCACAAAATACAATTCAGGGGTTGGCCCTGGCTTAGACATCCTTGCTTTTTGTTGAGTATTTTAGTGCAACCCTAGCATGCAGTGAGTGTTAATATAATGACCATAGAGACAAAAATTATAGACTAAAGGAAGTTGTTAATACTTTTTTATCCCTAACTAACCAATAGGAAGGTTTCTGTCTCCCAGCCTCTAGGAGCCACCTGATCTATTTTGCATGTATTAAGGCTTTGTTGTTCAGGTCTATCTTTCTCTCTTGCCTTTGAAGGAGAAACATGTATATTTGAGCTCATCATTTTGAAGGCCACGTAGCAGGCGGTAATAAACAAAAGACTCTAACTCTATTTCTTTCAGAAACTATTCTCATCAAGACCCCAGAGAACATGTATATTTCTCTGACCTAACTTGTGGATAAACAATACTTTTGTTCTTTCTAAACATTTAGTGAAGCGTATTTATTGTTGTGCTGAACAGGGAGTAAAAGCCTAGGAGGACTGGCACTTCCGGCCGATATTGCCTAGAACTGCCCTGTCTTTCTGTTGCTGCATAAAACATAACACTTTGGAGTGCAGAATCAGTCAAAAGCTGACAAGGCTCAGCTAAATGGTCATGAATTAGAATAAAACAGTTCCACAAGAGTGGGAAGAGGAAGGTATTTCCAAACCTACCCTCTAAGGCAGGGGTGCCCAAACTACAGCCCGTGGGCCAGATCCACCCACTGATGCAAATTCATTTGGGCCACACTGCCCTCATGGGTCCCGGAAGCAGAAGTAAAATGTGTGGATCTGGCCCACGGGCTGTAGTTTGGGCACCCCTGGTTTAAGCAGAGAAAATAGCAGCTTCAAATCTATCTCATCCTGTTGCAAAGCAGATTGCAAGGCACATTTGACTTCTGCTTCCGCTGGGAGGAACCACGTGATCGGCCTGCTGAACTATGTGACTGTCCCACAGCCCAAAAAGTTTGGGCACCCTTGATTTAGAAGCTCATACTGGAACCAGGGCTAGCCTACACCCCTAACTCAAGGAGGGAGTGGTGGTCGAGTAGGCCAGATCAAGAGGGATGCCTGATCTGCTGGGGGTTGCTCACTTGGAAGCAAATGGCACAGACATCATTGTGGTGCTCCAGTTGTTCTTGGGTGGCCCCTGGCAACAAGCTGATCTTCTTGGCTGCTTCTCGACGGAGCAGGAAACTCTTCCAGCCTGACTGGGCCCTCAGCCAAACATTGAAGTAGCAGTGGATGATGATGACGGAGGCCCCCATCCAGCTCCACTCCCCAAAGATGGATTCCCAGGTGCCATAGGCCACCACACAAACGGCTACGAGAAACTCCAGCACCCGGCTGATGGCGTTGACGTAGTAAATTATTTCATCCATCTTCTCCATGGGGGAATCTTGGAGCAGCTCAATCATGAAGAGGGCATAGATGAAGAGTGTTCCCATCATCTGCAAAGAGGGGAAGAGAGGAGGACCTTATTCACAGGTGGACCTCTTGAAAACTTTCCTAAGCAGTATCCACACTAGAACATCATTGTCTCAAAGAGGACCAAAATGTAAGTAAGTAAGTAAGTAAGTAAGTAAGTAAGTAAGTAAGTAAGTAAGTAAGTAAGTAAGTAAGTAAGTAAGTAAGTAAGTAAGTAAGTAAGTAAGTAAGTAAGTAAGTAAGTAAGTAAGTAAGTAAGTAAGTAAAGTTAGTGTCATTTGTGAACTTCAAAACTTGGACAGAGAGGTCTCTAGAGGTGGACAGAGAGGTCTCTAGGGGTGGAGTCATTAACATAATGACACTTCTTCAAGTGTCATATCTGATTCTGAATATTGGCTCTCCTCATGGCAATCAGCCATGAAGATTGTCCTGGGAATCATATAATGCAGTGGCTTGCCATTTCCCTTCTGCATTGTGGTGTGATATCTGTAATATGGATCCAGTCCCACAAGTCACTTTCTGGTCCTGAGCCCTTTTGGCACACAAAGTCCTCCTCAGCCCCAGGCCAGGATGGATGGAGCTGCTGCCCTCCATCAAGATGGAATCAAATGGGATTTAATTCTTTTGGAGACCATCACCCTTTTCCAAATACTAGATGTAAATTTCCCTACCCTCAACTGCTGCCTCCTGTTCATCAAAAAACTAATTATCCACTTACAAAAAAATAACCCACCTACAACTAATTATTATCCACCTACAGGCACAACAAGCTGAGTCAATTTAGAGGAGGGGCGCCCAAACTATGGTCCACGGGCCCAATTAGGCCGATGCTTATTATTAATGCGGGCTGCGGTGAGTACCCTGGCTCACCGTGGATCGACCCGTCCCCTGCTCCCACCGCCTGACGTCAGCAGTGGTGGCAGTGGCAACCGCACATTATTCTGGCTGCTCCAAGCAGCCTCTGGCTCGGTCCCATCCCCTCTGCAGCCTTTGCCAAAGCCAATTGCCGTGTCAAGGAAATTTTTGGAGTCTCATCTGTTTCAAAATCCGTGGTGCTAGTAGAGCCCCCTGGTGCGCCTGGGATGATGTCACCGCAGTGCTCCAGGTTTACCTTTCCAGTGCTGCGGATTTTGAAACAGAGGAGGCTCTGAAAATTTCCCCAACGCAGCGATCGGCTTTGGCAAAGGCTGCAGAGGGGATGGGAACGAGCCAGAGGCTGCTCGGAGCAGCCGGGACAAAGCGCAATCACCGCTGCCGACATCGAAATTGTCAGCAGTGGGAGCAGCTCGCCTCTGTCCCCCACAGCTGTGTGTTGGGGACAGAGAAAAAAAAGTTTGGGCATCATTGATTTAATGTAAAGAACCTCTTTCAGAGTAACTAAGAGGAAGGGAGCCAGTCTATGTGGTTTGGAGAAGTTTCACAGTGCAGATTCCCCCTCCACCACCACCCCCCAAAAAAAAGAAAAAGAAAAAAGAAGAAGAAGGGGATACACCACTTCTGTATATTCAGTCTTTGGAAAATCCTGGGAAGGGTAGCAGGCCAGAAGCAACTTGAAGGCATTTAATTATACATGGAAGTGAAACAGTCTAATATCCCCATTCTTGGTGACTTTTCTCCCTCATGATCCTCTGTTCTCTCTCTACAGCAGTGGTTCCCAATATTGGCCCCACATGACGACTTCAACTCCCAGATGTCTTAGTCAGGCCATTGGCTGACCAGTGTTTTGTGGGATTGAAGCCCAAGAACCAAAGGTTGGGAAAGATTGTGTATGCGCAGTAAACCCATTCGTGTAGATTAGGGGTGCCCAAACCTTTTGGGCCGTGCGCCGATCATGTGGTTCAGGGAGCCGGCCACTAAGGCCCAGGGTCCAGGTACGGCCCCCGATGCCAATTTATCTGGCCCGTGAAGCCCTCGTCGCTCCCGGAAGCATAAGTAAAATGCGCCCATACGGGCGTGTTCTACTTTCACTTCCAGGAACGATGAGGGCTTCGTGGGTCGGATGAATTGGCGTCGGGGGCCGCCCCCGGCCCTCAGGCCTTAGTTTGGGCACCACTGGTGTAGATTCACAGAGCAATGCTTCCCCCACCTTTGGTTCTTGGACCTCAGTTCCCATCAGCCTCTGTCAGTCCATTGGCTGATCAGTGTTTTGGGGGAAATGACTTAGGCTTTTGGTAACTGAAGTCCCAAAAACCCAAAGGTTGGGAAACGCTGCTCTACAAGATCAGACTGCAAGCTCATGGGGTGTATGCAGGGAACCTGTCCTCTTGATAGATGGAGGAGTCCCATGCACACTCATTGCCCTGCACCAATGATGCTTCTGAGCCAGCCATTTTCAAATGCTTTTCCAATGTAGGCCCACAAGAAACAAGGGGATGAGAAGTCTTCACATCCCCTCCTTTTGTTTTCACAGCTTTGTTTCTAATCCTCCTTTAGTGCCAAAGCTCTTGCATTTAAGGCAGGGAAGTAGAACGTGCCTTGCGATCTGTTTTACCGAGGGGCTCTCTGGTTGTTCCATCGGCCAGAGAGGCACATCTCTCTGGCACTAGAAGGAGGGCCTTCTCTGTGTCCGCTCCAGCCCTATGGAACCTCCTACCAACTGAGCTACGTCTTCAGATAGACTTGTTGTCTTTTAGGAAGAACTTAAAAACATGGCTGGCGGGACAAGTATGGGGTCCTGGCGGTACCATGACCCCAGCTCGCTGGCTTGTTTGAGCTCCCTCTCCCCCCGGTCTTTAAATATTTTTAATCGTTTGTTTTTAAGTTTTTAAATTATTATTGGGACCTGTGGATGTTTATAAATTTTAAAAACTTTTTAAATTTTATAATTGTAATTTTGAAGTTTTTAACAGTGGGTTTGGGTTGGGTTTTATTATACTTTTATGTAAAAAATGTAAAAAAAATGAGATAGATTTGAAGCTGCCATTTTCTCTGCTTAAACCAGGGGTGCCCAAACTATAGCCCATGGGCTGGATCCGGCCCCTGACGCCAATTCATCCGGCCCACACCACCCTCTTTGTTCCTAGAAGCAGAAGTAAAACATGCATATATGGGCACATTTTACTTCTGCTTCCGGGAGCAAAGAGGGGGCCGGATGAATTGGATTCGGGGGCCGGATCCAGCCTGTGGGCTATAGTTTGGACATCCCAATTTAGGGCCTTTAAAAAGGCAGCACCAAAGAAAGTAAGGAGGAGGAATTAAAATGGGACAGAAGGGAAACCAGGGAATACCTGCAGTGATGTCAACATGCAACTGGAGACGAGGATCAGCAGCCAGAAGTCCATGTGGAAGAAGTGGGCGATCTTATAGGCCATGAATCCCGGAAAGATTAGGAGGAAGAGGCACATGCTGACAGCACGGACATGTTTCCAGAAACTCCTGTGAGAAGAGAGGACTTGTGGATAAGCGGATTTCTCAGGTCCACATCAGGAGTCATGGCCTTGTAGTACACAGACAACTGCGCAAGCCTTGAATAGGATTCCAGAGGTGGTGTGTGTGTGTGTGTGTGTGTGTGTATGTGTGCGCATGCATGTGCACGTATAAAAAATAGCACAATGCCTCTGTACTTTCAGCTGGAAATCCCTCCCACCCCCTGCCTCCTTAACTAGCTGAGATGCAATAGGCAGGAACGCCTGTTAGGAAAAGTAGGGGGAATTTGAATCCCACTAGCATACATTCAAGGGACTGTAGTGGCTTAAGATGCTGAACTTGATGCCTGGAAGGTTGGCAGGTCAGCAGTCCAAGACTCGAGTGCTGCATGACAGAGTGAGCGCCCATCATCTGTCCCAGCTCCTGTCAACCTAGCAGTTAGAAAGCAAGAAATTGCAAGTAAATAAATAGCTACCACTTCGGTGGCAAGGTAAACAGCATTCCATGCACTCCAGTATTTAGTCATGTCTGCCACATGTCCACAGAAATGTCTGCAGACATTCTAGTTTTTTTTTCTTCTCTCTCTGGAGGCACCACCTACAGCAATGGTGGCGAACCTTTTCGAGACCGAGTGCCCAAATTCACCTTTGCCATAGACTCAACAGGCTGCCGTCTGCAGCACACCCTCATGCCACATTGTGAGCCACCCGACTTACTCCAGACAGGAGAGGGAGGGAGAAAGCGATCCCATTGGGCTGCAGGGCAGAGGAGTGGAGCGAACTCTGTTGGGGGGAGGGAGAAAGCGCTCCCATTGGGCTGCTGGGCAGAGGAGTGGAGCGAACTCTGCTGGGGGGAGGGAGGAAGCGATCCCATTGGGCTGCTGGGCAGAGGAGTGGAGCGAACTCTGGTGGGGGGGAGGGAGGAAGCACTCTCATTGGGCTGCTGGGCAGAGAGGCGGAGTTAACTTTGTGCTGGAGGGGAGGAGGCACTCCCATTGGGCTGCTGGGCAGAGGCGGGGCAAACTCTGTGCTGGGGCGATGGCATGGAAGCTCACAGAGAGGGCTTTGAGTGCCCCCTCTGGCACGTATGCCATAGGTTCGCCACCACTGGCCTAGAGCAAGAGCAGACTGTGTCAGAGTTGATTCTCTGATGCCAGGATTTACCAGGAGGTTCACATCTGCCCCCAAATCAGCATAATACTTAAGAGACCGCATCACCCCAAGAACATCTGCCCGTCCCACCAGAGCGGACCGGAGAGGCTCCCTTGTTGTTCCATCGGCCAGAGAGGCACATCTCTCTGGCACTAGAAAGAGGGCCTTCTCTGTGTCCGCTCCAGCCCTATGGAACCTCCTACCAACTGAGCTACATCTTCAGATGGATTTGCTGTCTTTTAGGAAGAACTTAAAAACATGGCTGGCGGGACAGGTATGGGGTCCTGGCGGTACCATGACCCCAGCTTGCTCGCTTCGTGGAGCTCCCTCTCTCCCCTGGTCTTTTAATCTTTTTAATCTTGTGTTTTTGAGTTTTTAACTTTTAAATGATTATTGGGACCTGTGGATGTTTATAAATTTTATAAACTTTTTAAATTTTATAATTGTAATTTTGAAGTTTTTTAACAATGGGTTTGGGTTGGGTTTTATTATGCTTTTATGATGTTGCACACCGCCCTGGGTCACCCCGGCGAGAAGGGCGGTATAGAAATGTAAATAAATAAATAATAAAATAAATAAATAATAAGTTAGGAGCACCTTTTCCTCCACCCACCCAGCATCTCGTGGCAAAGGCAGTCCTTCCAATGTGCTCTTTATTTGCATGCAAGGTAAGAGGGTAATCACCTGTTTCGTGAAGCCCCCAGGCCCAGGATGATGGGGTCAGCAATTTCAATCATGGACTGCAGGGTGGAGGTCACCACAATGAAGAGGATGATGCTGAGGAGGAAAGTCCTCTGGAGGATCTGCAGGTCCAGTAGGCCAGTTTGGATGGCCAACAACAGCAAGGTCACACCTTCTGTTACACCCCTGCAAGGAAAAAAAGGCAGGAAGAGGGAGGCTGGGTGTGGAAACATTGTGAAATGGGGAAAATAAAGGCTAGTGGGCCAAGATGGTGGGGTGGCTAAAGGGGACACTTCAATTCCCAGAAGCTTCAGTCAGTCCACTGGCTGATCAGTGCTTTGGGGAATTGACTTAAGGCTTCTGGGAAGTGAAGTCTAAAAACCAAAGGTTGGGAAACACCGCATTAGAACATCGTGATGTCCCCAGTCTTGATGAATTCTTAGTCCAGCTTCTCAACTGGCCGAGGGTTCCACTTAAGACTTCCTGTGTAAAGTCCGACCAATTCTCAAGAGTCCCTCAATAATCCTATTTCATCTCTCTCACCCTTTCCCCTTTTCTAAACCTACAACCAATTGCGTGTATATAGCACCGGACGCCGAGAACCCTAAGCAAGAGAAGGACCCTCGACATCCTCTGAACAGAGATGAGCCTCAAGTCCGCCAGCTCAGATACAGAAAGAGTTTTAGGGAAAGAACAAACACTCTTGAGAGTAGTCAAGAGCAAAACTAAATCTTTCTTTATTTGTGTCAGAGGCACCACAAAGCATATAATACCATACAAAGCTAAAACCAACATCTATAAAACAGACAGGAACTAGATGACATCTGCCCAATAATGGGTCAGATCAACCACATTTCCTCTTGCCAACATTGGGTCCTCCTCAGTGCATGTTGAGGGGCATTGAGTGCATTGTATCATATGAGTGATCGTTTGTTCTTTTCCAAAGTAAAAGATGGAAGAAGACGCTCACTGGGCAAGGAACAACATTAAAGGAGGATATAGCTGAGGAACTCAACCTTCCTTACATCACTTGCAGGACCTTGAATAGGCTGAGGGTCAGAGTGCCTAAGACCAACAGGCTCAAGTGGGAGCTACTGGTGGATAACAATATGCTAGGTGAATGTGGAGAGATATAAAATCTGGCTTATTTACTGCTTTCCAGAAACATGTACTGATGAGGACTTAAGTTTAGCCAACATCAAAGCCATGAAGGTGGCTTCACTTTGGCAGTCCAGGGTTTGATCGGCCACATGAGGCTCGAAGAAGACGCTGCTGCCTCCCCCTCCCGGCCCTTCCACCGTCCGGGAGGATAAAGGAGCCTCCCGTGGCCATGGGAGGCTCTAACAAAACGTTGCTACTTTGCCCTGCCAGCCCTTCCATTGGACTTTTTCCTCTACTGGCCCCAGCCTTGAGGGAAGGAGGAACACCTGTGAGGCCGGCTACAAGAGCCCCGCCATGGCTGCTCAGGCGCTCTCGCTACCGGGCTTTTCCCTCAGCAATTTAGCCTGGAGGGAAGTGGACAAGTTTGAGTTCTTTTCCCTATCCCAGGGAGAGGAGACATAGCTGTGCTGGGGGCTGGCAGCTATGAGTCCTGCTGACGCCGTCCCCAACGGACTCCTTCTCTCCCTCGGCACAGCCCAGGGAGAGGAGTCACAGCTGAGCGTCTTCTGGCCAAGAGGAGGAAGGGACACCAGATGCGTGAGGCAGCAGCTGACAAAATTTGTGCCACTGTTTTACTGGAGTCCTGACCAACGTCCTTTGGCTGGGAAGAGGAATTGGACTGCAGCGGCAGGTGGACATTTTCTCAATATGTTTTCTACTATGATGTGTACTGTTCTATTGTATGATATTTATTGAACCTTATCGCTCTGTTGCACTACATGCCATGGTATTATGATTGTACTGTAATACTGTGTTGATGTGTAATGTGTACTGACCTACTATATGGTATTTACTGTACTTTACTGTTTTGCTATACTGTATGCTATTGTATTTTTGTTTGCACTTTAATAGTGATGTTAGGAGACTCTGTGAGCCGCTCTGAGTCAGTTGCTACCAAGGAGAGCGGGATACAAATCTAAAAATAAAAATTAAATAAAAATTTAAAAAAAGAAGAGGAAGGACTTAAGCAGTGTTTGCTTGAACTGGCACCAGTCCTTTTAGTTACTGCACATGGTTTTGTTCTCTCATAACCTGTGTCTCTTTCAAATGGAGCCTGCAGTCCTCTTCTTCTTTTGTCTCCCAATCAAACCCTGGACTGCCAAAATGAAGCCACTTTCTTGGCTTTGTCCTTAGCCAAACTTAAGTCCTCATCAGTGCATGTTTCTGGTAGTAACGGGCAGACCAGTAAATGATCCAGATTCTGATCTCTCAAGAGCAGATGCTGTGATATTCTAGCTACAATACTTCACTTCAGATTACATTTAGCATTTATACAGTGTTTCAGAGTTCCTTCTGTGGTAAAAGACTATAGTTATCACTGTAGTAGGCAGGGGTAGCAGAGAATGGCCAAGGTCTGAAGCCACCTAGTAAATGGGGACAGAGGTTTTGAGTTCAGACTTGGACTTTCAAAGATTGACATAGCAATCTTTCAAAGCCACTGCTGGTCTCACCTGTGCATCACATTGCCATTCTGAAAGGCTCCATAGCCTGCCAGGTAGAACTTGCAAAGTTTGAGTAGTCCCAAGGCTAGGTAGGAGATGGTGAAGGTGAGTCCAATGAGAGAGTAGGGTGTGCTACAGCATTCAGCCACACTGGAGAAAAGAGAAAGAGTTAGGTGCAATCTACGAAGCCCAGCATCTTGTTACACCTGCTTCAAGCAACAGCCATCTCCTGGAACCAGAGAAAGAACACAAGTCCAGAACCATGGTAATTTTCACCTCACAGCTGATAGCCACTCATCACTCTATCCTGTATGCATTATAAGCCACTGACCATTGTCACAGACTGTGACAGGACATCCCATCGGTTCATCAGGCATTTCCCTTCTTCTTCCGGATCTAGGCCAGACATGAATCTGCCAAAATGAAGGCACCTTTTGTTGTGTTCATTCTGCAGTTCCTTTTGCCTGACCTAGTATGCGAAAGATTAGTTGGCAACACAAGGTTGCTGTTACCAGGGCATGCCTGATTATGGGTTAAAAATACCACAGTCTTCAAGGAGGCTCTTTCTGTATATGATGAAGTAATTACCAAATTACTGAAAAGGCAAATCAGAAGGTAAACAACAAAAAAACATCATGGCACCTTAAAGACTAGCTCCTGTATTTTAATGTTAGCTTTCATGGACCAAGTCCACTTGATAAGACTTAAGAATGAGACTTCATGGCATCAGTTTAAACATATCAGGTACAGAGGTACACAATGTTTGGTTAGTACTGTATGTCTCAGGAAGTGGACTTGATCCACAAGAGCTAACATTAAAATACAGCAGTAAGTCTTTAAGGTGCCACAACGGTTTTTGGTCATTTTTGTTTACTCTCTGATATGCTTGAAACACAGGCTAACACATGGCTACTGCACCTTTTTTTTGGGGAGTCTCAGAGACTTGGCCTTCTGGGAACTGAAGTCCAAGAACACCTGGAATGCCAAGTTTCACCAGAATTCTTAACCTACATGACATAGGGTCTGTCACATCAAAAATGCTGTCCACTGTCCTGGATTGCCACAGCCCTTTCCTACCTGCTGAGGAAGACAAAGATGATTCCTTGCTGGGATAAAAGATTCCCAGAGGAGAAAGAGGCCAAGGCATAGATCTGCAAGGTGAACAGTGCAAGCCAGAAGACCAGGAACAAGAGGGGAACTGATAACTGCCTCCAGAGCGACATCCCCAGAGTGACCAGCCGATAGACCTCCAGAACCTGCAAACCAAAAGGAGAGAGAGAGACTGAATCAACACGGTGTGTACAGACTGGGAAGTATCTTTAAAAAACTGTGTGATGCTCTCAGATACACAGAATGCCAATTTAAGAACCTGCCAAATTTTTTGGCAATGCAGTGCGACTACATAGACCAAGGGTGCCCAAACTTTTCGGCCCGGGGGCCGGATAACATTTTATCAGAGGCTCCGAGGGCCGAACTATCTCTCCATGGTACATACATCCACCCAGCCTTGCCGCCTCCTCCTCCGCCGCCACCACTAACGCCTTTGCCGCCGGCTCCTCTTTCACCGGCTCCTCCTTCGCCGCCTTCGCGGTGTCCTTTAAAAATGTCCTTTTAAAAAAATATGACAGATCCTAGAAACTCACATCCAGCTTGGTCATTGTGGCATCCAAGGAGCTGTTGTTGTGTTCCAAAGCTTCAGGTAGGTGGGATTTTAATTAGCAATGAAAAGTCATTAGCCTTAGAAAAGATCCACTTCCTGACATGATGTCAGGAAGCGGATATTTTCTAAGGCTAATGACTTTTCATTGCCAATTAAAACCCCACATACCTGGAACTTTGGATTTTAATTAGCAATGAAAAGTCATTAGCCTTATAAAAGATCCGCTTCCTGACATGATGTCAGGAAGCGGATCTTTTCTAAGGCTAATGACTTTTCATTGCCAATTAAAACTTCACCTACCTGAAACTTTGGATTTTAATTAGCAATGAAAAGTCATTAGCCTTAGAAAAGATCCGCTTCCTGACATGTCAGGAAGCAGATCTTTTCTAAGGCTAATGACTTTTCATTGCCAATTAAAAAACCACCTACCTGAAACTTTGGATTTTAGTTAGCAATGAAAAGTCATTAGCCTTAGAAAAGATCTGCTTCTGACATCATGTCAGGAAGCAGATCTTTCATAAGGCTAATGACTTTTCATTGCCAATTAAAACCCCACATACCTGGAACTTTGGATTTTAATTAGCAATGAAAAGTCATTAGCCTTATAAAAGATCCGCTTCCTGACATCATGTCAGGAAGCGGATCTTTTTTAAGGCTAATGACTTTTCATTGCCAATTAAAACCCCACCTACCTGAAACTTTGGATTTTAATTGGCAATGAAAAGTCATTAGCCTTAGAAAAGATCCGCTTCCTGAAGCAGATCTTTTCTAAGGCTAATGACTTTTCATTGCCAATTAAAACCCCACCTACCTGAAACTTTGGATTTTAATTAGCAATGAAAAGTCATTAGCCTTAGAAAAGATCTGCTTCTGACATCATGTCAGGAAGCAGATCTTTTCTAAGGCTAATGACTTTTCATTGCCAATTAAAACCCCACATACCTGGAACTCTGGATTTTAATTAGCAATGAAAAGTCATTAGCCTTATAAAAGATCCGCTTCCTGACAGGAAGCGGATCTTTTCTAAGGCTAATGACTTTTCATTGCCAATTAAAACCCCACCTACCTGAAACTTTAGATTTTAATTAGCAATGAAAAGTCATTAGCCTTAGAAAAGATCTGCTTCCTGACATCATGTCCTGCCTGGCTTCCTGCAGCCTCAGAGGGTGGGGGAACTTCAAAATTAGCGCGCATTGGGTCTCCCAATCAATTTAAAATCAGGAATTACACAATGCACAGCTATAATACTGTAAATCAATTTTGACTTCCAACTTATACCAATACAGTAATACCCCGTATAACGTGAGTATCATATAGCGCTAAAACCGTATAACGTTACAAGATTTTCGGGGAAATCTTGTATCGAATAACACGATTTTAACGTTATCCGATACAGTCGTTCTTAGCAGCAGGGTGGGTGGAAAGCTGAACAGGGTTCTCCGTTCAGCTTCCCAGCCACCCTGCAGCTACGGAGGCAAGGGCGGGTGGCTAGGGAAGCCGACAGGGAGTCCCCGTCAGCTTTCCCAGCCACCCTGCAGCTGTAGATCGGGTCCTCTGATCTCTCTGGAGCAGGCAGGGGACACGATCCAAGCTGTTTCTGGGATTCCCCGACGTCCTGAGCCAGTGCAGCAAGCCAGAATGTCAGGGTTCGAATCCCGACATTCTGGCTTGCTGCACTGGTTGAGGACGTCGGGGATGCCCACAAACAGCTTGTATCGGGTCCCCACACCTCCCTGGACCCAGCGGGGGGGGGGTCAGAAACCCCAAAATTGGTAAAAAAACAGACTTTTTTTTTTTACCAATTTTGGGGTTTCTGACTCCCACCCCCACCCCCCGGCGGGTCCAGGGAGGTGGGCAGACACGATCCAAGCTGTTTCTGGGCTTCCCCGACGTCCTGAGCCAGTGCAGCAAGCCAGAATGTCAGAGTTCGAATCCCAACATTCTGGCTTGCTGCTCTGGCTCAGGACGTCGGGGAAGCCCAGAAACAGCTTGGATCGGGTCCCCACACCTCCCTGGACCCGGCGGGGGGGTCAGAAACCCCAAAATTGGTAAAAAAAAACCGGACGTTTTTTTACCAATTTTGGGGTCTCTGACCCCCCCGCCGGGTCCAGGGAGGTGTGGGGACCCGATCCAAGCTGTTTCCAAAGTTCTCCCACCTCCCTGGAGGCTGCAGCAAGGCAAAATGTCAGGATTCGAATCCCGACGTTCTCGCTTCCTGCAGCATAAAAGAGGGTGGGGGAAGTTCAAAAGTAGCGCGCATCAGCTCTAGGGAGGTTGGGAGACACACACACACACACACATACACCTCTTTCCCTCCCCCCCCCACACCTTTCTCCCTCTCCCAGAAGAAACTGCTTGTAATCCTGGACACACACACACACACACACATCTCTTTCTCTCTCTCTCTCTCTCTCTCTCTCTCTCTCACACACACACACACACACACACACACACACACCCACACACACACACCCCTCTTTCTCCCTCTCCCAGAAGAAACCATTCTCCCCCCCCTCAGCCCTGAATAAGCGGAAGGCTAAGACAAAATGGTGGACGCTTACTTTTAGCTCCCGGATGGCCTCAGGCTCAGTCTCTCTCTCCACTCTTAACAGCCAAATCAGCTAGGCGGAGGGATTCAGCAATTCTAAATTAGATTCGGCAGAAGTCCTAGTACTAAGCAGCAGAAGGAAGGAACTAGGCACTGATTTGTGATCCCTCCGCAAAAAAAAAAAAGTCCGCAAAATTTTTTTTTTTAAAAATAAAATAAAATAATAAGAGTTCCTATACCATGTCGGGGGCCGGATGAAATAGCCTGGCGGGCCGGATCCGGCCCGCGGGCCATAGTTTGGGCATGCCTGACATAGACAGTGTCAACCAAACAAAAGCAAAGCTCGTGAATGGAACCAATATCAAGAGACTACTTTTTGCAGATGATCAGGCATTGATAGCAAGTACAGCTAAGGAATTAGAAGAACACCTTTGCCTTAAAACACAACTATTGATGATGTGAGCTAAGGCAAGAATTGGGCGCATAATTGACTTGAAGAAGAGAATGCTGGATCCCTCAGCACAAGACGATAGGGGAGTGATGGCGGACCTTTTAGAGACCGAGTGCCCAAACTGCAACCCAAAAAACACTTATTTATTGCACACTGCCAACACAGCAACAGGGGAGGGAGCAAACACTTTCATTGGGCTGCTGAGCAGAGGGGTGGGAGCAAACTCTGTGCTTGGGGGGAAGGAGAAAGTGCTCCCATTGAGCTGCTGGGGCAGAGGGGTGGGGTGAACTCTGTGCTGGAGTGGCAGCACGGGTGCCCAAAGAGAGGGCTCTGAGTGCCACCTCTGGCATGCGTGCCATGGGTTCATTGCCACTGCGATAGGGAAAGGATGGAAGGTGGAGATTTGGCAATGGGCTCACACACACCAGGGGAAGCCTCAACAGTGACAAAAACCTGAGCCTCATGTCCTATTTCTCACCTGTGCGATCTCTTGGTAGGCTGCAGCAGCCAAGTGTAAAAGCACCGACAAGCCAGAGGTGGCAACATAGAGAGCCTCCATGGCGGTGAGGCAGGCAGCAAAGGTGTTGACCGTGGTTAGGACTTGAAGTGGAAAGCAGCACAGGCGGGCCGCCAAGGGAAGGAGAGGAGCACAGAACAGCCACACCTGTTTGGTTTGCAGCAGAAGGGCACAGAGGGTAGCAACGATGACTTGGCCTGTGAGTGAAGGACATTTAGAGGAACAGGCATCAGGATAGGTAGCAAACTGATTATTTACACCAGGGGTGAGGAAGGTTCAACCATCTTGAAGATGATGCTTTGATCTGCCACGTCAGCCTGATGTATGAAACATGGATCAACCAAATAATAGATGAAAACCTGGCCAGGTTATCCTGCTATGGTAATAGAGTACAGCATACTAATGGCCTTTGGTAGCAAAGTCCACAGGGAAGGGTGATGGTCCACAAGTGGATTAAATGGTCCCACTTGAATCCATCTTGACAGAAGGCAGTGACTTCATCAATGCTGCCCTGGGGCCGAGGAGGACTTTGTGTGCCAAAAGGACTCAGGACCAGAAAGTGACTCGTGGAACTGGTGCAGTGGAACTCTGGGTGTCACACTGTGATGCAGAAGGCAGATGAAAGGCCACTGCATTTTATTCTCAGGACAGTCTTCATGGCTGATCGCCATGACGATCACCTATATTTGGAATCAGATACAGCACTTGAAGAAGAATGGCTGGGCTCCTGCATATCAACTTGCTTGACAGAGCACCAACAGTTGAAGCTTTTTTGACCACTGGATTCCCATGCTGGAGAGATTTGACAGTTGCCTTCCTACTTTCCCAGTGTTTAGACCTGAACTAATCTGGGGGCTTCCAGATGCATGCGTGTGTGAGAGAGGCCAAAAATGCTGATACATTTAATCCAGTATGGTCCATTGTGACCTGCAGAACCTGTCTAAAGTCTCAAAAAGTGATCACGTCCCTGCTACAGCCCTCCACTCTGTAGCTGCAGATGAGAACTGATGTCATGATCTTCCGCAAGACACATGCCTAGAACCTAATGCCTGCCCCCTTCCGCTGTAAACCTGTTTTTAAGAGAACACCCTTCTGAACAAATCAGTTTAATTACAATACCAGGTTTCAGCTGACAAAGTTAGTTCAGTTTGTGGAAGTGAGGGATATAATCCAGGTGAACAGGCTGGTGACCATCCCCACACCTTACTTGTGAGTGCAGTGGCAAAGCAGGTGAGCGTCACAGGATCACTGTACACAGCACCATGGAAATCACGTTCCATCTCATGGCGGATGTAGTCCCTGGAGCAGGAGACCAGACAAAGGCCCATAAAAGCAAGAGGAATCTCCAAGAGTGAAAGATGCACAAAGAGCTTAATCAAGCAAGAACCAGCCCTTTTTAAAATACAATTTTGTAGATCAGGGTTCTCAACCGTATTAAGCTGCGGGCCAGGTCACGCTCCCTCAGACAGATGAGTGGGCCAGACTGGTGGTTTCCTTTGTCATAAACTGCATCCACAGCAGTTTATGGCAGGGTTTATGGCAGGATGCCTTTATGACTGCTTCTGCCACTTCTGCAGCAGCAATGGGAACGAGGTCAGCGTGTCACATGAAATGGCACCATGGGCCGTAGGTTGAGAACCCCTGTTGTAGATCATCCTTTGCCAAGACTGACCTCAGAGCCATCCCATGGTTTCTACTTAGCTAATTCTTGGTTTGCTTTGAATTCTTTATACAGTAAAACCTCGGATAACGCTAAAACTTGGTTCCACAAGTCTTGCTGTTATCCGATTTTTAGTGTTATCCGATGCATGTTAAAATTCTATGGGATGGATCGGATAACGTTAAAGCTCCATAGAGATACATTGTAACCTCACAGGCTTTAGCGGTTGTTATTTGATCCATCCCATAGGACCTTAACGTTATTCAATGCAATTCTCCCCCCAGATTACTTAACATTATGCGATTTTAGCGTTATCCAAGGTAAACATTATCCGAGGTATTACTGTATTCTCAACTGGCTGTAATGAGAAGCAAACAATAGCCAGAGCAAGAGGCAATCTCAAATCAGGCACTTTCAGCCTAGTTGGGCAAAGATTGGCTTCCAAAGCTAGGACTCTTAATTCCTTTCTAAAAGGTACACTCTTAGTATGGACTCTATCATAAACCTCCCACTGAACATTCCACTCTAGAAAGCTAACTCTATTAGCTATTTTCTCCCAACTCTCTAAGGATTTGATCTGAGTCCCTTATGGGATCTGACTTTTTGCACATTACTCCAAAGCACTCCATGACCTTTAAACTCTTCCTTTCTAGAAAACCAAGATCAGTTGTTTCCAGTTCTCCAAGGAAAGTTTTAGAGTGTTTACCGGGCAGTCTGGTGGCTAACATAAAGCAGCAAAACTGTCAGGATGTAGAGGTACATATTCACCAACGACCGGACTGGGAGAAGCAAAACCACCACACAAACCACATGACCTAGAATTTGGGAAAGAACAAGATTTAAAACATACTTCTGCCAATGTGTTCTTTTTGTGCAAAAGCTCTATCTAATTCCCAGGAGCCCTCCATCAAAGGGTTAAAAGTCAGTCCTCTCCTTAAAGTAAGATATCAATAAATTTCACTAATGTCTCCTTTAGGATTGAGAATTCTCAATAGCCTTATACAGTACAGTCAAACCTCACATAATATAGAGCACCTCGCTTAAAGAGTAACTCGTTTAAAGAGCAGAATTTTCTTTGAATGGTCACCTCGCTTAACAAATAAAACCAACCAATAACTCGCTTAATAAATACATCGGGGTTCACAATCCCCCCCCCGGCCAGGAGTCACAATTGGTCACTTACAATGGTGTTTTGCTTAAAGAGCAAACTTGCTTAAAGAGCAATCCTGTGGAACACATTATGCTCTTCAAGCAAGGTACAACTGTACTAGTTTTCCATGCCTGCATTTTCAAATTCTAAATCATGTCTTAAAAAATTTTCAAAATGTAATTAATCACTTATCCATCGTTCTGACACATACTGAACTGAAAATAATTGCACCAGGACCTTCTTTAAGATAAGTTTTCACTGGCTATCACAACCTAAAATTTAAGGATCCAATTGAAATGATTCTGCATTTTGTACTTATTTGTTCCACCCACAATTGGAATCAAAAGCAGAGCACAACAAAAATGGAAAAACAACAACCTATTAAACAAGATACTAAATATAGAAGTGTTCACCCTTGCTCTCAACTTTCCTTGTTTCAAGTATTAATTGGAGAGCCTTCATTGGGGTTTACAGGTAAAAAGAAAAATTTCAAATCAGGTACAGATACCATATTTGCCGGTGTATAAGATGCATTGGAGTATAAGATGCATCCTGTTATTACCAAAATAGGCCACTAAAGGCCACCATATACTGTGAATGCCATATTTGCCAGCACATAAGACAGACTCAATTTTTCCGGTGTATTTTAAGTAAAGGGAGTGGGTCTTACATGCCACCAAACATGGTAATTACATATAAAGTAAAATGTTATGCTAGCCAACCATTGTGTGCCTCTGTACCTGATGTGTATAAATTGATGTCATGAAGTCTCACTCTCAGGTGTGACGAAGTGGACTTGATCCACAAAAGATAACATTAACATTCAGCAGTTAGTCTTTAAGGTGCCACAATTTTTTTGCCTTTTGCTTTGCTTTTTTTACTCTCTGATATGCTTGCACAGACCAACAGGGCTACCACTTCAAAAATACATATAAAAGGCTATCATGTTAAAAGATAGCTAAATCCATTGTAACATTGAAACACTATTGGAAATAATTTTAAAACACTTTTCTCAATTCTGAGAAAACTTACCTGCCCACATGAGTTGGGTAAGAAGAACTTACTACTTAAGACTAACCAAATATTTTAGCCATTCATCTCTATGCCCTGGATTTTGGAGTGTCCAGCAATTTATATAATAAGTGACATGCAAAGTTTCACCATTTGATACAATCTATTCCAGTTCTACAGTTGTAAGGATTACTACTGAAAGATCATGGAATTATTTTCACTAGGTTTGCAAATATTTTAGACTCCCAGTAATTTAGAAAAAGGCATTCAAAGAGAGTGATCTCCTTATACTACGCTCAAACTGGCCTGCTAAAATCAGGGCTTAAATCAGGGATTCTTAACCTGTGGCCCATTGGCCGGATGTGGCCCATGACACCATTTCATGTGGTGGAGGAAGGGGAAAATGGCTGTCCAGCCCCCGAAGCTGTCTGAGGAAATGTGACCTGGCCCTCGGCTTAAAAAGGTTGAGAACTCCTGGCTTAAAGTCTAATGAGATGTAGAGGGTAACTGCTTCACCTTTTCTCATCGGGTTCAAAATACTGTACCAGGTGAGAATAAAAATGTGATAATACATAACAAAAGGTGGGTAAAAAAAGCTGACGTCCACCTTCATCTGCCACACAATGCATGTTCAGCCATGCACTGTATAACCATAACTGTGTTTCTGGATACCATCTTTCTTCTAAATCCAACTGGAGTTGGATTGGGTTCCAGGCCAGAATTCCCAGAATCTACCCATAAGAGTCCACTAAGCGATATGGAGCAGTATAGAATTGCAATTATTATGCTGTCTGTGGGATACTTCTTCTTCTTCCGTGTCTAGGCCAGATGTGAGACTTCCAAAATATATTTTTTTAAAATAGTGGCCGTGTTAGTCTGTGTTTCAGGCATATCAGAGACCCAGGGAATCGCCTTGGGTCCCTTCGGGGAGGAGGGGGATAAATAAATTTAAATAAATAAATAAATAAGTATAAACAAAACAGAAACAGAAATGCTGTAGCACTTTAAAGATGTTGTCAAGTCCACTTTGAGATCATTCAGCAGTTCCTTTCTCCTGACCCAGTGTGAGAAATATTAGCCGGCAACACAAGGTGGCCATTACCTGGGTATGCCTGTGTGTGGTTAAAAAATGCCACAACCTTTGAGGAGGCTCTTTCTGTGTACCCTGAGAAGTTTGGAAAGCATCCTTTTCAGACAAAACACAGCAAAAGTAAACTTTTGGGAACTGATGGCCCAGAGCCCCTCAGCCAGCATGGACCGATTCTGAGAGCTTTAGTTCATCCAATAGTACCTCTGCCAAAATTGACATTCCCTCCTAGCTGCGGTGCTGCACCTGTCTGTGGTTTACCTGCATAGTAGATGTTCCACAGGTGATGCTTCTGCAAGTAGGAATCTGGAGAGTGAGGGTTCAGGAGCTCCGCAAAGGCCTGGACGTCCCACCGGTAGAGCAAGTCCAGGAGGACGATGCTGGGTACCCGGAGAACCACGTTGGCCAACTTCTCCAACTTAGGGGTCATGGTTGCGTCTACGAGGGAGGGAGGGGTGGAGCCCCCCCAAATCCAGAGACTGGTCTTCTCACACACCCCTTTCTCACTTCAACCCCCAGACCTAAAATACACCACAGTGAGGGGGGGGTCTCCCTCCCCAAGAAAGACCCCCCTCTTTTGCCAGGTATTATGGATGGGGACAGGTTCAACCCACCCCAAAAAAGAAAGAAAAAACACCAAGAAAGAAAACCCCCCAAGGCTTCCAGTGGCTTAGAAGAAGAGAGTGAAAGGCTCAGGAAATGGAAAGAGGGCAAATTTTCTGGGGTGGGGGCATTAAAATAAAAGATATAGGGTGGGGTTTTGAAGGGGAAAACTGAGTTTCAAACCCAAGCCATTCAAAGGAGAGGGGGTTAGGTATTATTACTAGAAGTTATTTCTTAGAAAAAACAAACTGGGAGGGGGTGTCTAATAATATTTCCTTCTCCACCTAAAAGTGGGGGAGGGAGAGGAGAATAAAAGTATAGGGGGGGTGTTTAGTGAAATAACCAGGTGTGTGCTGGGAGGGGGACACACCTGGCTCAGAATTTTTTTGGGGGGAGGGAGTTAGTAGGGTGAATGGAGACTTTCGACCTCCCCATGTGTTTGGAAATGGGGGTGGAGGGAGAGAGATAGAGAAATTAATTAGCTTCTTTCCTCAGGGAAGGCCTCGGGAATGTGGGAGGGGGGAGTCTGAAAAGCTCAGGACCCAGGTGTGTGTGTGTGAATGCCCCCTTAGAGAAGGCCCAAGGAGGCTAAAGGAGGGGAGGGGTCTTCAAAGTGGGGAGGGCGAAGGGTAAGGGCTGGGTGGAGGAGTCCCTAGCAGCAAAGCCCCCCCTTTCCCCCACTCTCCTCTTCTTCCTCCCCCCCCCAACTTTCACTTTTCCTCGCCCCCTCCCCTTCCCATAACGGAATCCCCCACCTCTGAAGCCGCGGCGGCCATTTTGGTCGAGGGCGCTCCTCTCTGCCGTCCCGCGGGAGTCACGTGGGGTGGACGTGGCGTGCTTGAAGGCGAGCCCGCCATCTTGGGAGAGGGCGTTTTTTGTTTTTTTAAAGAGGTAGGCATTAATTAAAGGGCATCACTCAGAAGCTCCGGTTCCTGTACGGAGCCTCAGAGCTATGCGGGGTAGAGAAGGCTCGTATGAAAGCAGGAGGCGGCGTGGGAAGTGGGTCGCACGCATTCGTTGTTTTTTTTTTTTGCAGGGGCGTGAAATCCATGGCACAAGTCAGCCAGAGCCTGGGAGGCTTATTTTGGGAGATAGCAACAAAGCATGTGATTACAACCAAGCTGGGTGGAATAGCTAGCTAGAGGAATGAGTGGTTAAGACGCTAAACGTGATGACAGGAAGTCAGCAGTTCGAGACCCAAGTGCTGCATGACAGTGTGAGCTCCTGTTGTGATGTGACTCTGTCCCAACTCCTGCCAACCTTGACGTCTGGAAGCAAAAAAGTTTCAACTAGACAAATAGGGGTCGCTATGGCGGGAAAGGTAACAGCATTCTGTGCACTCTTGTGGCTAGTCATGCCTGCCACATGACCACAGGAAGGTCTGAAGACGCAGACAACACTGGCTCTTTGGGTGTAAACAGAGATGAGCACCAAGCCCTAGAGTCAGATACGACTAGCTTTCGAGCAAGGGACACCTTGGCCCTTGACCTGGAAGACAGGAGCGGAATTCAAAAAGATCTTGATAGCCTTAAACCCTGGACTATAATAATAATAATTTTGTGCCAGAAATTATTCTGGGTTGAAAGGATTTTTGAAGGAGGACTGAAACCAACAGAATGCAAAGTTTTGCACCTAGGGAACAAAAACCAGATGCACCAGTGAAACGTGACGACAAAAAAAGACCAAGACTGTTTTAGGCTGCATTAACAGAAGTTTAGTCTCCAAAACCAGCGAGATAACACTAGGTAAAAGTCACCTCTGCACAAAAGCCAGTTGTGTCTGACTCTAGGGTTCGGTTGTTGTTCAGTCGCACAGTCGATTCCAACCCTTTGCAATGACCCCATGGACCACTGTCCACCAGGCACTTCTGTCCTCCACCATCCTCAGCTCGCTCAGCTCTGTGCCCATTGTGTCTACACTTCCATCTAGCCATCTCATTTTTGCCCCCCTTTTTTTCTTTTGCCCTTCACTTTTCCAAGAATCAAGGCTTTCTCAAGTGAATCCTCTCTTCTCATTTGATGTCCAAAGTACTTTAGCTTCATCTTTACTATTTGACCTTCTAAGGAGCAGTCAGGGTTGATTTCTTCTAAGAGCGACTTATTTGTTCTCCTTGCTGTCCAGGGGACTCTCAAAACTCTCCTCCAACACCCCATCTCAAAGGCGTCTATTCTTCTGCGCTCAGCTTTCCTTAAAAGGCATCTCACAACCATACATTACCACTGGGAATACCATTGCTTTGACTATGCGGACTTTTGTTTGCAAGGTAATGTGTCTACTTTTCACTATGTTTCCCAGGTTTCTCATCGCTTGCCTCCCAAGAATCAACCGCCTTTTTATTTCATGGCTGCAATCCCCATCCACAGTAATCTTTGATCCTAGGAAAGTAAAATCTGTCACTCCTTCTACTTCTTCCCCATCTATTTTCCAGGGACTGAGAGGGCCTGTTGCCATTATCTTGGGTTTTCTTTATATTGAGTCTTAAGCCAACTTTTGCACTTTCTTCTTTCAACCTAATCAGGAACTTCTTTAAGTCCGCCTCACTTTCTGCCATTAGGGTGGTTTCATCTTCATAGCTCAAATGGTTGATGTTTCTCCCAGCAATTTTGATCCCAAATTATGATTCCTCCATTCCTGCATTACGCATTATGTGCTCTGTGTATAAGTTGAATAAGTGGTTTCCTATTCCAAACCACTCTGTCCTTCCGTATTCTGTCCTAACTGTTCGGTTCCCATCTCCATTTACAACCAAAAGCCAGTGCTGTCTGCATCTGGAGACAGTTTCATAGTCATGTGGCAGGCATGACTATTTGTTGGAGTGCAAGGAACACCAACCCCACTGGTTGCCCAAAGGCGGACAGAGACTGAAATTCCCGTAGTCCTTTTCATGATAACATTTGCAGAGACAAGATCTGCAGGGCAAGCTCGACCTCAAAAGTCCAGGACACATGCAGTTGCGTAGGAAAATCAGCGTGTTGTACACATACACCATTGCCAGCCTTTTATTTTGTGTAGCTGTCTACAACCACAGTTACCATAGAAGGTCTTGCCCCAGGGGAACATGGTACTTTTTTGGAGCGAGGTTCAATGAGCAGTGCCTTTGGGACGCCAGTTCCACATCCTGATGGCCAACGGGGGCTTCCGGGGGAGGAGGGACGTCTGTTTCTTCCACGGAGTCATGGCTTGCTGCCATATCTGATCCACTTCCCACAGACAGATGTACCTACCTGCATGCCTCCAGCTTCCACCCAGAACACACAACAAAATCCATTGTCTTCAGCCAAGCCCTCAGGTACAATCGCATCTGCTCAGACCCACACGATAGAGATGCCAAGCTCACAGACTTACAAAATGCATTTCTCAAACTACAATACCCATCCAATATGGTTAAAGAACAAATCAACCGGGCTAGACGAATACCCAGGAGTCATCTTCTACAAGACAGGCCCTGAAGGGGAAGCAATCGAAACCACTGGTTGTCACCTTCAGCCCTCAACTTAAACCCCTCACACACATAATGAGGGATCTCCAACCCATCTTGGACAAGAGTGCTTCACTTTCCAAAGCCCTTGGTGACAGACCCCTACTCGCTTATAGACAACCCCCCAATCTCAAACAACTATTGACACACAACAGACAACACAGAAATGGAGGAGATATGGGAACTAGATCCTGCTGCAAATCCAGATGTCAACTATGCCCCCACATTCGCTCTGGAAACAGTATTACTGGACCCAATGGCACCACACACAACATTAAAGGCAGTTTTACTTGTGCTTCTGCCAATGTGATTTATGCCATCTCTTGCCAAAAATGTCCATCCGTGCTTTATGTAGGAGAAACAGGACAATCTTTATGCAAAAGAACTAATGGACACAAATCAGATATCCAGAATGGCAACACGGAGAAACTTGTCTCAAACCACTTCAGTCTAACTGGACACTCTATCCAGGACCTGAAAGTTGCAATTATGGAATAGAGAAATTACAAAACTAGGATTGAAAGGGAGACAGCAGAAATCAAATACATCCATCTGTTAGATACCCATCACAGGGGGTTAAATATTAGTGAAGGGTTTCTGGGACATTATCAAATTTGATACACAGATTGCTATATGATTTTATATTACAACTTTCCTGCCAATTCTCTTTAGTAAAACAGAAAGAAACCAGGTACAGGTGTTTGCCCGCCCCCCCCCCCCCGACTTGCAGGTCACAAGTTGATCAGAGACCATAATGAGCTTTCTCAGCAACCTTGAGATTAAAAGGGAGTCATTTAGAGTTTATCTGAATAAACTCTTGTTGATAATGGCTGTGTGAAGCTGCAATCTTGTGCTTGCTTGTCTGTCATCTTGCTTGCCCACACCCCTTCTCCCTTTAAGCCCCTGAATTTGGTATATAAAGAACATGCCTGTAAGTTTCACTCTTTGTCTGATGAAGTGGACTTGATCCACGAAAGCTAACAATGAAAATATAGCAATTAGTCTTTAAAGTGTTTTTTATTTTATTTTGTTTTGTTTTGATTTCTGATATACATTAACAAGATTAGCCTGGAGGATTGGGTGAAGCCAGATGTGTGTGTGTTAATGCTAGTAGTGTTGGCAAGAAGGTATGGCTGTACAAGTACTCCCTGCTAGGAAACCCCCTTCCTCTGACGAGTGACTAAGAGCAATGTTCAGAGAGGGAGTAGGATCAGGAGGAGAGAGAGAGAGAGCTGGTGGTGATACCTAGAGCCACCACCTCCCCATTCAATCCTTGTCCATCCTGGCTAATCAAATCAACCAAGTGTGCGACTTCGGCAAGTATTGATGAAGCTGCTGCCCTACATCAAGAGGGATTCAATTGGGATTTAACCCACTTGGGGACCATTGTCCTTTCCTGTGGACTTCACCACCCAAGGCCGATAGTCCTCAGGGAGGCCATGTTAGTTAACTGCTGCCAGATGATGGCCGTTGATTCACTGGCAGTAGGGCCTACTCTATGACTATAGCAAGATAACCTGGCCAAACACTAATAAGAAGAACAGTGGCCATCAATGAGATTACTGCTATCTTTTGTGGAGTTTGGGAAGTTACTTTGTAGAAGCAATTTGCTCCTTTTATGCATTACAGTGTTTGGAAATACTGTATATGTACTGTGACCCACAAATTCCACACTTTGCCCACCACTCCTGTAAAGAGGCAGGCATAGCAGGTGCAACATGCCTCTAGGTGATGATTGCCTTGGTGTCATAGAAGGTTTTTTCCATGCCATCTCCCCTGTCTTGTTTTCAGTGGTGCCTCATCCTGTATCTTATCTGAAGGACTACACTTTATAATGAGGCAAACATTTTAAATGCCAACTTCAAACAAATGATAAAGTTCAACCCAACATTCTCCTTGGGCTGGAAGCAACAAAACAAGGTCAGTTTTCCTGTTGGAAGGCTGCATTTATTTAGCTCCAATCAAATAAGGGTGCGTTTAAGAAATTTCAATTAGATACACTTAAAAATGTGAGACTGCAGTGGCTTGCAAGAAATTGCAAGTAGATAAATAGGTATCACATCAGCAGGAAAGGTAACAGTGTTCCCTACACTCCAGTGTCTAGTCCTGCCTGCCACATGTTCATGGAAATTCTGCAGATGCAGACAGTGCTGGCTCTTTGGCTATAAACAGAGATGAGCACTGAACCCTAGAGTCGGATACGAATGGCTTTCGAGCAAGGACACCCTTTACCTTTGTTTACTGTCTGACATGCTTGAAGCACAGATTAATACAGCTACTATCTCAAAAATTAATTCACCTGTAATCAAATAAGGCTGCATTCAAGAAACTTCAGTTAGATACACTTTAAAAAACATTGTGTGAGGTTTCGTGATTCAAGATCACTTCTTTAGGTATGTAGGACAGGAAAATTATCAATGAAAGTAACTGGTGGTGAAGTGATTAAACTGCGGTCCTTAGCTAAAATGTTGTGAGTTCAATCCTGACCAGGGATCAAGGATGACTCAGCTTCTTCCATCTTTCTGAGGTCAGTGATAATGAGTACCCAGGATGTTGGGGGCAAAAATGCTAAATTATGTTGTGAACCATGCAGTGAGGACCCTAAGTGCAGTGGGTGGTGTATAATTGTAATTGCTACTGCTATTGATATTGTTATGGCCATTAAAACACAGCAATCTAAACATAATCATTGCTGCAAAGAATAAAAACAGCTGAAAT